>SJYO01045292.1:51117958-51717958 GCA_006410555.1 Capra ibex | reverse complement strand
AAAAGTTGTAAGCTTTAGAAAACAACTTGAGGATAACAGGAAGGTCAAGGAAGGAGTCTTAATTTTGTTGTTACCTTTCAAGGACTGAATAGATATTTCGATTTGTGAAATTCTTAAACTAGATGTTTGTAAAAAAAAAAGGAGGTTGGGGTGTTTACACTAATAAACGTCACAACTTCATGTCACTGAATCGACGTCGAAACAATCAAATTCCTTGACTCGTTAAGGACCAAAGGTTTCTGTCTAAAACCCCCCTTTCAATGCATATAAGTCAGAATAAAGGAGCAATTTCTTTTTGTTACGTAAATGTTCTGTTTGAAAGTTCTGTCCCACCTCTTTCCTAACACGTTTCTTACTACTACTTGGACCCTAACAGTAGACCAGGAACAGACGTCTAGAGAAACCGTCGTATTTTGAAGTGTAAAAATAGTCGAGTGGAGTGAGTCCCGAACTAAACCGATTGTCAGACAAAGGAGTCCCATTGACGACGGGGTGTACAGGCCGTCCCAGGTACTCGACGAAGACCTACCCGAAAGATCTATCCCGGAATGAGAAAGTTATGGTGAAAATAACCTATGGGAACTTTTTCACACTGTTTATCTGAGTCGGGGAGAATTGATTTACCCACCATAATGACTTTTATCGGTCTACTACAGTAGGTCCACAATTCATACACCCTTAAGTGACCTTTTAAGAAAGTTGAAAAACATACAAACCGTAAAAAGGACTATTTGTAACCCCCCTTCATGTCGAGCCCTTTCAGGAAGTCCGGAGGAAGGTCGTCACAACACGAACGAGCCTCTCGAGCCACGCACGTGACCACCTCCCGTCGGAGACCTCGGGTGGACAGTCGGAGGCGACGGACGGTCGACACACGGGACGTCCGCCAAGGACGTGGCGAGACTCGGTCCCAAACGACACCCTCACTTTACTCTCACGCCCAATGTCGCGAGAGATGGGTGTCAGTTGAGAGTCCCTGGAAACCGTTAACGACAGGGGAGTGGGGTGGGGGTGAGGACGACAAATTAGTCGAAGGAAGCATTGTCCACTGGCTCGGTGAGTCTTGTCAACCGTCACTACGAGAGGGCCTAGCAACTAAACCTTCTGTCAACCCCCCGATGGAACTCTGACTTAACAATTAAGTCTGTAATCCTGGTAGAGGATTTTAGTCAAGGTAAAGCACAACAGGGGACGAATCGGAATCATTTATTTGTGTTCCCTGTATGGCATTGAGACGAAAGACCTCGAGTCAGCGGTAGTGTTTCCAGTCAAGCCGGACTCACAGCCCCAGACCCGACCCGTCCGCCCGGAGGGCCACCGGTACGAACGAAGGACTCGGCGGTCCAGACGCCAAGAGTAGGGAAACCAAGAGCAGGGAAAGAACGGAACTGACCACGAGCGTCGGTGACGAAAATGGAAGGGGTCCCGTCAGCACTCCTTCTCCTTCCGTCGAGTCCTTCATGGTACTTAGTCACTCCGGTCGACGTACCTAGACCCTACACTGTCACTACCGGGAGAAGAGGTCTTGACTCCCGACATTGGACGGCAGGAGGTGACAGAACCCAAAAACTTCAGGAAAGTCTCCAAAAGTCGCATAAGTGTCAAAGTACGTAGTGGGGTTTGTCTTTGGAGTAGGGGTAATCGCCAGTCAGTCAGGGGTAAAAGGGGAGGGGAGGGACGGCCACCGTTTGTGATAAGATGGAAGACAGTGATACCTCCACGGATAAGACTCACAAAGTGTGTCTACGTCGGTACACTGTGTACCGTAGCACACAGACGGAAGTACTAGAAAGATAGGCACGACATCGGGTGCAGTCATGAAGTACGGAAAAATACCGACTTGTCATCGCGCAGTGTACCTGTTTCGGACCACACAAATAAGTAAGTGGACAACTACCGGTGACTTCAACGAAGATGAAGTCCCGATAGTAATCCTTACAAACGCACCTGTATAAAAGTAAAGATAAACCATATGGGGATCCTCACCCTAATAACCCGGAATACCATCAAGATATAAATTAAAAGACTCTTTGACGGGTTGATAAAAGAGTTCACGTCGTTTCCGACGTGGTAAAGTGGAAGGTCTGTCACTACGACCTCCCGAGATCAGAGGGTGAAGGAGCGGACATTACAATAGTAGACAGTAACACTAATATCGGTAGGACCACCTTCATGTAACCGTAGAGTAACACCAAAACTAAACATAAAGGGATTAAGTCTAACGACCCTCTTTATAGTTATTGGAGTCTATACGTCTACTGTGGTGGGAATACCGTCTTTCACTTCTCCTTGAGTTTTCGGAGAACTACTTTCACTTTCTCCTCTCACTTTTTCAACCGAATTTCGAGTTGTAAGTCTTTTGCTTCTAGTACCGTAGACCAGGGGAGTGAAGTACCCTTTATCTACCCCTTTGTCACCTTTGTCACAGTCTGAAGTAAAAAAACCCCCCCCGAGGTTTTAGTGACGTCTACCACTAACGTCGGTACTTTAATTTTCTGCGAATGAGGAACCTTCCCTTCAATACTGGTTGGATCTATCGTATAATTTTTCGTCTCTGTAATGAAACGGTTGTTTCCAGGCAGATCAGTTCCGATACCAAAAAGGACACCAGTACATACCTACACTCTCAACCTGACACTTCTTCCGACTCTCAGTTTCTTAACTACGAAAACTTGACACCACAACCTCTTCTGAGAACTCTCAGGGTACCTGACGTTCCTCTAGGTTGGTCAGATAAGATTTCTAGTCAGGATCCACAAGAAACCTTCCTTACTACGATTTCGACTTTGAGGTCATGAAAACGGTGGAGTACGCTTCTCAACTGAGTAACCTTTTCAGAGACTACGACCCTCCCTAATCCCCGTCCTCTTTCTCCCCTACTGTCTCCTACTCTACCGACCTACCGTAGTGACTGAGCTACCTGTACTTAGACTCACTTGAGACCCTCAACCACTACCTGTCCCTCCGGTCCGCACGACGCTAAGTACCCCCAGTGTTTCTCAGCCTGTGCTGACTCGCTGACTTGACTTGACTTGACGTACTGATTACTACAACTCGTGAAAAATTTGTCAAGTAAGTAACGACCGACACGACCCAAAGGCAACGAGGTCCCCGAAAGAGACCAACGTCGTCCTCCCCTGACGAGAGGTCGACACCACGTACCCGGAGAGTAGCTCCACCGAAGAGAACAACGCCTCGGACCCGAGATCCCACACCCGAGGTCATCAACGGTGTGCACCCGAGTCGTCAAAGCCGAAAACCCGACATCTCTCAACACCACGTACCCGAATCGACGGGGAGCCGTACACCCTAGAAGGGTCTCGTCCCTAGTTTTGGTACAGAGGACGTAGTCGTCCGCCTAAGAAATGGTGACTCGGTGGTCCCTTCGGGTTCAAGTAAAATTTATACCAATAACAAGTAAACATCCGGACGAAACCTCTTTACAGATAAGTTTAAGAAATGGATAAAGAATTAACCTAAAAACAGAAGAAGAATAAGTCAATATTCGGGAAAATAGACTATGCTAAACGTTTATAAAAGAGGGTAAGGCACCAAACAGAAAAAGTGAAACAACTACCGTCGGAAATTCCGTGTCTTTCAATAAAAATTTTTCTACGTATTGTAAAGTCACCTCCTTTACCACTGTTCACCCACGTGACCCGCATACAAATAGGAATAGAGTGTGGTCGAAAAAAAAAATGATCGTTAATAAAAAATAGTAGTACTAGTGGTCTACAATTTCCTTTTTTTTCATCAAACGACACAAATAAATAATTCTTGAATGTACCTCCATAAAATGGAAAAAAAATGTGAAAATATAGTTTAGATTTGTGACTACTATTATACTAAGACCACAATCTTATTGGCAATAAAATCAGTAATAGTCGTAACGTTAAACGACTTTCTTTCCATTACTACTAACACCACCATACAATTATAGTTATTATCTGTAGTGTCTTTCAAAAGAGGACCGTAGAGTACTTTCTTAATCATCATGAAATGTACATTTATTTAGTAGAGTCGAAAACTTTATTTAAAGTTTACCTAGTTTCGAAAGTCCCAACCAAAAAAAAAAAAAAATTTCTTTGTTATTTCCGTGGTCTTCTTTATTTTTCGTTCGGGTTATGTTCCAGTGCCCAGCGTGCGTGTGGGTTCCACTTCGGTGAGTTCCCCGAAGACGGGGTCCCTCTCTCCACGTCAGTGGCCCGGTGTTTGACGCAGACACGTGAGAGACTGGGAGGCTGGAACCCGAAATGGACTCGTGATCCTCAGGCCCCATGTCCGTCATTGAGATTCCAACAGGGAGAGGGCGTCGGACCTCGGCCCCACTGTCCCGTCCCGTCCGGCCAGGGGTCTCGAGTCGGGGCCCGTCGTCACGGGAGAGGGGTCCTGTGCGCGGTGGTGCTGCGCCGGAGACCCGAACCGCGGCCTCCCCGTCTCCGCCGCAGGCCGCGAGCACACCCTTCCGATACTTTTCTTTTGGGAATAACCGGGTTTGTAAATTTGTTCTTAATGTGATCCTAGAAAACAAGAGCGAGACTGTACCGGTCTTAAGTAAACTTCCAGGTCTTCTCCTAATAAAAACAACAACAGCAAAAGTTTAGACTCAATAAAATACACTCGTTTGTCTCCCTTTGTGTTTTGTCTTTGTGTACCGATTTCAGACAGGGCACCACAGCCCCACTTGGTGTAGTGAGAAGCCCCGTGACAAAACACGAATTCCCCGAGGGCTGACCTTACAAGGTAGGTTCCACGACAACGGAAGGAGCCCTCTTCCGGGGCCACTGGCCTCCGTTCGTCGTCTCACAGACCCTTAGCCCCTATGTGTGTGTCGAGCCCTCTCGGAGTGGAGAGAAAAAAAGGAGGGGTCCAAATTGTCCCTTTTGGACAAAAGACCGTTGTTGACTTCTTCGGGAGCCTTCGACAAGGAAACCCGGAGTACCTCGTCGACCTTCGGCACGACACTCTGGGGGTCGCCCTCCTCGACAGCGGGTGACTAGTGAGTCGTGCTGCCAGCAGTACCGGTCGTTCTCCTTCAGGTGGTGGGGCACGTACTAGGGACACTTCTGGCACCACGACGGGTCGAGGTCACGGCTCCGGGGCGGGCGTCTCGGGCCCGGGCTCCCCGGGGGGGTCCTCGGCGGGGGCCTTCGCGGACGGTGGTCGTGGCTCCGGTGGGTCTCGCGGTCACCAGGGCTACAGGGGAGCGAACGGTTGCCCGTGGCCTCGTGGAACCTGCCGATGCGCATACGGACATTTATGACACTGAAGTCTAGGGTCCTGTATTGGGTCAAACACCCTGTAGACTCGAGTCTCGTGTGTCTGAAATTGTTTCTGGGTTCGAAACATACGTGACTTACGTCGAAAGACCGTTTTTGAGGGCTCCCCGAAAGAGACGTGTTGCGGTTCACAGTGAGCCCCCTTCGGTCGAAACACACCTTACACCGGTTCGGGCTGTTAGTGTACCAACACCTCGTCTCACAGGGGCTCCCGTGGTCGGGAGGACTGGACAGTCCCCTCGGTTTGCACCTCCCCTGCCTACCTGTCCGCCTTTAGTAGTAGTGGTTCTGGGGTTAGTACTTCTATTACTTTCCGTTTCGACTTCGGTTCTTCTAGGTGTGCGAGTTCCTCTTGCACGGGTCGGTCGGGTGGCCCCTCCGGAATGGTTTGGGAGGTCGACCCCTGTGCCTCCACTTTCTCCCCCTGGTGTGGAAACAGTTGCCACGCCGGGGGTGGTCGGTCCGGAGTTGGTTGGGGTGCTTCGGGGGGGTGAGTCGGTTGCCCGGGGACGACCCCTGCCACGGTCACGACGGACGCCCGTAGCGGGTCGAGGAGAGGGACGTCGTCGGTGGGGGCGTCCGGGTCGTCGGGGACGGGTGGCGGTCCAGGGAGGGGTTTCACTACTAGGGCGACTCGTCGTAAGGGTGCATGTTGCGCCGGTACCTGAGGTTGTCGAAAGACTTCTTGAGGAAGGTGTTCAAGGGGATGGGCTGGTTTCGTCTCGAGACGATGAACTGACACCAGTGGTTCATGGGCCTCCTTGTCGAGTTCTAGACCAAGTGGCGGGTCTCCGACTTCGTCCCGTAGTCGACCAGGGGCCTCCTCTAACTCCTGCGAGCCTTTTTCTACAAGTTGTGACAGTAGGTCAGCCACGGGGTCGGGTGGTAGTGCCAGGAGTTGTGGGGGGACCAACGGTCGTCACCGTTGCAGGTCGTGGAGTAGGTCCGGCGAGACGGGCCCGTACACCACCCCGTCGGCCTCCCGTGTCGCCCCCCTGAAGACCAGTGAGTCGGAGACTACCGGTTACCCGACGTCCGGGGGTCGAGGAGAGAGGGGGACCGTCAGTGGAGACAGGGGTTCGGCGGACGACAGCGTGGGTAATTGTGGCACACAAGTTTATGCTGTAGCCGGCACTTCCACCATTTGCGGCGGGTCAGCGAGGAGTGTCGGACGGGATCGTAGTGGAGGGTTCGGAAGGAGCTACGATCGTAGATGTTCTTGTTCTTCAGAGTACTTGTCGACAGTCGAGACTTTCCCTCGAAGACAGCCTTGGTCAAGGGTCCCGTCTCGCTTCACCTCGTAGACTGGTTCCACTGTCCGGAGTCGTGGGCCCTCCACGCGTTCACCAAGTCGCTGGCGTCCATGGTGACGGCCTTGGAGTTCCCGAGGTCCCGACCGGACGGACCTCTCGTGCCGTGGGACGAGCAGCTGGGACACGGGCTCCGTGGCAAGAGGGGTAGCACGTTCCGGGGGCTCCACTGGACGGAGGGGTGTCGCCGGTGGGACCGGTGGGGTGGAAGACGGTTCGCTGTCAGGACCGTGGTCTGGGGGCTGAAGTGTGGTTGGTTTATGTTCCTCGCCCGGGGGCTCGTCGAGTCTCGGGACCTCTCGTCAAAACGTGTTTTGGGGGAAGGGGACCTGCTCCTCGACCTGGCGGACTCTTGACTCTGGTTTTACTGGGCGTCCCTCTAACTACCGACCAAAAGTCTCTCTGCCTTTTTTCACTCACGGCTCCTCCGGTTCTTCCGGCTCCTCCCTCGAAGAGGTCCCCTCCTCCTCCGGCGACTCTGGCTCCCCCTCCTCCCGAATCGGCCCCTTTTACCGAGGGGTCTTCGCGGGTCACCGGTGAGCGACCGGCTTGCGTTTCAGTCGGGGTAGTTTTAGTTGGAGTTCTTGGACGCCCACTGTCTCCGGTTGCCGTTCCCGCTCGAACACCCCGACCCGCAGACGCTCGGACTCCTGCTCCACCGGCCGTTCGACCGCCTCGTCGGTGGTCCGTTCCGCCCGACGTTCTTCTGCCGGGTCGTCGCCGTGGACGACGCCGTCGAGAAGCACGTCTGCGTCACCGGGTCGTGGGTCCTGATGCTGAGGTAGTACCGGGTCTGCCCGGACGGCGCCGGGCTCCACCACGCGACCAAACCCCTGTCGGCCATGCGGGACTTCTTGCCGGTCGAGTTCACCATGCTTCTGATGTTCTCCCCGTTGAAGGGGGGACCCGACGATCAGTAACGCGGGCCGTTGGCCCTCGACGACGTCCTGATAATGCACTGGGTGTCCTACGACATACTCGTCCTGGACGTCTCGGACACGCTATTCTGGGTCTACTCGCGGGTCGTCCAGTTCGTCACCAAACGGCTCTTCTACCCACTCCTCTGGGCCCGACACCGGCTGTGCCCGTCGCTCCCGGTCCCGGGGACACGGCCGCTGGGACGCCGGGAAGTGTTTCCCGACCCACTGCGGATACACCTCCTGAGGGTGTCACTCAGCACCCTCGGGTCGCGGGGACTCCGGTCGCGTCTCGGGAAACTGTGCGTCTCAGGGGTCCGACCTGGAGTCGACCCATTCCTCGGGGGGTCCTGACACGACAGGAGACTCCCACGGTCCCGTGACCCACCGCCCCTCGACTCAGATCCCGACCCCATCGACGATAAAGAGTCCGAGAGACTGTCGTCCTGGTGGAACAGACCGACGAAGGTCCCTGTGGTCCGTCGTCTTGGGTAAGCTCGTAGACACTACTTCCCGACTGATAACCCAGACAAAGTAAAACGCAAACAATTTGTACACGTCCCTTTCCTTCCTCGCGTCGATTAGGTGGTGGCTTAGGTGAGAAGAGATTATTAAAGAATCGGCTTCCTCTCTTATTCAATCTTGTAATGGACTCGGTCTGTTCGATGGTCCGTCCTCTGTTTTATCCGGACAGACAAGGACTACTCCTTTAAGTTGGGTTTCACCCCTTGTTTTCGTCTCCCTCGGAAGGTGACTGGAATCTATGTACTTCACGGAAAAAAAAAAAAAATTCCCACTTTTTAGGACATGGAACGTAAAGACATAAAGAAGGACTACATCTCCTGTACCTCTGAGGAGAAGGCAGAATCTATATGTCTTAGGTTTCGAACTTAAACAAAGAGTCGAAGAGACCTAGTCCTGTGATCATGAACTTTCTTTCGAAATCTTCCAATAAATAACTTCTGTCAAACTGCGGAGTCTGTGTAGTGTAATAGACCACAACCAAAAGAGTCCACAACTGGGGAGTCAAGGACCGGAGAGGGAGGAGAGGGGTGGGAGGAGTGACCACCGGAACAGTGTCCGATCGGTCCTCGTTCCACCACAAGTCAGCGAGTCGGCACAGGTTGAGAAACGCTGGGGTACCTGACATCGTGGGGTCCGAAGGGACAGGAAGTGGTAGAGGGTCAAACGAGTCTGAACATAGGTAACTCAGACTACGGTAGGTTGGTAGAGTAGGAGACACCACGGGAAGAGGAGGACGGAAGTTAGAAGAGGTGTCAACCGAAAAACATAGTCCACCGACTTCATAACCTCGAAATCGGGAAGGTCACTTATAACTCCCAACTGAAGGAAACCCTAACTGACGAAACCAGAGGAACGACAGGTTCCCTGAGAGTTCTCAGAAGGGGTCGTGTTAACCTTTCGTAGTCAAGAAGTCACGAGTCGGAAAAAATACCAGGTCGAGAGTGTAGAGAAATACCCTCCGACACCTTTGGTTCCTTCATAGACTTAAGAGTCGAAGACATTAAACACCCGAAAGTCTTCAACCAAGGTCCGGACCCAAAAAGACCTGCACCGGAACAAAAGACGTCCGGGGGTACTCAGTTACCCCAGTGGTGCCGCCCACAGTGCCCGTGGTCCCTTGTCCGCACCCGGGTGTCCGGACCAACGGAGTCCGTGGAAGAGGTCGTAGTCCGGACGGGTGGGGACCGAAACCGAGACGGTTCTTTTACCGTCTGCCAACCCTGCTCTTGGGAGATTAAATAAATCCAGAAAAAAAAAAATTAACGATAAGGGGACTTAATATAAGAATATCGACCTTTATCGGACCATCAATAACATGTTGCTAATACTTTACACGAGTTACGGTGGATTGACATGTAAAATTTTACCAACTTTGTCAGCTAAAATACCATACACATAAACTGGTGTTAATTTTTACGATTGGACCTAAACCCTATTTACCCAAACTTAGTGGTCGGGACCGAGGGGAGTCGTCCATTGAGGTTGACACTCACTTCTCGACCACAGGACCCACCCAGTCTCGTCCCCACCGGTCCGACCGACACGGAAGCATCGTAGCAGGAGAAGACCGGCTCTGTCCGTAGGTCCCCCTGTCCCTCCCGACCAGAGAGACACCGACCAAGGAGACTCGGTAGGAGTTGTGACGGGGGGGAGTGGAGGGCGTTCGTAGGACCCACTCCCGGAGAGACGTCGGCGAGGGACGGGGCGTTGTCTACTTCCGTAGTGACCCTGTGCACAGTCCTTCGTCGGGACGGCTCACTCGTCACCTTCCCCTCCGTCACGCACCGTTCCCAAATACCGGGCTTTCAGTCCGAGGGTCGGGTCGGAGTCCGGATCCAAACGGCTTCCCTCCGAGGTCCGGGACGATCCACGCCGGTCGTAGGACAGGAGACGGGGTGGAAGGAAGCCCGATCTCCCGTCCCTCCGACCACCCGTCCGACTCGAAGACCTACTTCAGGGGCTGCACCCTCCCGCCCGGCAAGACCACGAAGTGCACCTCCACTGTCCGGACACAAAAGAGGAGTCTTTGTCTGACTTGCCCTTGACTACCGACACTTCCTGGCCGGTCGGAACCCTCCGACGGCGGCGAACCTTTCCGGGTCGGGGAGAGACGACGGCGTCCGGCTCCGGTGTGGTCGGGGACCGGACGTGTCCGGAGGTACGTCGGTTCGGACGGTGGTGGGTCGGGCGGTGGCGGGCGCTCGCCCCTCTGCGTAGACGGTCAAGAGGACGGGTGTTACATCCTGAAGAGGAAACGGAAGGTCACTTATTTATCAAGTCTAAAGTATAAGTATCTGTGTCTTAGTTCAAAAATTGTATATTTAGACGGATATGTGCAAATCATTTTGCAGTCTAACGTCTGTGAAAATAATGTATCGTTGAGACCAATCGTCAGGTACCAGAGAATGTAGTAGAGACCTTTGCGGGGCACAGACGAGAGACTTCTAGCGACCCGGCGCGCACGGATGTGGAAGGTGCCAGCCCGACCCCAGTGGTGTAGACGTTGGCGCCCGGAGGAAACACCAGGAGCTCCTTCCGTCGCGGAAACTTCTCTGGAACCGGGAAAGTCGTCACTGGGCGTTTGGCGTGTCACCCGAGCGGAGCGGAGGACCCTACTAGTGACGTCTCGGACACAAGGGCCGCCAAATTATTTGTCTCGCCCATATACCAATCACAGACTACGAGTGTGAGAGCATTCGACAATGTCGTCAAGACGAAAAAGTATCTCAAACTGAGTACCTGGTATTGAGAAGTCACTAGTCTAGCTGATTTCTTTGTGGCCAGTTCGGACTACAGGACTGGATACACGGCGAAAAAAAAGTCAGATCTGCAGAAATCTCTCCTTTTAACTGTTCTCTTTGTCCCTACCCGCTACCCTCACTTCTGGTGTCGGCGACCCCCGGAAGGTGTCGAGAGACAGTTATGAGTGAGGTGTCGGCGGAGACCAAACCCTTCCTTCTGGGTCCGAGTTGGAGTTCTTGACTGCCCCGAGCCCCCGGAGAGCCTTGGCAGTCTCGGCCCCACCAGGAGTCGTGTCTCTGGACACACACCCCAAGGGCTGTTTCAGGCTCAGGACCGGGGTGTGGACCCCGGACCGACCACACGACCTGAACCGACCTGACCAGGAACACTCCAAAAATTTCAAGACATAAATATAGGGGCTTGAACCTTTGTGCTAGAGATACAATCGGCTTGGTAGTATAGGCGAAAAAATTAACTCTTTTCAGTGTCCTTCTCCACGGAGACATTGGGACTCTTTGAACGAATGTTTCGACACGAGTCGTCATTTAGGGACATAGGGGTTCTGGTCGGTGAGACGTTCGTCGTCCATTTCTCATTTCGAGGGTCTTTGGGGGACGACGGGTCTCGTGGTTCCGGACCCACGAGGAGGACCCGGCTCCGGTCACCCGTCGGAGTCCTCTGGGGTCTCCCTGCCGTCCCCGACACCACTCTTTATGATCCCCATAAAGAGGTGCCGGGAGGAGGAGTGGACGGGGGGTCTTGGTCCGGTCCGTCCGTGGCGTACCCGCACCGAGGGTCGTACCTCCACCACGAGCGGGGAAGACGGAGGCCCTCTCCGAAAAGACACCTTTGGTTTTCGGGGTCTCGGTGACAAGGAGGGTTCACAGAAGAGGGTGAACGGGCAGGGTACTCCCTGGTGGAGAGGAAACTATTTGTCCAGCGTACACTCCCGAACCGTACGAGACGTCGGACAAAAACACAGGAAAAGTACAACCCACACTTCGATGAATCGGGGTTTCGGAGACACCTCTTAACGGTTCTTACCGCTCACCAACGGAAGATAGTCTCTTGTCTGCGGACCTTGAAAAGGACATCACAAATACATGTACGTCTAATTAAGTGTATATAGGTATACGTCACCTACGAGTCAACTACGAAAGGACCACTTCACATGTGGACCGCACGTGTACTCTGGCACCACCGTGTACCCACGACCCCCACCCGCCCCGGCGGCACGCTTCGGTCGAGGTTACCGACGCAGGGTCTCGGGACACACGGGGTCGGCTCCCGACAGAGAAGTCTCTCCTAGAAGAAACGAAAAGAAAACATAAGTGTACAGTAAATGTTGGGTTTGTCGTTTCGTGTCTTTTATTTAGTGTACCACCTGTTCAAGTACGTCCTGTGTCACTGGGGCGGAGTCGTGGTCGACCAGGAATTTTCCACCCTTTCAGTGTCACGATGGACGCCCGTCCAGAAGAGTGTCTGCGCTCGGGACGGGCTGTCGGTCCTACACGACGTGGACCGGGGGGGTGGGGGTGGGTTCACCACTCTGGTGGGTCCGACCGGTCTGGGAGGAAGGACACGAGAACCTAGACTCACTGAATCCACGCCCGAGTCGACGTACGAACTTCCTCTGTCTCTATCAACCCAGTAGCTTACCCACAGACTTCTATGGACCCCGGGACCCCCGTTTTCGTCCTTGTGTCGGTTGACCCGTCTCTGCGTGGGTGCCGTCGGTCTCGGCCCCACGTCTCCCTTCCGGGGCACCGGTCCGCCCAGTGACGTCCAAACGTGGGGTCGTCTCCCATCTGACACTACAGCGGAGACCATCCTCCGTCAGAGACCCGACGTCTCAACTCCCTTCATCCGAACCCCGATCAGAGAGGACTTCTTTTCGGGCAAAAATATTCCACTGATTAGAGAGGGGAGAAGAGACAGACGTGAACCTGAGCAGTCTCTACCACTTGGTACAGTCACAAAGAGCAACGGACAGAACATGTACAAACCACATAACATAAAAAATGTGCCCCAACATCTAGGTCAAACTTGTCCACTCTGGTCTAACGGTAAGACTATGTCCTTTGGACCTAAATACGATGTATATGAAAGTATGAAACTAATACCTAAAAGAACTGACAACTCGAAAAACTAAACCTTTCACCCGAGAGAAACAGCCCTCAGGACCCCAGGACTTCACCTTTCGGTCCGACCCCGTGAACACCGTGGACCCCTCCCACCGGGACACACTGGGTTCGAGGAAAGTTCCGACTGACAGCCCTCGTGTCCACCCTCCACCCGTTCCCACCCACCGTATCCACCGTGGACGTCCGTGAGTGCCCGGGCCCTCCGGAAGGGTGGACTTCGGGACGCACAACAGGTCCGGTTCTGTGTCTACGGCACCCGAGACAGGTCGAGTCGGACACCAGAACACCGTCCAGGACACAGGGGAGGGACCCACGGTCCGACGGAAGACGTCTCCGTGTCGTAGTCGACAACACGCGTGTAGAAACGACTGTCGAGGGACGAAGACGACGGGACAGGGCCCGGGACGACGGAGCAGAGGGACAAGAGAAGAGCCTGGTTTAAGGAGGTCGACCTCGCCGAAAACAGGTAAGTTTCTAACGTCGGGTTCACCTATTTACGTGAAACGTCCTCTCTGCTCGGTCGGTTCCTTTTTAGTATTTTGGACCTCAAACCCGAGGAGGATTTCGAGGAAGGGGGGAAACGATACGAATCTGAGTGGGACCCCACCCCACGGCCAGAATGGAAAACACACTGCTGATTTGACACGTTCCGAGTCGACACACGATCTCTTTTCCGGAGATCTGCGCCCGTCGGGAACGTCCGGCTTCGGTCGTCGACGGGACCAGTCCTCTCAGCGCCCGACACAGGAGAAGAGTCGGTGACCGGGGAGCAGGACACGAGGGTGTGGGCGACGGAAACGAAGACAAGGGTCCTCGTGTCTGGGAGGGGTGGACGGACGGGTACGGACCCCCGATCTCCTGTAGACGGACGTGTCGTCGCGGTTGTGGCCTTTTGCACCCCACTCGTCCCGGGGGAGAGAGGAGTTGTCAGGGGAGGGGTTCGTCCCGAAGTCAGACCCCAGGGGGGGCACACACAGGACCGAGGTAAGTATTGTCGGCCCGGCCCACTGTACCCGACCCCACCGATGTCCGCTGGAGCGTTGTCTGCCTTGCCTACGCCTCACCTCCTACTTCACTAACACATCGTACCTCGAACGACGGGCCGAGATCCAGATCCACTTGGGTGCCCGGAGCACACGTTAAGCAAAGACGACCTTAGACACAGGGGTGGAGACCAGTGTGAACCCCCGTCCCTCCACTCCCGTCTGCGTCGAAGGGGAGTCCCGACTGGACCGTAGACCCACCCTCCTCTTCGTCTCCTCGCGAACGGACCTCTCCTGTCCGACGGACGAGAATTTGGACACTGGCCACACGTTTGGACCGGAGGAGACGTGTCTCCAGGACCGGCCGTGGTCTGACCTCGGGCTGTCACCCTCGAGCGCACCCCGTCTCCCGTCTCGCCCACCCGCGGACCGCGACCGTCGAGACGCCTACTCCCACCCGGACCGAGGGCGAGAGGGTCCACGACTCAGGATGGACCCAACGACCTGCGCCCCGTAGCCACGTCGGGGAGGGGACGACAGGAGCGGGCCGGTTCGGGGAGACCGACACAGAGGACCGTCCGTCCAAGAACGCCCCTCAGACCCGTAAATGGACCTCTCGCGCAGAAGGAGGTCCTCAGGCGAGACGGGGGGACCCGTCCCCTCCACTCTTCGTAGAGAGTCGACTCCGATTAAATGCTGCAGACAGGGAGGGGAACCACTCCCCTGCCAGACTTCCGGGGGTACACTGACCTCGCCCTCCACCTGTCAGGTCCTCAGTGTCTCCTGTCCTTCGACGTCCGGGTGTCAGACCAGGAAGGGCCAGTCCTGGGAAAGTCCCACGGACGAACAGGACGCTAAGCACAAGTCCCTGCGACAGGGAGTGGGACCCAGGACGGGGTGGTCGAAAGGGTAGGTCAAACGACGGGAACACCGGACCTCTCGGTCGCGGGGGGACCCACCTACGCCGGACCAGCGTCCGACATCCCACTACGACTCCCCTCTCCCCCAGTGGGGACTCGTCACCCAAGGACGGGTCGAGGGGTCGTGGTGAAGTAAGTCACACAGGTCCCCCGGCCTGACACGGTAGTAACAACCTCTGGGGGAGTAGGGACAGACACGTCAGCTGACTTTCACGTGACTCGCGTCGGAGACACGGTCCGGTCTCCAACGGTCTCCGCTCGTCCCAGACAGACGGAGGGACCACCGACCAAAAGACGGTGGGTGAGTGCCCGACCAGAAGTCGTGTCTGGAAAACAAGGGACTCCCGCCCGCTCCCGCCGACGCCCTCCTTCCGACCCTCCCGTCCCCGTCGACCGACCTCCACACGAAGGACGGGGCCTCGGCGGCGTCGTCGGTAGTAGAACCACGATTCTCCGGTGACGGGATAAGACAGGCAGGTCCCGGGAGGAGGAGGCCACTCCCTCCGTGTCCGGGTGCGCCCGACAGTGGTCCGGACCGCCTTCGCGTCAGGAGTGGGGTCCTTCCACAAAAATTGTCTTTCAACCTTGAACGGAAACCTGCCGCCGACACGACCCGGTCCTCCTCCCCCGACGGGAGACCCGACTCAGAGGTCCGGAGTGTTCCAGGGGACACCCCTACGACGATAAAGATTCTACGTTTAACGTGTAAAGGATCTAAAAATATAGACACCTAAACCTATTCCCTCCCCTTGTCCCGGTTTGACGAACATGTTAAACTTTACCCGGCTTTACCATGAAATTTAGAAAACTAACGAGGATTTATTTTTACATTTATGTAAAGTTTGGACACCTGACAAAACACCCCCTTAGTCTTTTTTTCGACTCTTGTGACTGTAGAGACCTGAATGAGACATCCGTTCTGGTCGTTGAGCCTCCCTGTTCGTCACGTCAAAGGGAGCCCGCGAGGCCCATTCAAGGTCGAGCGGCACAGGTCGGCCGACCCAGTGATCTATTTCCTGACGTCGTGGGTACCTGACTACGATTTGTCTCCCTTTGACTCAGTCTGGATCTCGACAGTCCGTAGGTCACTCTTCTGTGAAGGACCTCCTTTTGTGACTCTTTGAACAGTAAACGATTCCTCTCCAACCGTTTACTCGGATTTCGGGACCCCGGAACTTCCTTGTCCTAATTTCGGGTCGGAGATTACAAGTGTCACTAACTTGGAGTGTCCCCTAGGATTTCCGGACACGGTTTTCTCTTTTTCCTGGGAACTTTTTCGGGGTCCCCGTCTCTCTATCATTCCTCCCTAGGGTCCACCTAGGGTCCAGGACCAGGACTGGACCGGGAAGACCTCCGCTGGATTCAGAATCCCTTCCTTGAAACACACCTTAGATTTTCTTCAGAAACCCTCCTTCTGGTCGACTCACATCTTGGACTTGTCGGCTGGGTGCCATCGACGTCCGAGCCGGCGAACGCACCTGCCTCACCTGTCGTCCCCACCGGTCCCCAGTGACTCCCACAGGACTCCGTCGACGTCTCCGGAGGTCGTCCCTTGTCTTGGGGTCAGTCCGGGGCCTTCCCGGTGACTCCCGGGAGCCCGACTCTGGTCTGAACTAGTCAAATTGACTACACTGGAACAAAACAAGGTGGTCGAGGAAACCACGTCACTGGATTACGGTGAATTCTCAACAAAAAGGGGGTTCTTGACTTTACCACCCTCCCC
This sequence comes from Capra ibex, assembly GCA_006410555.1. Classification (NCBI taxonomy): domain Eukaryota; kingdom Metazoa; phylum Chordata; class Mammalia; order Artiodactyla; family Bovidae; genus Capra; species Capra ibex. The sequence continues at coordinate 51,701,415 of SJYO01045292.1, read as the reverse complement.
TACTTGAGTTCGACTTTCCGGTCACTCACAGGTCGGGGTCCGGGTCGGAACCCGTTACTACAAGTCCTACACGGACCAGTCCTCCCTCCGGGACGGGAGTCGTGGTTCTGGTGTCTAGGAACAGTTCCCACCACAGGGACCGACTCCAGTCTTTGGTGAGTCCGGAGGAGGACCGTCCTCTCCACCCCACCCCCGTCCCCAACCCCCAACGAGACCTACGTCTTTCGGGGACGAGAACGTCAGCCACGACACACACTCGTCCACCTCTTCGTCCGATGAGGGGTGACGCCCGGTCCTGTGAAGGTGGGCTTCACTCCCGGAGGGGGTGTCGAGGGTGGGGGTACGACCCGGAGGTAGGCTTCACTCCCGGAGGGGGTGTCGGGGGTGGGGGTACGACCCGGAGGACCAGTGAGTTGGTAACAGTCCAGACCTCCTTAAGCCCAATTCGAGTTAGACACTTAGACGAGCTTAGACGACGGTGCAAAAGACGATCCTTCTTCCTAGTTCTTTGAATGTCCCTTCCCGCTTCCGTCCACAGAGGAGGTCAGTCACCCCGGCACCCCGGCGGGTTGTCGTCTCGGTCACTTCCTCGTCCGGGCGACCCATTTTAGTTTCACCCGTCCGGGCACTGTCGCGCGGGCCCGGGGTCGGGTCCGGGGTGGGTGAGTGGTGGAGACGGTGGCGACCAGTCGTTTGGAGCGAGGACGGGCGCTTTTAGACCCTTGTGTGCCCAGTCCTTCTGACGCAATTAGGGACGGATGGTGGAAGAACAGGCTCCCCTTTCTGTAGGAGGAGGTTCAGTCTGGTGCTTCGTGGTTCTTTCGACTCCGCTGTCTTGGACTCGTCCCGAAAACCGATGTAGATCAAGTCCCTGTTGTCCTTCCTAGAGTTTGACACTAGGGTCAAGAGGTTCACCCACCACGAGTCTCCCCGGACGTTACCTGGTCCTGACCGGGGTTTAGACTCTTGAACCCTTTACGTACAGAACCAGACTGAACAGTATATCCTTTCCCTATGAGACTTGACAATTGAGATATTTTTTGGACGGAACTCGAGCAGAAGTTTTGGAACCCGGAGAGGTTTCGGTCCCTGGTATGAACGTAAGGATATATGAACGTGTGTGGTCCCGGTATACAGTGTACTACTGGTAAAATTCTTGGTTGACTAATGTGAATGGACACAGAGAAGTTGCTAGTGGGAGTCCGAAGGACCCGGTCGTATAATGCGGGTAGGGGTGGGTACGTAGGTTGTCCCTCCGTCGAGAGAAGAGACATGTCGTAGTAAAAACTAGGTGGTCGTGTCTGGTGATGTTTTTGTCGGTGTCCTTCCCTTCCCGTCCCGGGAAATTTGGTATAAGATCCGTGTTTCTGAAGCCGGGGTTCGAGATCTCCGTTGGGCTCATATTGGGTCTTTGGATGTGAACTTACGACACACCCGGAACAAAAATTTCCTCGTCAAAGACGCCTTGACCCTTCCCTGAGACCGACGAACGTCCGCCCGTCGTGAGATGCGACGGAGTGCGAGCCGTGCACTCGACCCCGCTCCCACCGGAGTGTGGCGCAGCGTCGAGTCTCCCTTCCGGACGACCTGGACCCTTCATTTTTTGGAGGAGTGGACGAAGATAACGTCTTATTGGTGGTCCGTTCGTCGGGACCAATTGTGCAGAGACCTCTCCTCGTCCACAAGGGTGCGGAGTCTTTCTTGAGTTTTCAATGTCCTATTTTCTGTGCTCTTATTGAGACACACCGTCAATCTAGAATTCGCCCGTCGCATCGCTTGCTGGTCGGAGTTCGGACCCAAGCCGCCGTCCAACCGCGCTCGAGTCCCGACCGACAAGACTCCGTGGAAGCACGGGTGTCCGACCCAGAGACCGGGGACAGGAATCTTCACCCCGACGTGGGGAGGTCGGAAGGTGTGGACGGAACCTAGAAAGGTGGTCGGCCCGTCTTGGACGGTACCCACGTCGACCCAGGTAGTTATTGGTTACCGGACACGGGACGTTTCGGCCGCCGAGGAAGTAAGAAGGAAGGAAGGACTCCCTATCGTAGGGGGCAGTAGAAACGGAAATTTCTTTGGACGCAGTAGCCGACCGAAACGAGACGCAGGAGCGGAGGGCGGGGAGCGGGTGGCTCCGACTCGTCGTCCTTCTGGTCTTGCAGTAGTACCACGGTAACTCTTCATTAAGGTGAAAAATGTCAGGAAAAGTCTTCCTTTCGAAAAAGTTATTTTAAATTTTAAAAATAATTATAAATTTAATATTTGCTTTGCAACCGTTGGTATATATCTGTACAAACGATACCTGTCGACTAACCCTCCACCATGAAACTTTATGGTAAAATCTTAATCAAATTTATTTAGTTATGCAAAAGACTCTTTGACACTAAAGGAAGCCAAATGTCAAGTACTATACCTTTCAAAATTATATTACAATTTATTAAATAACAGATAGGATTTTCGATATCTTTTACCTTAGTGATAACCCTAGTCTATTATTGTTCCGAACTTACCGAGTCACCAAGAAGACTTCTCATATGTCTTTAGAATTTTTCCATTGTGACCATTGACTCGACATTTAGGCATTTTTATTGTCTAGACGGTGTCACGCGTCTATTCAAGCAAGTAAAACGAAGGGGTCAGGGTAGGGGGGTGGTTCGTCGAAAGTCCAGTCTTCACCTTCTGTATCTTTTAGTATGTAGGATGCACTTCCTTACTTCCAGCACTCTCTGTCTCACACGTTTTTATTTGAAATGTTCAGGTATGAGGTTGTAGTACAGGCAGATAACAGTCCTGGACTAACTGAAGTGTTTGCGAACTCTAGTGGGACTGTCGCAGGAGAACGTCCCAGCAGACCGTCTGAGACTAGGTTCCACAGAACGACACTGTCCCTTTTACGAGAAGTGAGACTAAACCCTGAGTGCCGACCGGACGACTCGACGACACCCTCCTGTACAAGGAAAACTCTCCCGCAAAGGACTTGCGCACCGCCGGTCACGGGTCGATCTGGAGACGACACCCCTGACCGGAAAGGTGAGACCCGGGTGTCCACGGGTAGTCAGGACTGGGTCGACCGGAGAACGAGACCGAGAACCCCCCGGCACTGCGTTTGTGTCCGTGTAGGAGTGACTACTACACCCTCCTCGGCGGACGACGGGTCACGGGTGTCTGTACACGGGGGACCACTCGTCCAGGAAGTCCGAACGCGGGTCCGACGTCCGTCCCCTGTGACGCCGGGTCACCCACGGGGTCCCGACGACAGGAGGGTGCCGGGGCTCCGCGACGTCGACACCGGGACGTTGGGCGATAACGAGAGGGACAGGGTCCACCGTGGGACCCGGTGGAGCCCGAGGAGGTGTCCGGGGAGTGCCGGACCGACGGGCTATGACGACGGGACGTGTGCTCCGAGACACAGTCAGTCCACCCACCGTGAGGACCAGTACCCGTCGCACGGGAACACGACACGGGACGAGAGGTCCGTCCGGGACACGAGGAGGCGGGCCCGAGGTCCTGTGGAGGGGAGGGAGGGACGGACCGACCCCAAATTTCGACGTCCTGACACATTTGCAACTGAGGCCTCGGGTCGTTCCGACGACGACGAGGCGAGGAGAGTCCTTACAGTCGCCGAGGACTCGGAGGACACGCCGGTCGACTCCGTCGGAGAGAGAGGCTCTCCGTCACCGGCACCACCAGGGTTCTGCCTTCCGAGGTAGGGGTCTTCCGTCCCGGTCCACACACACGAAGTTCCGGTCTGTCATGTCAAAAAACGGAAGTGGGTTCCGACCCTGCACCTCCGGGTCTTCTCCTTATGTAGAGTAATTACCGCACGAAAAGCAGATCGCAGGTGCCGACCTTAGGCCCGAGATCCACCGCTCCGGTCCTTCCCGCCGGGGTATCCGGCGAAGGGACCTTGGTCAGGTACCGGGGGAGAGGCACGTGTCGTGCCGTGGACGACGAGAGGCGCTCCGACCCCGTGTCGATCTCCGCCAACAGAGGCAACTGGGCTCAGGACGCGCCCCGGGACCCGTCCTCCTTCTCGTAGGACTGCCCGTCGTCCAACTCCGGGCCCCCTACCCGCTCCCCTTGACTCCCGTCGGTCGGTGGGGGAGTCGGAGAGTCCTGGGGAGGAGGTCCGGTGGAGCGGGGGTGGGGAGTGGACGCTAGGGCTGGCAGTTTTACCAGACGCTCTACAAGGACCCTCTACGCCTTCAGGAGCTTCCCGACGACCATCGCTCGAAGCTTCCTCGGGAGGGCCCGAGCCGGCACCCTGTCGCCCGGATTCAGCGTCGAGGCGAGGGCGTCCCTGCGCGGGGGTTTCCCCGTCTCCAGCGGCAAGAGGACGAAGCCGTCCCTGTGTCCCGAGTCACCGACGGCCCGGGGTGTGGCGGGGAGACGGGCGGACGGGCGGCCATGGAACCGCCCCTTCTGCAGTTAGAACTGCTCGTCCCTCCGGTCGAGGTCCGGGAGTGACATCAACAAGAAGTCTCCGTGGCGAGACATCGGACCCCCCTCCTCCGAACCGGGAATCGGGTCCCCCTGTGGTCGTTCGCCGGGGTGGGGACTCGGCCTAGTGCCACCCGCGCCGCACCCCCTTCCCGGGAGTGGACAGAAGTCTGGGAAGTGGCCCTTCCATCGGACTCGATCCTTCAAGACCAGTGATTTGTACAGGAGGAGTATCTGGTGCTTCGCGTCCTTCCGCTTGAGCCCCAATGACTAGACCTTCACCTTCCCGAACCGACCGGTGTGTCCCAAGTCAGGTAACAGGTGACGTTTTCGTTCCCGTTTTCCGGAGTCCGGTGACGGCCCTCCTACCTCAGTGTCCACGTCCCCCAGACTGTACGGGCCCCCACACCCCTCCCCTCTGCATGGGTGTTTGAGGCAGAAGACGAACTACGACAGTATGAGCCGAGGTCGGTGGAGCTAGAGGTGTTTTCCTGTGTGCTACGGAGCCGGCAAGAAGCCGTCCACGGCCCGGGGGTCATGGACATTCCGTCCGTTCCTACCCGGACCCGACCAGGAAGGCTGAGTGTGGGCCAGGAGTTACTCGCCGTCTCCGTCACGCGGGAGACGACCCGGGAGTCCTGTGACGGGTCTTCAGGGTACACTCAGAAACGTGAGATTGGATGGAATTTAGGTACACGGAAAATTGTGCTTTTACAAATTTAATGAAGGGGGGCCCTGTTTTTTCATCTTTAGAGACCTTTTTTCTGTACCAGTGGGGATGAGACAGGAGCAAAGAGGAAACTCTGGATGAGCCCGGGTGTGGGGGACGTGGGGTGTCGTGGTTCGGCGGGCGTAGTGTCGCCGAGGGGACCCCGGAGCTCTCCCGCCGTACCCCCGAGTCACGACAAGTTCGGGGGCAAGATCGTTCATGGTAGTTCGGCTAAGGACACGGTCCCCGTGGTCAAGGGACGGACAGAGACGGGTGAGGACGGTCCGTCACCGATAGGTGCCAAACCATAATGATCTGGCGTACTGAGGACTCACGGTTCTTGACCGGTGTGACTCGGGTCAGGAGACCACGTCCGGACTTCGGGGTGCGGGTGGAGTCTCTTACCGAAGCAGAGGGAGTTCGAGGTCCTAACAGGTCGTGGGGAGGGTACAGTGCAATCGGTCGGGGGGGCCGGGACCTCGGACCTTGGTCGGGTCGTCTCGCGGGGAAAGGGTGGAGCTACGTCTACCGCGTGCCGAGGTCGGGCGCCTCCGACGAGAACAGTTTCCCTAGCTTCCGGAGTAGCGCGTACTGTGACCCGACGTCGTGTATCGGCGTCACGGGCGGTCGGTCCTTGTCCCGGACCAAGTAGACGTACCCGAACAGACGTTCTCGCCCAATGTCACCTGAGGTCGGGGTCACGGGCCGTCCTGGGACGGGGACCGGCGACGGAGTGGACCCCAGACCTTCAACTCCCGGTGTTCGACCGACGGCGTCTAGGTGTACCCGTCCCCCAGCATTAACCTCCTTAGGTCGGCGACTGGGAATCCCATCTACGCCCTCTCGACGTCCGCCAACATGACCTCTTTGAAGAACGGAAACCGGAACAAATGCATGAAGAGCCGGAACCAGAGGCCCTTCCTACTGTACAGTGCCATCGTCCGCGCAAGCCACGGTTAGAGACCCGGGTTGTCCCTCACGCGAGTCTCAGGCGGGTAGGTCCACGGTGACCCCGGTCGGGGGAGGGTTGGGGCCCAACCTGGGAATGAGAGAAGTAGCTTCCCCTGTCCGGCCGTCATCTGCTGCTCGAGACTCTCGAGGTCTCGCTAGAAGAAGGAGGCGAGGTAGTAGAACGGGAGCCACTCGACCCCTGTGTACCCGGGACTCGGGCCCGACCTCGGGGGTCTCTCTCCTCGGGGACCGGTGGAACCCGTACGGGTGAGTGTGGAAGGTCTGGGCCGACAGGAGTCAGTGTGGGGGCTTTTGGCAGGACTCCTGTTGTGTGGGAGGGTCGAAGTCTCCGGCCCTAGGAGTGTGGTGGACACGGGGTCTCTGTGAAGTCCCGCGACCCGACCGACGTGGAGTCCCGATGAACCAGGAGTCGAGACCCGGACGGTGCCCGTGACTGACGTGACCCTTGCACCCGCGTCAGGAGACCCAGGAACCCTGGTAGGAAGGTCGGGGCCGGGTCTTCGGAGTGGGGAGTGGAGCGTCAAGAGGAAAGAGTTTTGGTGGTGGATGGGCGGTGCCGGTCTGAAGTCGGGGTCGTGTAGGGAGTGATCGTGGGGCACACCGGGAGCCTGAGCACCTCCGGGCGAAGGAAGGTCTTCGTCGAGGACAAGAGCTCGAGAAGGAAGGGAGGCATCGGGTCTGGGGTCCTAGGTAGGGAAGTTGGTGGTCTAGGAAGGTCGGACCGGGAAGGTCCGGGACGAGCTGAGATTCAGGAGGCGTGGGTCGGGAGAACCGAACCGGACGCCCGCAGGAAAGAGGTTCCGTCGGTGCCACACAGGGCGTCGGGGAGGTGGGGTGACGTCCTAAGGGTGTGGGGCCGGTCGTGCGGGAGGAGAGTGGAGGTTTTCGACCAGGAAGGTGGCGGGACGAGACGTGTCCGCCGCGGGAACGGGAGGTGTCCGCCGCGGGAACGGGAGGTGGTCGGCTCCGGGTGACGGTATGGTGGGTCGGCACTGGCGGGTGCCGGTGCCGGCAGATGTTGGTCGTGAAACTCGAAGACCGGGACGACAGACGAGACACCGGGCGGAGCGCAGTCTGTGGGCCGGAGTGACCGCACGAGTAGGACCGGAGAGTAAAGAGTTGTGGACACAGGAGTCCCCAGTGCGAGACGAGGGATGGACATGGTGCAGTGGGATTTGGAACCCGTGGATGAGGACGAAGGTCGGGTCCTGGATCGGAGAGCGGAGACGGGAACTATGGTTGACCAGTGATGCGTCTCGGTGAGTCCTTGCAGAACCCATATGGAGTTTGAGTTGTGTGGGGGTTGTACGGTGTGACACCTCGCGCGCACAGGGAGATCGGGGACGGTTCGTCGCCCCCGACGGGGCGCCGACCTCCTGGTCGTGTCCGAGAGTGAGACCGCAGACGGCAGACGCGGTGGAGGGCCTAGAAGAAGTGGGTCAGGACGTCGAGGAGGACTCTCAGCCGTCGGTGCAGGTCCCTGGTCACACGGTGACTCCGGTACGACTACCTCTTCTGCTTGTCGGCCAACAAGAACGGGAGCCCTGCCTACCGACCTCCCTCCCTCCTCTCCTCTCGACCCCTGTGCCCCGACTCGGGGGTGGGGTGGGGCCCGTACCCGTCTCGAGTGAGGGAAGGAGAAGTCCCACCTCCTGCCCGTCGGGTCTCTGCTCGGGGACAGGGGTGGAGATTCGGACAGAGTCGGTTCCTGGTCGGGAGGTTCTGGTGCCTGAAGTCGAGCGGTCGTCGTAGTAGGGGTCACAGACGTGTCCCGCTCGTGCGTCCGGAGTCTCGGCCCCCCGTCCCCTACCCCTCGGTCTCCCACGGCTCCGTAGGCCCTCACCCCTCTCGAGTCTTGCTCCCGTCGGACACCCCGGGTTGGGAGTCGAAGGAGAGAGACCCGTACCTCTCTCGGTGGTCCCTGTCGTGCTTGGACTCCCCGTCTCTTTCCCGACCCCGAGTGGATAGACTGTTCGACCGTGTAGGTCCTGGGGGGCGTCGTTCAGGGGCTCGCCCGACAAGAGCAGGTTCACGACTCCCTCCGTTTCGGGTCTCAGTCGTTCTGACAACACACGTGCTCCCCTACGGACGTACGTGCACTCTTTATGTGGGCTGTCTGCTTGTACTTTGGTGTGCGCACGCCGGGTACAAGCAGTCTGACGCCGGACGTACACCACTACCCTGGTGTCCTCACGACACGCGCACGTCCCCCCCACCTGCGGCACGCCCTCCGACCCGTGCCCTTAGGGGAGGGTGTCTGCACCGGGACGAGAGTGGAGGGAGAGCCCGAGGTCCCGGCGGCCCGACTGGTAAAGGAGGTGCATCAAACTTCCCTTGGTGTCGACGAAGAAGGGTGGCATCAGTGGGGCGGTGGACACCTTCGGCGTCCCACGACTGGGGTCCCTGGTGGGGTTTGAGGGCTCTCCTTCGTCGAGACGCCCACGTAGCCCCGGGTGTGCCCAGGAACGGAGGGTTCGGGGAGAGCGCACATGTGCCGGTCGCGGGTTCTGCGGACCGGACGTGGTCCCCGAGAGCTCCCGAGTGGTCGGAGGGAGGACGAAGAGGTGCAAGACCTACTACCGCGAGAACCACTTGCAGTCGAGCAGGAGGGCGACTCGGAACATCAGCTTCTCTCGAAACTGCCGTGTGACGCCCTCTCTTCGGGACGAGGTCGTCTGTCCGGAGGGCGAGGAGGAGAGGGTGGGTGCCGACGTGCACGTGGTCGGGAACACTGGTGAGAGGGGCCCCGGACGTCCTCCGTGGTCCCGTTTCCCCTGTCCACTCGGTCCCGAAGACCTCCCTTCGAGGAAACGCAAGCCCCCCTGGAACGTTCGGGGGTGCGACCCGGGGTCCTCAATCTGGCCCTTCGACCCTACCCTCCACGACTCGCGGAGGAGATTCTGGTCCTACCGAACCCCACACCGACCGTGAGGTGGTAAGTCGTCGAAGTTTCATCCTCTTCCTTAGCCCAGGGTTCGAGGGATGGCTACTCCTTTTTACTCCGTTTCTCGGGTCTAGGAGTGGGGAATCTTTGTTTCGGGGTTTTTCCTTCTAGACGGATAGACTCCTTCGAGTCGTCGTCGGTCACACGGGGTGGGGACGGACGACGGTGGTTCCTCCTTTGCCCCCAGTGGGGTCCCTCCTCAGACCTTCCCAGTCACGACTGGGGACCCTGTCACCGACCCCGGTCGGGGCCCTCTCGACACCAGTATGTGGTTGGTGTGTGAAGTGTTGTGGAGAACCCGGAGCCTTTTGGTGTTTATGGTGAAGACGTGTTTCTGGCGTCCGACGGGACGTGGGGTGTCGACCCCTGGGAGGGGTCGAAGGACGCGGGTCTCGGGTTCCGGCATGGAACTTGCACCCGTATCCCAAGCGGAGGTGTATCTTCGGTCCCAACGCCGGGAGCATGTCACGTGGCATCAGTCCGAGGACCTTTGCCCTGTCCTGTCCGGTACAATCGCGGGTCTTCACTTTCGTCGACGACCGAAGGCGCAGGGGAGGAGTGGCTCGACGGGCAGGCGGGGTAAGTGTACGGACCGGGCGGTCCCAAGGGTTGGAGTCTCCGGATCTTGTGGGGAGGAGAGAGGAGTGAGAGTAGAACCGGTGGAACAGGTGCTGAGACTCTGGTCCGCCGAGGTCTTTGACGGAGGTGGGGATAGAGGAGAGTCTGGGGTCGGGGTCGCCCGCCGGGAGCGGGACCGGTGGACCCGGGTGACTCCTGTTCTCAGAGCTCACCTGTAAGACGGTCCCGGGGTGACAGGAGCGACACCGGCACTAGGACCGAGGACGTGGTGTCGGACGGAAGTGCGACCGAAGGGGCACCGAGACGGGAAGAGTTTGTGTAGAGACATCGGATACTTGGGGACGGCACGAGGGTGGGGGGCTCCACCTGGGGGATGGACCCACTTGAGACCCTGGAGGGGAGGGGTGGGGTGAGGGACCGGGTATCCCTGTCAAGACGACTTTGGGCAAGGGGTGGAGGAGTGGGTGTGTTGGCAGGACCGGAGTGTCTGTGTGTGTCTCCGGGAGGGAGGCCCTGCGGAGGGACCCAGAGACGACCCGACCGACCGGGGGGCCGTCGTACGCCCGGCGAGACAGGGACCGTAGGTGGGGCCCTGACGACCCGCGACCGGACGGGACGTCACTCGGACCGTCAAGGGCCTCCCGGCCATCCAGAGGACGTGGGACGGGGGACGGGGGTCCGCGAGTGTCGGCACGGTTAGAAGAGGTCGCGGAGGAGCAACTACCCCATCGCGTTGAAGTAGAACGCCATGTCGCCCACGAAGAGCATCATCGACTGCTCCAGCTGTTCCGACAGTTTGAGGCTCAACGGGTCGTAGTGCCAGACCGGGAGGACGACCTGTGCCGTCACGAACTAGAAAGGGAGTCGGGAACTGTCTCTGTCTCTCCGGTGTACCCCAGTCACCCGGCCCTGGTCCTCACGGGGCGTACCGGAGGTCGGGGGGTCCCGATGGGGGAGTGGCCTTCCTTTACCGCATCCTCAACCCGAGTAAGGCAAAGGCGTGGTCCTTCCGGGGCAGGGCCCCCTGTGCGTAGTCGTACACGAGCCGGACGCGAGACCAGTCCGACCGCACCATGGTGGACACCTACCTGTTAGACACAGTCGGGGCGGGTCGCGGTTTCGGGGTCCAGGCACTGAGGAGGGGTGGGGTCCGGGTGTGAGGGCGGGGTTGGGACAAAGTACGGGGGCAGGGTGGGGTCCAGCCTCCGGGACAGCTGGGCGGGGCGGGGTCCAGGCGCGGGGGTGGGGGCGGGGCGGGGTCCAGATGTGGGAGTAGGGCGGGGTCCAGGTACGGGGGTGGGACGGGGTCCAGGTGTGGGGGTAGGGTGGGGTCCAGGCGTTGGGGTAGGACGGGGTCCGGGTGTGGGGGTAGGACGGGGTCCAGACGCGGGGTTGGGACGGGGTCCGGGTATGGGGGTAGGGCGGGGTCCAGGCTCGGGGACTGGGCGTCGGGGTCCGGGGAGGGAGTGAGAAACGAGAGCACGCGCAACCAGACACCCTGGCCGAGACTGTCCGCGTAGAGTTTAAGTAACGTCGCGTCCCCTTGGACGACCATCACGCACTACTCCAGTATCTCCCTCAGCTTCTGCTCCAACAGGCAGTCCTTCTTGAACCCCCACGGGCGCAGGACGGCCCTCACCTAGGCCGTCACGACCTGAAACGGTAAGGCGGACTCCCCTGTCCTCCGGCACTCGTCGTCCGCCCCGCCGTCGGGTGTGCGGTGGGTGGTCTCCCGTGGTCCAGAGGACGTCCTCCGTAAGTCCTACCGAGTCCACGCCCACCGGGACGCCCCCGAGGTGTGGCTGGCGTGTACAGACGCGCGCACGGGCCCTGGGTGTCACGGGGACCACCACAGTCTAGGTGCACACGTACTCGGTCCTCCAAATGGTCTTCCTGTCTCACATCAGCGGGTGCTTCCAGAGCGAGAGTGCGTGCTCCTTCCTCGGCAGGCCCCGGGGCCAGAGTTACGTCATAAGACACTCGTCCGCGAGCCGCTACACGGCGGGCAGGGCCGGGCGGGGCTCGAAGGGCACCTTGGTGAAGAGCAACCTTACGTCGAGACACGACGGTGACCGGACGTTCCGTCTCCCACTGTCGTCTCTGTGAGCCACTGGGTCTGGGGTTGGGCCTGGGGCCGGGACCCGGTCGGGAGTGGAGGAACCCGAGGAGGAGTAGGAGCAACGGGACCAGCGACGACCAGAGGAGGCTCATCATCTAGAACGACGACCAGTTCTGCTTCATCACCCCCATGGTGAGGACCTTCTCTGCCCGCCCCCCGGACACTGTCTCAGGAGACACACCGACGGGACGGCCGGGTCGGACCGGGGTGTGAGTGTACCAAGTGACCCAGAAGGTCCATCTCCTACGGCAAGAACTACCTCAACGACTACAGCAAGAGTCTCATGTAGTGGCTACATCCGTGGAGGAGCATCCGTGACGGGAGTCGGTTGAAGAACACGACACCCGCTGTCCGGTCCTGACCGTAGGGTCCGGGGGGCGAGGAGGAGGTCAGGACCTCCTGGGTGGTGACTTCGTTTCCGTACTGGGGGTGGGGGTTCTGAATGGAACTATTCCTAGAAGGAGAACTCGACCAAACCCCTCCCCTCGGGCAGTCGGCGTTACAGGTGTCCGAACCACTCCTCACACAGGGGCTCGTGGAAAAACTTTATGACCCGGTACAAGGAGACGACCCGTTACGACGTCACCAGGAGCTATCTGTCCTACTGGCCCATGGACGTCCCGTCCCCTGGTCACACATTGTGTCCTCTGGGGCACTAAGGGTCCCCAGTACCGAGTCTGGGAGGGTCTCACTCCGCAGTCCCCGGATTCCGGGTTCCAAGAGGGATCTCCCCTCGATAGGGTCTCTTCTCCGTCTTGAATACCCACGTCGTTTTTGGGTCCGGTTGACCCTGACGGTGTCTGTCCGTAGGGGTCTGAACCAGGGAAGTACCTCGACGGGGCCGTCGTTCCTCCCTGTAGGATGTGGGTCCAGTCCTCGCCACTACTAGTCGGAGGTTCAAATCGATGACCCCCGGGGACCACTAGGGGAGTTACTCCACCCTCTCCGATCACTGGTACCATACCCCTTTGTTGTCCTTGACGCCTCGCTTTGTGCGCCTCGTGTCTACTGAGAGACCCAAGACTGTCCTTTCCTCGACCGTCCTGTTGGTGGAGGGTCCGGGTCCCGATGTCCTGACTAGAGACTTCTACTTCTCGAACTCACACAAGGTGTCGGACTCCTCGTCCCGGGTGCCTCGTCCGTCCACCCGGTTCCCACGTCCTTCACTCGTCGAGGCCGTCGTTCCCGAGGTCGTCGACCGTCCTCCACCTTCCGTCCCGGCCCCGGACCCCCCGGAAGTGTCCCTGGGTACTCTCCACCTCGGCTCGAGGCCGGCGAGTGAGACTCCGGTGTTTCCGTACGAGGAACTACCACACGTCCTGCAGACTCTTGAACTAGAACCACCAGTCTCACACAGGCACCATTTACTGACCGTAGGGCAGACCCGGCAGGGTCGTCAGGTGACCCCTCGTTCCGCTGTTGTCAGTTCGTCCGTCCGAGGTGGGGGGTAGAGGGGCAGGTGAGGCGGGACCCGGGGACCCGGGGTCCGGGGGGCGGGGTCCGGGGGTGCGTGTGAGCTACGTCGCCGTCGGGTAGGCGTCCGTCGCTCGCATCCGAAGGTCCCTCCTGAGCGACCTCTTGACCAGGGGCCAGTCCATGGATCTGTCCCTCCGTCCTCCGCCCCTCAGTCCGTTCGGGGTGGAGGGCCCCAGCCCGGTCCCAGACTCCCGCGGTGAGTGCACAACACGCTCCTCCTCTAGGTCATCACCCTGTCCCCCAACAAGTACCACAGCCCCGTGTGGCGCAGATCGACACTCAAGGTATACGACAAGAGGAACCTCTTGTCCTTCCACTGCTTGATAGGCCCTTGTTTACACCTCTCTTGTCTTCTACTCGGGGACGGAACGTGGTGCCGTGGCCGACCATGTCCTTCCCCCAGTCAGGTCTTCCTCCCGTGCCGCCTGGAGTAGGTCCTTCTTCATTCCGAGGAGTTAGAGAGCGTTCCCCAGAGCCTCCTTCGACTCGTACTTAAGGACGTGGACCTCGGCCAGGTGGCGGGTGTCGAGGACTACCCCGCCCTCTCCCCCTACGCACTCTCCGGAGGTCGGCGACCCCTCGGGCTGGGGGTGGCCGTGGGGTCGGGTCGACCCAGGATGGGGGACCACGAGCTCCTCCTTGACGACCTTGAGTCGTTCCCTGTAGGCCGTGTCGAGGCCGACGAGTGGACGGGACGTCCTGTCTTTCCTTCGCGGGCCGCCGGCCGACCGATCGCGCCTGGTGTCTGTCACCTCCCCGGGAGTCTTCCGCCGCGGGTCTTGCCAGGTCCTCCCAGGGGGTGGGGGTTGGTAGGTGCCCCTTAGTTGGTCCCCTCCCTACACCCCCGGACCCCTCTTCGGGTGGAGGGGTGAAGTCTGGTTTGGAGTCCCACGACAGAAGGTCCTTCCCTTCCAGGTAGACGTCCTCTGTTTTGACCCAGTCGCGCTCTTGGGTCCCTCCGGGACACCCGTTCCCCGAGAGTCCTTCTTTCCGACCCCGTTGTGTTTCCCCGTCCGGAGTGTCCCTTTTCGTGGCCTCCGTGCCGTGGGGTGGCGGGGGTTCGTTCCGACTCCGTTCGCCTCCCGTGCCCACCCCCGCGCCCGTGCCCGTCCCCACACCCTCGTCCCGAACTCGTACCTCACACCGTCTCGCCCCGCCCCCGCCCCGTCCCGCCCTTACCCCACCCCCCCGAGGACGTGGTAGAAGACCCGCGACATGTACTCCGACGCCATCTCGACTCACTTGACGGGTATCCACTACAGTGACCGCGCGCCGAGGTCCAGGATCTCTGTCTCGCCCTGACGACCAGTCCCGGGCGGCCCCGAACCCCGCCGACGTGAGGGGCGGGCGGACGTCGGCCGGGCGTCCGGGAGTGGCAGTCGGCGAGGGCCTCCTTCGCGTACAACCCCTGGGCCATCAACTGGACCCTGTCGTACAAGAAGTCCAGGAACCGGCTATAGGACTCCTCTGTCCCTGTGGCGGTCGCCGGAGTCGGGGTGGAGAGTATTGGAGACTGGACATCCGGCTCAGGTGGACGCCGACCCGTCCATTTGTGGTGGTGAGACCCGGGACGTCGAGACTGCCACTCGGACCGAGTCTCGGTCTCCACTGACTCCCTTCCGGGAAGGAGAGGGCCCGGAGGTCCGTGTCTCCCTCCGTCGGGGACGCACCGAGGGGCCCCGGGGAAGTCGGAGTTAGAGTTTGGGCCCACGGTAGTGCCCGTCCGTCGAGCGTACTGAGGGGCGGGTGACGGGTCCCTGAACCCCGGAGGAGTCCCTCCTCTCCTTTTGGGCAGAGTCGGTTCGTGGTCGTCACCACTCTTCCGTGCCAGGGTCCCAGAGTGTCTTCACGGGACGGAAGGTTCCGTAGGACGGATTCCTACCCCGTCTCCTGGCACGAACCAGCCGGTCCGTTGTCCTTCTTTTTCTACCGCTGTCCCTCCGGAAGAGAGGACCCTCCCCCACCGTACCTTCCCTTCCGCCCGTACAGAGGGCGGGAGGGACCGTCAGGACGAGAGAAGGTCGGTCGCGAGCGGACCGGAGGCAGTGGGTCCTCCCCCGGCCGTCCCGGGAGGACCCCACCCAATCCTTTAGACGAAGTGGGTCGGAAGGAAGACACCCGAGGAACGGTGGTCGTAGTGTGCGTCCAACTTTGGTGAGGGGGATTTTGCGGCTAGACGGGACGGAGGAGAGGTCATCGACGGGGAAGAGACGGGGAGGAGTGTCGTCACGAAACTTCCTCGGTAGGTCCGAGGAGAGTGAGGGGCCTGGGGTGCACGTGAGGAGGTGACAGTCGGAACTCCAGTGACTGTCGAGAGTCAGCAGGGGTGCACTGTTCCACACCGCGTCGACTGGTCAGGGAGGAGAGACCCGAAGGTCCCGAGGCGGAGGAGGCCCAAAGGACCCGAGGAGTGACGGGGTCCAGGGTCACCTGTTCGTCGGGTCCGACCCTAGCCGGTGGTCGGGAGAAGAGAAAGGATCGACACAAACGGACGTCCGTGGAGGTCGGAGGGTTTGGGGGACACACGACACGAGGAGTCCAGCGTAGAGACCGGGTGAAACAAGGGCTCGAGCAAGATGGGTGGACGGATTGTGGTGATGGACTGGTAGATGCCCGTAGTGCCCTGAGTGGGGGAGTTTACGCAGGGAGAGTATCGGAAGGGATAGAGTCAGTTACCGTTGGGGTGGAAAGATCTACGAGTCTGGTTTTTCGAATTATATTAGGAGTTGAGATGAAGTGCGAGGTCTTGACTACACAATCGTTTAAGGTAACTCGAGATAGAAGTTTTATATCGGGACGGCTTTAGGTTGGGGAGGGATTGTGGGGGTCATTGGTAGCAGAAGTGACCCTCGTAACCTCGGTGAAGGATTATTCACTCGAGAGGTGGGTGGACGACGGGACACGTGAACTGGAGTCCAGTGCAGTGTGAAGAGAAGTTTTGGAAGGCACCACGGGCGGAGAGGGGGGCAGTCGCCAGGAGGAGTAGGTAGTGGACCGGAAACAGGGTGTGAAGACATCGGGGAGACCGACAATGTGGTACCGGAGTTTCGGTGCTCGAGGTTTTCCTTTTCCTTTCACTTCAGCGAGTCAGCACAGACTGAGAAACACTGGGGTACCTGACGTCGGAAGGTCTGAGGAGACAGGTACCCTAAAAGGTCCGTTCTATGACCTCACCCATCGGTAAAGGAAGAGGTCCTGTAGAAGGGCTGGGTCCCTAACTTGGGTCCAGAGGACGTAACATCCGTCTACGAAATGACAGACTCGGTGGTCTCTGCAGGACTCACTCGAGGTTCCGTGGGGGGTTTTTGTGATGTCGTGTGGGTCTCGACCAAGACGTGTGGACGGAGACGGGTGTCACCGCCATGTGAACCGAATAGCAGCGACCGGAGGGGTGGTCGACCGTGTCCGGGAGCCTGTCGACTGACGTCTTTCACGGACATGGTCTCCGGACGGGTGGGGACCGGCACGACTCTGTCCAGGAGGCCAAGAACTTCACCCCGGTGACAAGACCAGCGGGGTTGGGTGGGACGGCCCTGTCCCGGGGTCGAGTCGTGGATGGCCAGGAGTGCCAAGGCCAGGTGCCTCATCTTGACGAAGGCGTCGGTGGACCACCCTCTCCTCCTCGGACTTCGCTCCGGTCCGGACCCCTCCTCTGATCGTCCGTCGAGTCCGCGTCTCCGGGCCCTCAGGGACGGGACGAGGGCTCCCGGGTCGCGGGACTGGAGTAGGCAGTCCTCGCCCAAGAGTGGAGAGTTAGACGTCCCCACACCGACGGACGTTGCACAGGAGGTAGTCGGTTCAGTCCGGGAACTAGGTGTACAAGTGAAGCAGGAGTCTGCACCGACACTCGTCCCCCATTTCTCGACTCGGACCCCGACCCGACACGGGGGGTTGGAGGGTGGAGGAGATCGGGGAGTCGAGGTGGAACCTCCGAGTCCCAGAAGTCCGCCTTAAGGTAAGGCATGTCCTACTGCTTCGTCACCCTGACCAGACCAGCTTTTCGTCCTAGGAGAACCATCGCTAGCTTCAGGGCACTCCAAAAGGGACCCGCCTAGAGGAACTAAAGTGCTTACAGTTGACCTTCCCGTCCCCTCTCCGGTTCCAGTCCGAGTCCGGAGGGTTCCACTCGTCCCCACGGACCCGAGGGACGAACAAGGGTGTGAGAGAAGTCTCTTCTGGTGGCTTTCTCTGCCGGGGAGCCCCCGTGAGTTCTGGTGAGTCCGGGTGAGCCCCTCCCTTCTCTCGATGCGACTCAGATGTCCGTCTCGAGACGATTTTCGACCCCCAGACCCCCTTGTCCCTCGAGACACGACACGTGCGACGGAGGGACTGTTGTGTCCGCCCAGTGAGACTGGACCTCTTTCGGCCTGAGCTCTTGTTCTTTGCCCCTGGACACCGGCGTTCAGACACTCCTGGTAAAGGACTGTGTTTTCACGTGGTTGACTTAGCACTTCAGGGTTCCAAGCGCGACCCCTCCCCGTCCGGGTTTGCCCAGAGTCTCAGGTTCCGCCCCTCGTCCGTGACTCGGTTGTCTGGACCACGTTGGGGTTGCTGGGGGGAGGGTTTATAGGGACTCGTTCAGGGTCGTTCTCGTCCCGACGGGTGTCTACCGAGGGTGGGACCGGTGGGTCGAGTCTGGTCCCTTCGTGGTTTAGGTTCGTCGTCTGTTTGGCGGAGTCGGTGATTGAGTCTGGTACGGCTCACGGAGGAAATTGAAGGGAGGTAGACCCAAAATGGTAGAGATCTCGTTTCTCGAACTGACTTAAGGAGGTCTTCCGTCCCACCATCTTCTTTGGACACACCTGAGCCCCCCACGCGGACGGTCCAGATCTGAGGGTCGAGGTCGAGTGGAATCGACGCACTGGAGCCGTGTCCCTGTTGGTGAGACTGGGGAGACACAGGGGTGCTTCCGTCCACCACCTGCCGCCGTGGTCCTCTCCAACGACTCAAGGGTTCAGGTTGCCGGACCTCGCGGGTCGGGACATCCACCGTACACCACCCGCGAGTGAGTTCGGAGGGAGGTCGAGGGACTACCCAGAACCCCCAGACGCCAACCTCGTCCACGTTTCCGCCACTGGGGTCCGGACCTCTCCCGTGTCGACGTGTCAGGGGTCCGACCCTGGGATTCGCCTACTTCCGGTCTACTTCTGTGTCTAAGTCCCTCCAGTTTTCTCCCTTCAGACCGCATCGGCGGTCTTTACTGATGCACGAGGGAACCGAGGCCTCGGAGAAGTCTACGAGAGCTGGGTCTGACCGGGTCTTCTGGACCTCGGTCTTCGCAACGGTCGTGCGACGGCCCGGGTGGAGAGGGTGCTCGGGAGGACCGGGTTCGTGTGTGGTGGGAACGACCTTTCAAGACTCTCCGGGTCAGGGAGGTCGGTGTCGGCACGGGGTAGATAGGGGAGTGGAGTCTGTCACCGGAGTGAGACCGGACACGGGTCGGGGGCGATATCGTGACGACCAGGTTGGGGACGACGTACGGGAGTCGTTGGGGCCCCGGACCCGGAGGTCGACCTTCGGGGACGAAAGGACAGCCGGGAGGTCAAGAGTGGTGGGTCGGTAGGAAGGGTTCGGGGACTTAGACACATCTACAATAACACTAGGAGGGTTCCACCGAGTACTCCCTCTTGGGTGGCGAGGAAACCGGAAGTCCCTGAAACACTACCCCAAGTCACGGGATGGCGGACGGGTGGAAGAGACGAGGTAGGGTTAGGTCGACCTGACTCCGGTTCTCGTCAGTGCAAAGGACAGGTAGGAAGTGGAACCGGGGGTCGGTCCCTGCCAGGTGGAGGGTCTGCGGTAAGAGACGGTGGTCTCTAGGTGAGACCTTTGTCGGGGACGTCATTGGCAATGCCCGCGAACACACCCAAGAAGTAGAAAGGGTCCCGGCCGTTCCGGTGGGTCTCGAACGACTTGCTGACTTGTTTGTTCCCTTTTCGTCCGTGGGGTTGTCCCCCTCCCCGTCGGCTTTGTCCTCACCTCAAGAATTTTATCTCTCAATACGAGTCCACTTTTGTCCCCCGTCCCTTCCTCTGACTCAGTCTCTGGGTCGGGCTCCTTTGTCCCGAGGGTCCTGCCCTCCTTCTCGACTTGTACCCTTTACGGGTCTAGTCTTTGATGTCTTATTGGTGTTTGGGACGGGACTCTGTCTTCGGTCGCACGGAAAGGCCACGTCCCGACGACGGCACGAGGGGTGGGGAGTGTGTCCGTGTGTTGGAGTGTGCGTCGCGTGTGTCCGGTTGTTCCGGAGCGCCGGGTGTCAGACCCGGGAAGACGCGTCGACGGGTGGTCGGTGATCTCCGTCAATCGGACGCTGCACCGACGGCGGGTCGCCCGTTGGTGTCCCGGCCGTCGACCCGCCGGCGGCGCCACGGGGGTGTGCTGTGTGACGGTCGCCCAGGACCCACTGGGACGCCGGACGGGGCACGAGGCCCTATGTAGGTGACACTGTCTGACCGTCGTCTCTTGCGAGGGTGGGCCCTGCCCTGGTCCGTCCGTCTCGCGTCGGGGTCCGGTCCACGGGCGCAGAGGGTCCGAGGGTGACGGGTGTGGGACGTGAACGGGAGTGACCTCGACAGCCGGACCCGGGCTACGGGAAGTTTCGGTAACTCGGTTGGCGTCCGACCTTCCTGCTCTGTACCCCCTCTCCGAGATGGTCCAAGAATTTTCGACGTAGGACACACTGGAGACCGGAGTGGGGGTTGGGGGTGGGAGACGGAGTGGGGACGGGAGACGGAGGGTCTTATTTATGTCGTCCCAGGAGAGGGACTCTCGGTCCCTGCCGGTGGTTCGGGCCCCACCCCCCACACTGAGGGACTCTGTAAACACCGGAGACAGGATCAGAGTCCCTCCCCTATCCTCGGGGGGGGCTGTGTCAGATCTATTCTGGACTTCGCCCTGTCCTGTCGTCCCTCTCTCTGAGAGGGTCCTGAACCCTCGACCCCCGTCCCTCCCGTCCACCCCTCCGTCCTCTGGGTCCTGGGTCGTGAGTAGGGGAGTGTGTTGGAGTCACTTGTTGTAAGTTCCTTGCGCCCCTCTTCTTTCCGACCGGCGCGGCCCTCCAGGACCGGTCCGACCTCTACCCCTGAGACTCCTATTCCCGTCCGAGGGTGTGGGTCCCGGACTTCGGTCCGACCCGACCGTAGGGTGTCCTCCCTCGTGCCGAAAGTAAATACTGTTTCTGGGTGGGGGTTCGAGTGGGTAGGGGCTCTCCCCGGACCTCGACATGGCCGTGTTGGGTTGGTGGAGTCGGGCAGTCTTCGGTGTCGCTCGCGAGGAGACCCCTGGTCCACAGGCTCCGGGTGCGTCTCCGAGGGTCCGAAGTCCTTGTCGCACCCGGAGTGGTAAGGTTCGTTCCGGTACCATCTGTCACTGCTCTAATCGACGGACCCGTCCCTCCCCCCGAACCAGGGACCGTAAATTGGCGGGTGTTTGAGAGTACTTCTTTATTCTCGTCGGGAGGAACTCTCCGAGACCCGATTACCCCCTAGTGGGCGCGGGCCTGGTTCCTGACCGGAGTGTACGATCCGGTGGAGGGGGCTGAGGAAGTCGGTCGGACGAGACTGGTGGGAGAGACTTCCGACGGGTCCGGACCGTCTCCTCTTGGTGTGTCCCGACCGGGAGCTCGACACACCGGGGTCCGTCGTCTGCGAGAAGACGGGAGTCAAAGGAGTGACCATTTGCCCCCTAAGGAGGGTGGAGTGTCCCGACGTGTTCCCGGGACGGTCCTCGGTGGTCAGGGCCCTTCAGACTGTCGGGGAGGATACACGGATCCCAGTGGCTGTGCCCCGGGTGCACTCAGTCGCCGTCCCCTCTGTTTCGTGACCGTCACTTGGACTCGGACCCGTCCCACTTCGACCGGGTGGTGACGGACCCGGGTTCCTTGTCTTAGGTTGTCGGTAAAGGGGTCGAGGCTTACGCCAGAGTGTCCCTACCCCGTGACACTCCCTTCTGTCCCTGAGCACCTCGGAGGCTCAAGTGTAGACCCGTGTACAAGATTCGGTCTCTTGCACACGGACCGGCCGACGTCGGTGTCGGGGTGTGGTGGGGGTGGCACGGATACCACTCCCTGGTTTTGTCCTGTGACTGTCCAGACTTTAGTGTTTCCGGTTCAAAGTCTAGGACAAAGGTTCGTATGTCGAACCCGGATCTCGCTCAGACGGAGAAGAGCCCACCGCACCCCTATTTGACTTCCGGAGTCACTCCCCACCCGGGCGGCGTTTGGGAAGTGTACGTCTGTCTCCTGATGTGTTTGTCCCTCCGATCAAGCGATCCTTCCCTGTACTCGTGTGCGACTTTTGATTTGGGGGTTTACTGCTGCTAGACCAGTTCTGTCGGTGGTGGTTTCTTGCTTTTGCGTTTAAAGACCTGTACTTTCTACGTAAGCGACTTTGTAAAGAGAATTCTCGTAAAAGGGAAACTTTCCATGTATTCATTTAACCATCTTTGACGTTTTCTGTGATTCACATCTTTTTTACGTACATCCTGAAGGGACCACCAGTTCACCAATTCTTCGGTGGACGGTTGCGTCCCCTATGGCCAAGTTAACGACCAGACCCTTCTATGCCGTACCTCGTTGTTCGGGCGCACGAGACGTGGACCTCTTTGGCGACGAGCAGTGTTGATCTCTTTCGGGCTCGCCGTTGCTTCTGGGTCGTGTCGGTTGCTCATTTATTATGGTTAAAAAATTTTACGTACACTTATATAAAATGTTGAATTTTATTGTTTCAGTACTATTTGTACTTTTCAAAAAAAATTAGATCTTTTGAACTGTCTCCACTCGTAATGGTCCTGTCCAGGGAGGGGGACCCCAACCGTGACGGGGACGGACACCCTACACCTACGAGTCGGGGTGTCCGTGGACTCCTTCCACACGTTCCGGGTCGTCGTGGGGAGTTGTCCCGGGTTCAGCCCAGTTCCAGTGCTCTGGGTCTCTGGGGGTAGGGTGGAGTCGAGGCTCGTGCGGAGACTGGAGACTCGGGGACGTGCACGGTCCGGGTGGAAAAGTGGATTCAAAGGTAGTACGGACCAGGTCGTCGTATAAACCGAGAGGGATAAGACCAGTGTGACAGACCACGGAGGAACCACAGTTCTAGTAACTAGACAACTCAAGGTGTTCCCTTTTTTGGTGTGAACGGATAAGGGTCCAGGGACTCCTCCGGAGTTGTACGACTCACTCACGAATCTTCGCCCTTACTTGTGCTCTCAATCTGTGGTCTCGATTAATAGATTCTCCGGTGTCTACGAGTTTCTACCATAGTCCCTACTGAAGGACCTTCTCGACAACGTCACCCCATTGTTTCCGACTCCGCGATGTTGTTTATACGTTCGCGTCACCAGTCACTCCACTGGTACGTCTGTCCTCTTCTTGTCGGGGTCACCCCCCATCCTGGGACGGGGACCCCCGGTCTCGTTAGACGTTTGTGACCTTCCAAGGACATGTTTCCAAGGACGCCACCCTTGGGACCCTTCGATTACCACGAAACCCCTTTTGTTTTCTCTTGTCCGTCCCGAGGGGCTCGTGGTACGGGACGAACCGAGATGCGGTTCCGGTGGTCCTCTAACTTTTCTCGCCCAGGGTCCGCGGTCCTCTCAACGTGTCTAGAAGGGTCTTTACTGGACAGTAGCAAGTGCGGAAGAGGTGTATGTACCGGCCCAACAAGGGTCGGGGATGGGGGGTTCAGTCACCGGAGGACGTGGGGGGAGGTTTCTTGTGGTGTGGCCCCCGGGCCCCCGTGTTTACCTCAACTCGAGACGAGGGGTCTCCTGCTTTCCCTTCGCGGGACGGTCGGTCGACTAAAAACCGGCCGTGGAGACGACGGGTGGGGTTCCTCGGTCGCTGTCTCCCCGAGACGTGGGGTCCCGCGGACCTCGAAGTGTCGAGTCCTCTTCCTGGCTCCACCGGTTTCTCTTCTGTTCTGTTGGTCCTGTGTCTACCCTGTCCTTAGACGACCCGGACCCTGCCGGTCGTTAAAGGTGTAGTCGACGGACGACGGGTGCCTGGTCCTCCCTCCTAGGAGTGGGACGGGGGCTGGGGTGGGGACGAAAAGGTCGTCTTCAGTCCTCGTCGAGGGTCCCTCTTTCCACTCTCGGCTCCCCACCCATCGAGAGCCGGAGATAAAGTGTCTCCTGGTCCTAGGTTTGAGTCTCTGGGTCCCAGTGTCCAGTCCGTTGTTTGCCTTCCACACCGACCCGAAGTAGGCGAAAGGAAGGACCATGTCGTCGTGGACGTTTGGTCTGTCGTCCCCTCTCTTCTGGTCTGGGGAGAGTCCTCTACTGGGGGTGAGTAGAGTCTCCACCCTTGTCGTGCGGTCCCTTCGGGGTCGTCTTGGGACCTGACGTTCCAGGTGGGATCCGTCCCGAGCCGTAGACGAGGACCGTCTCAAAACGGGTAATAGGAAGGGGTCTGTGAACTGTCTATTCTCGTCCTTTTCTGGTAAGTCTCTCGGCTTACCCCCAGACACCTGGGAGGATGTACCCTGGGACGGGGAAGGTACGTTGACGAAGTCAGTGTCGATATTTCCTAGGAACGGTCTAACCCTTTGCGGATCTCAGATCTAAGATCCACTTAGAGGAGAAACCTCGTTACTCCTTTGCCCTCCGAGGGTCCTCAGAACAGTGTCAGTGCACCATCAAGTGTCGTCTTACCCCTGGGAGATGGGTCGTCGTCGGTGGGGCTGTGACCCTAACGTCTCCTCTTCATCCTGGTAGGGTCATTCGGAAGTGTGATAGGTCCGTCCGTCGGGAGAAGGGATCCTACTCTACTTAGGGTGAGTAGAGTCTCCACCCTTGTCGTGCGGACCCGGGGTTTCCTTCCTTCCCGTTCCCCGGGGGTGGGTCCCTTGAGTTTCGGTCCTCTCTCCACTCATCGATAGATGGCCCGAATAAGAGAGTAAGGTAGTGGGTCTAGTTTGTACGTGGTTTGGAGGTGGTTGATGTCCAGTCCGGGGTCCCACCCAGGACCCATTTGTCTCTAGTTATTCCGTGACCTCAAGGACGGGGACTCTTTCAGTCTTTCGGGGACGGGTCACCTCCTTTGTCTACCCCTTCGTCTATTGATCCTCCCGGATGTTTCCCACCTTGTCCCTCCACAGCCACCGCGGCCCTCGGTCTCTTTCACTCGTCGACCTGAGCCCTCAGAGCCTGGTGAGACAGGTGTCTTCCGTCCAACCCTTCTGGTCGGGCGGGTCCAAGAGGTCGTGCTTTCGGTTCCATAGTTTACAAACCCCTTTTCCTGTAAGTCTCAAACCACCTACTCTCCCCTCCCTTCCAACCGGTCGTTGTAGTGTCCCCCGGTTCACGTCGTCCCCGAACGGAGTTGAAGAGACGGGTCCGGGTGTCCTGAGGGGTCCGTCGGGGAACGTACGACTGAAGACAGGGGAGATGTCCGACTACGACGAGTTCAAGAAAGATCTACCGGACACAGACGGTCCGAGGGGTCAGTCGTAGTGCGTCCGGGTATCGAAAGTGACGGTTAGTGTCTGTTGAGTGTCTGTGTCGGGATGAGATCAGGGACTGACATTCGAAAGTCTGGGAAGTTCGGTTGACGGATGAACGGAAGAGACGGACAAATGGAGTTTCAGTGTACACATACACAAGTCAGCGAGACGGCACAGGTTGAGACACTCGGGTACCCGATAGACAGGTACTCTAAGAGGTCCGTTCTTATGACCCTACCTGACGGTAAAGGAAGAGATCTAGAAGGACTGGGTCGCTAGCTTGAGTGTAGAGGACACAGAGGACGTGACGTCCCCCTGAGAAATGGTGATCGCGGTGGACCCTTCGTGTATGGAGTCAGCTGGGGAGTGGTTTTGGTCCGGAGGACGGTGTGGAGAACGGTCAATTGTCGAAGTGGAGGTTTCTCCACGGATTTGATCTGAGGCATGTGAGAGTGGTGAGAGGTTAGATTAGGAACTTGTTCGGGATGACCGAAATAAACATAATTGTTAGTGCAAATGGTTCCTGGATCCACTCACTCTTGGTACACATAAAATTCCGAGACTGATGGAAGAGGTAACCTCGTATTCCAGGAACTGCGGCACTTGGTTTACGGGGTCACGGATCGTCCCTTACCTGACGCAATCCTCTTCTTTCTTTTTTAGACCCCGGAAAGGGGGTGGGGGTTTTCCTTCACTCTCCCAGGAGACCGACCCCCGACTTTTCCCCGATGCCACTCCCGCCCCTTACCGCCTCCGGAAGGGGACACCTCGAGTAACTGGGCACGACGAAGGGGCGGAAAGACCAAAGACATAATGACGGTCGTGCCCGGGAAGAGAGGTGCCCCCCCTTACACCCCGGTCGGGAATTTAGGGGTTGTTCCAGTTGGAACTTACAGGGCCAACCTCTGTGAGACTTGTTACCTTTCCCAGTAATGCAGTGTCCGGACGAGTGAGGCTGCGAGAGGAGACGGGTGACTGGGCGAGAGGGTCAAGTCTGGGCGACCGGGCCGGAGCGGAGTCCTAGCCCGGTGAGGGAGACCCGGTGTTGTCGGGTTCGGGCCGGTGAGTGGACAGGAGGGAAACGAAGGCCCCCTCGACTCCGGGACGTTCCAGTGTAGAGTGTCCTGTGACGGGGGAGGTTCCACTCTCCCTTGTGGGCGAGGGGCAGAGGGACCCTTCTGGACGAGTCTAAGAAGTTTTAGTTGGGGGAACGACTCTCCCCACCGATGGGACCCCGGAGGGTAAGGACCAAAATTAAGGGATGAAGGTTGGAGAATTCTGTCGAGGGCGGAGTAGAGGAGTCGTGTCTGTCGACGGAGGGTCGGAGGACGGGACCGGACATCTCGGCGTGGGAATGTCGTCCCCGGTCTGGAGTCCGGCTCCTGGGTCTGCGGTAGTCCCTGTTCGGACCTAGTCCCCAAGGGTGACCTCCCTTGAGATAAAGTGACGACCGGAGTTGTCCGGGCTCACTGGGGACTCTCTCGATGGATACGTTGGACAAGATTGGAGGTAACACCTGTACGAGTCTCGAGGGTTCTTCCCGGTGTCAGGGTCGATTCTCGACTGTTCGTTTGTGTCCGCACAATGGGAGAATGACACAATCCCAACCGTGTCGTCTCGATGGTGGATTGTCGACCTACTGTTTACCCACGTGCACCAGACGTCTCGGGGTGTCTCCCAGAGCAGTCGGGGAGGGGGACGGCGAGGGGTTGGAGGGTGGACTGGAGAACGGGACCTCATCCGCCCCTTCTTCGGAGACCCTGGACACGGGTCGGGGAGAGGAGGAAGGATCCCAATCAGTGAGTCCTTGGGCCCGGGTGTGAGAGGTCCGGACTCCGACTTCAGTGAGTAGGGTACAGCAATCTTAAGTGGGTGGTGTGTGGGTGTCGGTCTCGGGGTCCTACCAGTTACGGGATGAGGGGCGGTGCCCGTTCCGGTGCGGTTCCTGTGACACTTGGTCCGCCACCACCCCCTCCCCCCGTGTGGAGAATTTCGTGGTGAAGGGAGTCCTGTAAAGTCGAGTCGGTATAGGGGTCCACAGGTCCTTTTGTCCTTCGGTCGGGGTTGTGTGTACCGGGCGGGGACGACTCAATCTTAATCTAGAGTGTGTTTGTTCACCAGTTTACGCGGGTCCGGGTTCGGGAGTGGTCAGACCAGCCCACAGACGGTCCCGGACCTCGAAGCCAGTCTGGCGGTGAGGAGTGACTCGGGTGCGGAACTGGGAGGTCGGTTGCGGTCGGACGGTCGGTCGTCCCCCTCGCTGGGTGTTCCCGTCCGACTACGACAGACCTCGGGGTCCGAGTCGGTTATCGTGACCCGCGTTGGCAGAGGACGACCGGGTCCCGAGAGTACCAAAAGGCGTGCGAGGTTTGACGTTCGAAGGGTCCTAGTTCCTTACCCAGTGGAAGAGAGGAACGGAGGATTGGGGTCCGACGAACCACGGTCCGGACCGAGCCGTTCCCTCTACGGTCAGGACGTTTTCTTTCGAAACGGGGTAAGTGAGACGTAGGACTCAGAACGACTTCGGTCCCGGTGGCCGGTTGTGGCCCTTCCCGGGCCTTCCTTCACGTCTCGGATATGTTTCGGATGTACACCCGATATTTTTCCTCGGGAGGGACGAAGGGGGTCCTGCCGGGAAGGTCCCCCACGGCTCCCCACCGCCCCTCTCGATCCTGAACACGACCCGTGAGTCGGTGACGTCGGAGAGTTTCCGCTCGGCTCGTGGCGGAGCTTTCCGTGACCCACGTGCTCTTCTCCCTCCGGTAGATCTCGTCTCCGTCCTTCCGTTCGCCCCTGAGACTCGGTGTGGGGGCTCCGGAACCGGAGGGGGTTTCGTTGGTGGACGTCGTAGGCGCGCCGGGCCAGGGGAGGGTGCAGAAAGGAAGGGAGACCCCGGTTCCCGTGGCAGAGATCCGCCGGAGCCCGGGTGAGGGAGACCACTGGGTCGTATGAGTCGGCACTTCCCGTCGGGATTTTGGGACCCGGCTACCGTCCTTCGACACCGTCGCACTCGTCCCTGTGCACACAACCCCAC
The DNA here is from genome assembly GCA_006410555.1 of Capra ibex. Classification (NCBI taxonomy): domain Eukaryota; kingdom Metazoa; phylum Chordata; class Mammalia; order Artiodactyla; family Bovidae; genus Capra; species Capra ibex. The sequence goes on along the minus strand of SJYO01045292.1, from coordinate 51,673,707 downwards.
TTCCTCCTCTATGTTAGTCCGCTCCCGTGTCGACGTTGTAGAGCCTCGGCCTTGTGGTTCAAGGGACAAAGGCTCTGGGGTCGCGTCCGGCGGAGAACTGGGGGTGTCCGACGTTAGATGGACGGTGTTGGCACCCCGGTGGGAAGGACACGGGGCACGGGTACACAGTCCTCAATTGAGGGGGGCCGGAGGAAGAGGTTGGGGGAGTCCGGAGTACACGGGCTCCACAAGACCGAAACGTAGGCCCCGGCTGAGCCGCGGTGACTCTTGGGAGACGTGTTTGTGTCCGCGTGTGCTGGATGTGCCCCCTCTCGGTGCCGGCGACAGTCGGTGCCCCTACCTGTGCTGTGTGGGCGGGGACGTCTGAGTGCCTCGACGGGACCGAACGCAGGGAGAGTCGCGGGTCTGGAGAGTAGTAAAAAGGAAAGACCGTCACCCTCGGAGCAGGGGATGCAAATGGTAGTCGGAGGTACCGTGCACCGTGTGGTCACTTACGGTCGCAGGGCAGCCCCCGTGTTCGTCGCAGAGTGGACGAGTACACGGTGTCCCCGGGTTCTTTCGACAAAAGCCCGGAAAAATAAAAAAATTTCCTTTCCCATCGATACCACTGTACCTTTCGTGTGTTGCGACCTCTACGTCGGAGTCACTTGTCCAGTCTCCACCCTCGCTGGTGCAGACCGAGCCACACGAGGCTTGTACCCTTACTTCTGGTGCGAGTTGTACCCTACTCGTGTCCTTGGGCACCTGCTCCCGTGTGCGAAGTCGAACAGTAACCCAGGGCGTGTCCGGGAAAAGTCTCGTGGAGCTCGCGCTTCGGGGTCCGAGGGTGAAGAGTCCGTCCCCGAGTCCCGTCGACAGTAGTATTGGGTCCCTCTCGTTCAGTCTCGTGTCCAGAGGCCAGTGGGGTGTGTGTGTCGTCTCCCCTGACGCAGAGCTACCCCCCTGACGTCTCCCTCGGACTCAGAGAGTTCCCTTGGTGACTCAGGTCGTGAGGTCTGGCTTCGGGTCCGACCGGCTTGTCGGGTACACCGGTTCCCCGCCTCCTCTTTAGTCTGTCGGGGTAGGTCCATTTATTTTTGGGACAAGAAGATGTTGTGGGTGGACAGTGGACGGGGTCTCACCTCCCTAGTTGACTTGTGACGTTTCCCTTGACCCTTGACGTCGGGACCAGAGTCGTGGTGGTACTTGAGCGACCCACTGGAAGCAGAACCCCGGAGCCAAAGGAGGAGACCTTCCCCCTCGGACCGTAGGGACGGAGAGACGCCCTCCACACCACCTCAAAATTGTGGGGTACCTACTCTTTTACGAGGTACTTGGTTACGTGATGAGTTTATGGGTTAAAAAGAGGACGGACACTGGCGACACTTGTCTGAGTCCCTCCCTTGTTTCTTCATTCTTTGTCTGAAGGTCGGGGACCGACAACCTCACCGGAGCTCCGATCGCACCACCACCCTTCTTGGCCTCGAGACACCAATCGATGCCACTTCCGTTTCCTTTGGTTCTCGGCAATTCGTGGGTACTCCCGGGGCACGACATGAGTGACCGTCCACGGTGGAGAGTGAGAGTCTACCTGGAGTGGACTGGTGACAGTCGTCCGCCGAGACACTCCCCCTTTACTGAAACTGTCGACTTCTAGTCAAAGTCTACGGACCATAGGTTTCCGTGTCTTCCCGACTCTGAGAGTGGGTTTAGAGTGACTAAGACCGGGGTCGACGACCCCTGGTGAGGAGTGGGACCCGATCCGGACCTCAGAAGAGTGGACAATGGTCCGACGAAAGTCTCTAAAGGGGGACCCCTTCGAGCTCGTGAGGGGCGGGGTGAAGAGGACCCTGAGGGGAGTTTCAGGGGTGACTGAAGACGTCAAGGTTCTCGTCCTGGCCGTCACCCCCTTCAGAGGACAGGGGATCTTAGTCCGGAAACGATGTCGTCCGGAGTGGAGAAGGGAGGTCGCGATCGAGAGTGACTGGAGAAACTTCGGTGTAGTCTCTTTTCCCGTCTCATCCTTCTCTGTGGTACTCAATTATCTCTGGTTGTGCCTGTCACTGTCCTCTCCGTCTTTGTCCGGGATCGTGTTACTCCACGGCCGCAATTTCGGAAAGGACCGTCAGTCCCCAGAGGGTTTTTACCTGAGCCTATGGTAAATAGTCCCGCTTCAAGAGTCTTTGTCTGATTAGACTACACAAGCACACTATGGCTTCGTCGACGAGGATCAGTCGACGGGACTGTGGGACGTTTTCGGTCCCCACCGTTTGTCGGGACTACTGTTCTTTCTCCCCGATTCGCCGGAGGACCAGGGGTGTAGTTTCATGCACCGTCGGTCGGGGGAGCTGTGGTGTACCTGTAAACAAGGGAAGGTGATTGCCCAGGAAAACCCGGTGAATTAGAAGTGAAAGGAGGAGCAGTCCCAAGGGTGCACACTTCGTGAATGTACGATGTGAGCTACGGTTCGTGGAATGTGTAAGAGTTGTTTAGGAGTGTTTTGGGAATGCTCTTTTTACACAAACAATGCTAGGGAGAAAATCTCTACTCTCTTTCAGTGCACGGGTTCCAGTGTCTCGTTCACTCGACGTGTCGTCCTAAAATTGGGTCCGTCACATCGCGAGTCTCGGGGCCACGAGTCGGTGATGCCGAGGAGACGGAGGTCTGTGGTGGGGTGCGGAGGTAGTGGCGAGTAGGCGGACGGGCGATCCTCTGTTCCGCACGGCACGAGTAGCCGAGAGAGAGCGTCGCCGAGGGCCCAGGGGGAGGAGTTGGAGAGTTGGAGTTGTAGGGTGAAGTCGGAGACCACTGTCGAGACGATGTCCTGTCTCGTACTGGGTGCTCCGAACCGTGCGGTGCCGGGAGGGATGCGACGGGGGATTGGGTGGGACACGTCACCAGGAGCCCCGAAGTGGGTCCCGTGTCCGTTCCAGGGGTTGGTGAGTCCGGGTAAGTGGTCGGTGGATGGGATGCTTCAGGAGGACCAAGAGAGGAGATCTGGGGGGCGAACGACCCGTGTCGAGTAAGGAGACGTGTGTCGTTCGAGACCCGTGCCTGGAAATAATACCATGCCTTGTGCACCCCAATATTAATGTGCAGGGGTGTGGACGGAGAAGGTTCGCAACAAGGAGTTGTCGGGTCAGGTCCAGAACAAGTAGAAAACTTGAGAGTCACGGATCATGACCCGTTTGTCCTCCACAAGTTGTGTCACAGATAACTCGTTCGTTTACGGGGAGTAAGGTTCCCCGCTGGGTTTTGTTCGGTCGCCGGTTCGAGAGATTGACTACTGAGGTCGGACGCGTATACACATGCCTACACGCCCGGGGCCGCGTGTGTGTCCCCTCTTCGACCTCCACGACCCCCCGGGGCCGCACCACACAAGTCGAGAGGGTCCGTGTCGTTTGGGGTAGGGATTCAAGTCTCCCTTCTGTTTCGGGGTCGACGTGTCCCCCGGACCGGTCCGACCGGACCTTTGGGTGTGTAGTCCCGTTCGGAACCCCCGACTCCTTTGTGACTCTCGAGACTGAAGGGGACCTTTTTGATATCAGTCTGTCCTTTGTGTGTCCGTTCCTACCACTCGACACCTCTAGGCCTGTGCACGAGAATGGGGAGAGGGTGCCCCTGGTTGGGCCGTCCGTCGTTTCCTTTTAGGGGCTGCTGTGTCCGGGCGGGAAGGACCCGAGTCGGAAGTCTCGACTGGGACTCCAGACAGAGGACGTGCCAGACTGTCGGTGTCCCCGGTCCGGAGTCTGACGCCCCGGGATACAACGGAGGGGGTGCTCGGACGGACGGAACAGGCCCCTCAAACGAAAGAAGACGGTGGGACGGTGGGGGCCGTAGTTTCCCTCGTCTTTATAGTGGTTGTAACATGTGAAGTCAAAGGGACTTCCGTTCCCGGATAAGACTAAGTGGTGGATTTCTCCGGACCACAGATTTTCCCATAGCTAACGTCTTTGTTTCTACCTTTGGGCCCCGACGTTAAGGGCTGCACGACCGGGGGGCACCTAAGTGGTGGGCTCGGTGACACGGGTGTCGCTGGGGACTGACTTGTACAGTTGGGCCTTCCGTGGTCTTCACACCTCGGTGTCGACTCCTTCCGGCCCCGACAGGCAGTCCATGTCAGACTTGTCCTTCCAAAGAGAAGTCTTCTAGTTACTTCTGGGGTCCTGACCCCGGACTCCGGTGAGTCTCGTGTTGGGGTCCCGTATCTCACGGGAACCCTAACCGGCCGGTCGTGGACGCCCCCCGACCCAGGGTGACTCCGACAGTGCACCGTCGTGTCACGCGAGGGACGCAAAGGTAAAGGAGCAGACACTTCACCCCACCGTGAGGTCTGGTGGGGGATCCCGGGAAATCGCCTAGACGGTTCTTTTGTACTACTGTTCAGAGACATCGTGAGTCGTCCTTCAGACATTAACGAAACATGAGTAAATACAGTCATAGACATTGTGTTTTTCGGTTTGTGTCTGGACCAAGGACAGTGTGGTGGCACTGTTGGTCATGGTTGGGGTGGGGAAAATTTGGTTTGAGGGTGGGCACTGCACTCGTGGACGGCCGGGGTAAAGTGTTCTCCTCCTATTTCTCTCCCCCGCGCCTCAGTCCGGTCTTACTCCAGGAGCGACACTCGTGGCACGTGCAAGTGACTTGGGGTAGAGCAACGTCCCGGTGCCTATGGGACTCTCAGGACGTTGACAGAGCGAGAAACCGGTCCAATGTCTGTGACACACCATGGGACCGTCCCAGTCGTCCTTTTCCGGTCCGTAGACTCCGTGGACCCGTTCTCCGGTCCACCGTTCCCCGGGACGACCGTGAGGTTTGAAGGAGTCTTGGATGTCTCCGCCGACGTCCCTAGTCTTGGGTCGTTACTCCACGTGGGTGTTTGTCCGTCGAGACCCCGTCGAAGTCACCTTCCGAGGCAGTCGTTCCGGACTTGACGTGTGGTCACAGGTGGTCCGAAGAGTGGGTCTGAGGAAGTTAGGACCCGAGGTTAAATAGTTACCCGGTCCCGGGGAAGATGGAGGAGACGGGTCCGAGGTCCGTCCGGAGAGTTTAGGGTCGACAGTGACTTAAACGTGGGGAGACTGCCTGGGTGGGTGTCCCAGACGCCAATAGTCCATGAACCGTAAGGACGGAGGTCGGGGGTTCTGGACTCTGGACCACCTGATCGGGGAACGGAGAGGTGTGGGGAAGGAAGACATGTCCGGGGTTGAATGTTTGTTCTCTCAGTGGACGGGTCCTCTATCTACACGTTCAGAGGAGTTTTGTTGAGGTATGGGACGAGATGCACCATCCCCCCACTGATCATCAACCCAGCCCCGTTTTGTTTTGGTAAAGGAGGGAAAAGGTCCATCACTAGAGTCACTTTACACTCGATCCAGGGACACGAGGAGGGAAGGACGAGGGAGTGGGAAAACACGTCGGTGTGTCAGGGTCAGATTCTCACTGTCAGTATCAGATAGTGACAACAGTACTTATTGTCGAATGTAAATAATTTGTAAATCTTGCATAGGTCGTCGTGTCCTCCACTTCCGTTCCAACCTAAACTTCGGGTGCATATAACAGAATGTAATTAGGAGAGGAAATAGGGGGATCTTATTGGGGTAAACCACCTCTATGATAATGAGGGTGAAGTGTCTACCACTGTGATTCCGAGTCTCTTGATCGACCGACCCCCGCTATGTGTTGATTATGTATGCCCGAAGTTTGGGTTGGAACGGAAGTTGGCGACCCGACGTGAAGTTGACGGACGACCAGGGTACGTGCCACACTTTGTGTCGGAGAGTCGGTCCTCTTCAGATGGACCCTTGGAGTCGGTCGACGATGGTTAAGTCCTGTCGGGCCCCTTAGGTGTCTGTGTACCTTCCCGGTACGGACCTCAGACTGCGGCCCCACTACAGGGAGGTCAGGAGACGTCCTATACAGGAAGGAGGTGAGACCTTAGGTCGGAGAGTTTACTAGATTGTAAAAGAGGACGTCCGACGGTCCCGGGCTCCTCCCCAGTGCCTCCTTCCACCGACAGCACACCTTCAAGTCGTCGACACACTCTAGACCTCACACACCGACTCCTACCGACAGAGTGGTGTTCTGGAAGGAAGGAGGGGCAGAGGAGTCAGTAGATGTGCGTCCATGCGGTATGGGTTTCAGACCTTCTGGAAGAGAACCCCCCACAGTGAAGGACTTGGGAGAAGGAGATGTGTCAGGATTAAGACTCGGACCGAGATTGAGGTCAGAGCCCCACCCCCACCCCCATCTCCCCCAAGAACGTCCTTCGTTGGGTGTCGGACCCCAACGTCTGTGTAGTAGAGTGTGAGCCTCCGCCCCCTTACCTCCCGTCTCGACCCCCCGGGTAGGGCGGTGTCGTGTCCGTGCGTGAGTCACCTTAGTGAGAGACTTCCTAGACCCCAAAAAGTTTTAGGGGGTTGTGTGAGAAAGCGTCTTCGTCGGTTCCAGTCCAGACCCTGTCGTTTCTCCGTCCTTTATCATCGGCGAGGACCGAGGGAGGTCCGTGTCCTGCGTCCTGTGTTTCTCGACCTGGGGTTAAACCGACGCAGGAGAACTTCTCATGGACTGTGCTTCGTCGCTCCGACCCGAAAGACCCCGGTTCGAGACCTCTTACACGAAGGTTTCCTGTTCCCCTTCCGACCGGAGAAAGGGACGGGACCGAAACCCTCAGACGGGTGCGTGTGTCTGGAGGTTTTAAGTCGAAGTCCTGTTTTCTTCGCCGCCCTTTTTGTAGGTGACGGAGGAGAGCCCGAAAAGGTTTGGTTTGTTCTGGTGGAAGGAGGGACCGGGGTTCTCTCTCTACTCATCCGGGCCGAGACGAGGTTTTGGTCGGGATGCGGTTGTCGACGGATTCAAGATGAACCCCTTGGGTTTCCAAGGAAACATTCATCCTCGGGCCGGCACTCCGGGTCTCCACGTGGTCTAACGAGAAAAACCTTTTTGCCACGTAGACCAGACCGGAGGCCAAGGCGCCGACGGCCCCTCTCCTGTGACGGAGCCAGCTGTGGCGAGGGCCCCACAGCCCCCTGGGCTGCGGCCGGGGCGACCAGAGGTTGAGCGATCCTAAAAATCCGGAGACCCGTTTCGCGGACCTTGTGAGGGGGGGAACGACCCCCTCCCCCACAGGACAGTCCACTGACTCCTGGGCCTACGGGGGGCGGGGGCCACTGGTGGGACCGGCTCCGCCCCCGCCCCGGGCTTTCAAGCGGCCTCAGAGAGGTCGCCGCCGGGGGCCCGCGCGCGCTCGGCCCCGCGTCTGGGGCGCGGCGGGCTCGCGCGCGCGGGCGCGTCGTCCGGGCCCCTCGGCCCCCACACGTCGCTCCCCCTCGCGTGAATGACCGGGGGAGCTAGAACAGCCGCGGAGCCGAGGTGCACTAGACGGCGCAGAGGTCGAACTGGACCTTCCAGAAGGCGAGCCCGGCGACGCTGAAGAACCTCATCTTGTTTCAGTACTGCCACGGGTGGAGCTCCGACGCCGTCTCCACGTGGTGGAGCCGCAGGCTCCCGCGCGGCCCGGGCGTCGGCAACCGCGTCCCCCTGCGCCGCGGGCGGTACCGAGCCCACGGCCCCCGCCGCCGCCGCCGCGTCCGGGCCGCCCTCGCTCGACCGCCGCCGCCGCCGCCGCGTCCGTCGCCCGCTCGCCTGGGGCCGCCGCCGCCGAGGACGCCCGCCTCTGCCCCGCCCCGGACTCGCCCCCGCCCCGCCGGGACGTCCGGGGCGGGGCCGGGCGCGCGGCCCTTGTTTCCGCGGGCGCGCGGGCACCCCTCCTGGGGGCGGGCGGCGCGGACGCGGGGCTCTGGGGGCCCGTCCGGGGCGCAGTCCCGTGCGCGCGCGCGCGCGGAGGGCGTCAGGCGGTCGGCCCGGGTGCCGGGGCGCCCCAGAGAAGCGCGGCGGGGCCTGTGTCGGGCCGACGGTGCCGGCCAGGGCAGTGCGCGCCGTCGGAGCGCGGCCGGGCCGGCAGACAGCGCGCGCGTGTCCGCCGACGGGTCGGGTGGCAGGGCGTGTCCGGGCCGGCGCCGCCGAGGAAGGCTTCGGGCGATCGCCCCGCTGCGGGCGCGCCGGTGGCCCTTTTCTTCACGTCCGGGCCCCGCGGAGGGCCCCGGGCGGCCGGTTTGGGCCATGGACCCTCCCGACGGCCCGACTCCCTTGGTCCGGTCCGGCCCGGCGGATTCTGGACGCCGCCGCCGCCGCCGCCGCCGCCGCCGCCTCCTCCTCCGCTCAGGAGGCGAGCGGGAGAGGTCCCGCCCCGCCCCCGCCCAAGTGGGTCACTAACCAGCCGTCCGAGACTGCCTGTCAGACGCACAGGGCGGAGANAGCGGCCGGTTTGGGCCATGGACCCTCCCGACGGCCCGACTCCCTTGGTCCGGTCCGGCCCGGCGGATTCTGGCCGCCGCCGCCGCCGCCGCCGCCGCCGCCGCCTCCTCCTCCGCTCAGGAGGCGAGCGGGAGAGGTCCCGCCCCGCCCCCGCCCAAGTGGGTCACTAACCAGCCGTCCGAGACTGCCTGTCAGACGCACAGGGCGGAGAGGGGGGAGGGAAGGGGCCCGTCGGCCCCCGCCGGGGCGGCCGCTGAGGACGCTGGCAGCCTGGGTGCTAAAAGGGCCGGGACGCCGGCTTCACCGGAGCGCCCACACACACCTCTCAGGGCAATAAGCCTCATCAGGTGTCCGGACTCGTAGGGGACGCTCGGGAGGTCACCAGAACCGGACCAGTATGTGAAGCGTGGGGGTGCCGTGCTCATAGGTGCGCTGATCCTACCCCTGAGTCCGGCATGCCGAGGCGTGGTAAGGACGTTTACGAGAGGGCTCGAAACCAAAAGGGCCCGGCTGAGATAGGAACAAAAGGAGGAGCCAGAGACCAGCGACGGAAAGCTGTGGAGTCGTTGAAGAGAAGGAGGCCCCACCCAGGACTCAGTCAAGGGTTCCGCCGGACTGGGAAGAGAGCCGCAGTGTCGGGGGGCGGGGGACGGTTTAAGTCCGTGGGCTCGCGGCTTCGAGACAGGGAGGGACGTAGGGCAATGGACAAGGTGCTGGGGTGCATCGTGTCTGTAGAGTGTAGAGAGAAGTTTAACGAAGAGGGTACCAGAAGTCAAAGAGTCTTGTACGGAGACCATTCCACGAGCCCGATTTTGGCTACCTCTGTCGGAACCAAGGAGAGAGAGGGAGTTGGGGTGTCGTGAGGCAGTTCAGGGTAAGGCAGACGGCAGGGTACAGAGGCGAGACGGGTGTTGGAGTTCCAGGTAGAAGAGAGTAGGTCTGATAAATGGGAGGAACCAAAACGGACGTACATAAGGGATACGAGATCAAACAAACAAAGAAAAAGTTAAACCGACATGGCCCAGGATCAACGTCGTACGTCCTAGAAAATCAACCCCCGACACCCTAGATCAAGGGACTGGTCCCTACCTTGGGTCCGGGGGAAACAACCCTCACGTCAGAATCGGTAACCTGGTGATCCCTTCCGGGATACGAGACCAGAAGTTTTACTTTAATTTAGGACTGAGGGATGGAGGTCCGAGTTTAGTAGGTCTTGAAGGGTACCGTGTGTTTTAGGGGATGGACCGGGTCGTCCAGGCCGTACCAGACCGGGGAAAGATAGGGTGAAGTAGAGAGTGGTGGAGGGAAAGTAAGGTAAGAGGTCCGTGTTCAAGAAAACCACTAATAAGCTAATTAGACATGAGAAACACAACGATGACGGTGAGGGATCTGCGTGGGGCCCGGCAGATTAACGGGACAGTGTCTTGTGGCGGGTTTGATTTCTGTGGAAGTCAGTGTCATCTCGGACAGACTGCCTACAACTCGGTCTGCTTCGTCCTGTCGTATGACGTAAAGTGTCCATTCTCCGGGTCGTCCCGTGGGTCGACTACGACCTCTTTCTAGGTTCCTCAAGGGACCAATTCACTGAAGTCACCAATTCTGCGGTACGAAGGTTACGACCTCCGTGTCTAAACTAGGGACCAAACCCCTTGATTCTAGGGTGTACGGTGGACGACAACAACAAATTAGTGATTCAGTATAGGCTAAGAAACGCTGGAGGTTTTTTACTATTTCTTTTTTTTTTAATCCCTTTCTAGGTCCGTAGGTCCTTACACACTCATGCATATATTCTCATACACGAGTCCGTCCGGTGGGTCGATCGACCCACTACTGATTACAGACCCCTGACGGAAACTGAACAGAACGACATCACCATCACACTCATACACACAACTAGGGGAGTTCACGTCGGGTGTTCCTGGACTCTTAAGTCGGACTTCAACTCCGTCGGCAAATACGATCAACCAACACCAGTGGGTTCCCCTCCACCTCACCGACTCTACCTGACGGTGGATCACTGTCTGGAAGTTTCATCCTCCCTCCCTTACTTTCAACTGGGTTACGGACTGGGTAGCAATGTTCGAAACGTTGCACACCAGTGTGGACTAGGAATATTAATGAGATTAGTCCCTAATAACAAGGGTCAAATGACTACTCTTTGTCTAAGTCTCTTCAAGACGCCTAACGGGATTCCGGTGTATTAATTGGTCACTCCTAAACTTGGGGTCAGACAGACTGTGGTACGTAAAAGAAGGAGTGTCCTCTCGGGGACCGAAGTCATCCACGGCCACCTGTCGACCGATGAGTCGTGCCCACTCCCCTCCGGGAACCGTACCGACTGGGACCCGTGTCCTTCGGACTCACGTCTTGAACTCACGAGTATCACACACCGAACCCGAACGACCCTGAACGACCCCGCGAACAGGGACAGACGTCGGAACTCGAAGGGATACGAGTCACAGTCACGGTACTTAGACCGCTTGTTCTTTTTAAGTCGCGACCCGGGGGTCCTTAAGTGTCTAAATTCTGTCCGTTCGTGAGACAAAACATCCCTGTTAACACTACCTCCCTTTTTTGTCTCCCGATACTCGATTTTGTAATCCCTCTGGACGAAGTCTAGATCATCTGTTCCTTCTGGAGACACCCTGAGTCGTCACCGACCTTCCTACACTCCTCTACCGACCGACATAATAATCCCCACCCAACCTCCTTTCAGGAAAGATCTGTTCCAATTGTCGTACATGTTTCCGGGACTCCGGTCTTTCTTGTCAATTCAAATCCTTACCTTTCTTCCGATCTTAAATGATTCTCCCTCGTACCTCTCCCCTCCACCTCACCCCCCGCCCCAACCACTCCGGTCCTTCTGTTCACCCCCGGACCGACCCGGGGAGGAACGAGTAGACTAGAATAGGCAAAAGGGTCTTCCGGAGGATTCACGACATCGGGAGTGTCGAACCACCCGCCACTACGAAAAATCTTTAGAGGTAAAAGACTCTCGAAGGGCTGTACATCGGGTCCGAAGGACCGAAGACGAAAACGGAGACCCCGACCCGGAGGTCCCCGAGGTCGTTAGGGACGGTTGTCCTCGAGTACAAAAGTCGGACGACAGTCCGGGAGTTAGTCCTTTGTCCCGGGGTAAAGGAGGACCCTGAAGACTCGGACGTAGGGTCCGGAGTCCACGGACGGAGGTGGGTTCCTCTGAGTCCTTTTCGTCCCGCTCGGCTCCCACACTGGCCATACCCGAAGGGGGTCGAGCCGTATATATATACCCCTGCACCCACAATGACCGTCACGGACGTCGACGCGACCGACCCTCCGTGTCGGGTCGTGGGTGTGGTCCGTGTGCGGGTACTGTAGTGGGTCCGAGCGGAGTGAGCTCGGATAAAGACAGTTGTGAGTACGAAGTCGTACGAGACCACTGTGGTCATGGACACGGACTTCACCCCCCCTCCACCTCAGGGTCGGGTCGACGGGGAGACCGAGACACTCGGACTGGGGTACCCACAAATGAATGGTTTGTGAATCTCGCAGTGAACTGTATATCATTCGGTATCTTGACGAAATGGGGACCACTGAGTAAATGAAAAGCACTGTCGGGACTCCATTCATGAAAAAAAAAAAAATTTGTTGAATAAATAAATAAATACCGGTCCGACCCAGAAGTAATAACGTACACTTGAAATGGATGCCTCTCGTCCCCGATGAGAGACCGACGCCACGCGCCTGAAGAGCAGCGCGACCGAAGAGAGTGACAGGACGTGTCTCGAGATCGTGAATGTGAGTCACCCACGACGAGTGCCCGGATCAACGGGGCACCGTACACCTTAGAAGGACCTGGTCCTTGCCTTGGACGTAAGGGACTTGACCGTCCGTCCAAGAATTGGTGATCTGGTGGCCCCTTCAGACTCTATTCATGAGATAATGGGAGTAAAATGTCTTCCTTTTTGACTCCGGGTCTCTCTAATTCGATTCTTCGTCGTCTCTACCCTAAGTCCGGGTAGGTCTCAGGTGTACTACAACGGAAGGGGGACCCATACTTGTAAAGTGATAAAAGAATGGGAAAGACATCATGGGTATGGACTACACAAAAGATAAAAATCAACAAACCAATGTAGAACAAGGTCCAACCCAAGAAACCCTTCGGAGACACTACCTCCAATCACACGTCCCACAAAAAAGTCCTGTGCAGGAACCCTAGTCGTGACCCCTTCCCTCCCTTCCTTTGCACTCCCCCGTCACCCTCTTCAACTCGACACTACGGGCAGACCACCGTCGAAGTCGGAGGGGGGTCCCTCGAAACAACGTCAGGGAGGTGGTCGGTGACTTGCACCGGACAGGACCCGGTTCGCGTCGGAGTCTACAGACGTTGGTACCACCAGAATCCCCCGACTACCAGAGGACCGTTGTTCGTGAGGGGTTTCCCCTTAGACTCACCGTGTAGGGACACGGACGGTGTCTACAGAAGAAAGAGTCAGAATTCATGAGGCTCGCAAAGGAGTCAAGTCAAGTCAAGTCAGCGAGTCAGCACAGACTGAGAAACGCTGGGGTACTTAACGTCGTGCGGTCCGGAGGGACAGGTAGCGGTTGAGGGCCTCAAGTGGGTCTGAGTTGCAGGTAACTCAGTCACTACGGTAGGTCGGTAGAGTAGGAGACAGTAGAGGAAAAGGAGGATGGGTGTTTGGGAGGGTCGTAGTCTCAGAAAAAGTTACTCTGTTGAGAAACGTACTCCGCCGGTTTCATGACCTCAAAGTCGAAATCGTAGTAAGAAAGGTTTCTTTAGGGTCCCGGCTGGAGGAAATCTTACCCGACCAACCTAGAGGAACGTCAGGTTCCCTGAGAGTTCTCAGAAGAGGTTGTGGTGTCAAATCTGTGTAGCTAAGAAGTCATGAGTCGAAAGAAGTGTCAGGTTGAGAGTGTAGGTATGTACTGGTGTCCTTTTTGGTATCGGAACTGATCTGCCTGGAAACAACCGTTTCATTACAGAGACGAAAACTTATACGCCAGATCCAAGCAGTATTGAAAGGAAGGTTCCTCATTCGCAGAAAATTAAAGTACCGACGTTAGTGGTAGACGTCACTAAAACCTCGGGTTTTTTCAGACTGTGATAAAGGTGACAAAGGGGTAGATAAAGGGTACTTCACTCCCCTGGTCTACGGTACTAGAAGCAAAAGACTTACAACTCGAAATTCGGTTGAAAAAGCGAGAGGAGAAAGTGAAAGTAGTACTCCGAAAAATCAAGGAGAAGTGAAAGACGGTATTCCCACCACAGTAGACGTATAGACTCCAATAACTATAAAGAGGGCCGTTAGAACTAAGGTCGAACACAAAGAAGGTCAGGTCACAAAGAATACTACNAAAGAGTACTACATGAGACGTATATTCAATTTATTCGTCCCACTGTCATATGTCGGAACTACATGAGGAGAAAGTTTTTATACCATGGTATTTTTACCCTATACGATAATAGACTTCCTTCTTACATTAAGTCACTTATACCCAATCGTGTCGACGTCACTAACTTTTAGTTTAACTCGAAGGACCATAAGTTTCGTCTTTGAAACATAAGACTATTGACTAAGGAACTCCTCCTTTCTAAAAGGACCCCAATTTACTATTCCTTTCAAAGAGTTCCCCTGTGAATGAACTAACTTTATCATCTCTTACAACAGGCGTCTAATTGTCGTTTCGGGGTGGGTCAAAAGTAAGAAGGAACATTACTGGAACTCACTGATATCTTCCATATTTTCATTTCGCGTCGAGGATGGTGTCAACTTCCATCCGTCTAAATATATGAACCTCGCAGATTAAATTAGGTGTATACTTTGAATTAGGGAGAAGAAATTTGAAAAGAAATTAAAAAATGAATCATCATAGAATCCAATCCACCGACTGGTCGGGAAGAGTACCCAAACTCAGTCAGTCGGACGTGGATCACGAATCAGTGGACCACGAATCATTCATGAGTGGAACCACGTGGAACTTGAGGTAGGGAGTTGGACAGTAGAACCAACGTTTCGAAACCAGGGGTCATAGGTAGGTACCGAGGGGGAACCAGTGGTCCGGAGTGTGAAAAATCCAGAGTAGGAGGACGTGTGGGCGTTATATGAGAGTCGGGGAGCTCTCGGAGCACAAAAGACAGCGAGTTCTCCTTTGGTCCGGTCCTGAGACACGAGGGACGTCTGGGACGAAAGGGAGACGACTACCGGGGAGAGCGCCCTGGGTCTACAACTCTGTCCTCTCGACCTGAGGTCCCTGTGACATTAACGGAGAGACGTCCGTCTCTTCCCCCGGGATCGATCGGTGACACCGGGACCGGTCCAGCCTGGGCGATAAAAAGGTGGAAAAGACCGGAAGAAGGTCGTGTGTAAGAGTTACGGTGGGGACATCGTCAATCTGGCGTCTTCCTTAGTCTGGTTCAAGGGTGAGGTCCTCCCCTCTCTCTTTACGGTTGTCAGCAAACAGTCGTCTTCTGTAAAGTCACACTATTCCCGGGGACCTCGTGACCCCTCCCTGTCGACTGGAATAATCTGGACGGCCGCCGACACCCGTGTCAGGCCACTCTCCATAAGACGAGGTCTATGTTCTGACAGTTAGTGAACAAAAGTTTTATTCCAGTGGTGAACAAAACACCGGTAAAAACGTTGATATCGTCTTTTGAATTTTGATAGATAAATAACAAAACTCGACGTGACCCAGAAGAAACGACGTAGTCCGAAAGAGAACAACTCCTCTCACCCCCGATGAGAAACAACACCATACGCCCGGAGAGTACTGTCGTATTTATAAAATTCCCTATGTACTAAGTCTACAGGTGCCTATCGTCAAGTAAATCAATGTATAAAATGTGTAAATTTCAGTGTGTAATAAATTTTACTATATAATTAAATACTCATAAATAAAAAAAGGGTGTGACCGGAAAAGTTATTACTACAAGTTTGAAAAAATATCAATCAATTAATTAATGCCGATGTGGCCCAGAAGTGAAGACGGACGCCCGAAAGAGACGAACCGCCACTTGTCCGCGACGTGAGACCAACGTCACACTCTCGAAGAGTAAAGTCACCGAAGAGAACAACGCCTCGTGTCTGAGGTCCCGTGCACCCGAGTTCATCAACACCGGGTGACCTAGTGGTCCCTTAAGTGGCAATGTTTAGTTGAAATAACTCCTTATGGGATGTCTTTTACGTGGGTAAAATTCACAATTCACACCTTTCGAAACCGTTTACATATGGGGGGACATTGGGGGTGGGTCACTTCTGTGTCCTGTAAAGGTAGTGGGGTCACAAGACCCACGGGAAATTCTCAGGCAGAGGACGAGTTGAGTCGTTGTGTATGTCATTTTAACCTCGTTATGTTTCTACTCGTACTGGGGGCGTGTTCCTACTGTGCGTTTAAGTACTTCGCAAGGTGTAATTTTTTCTTTTTTCAACTAGAGGGGACGGGGGTCACCCGTTGGTGTTTCAGATGAAAGACAGTGATTTCCAATCAAAATGGACCAGATTTTAAAGTACATTCATCTTAATGTCTCACACATGGGACCCTAGACACAAGTCATATTACAAAAACTCTAAGTAGGGACAACGACGTCTTTTTTATGAAAAACTTAGTCATACACTACGACAGTTGACCTTTAAAATTGGATTCGTATTAATGAAAAGACATATTGTAATTTATCGAAAGAAAAATAAAGAAGACATCTATGCATAGTTACTAACTGTATTAGGGGTGAATCTGACATAACGAAATTTTTATAATGTCTTTAAAATTTATATATATTTACCTCTGTCCTATCGTACCACTTTACCTGAGTAGTCGGTCAAATTAATACTTGAGAACCGGTGAACAAAGCACAGTTTGAGCTGGGTGATTGGGTAAGGCATATTAAAACTGTGATTAGAATCGAGATATTACAATAGATATTTATAAAGTCACAAAAAGATTTTCTGCGAAATTTTTGTATATATGTATTGGAGTCACGTAACGATAAATTTCACTGGAACTTCTTTGGACAAGTTTACGTCACGAACCCTAACACTCTTTATTAACGGGTCAGACACCATTTAAAGAAACGAAGGAACAAATGACCAAAACAGTTCCCTGATGAATGTTAGTAGGTTTTGATCAAACTGACCCCAGTAAAGTCCTATTACACAAAAGAGGTTTTTCACGAAAAACCAAGTTTTGTTCAACTCTCTTACTGGGTAATATACTCCCTAAAACATTTCTGACTTTACATTCATTTTGAGGAAAAGAGTCTTTTCCTTTTTTTAAAAAAAATTCAAAAGATTCCTCCTTTATGGACACAAGCTACATACACCATAAATCTTCCACTATGGTCTTAACCACTAAATGGTCTATGCTCTCTCTTTCCACACTTCCTACTACCGACGGGAGCCAAGATCAACCCTCTGTCTCGCCTACCACCACGGAAAGGGACTCTACGATTTGGTTCGGGTCACCCGACCAGCACCATCCAGGGTTTGTGTCAAGATCTCAGATACCTGTAGGGACGGTTCCACATCAACCGTCACACATAGACCTAGAGTCCTCTCCCCAGATCCGACCTCCGTCTCTACACCCCGAGTAGTGCAAGTTCGCACTTACTTTAGTCGATCCGACTCTTCTCTTGGCGTCGTCGATTCCTGGACTGTCTCCTCCATTGTCTTCGGTGTCGGACTCTGCTTCCCTATTTTAGTCCTCTCCCACCGTGGTACCTTCGGTCTCCTTAAGAAATTCCCTTACTACGACAAATACACTCTACAGGTCCTGTCTGTCTGGATATATCTCTCCCATCTAAGCACCTCCGACCTCCATCCTTACCCCTACTTGACAGGGAGCGTACTCCCTAGAATGACTCCCCTGCTTCAAGATTTTGACTACATGCGACTACCGACATGGTGAGTCATCGATGATCTTCAGTGACATGTGACCTTTACCCACCTAAAATACTGTGCACTTCATAGTGATCGCTACAAACGTCTCACAGACCACGGTGTCGCTCAAACTCTACGTCTTCGTCGTCTCGGACCAATCACCAAACCAGCGAGTAAGGACCCACTGACCAGTCTCACCTTCCCCCGTGACCTTCGTTCTACCCCGTCCTCGATCTACGTCCCCCACCCTCTCACTGACCCACCATCTCCACTGAGTAAGGTCCACGAACAAACACTTTCTCTCTCTCCCTCCCCCACCACCGACTTTTCCCGACCCTCGACACCAAAGAAATTTTTTTTTTTTTTTTTGACCGTCTCCGGACTCCATCTGAACTGTCCCTCTTGTCTGTCCTGGACGACTGTCCTACACCCCCCACCGCCACTCTCTCCTTTCCCGGTTCGGTCGTGGTCGAAAGACCGACCCCACCGTATACCTTCGCCAGAGGGAGACGGGTGTCGACCTGGGGTCGTAGTCCCTTCCCGGCCTGTCCTCTCCCACCCCGTCTGGGACGTGAGGCTGGATTCCCGACCTTCACCCTCTTCCCTTGGACGGACGGTCTACGAATCCTGCGCCCCCCACCAGGAGGACTGAAGTACGAGTTCGCAGGAAACTCCGGGACGTACGGACCGGGAGTGGAGACAGATCGGAGAAGGGAACAGCGTCACCAACAGCCCAGTCGAAGAGGGTTAGAGACCGAACGAGAGGGTCCGGACGACGTTGGTGGGTCCTACAGGAAATGTCGGCAAGAACTGGTCGTAGATCAACGAGACGTGGACGGGAGTCTTCTTACCAGGAACGGTCCTTTCCATCCGTGTCCAAAGAGAGTGGTCATTTTACACGGACGTCCCGGAGGACAGGACAAAGGTCACCACTGGGTTCCAACAGGGGACCAACACTGTCCAGGACGAGTTCCCGTAGCTATCCTGAGTACCTGTTCAGAGAGATAACGACAAGGAATGCAAGACACCGCAAGACACCATATCGAAGGAGTCTTGGTGACTTGAGTTTTTATGAACCGAAACCAGAGAACGAGGTTTCCTTATCACCGAGGTTTGGGAGGAAATAAGGGACCCCACTTACGACGGAGGGAGTGACCCACTACTTTATTTCCGACGGTTCCTGGGAAGTCCTAAGAGACGTCAACCGGGTCGGGGTCGGGTCTCCAAGTCTCTGGTCGTCCCTCTACCGACAGGAGGGTCTTATGTGGGGATCGACCGTCCGATCTCCTGAATCCCGATCGATTTACTGGCCAAGACTGGTGAGACCGGAAGGACAGCGGAAGAGGAAAACTGGTCCTCTGAATTTAGAAAGTTGTAATAGCCTCTGAATCGATATTGGATCCTACTTTCCTCCTTGTTAAAAACATCCCTAGGACTGACTGAGCCCATGATCTCGCGACTCTTCACCAAGGTCTGACGAGGGAGAGAGTCAGTCGTCCTAGAGACAGACAGACCTCTCTCGAAGACCCTAAGTCACAAAATTGACCGAATCATAGGCATTAAGGACGGTAGGACTGCCATTGAATCGGTGCATTCATCCGGGTTTCTTCGACGAATGACGAAGAGTGGTCGTGTGTGTCTTCACAAGATTTTAGACGAAGGGCTTATGTGAACAAGGTGAAACGAGTTATTTGGATGGGATCCGAGGTTTATGTCAAGAACGTGGCGTGGACAAGATCGAAAAGACATGGGCGGGAGTGAAGGACCGGGACGGAGGAAGATTCCTACACCTGAAACCGAGGGAGGGGAAGTCGGGTGTGGGTGCCACCGTTCTGTCTACGTCGGGGTCGAGGATCCCTCCCTCCGTGGGAACGTCGGCCCTCGTCCGTCTGGTGTAGGGTGTGGTTCCGGGTCGGGACCTCGGGATGAGACCGGGCCCCGGGACCCGATTGTGTCTCCGTCTGTGGTTCAAAGGCAATTCAACATCCTTAAATAAAATTTATTGGATGTCAACTAATTTTCCCTTAAGTACTATTTTTATCTTCTATGAACTCCTTTCTACACCCTTTACCTGAGACGTGTGTGCGATTTGATTGTTACGGAGATTTTGATTACTAATATCGTTTTTTACAGAAGTGTAATTTTAAGACGAAAAATACACAAAAAAAAAAGTAAAAAATGTGTTAATGTTTTCTTTTTTATTTTCGGGATTTTAGAACTAATAAAAAGGAAAAAAAAAAACTGGTTTATGAGTAAAAGGAGATTTAAAAAATGGACACCTTGAAAATATGTTATCATAGAAAGTTCACTTTCTAACCCCAAAATTTACTTTTTCTACCCATAGACTTTCCCGTATCTCTTACGAGTCTTGTTTCCTACTACCCTTTTACCAAAGTCAGTGACTAATAAATAATAGGAATCTGAGCGAGTGGGGAGTAGGGAGGGGTCGGGGTTAGATGTGCTAGAAATTCTAGTTCTTTTTCCAAATTTATAAAATTTTATTAATTTTTCTTTATTTTTAAGTGTAAATTTTTCCTTGTGAGTTCAGTCCTTTATAAAAGGGTAGTACGAAAAGACACTTGTCCACAGACTTGGTTTTGTGACGGCTACAGTGCTGACGAAGTTCAAATTACTTTTAACTAAGGGTACTGTTATCTATCACTGTTGAGATTGTCCACGCAACCCAAAAACAAGATGAATTAAAATTTAAGGACTTTACCCCCTCTCCCCTCAAATCCTTAAGTAAAGATAATTTTATATCTTCAATAACGTTTTGGGATTGACATTTTTGCGTGGTTATATTAGCCTGAAGCATATGTCATCGATTCTCTTAGGTTTACAAAGTCACTTTGTCACTTAAACGGACCGTCTTGAGACTGTTTAAGGGTAGGTGAACTGGGGAACTTTTATTTTTGTTTTAAGTTTTGTTTAGTATGTCGATCTTAAAACTATAGACTTTATAAAAATTTATTCAACAGGTATCCTGTTGACCGAGTCGAGAGGGAATATTATAGAAAAGAGTTTCTACAATCAATTCTGAACGACGGAGAAAGGGAGTCGACACTCCCGTTCGCTCCGAGTGTCAAATAGGTAGAAAGGGTTTGGTGTGACAAGGAAAAGTGTCTTGAGAACGAGGAGTTCTGACCGATCTTGAGCATCAGGAGCAGTCGGTACAGCTACCGGGTCCGTTTGAAGAGGGCGACCCAAAACAACATTTAAAAGAGTTACCCCTGGGGGGTGAAGAACGTGGACGTCTATTCCCTCTCTCTTCCCCCCAGTCACACAGAGTCCTCTACACCCGGTCGGGGCCCGACCCCGGACTACACGACGGAAGAGGACAACGTAGACCACTCCTCCTCTTAATTATTCCATGGTCTTCACAAGAATCCCGAAGTACACGAACTGATTCATCCATGCTAACGTCCACGTGTTTACTTTTTCCATGTCTACTTTTTGATTCTCTTCAATCCACTAAACCAAAGTAAGAGTACATCGATCACTCGTACCTCGACTTTTCACTTAGGTTCGTGTGACCGAGCTCAGGTGCGAGAAGTGGTAATATAAGATAACGGAGAGTTTCGGTTGGTTTGGAGGTCGTGGTCTGTCCTGTGTCTCTTTTCTTTCCCCTGTTCTCGACCGACCTTGGGAACCGGGTGTCCCTTACCAACGAGGAGAATTCGGGTCTTTGATTATTAAGTTCAATTGACTATTCGTAGAAGGGGTTTTTCAGTAAATAAAACCTATAATAAAATAACCCCCCCCCCATCAAATGTCCCTTTGTTCGTTTGTTACCACGTTTCAGACGTATCCAACGAGTCTAGACATAAGAGTAAAAAACAAAAAGAACAGAGGAATAACCATGGAAGAAAGGAAGTGAATTTTTTTTAAAAAAAAATAACTCTTCAATTTCAAATCCATCTACCCGAGTAAAAATAAAAAGGAAGTTATTCCTGATTCTCAGAGGTAAAAACAGGATTTCAAGGTGATCCCTACCACTGGTATGGACGGAATCGTCTATATTATTGTAGGGCTTCACCACATTGTCATAACTGGTGAAGTCTGGTGGGTCCTACAGGAGTACGTGAACGTCACACGTGTCGTCTTCTGTCTCCTGTGAGAAGTCACACGTTACATCCTTGACACACACTCTCGACTGTTACGAGAACCTTGGGGTAGTGGGAAGGGTTCGGTCATCCACCGGAAGTTCTTCCCGCACCACGAATGGTTCGGTGCCACTAGGAACCCAGGTTTATTAACTCAAATCTCCAAGGGTTTCGTTAGACAAATAAGAGAAGAGCCAGACACCGGACTTGAAGTTCGAAGTAGTCGACAAGGAGGTCGGAGACTTGTCGGAAGAAGAAACTGAGATGTTGGGACCTTCTTTCCTTCAGTAGTCCTTGACCCGGACCGGAGACCTGTCCTCGTGGCATAGGGGTGTAACGGTGGGTTCCCGTCATTTTCGTCTTTTCGGTGTCCGGGTCTCTAAAGATCTTACAGTGAGTCTTTGGGATCCTTTCGATCCTGAAGACCAACTACGACCCTGGGAAAAGGAGAGAGTGGGTTGGGGGTCGAAACGTAGTGTAGTCCGTGCATGAAGAACCAGAAACGTAGGAAGTCCTGAAATCGTAGTCGGAATCGTGAAAAGTCCAGAGAGGCCCGTAGACGATCGACAAGGAAGAAACGTAGTTAGACACATCTCTTCTTGTTGTCATTCTAAGTCCTTATTTTATTCAACTCTCTCTTTTATCCTAAGGAATTCTCTTCTACAGAAGTGGTTCATCCGCGGGTCCCCACCGAAATACTGCCGTGTCTCACCTATACGTCGCCCACGACTTAAGGTCCCGATGAACTGGCAAATATAAGAAGTCAGTGGGAACTTCTTTACTTCCAAAATACCGTTACTGAGACCCTGGGTAATTAGGTCTTTGAGTCCCTTTCTTGGGTGACCCTGAGCCTCACACCCACGATTAGTCTCTTGTGAAACCAAAATCTATGACCCTTCTCCTACTGTGCACTTTCGACAAATAGTTTACCTAGGACACGGTCCAACAGTGGAGGTAGGGTTCTTAGGACGTCCTCTATGACAAATACTTCGACTCTGTTCTCAGGGATGTAGATGACTGAAGTCTAGTAAGGAGTCTAAGATGGTCGTGAGACTCTTCTCGACGATTCAGGAGGTCCTTTTTTTTTTTTTTTACGTGACTTCTCTTATGGGTTCCCTGATCTTTTACCGTTAATTTTCCATGGGTCCTTCGGTTTGGTGAAACGGAGTAGATAAGGTTCGGTTATGCACCGTACCGGACCGAAACCGTAAGACAAAAATTTTCCACTCTTTCGACTCTGTCCTTCCTTTAAGTTTATCAATAGTAAGTTTCGTCTATACTTTTGAAAAATCGTTACCTCGAGAAAGAGGTTTACTTTAGAGGACCCCGGGGTCAGCAATTTCCTCCTCTTTTCCTGTCAGCGTCGGAGAGAACGAACTCTCATGGCCAAGACGTAAGAGTCAAGGGTGAACTCCTGTCGTCGTCCGTTGTGGCACCCCGACCCCGGGGTCTCACCACTCAAGTGTCGACCCCGTCCGCTTGGGGCTGGACGATAGTGGTACGATTGGGATTCTAGTTCCCTTGAAGACGTCTTATTTACGTGCGGACTGAGTGTATGTGACCCGACAACGAGAGTCGGACCGTAACAGACAATCTAAATGTGTGTGTCGGGTTCTGACCTTTGTCTCCGGTCGTAACACTCTCTTAGTAATTTACGTAAAATGATGCTTACCGAATGAAGGTTGTAGATACAACAGGTTTCAGTTTTACTTCCTTGACTGAGATGTGTTTTCGCAGTGTCTGTGTGATCGGTCTAAGAATCCGATCTTTACGTTGTTTGGTGTTAGAAAATTGGTAAAGACACTTATGATTTAACCGTCCGATGCAGTTTAAGAGAGGTTCGTAATTTCTGGGGTAACTAAGTGAACCGTTTGTCCCCACACACAAACGAAGAACCCGTGTGTCCTCTCCCAAGGACCCGAATCTCCCGAGCAGACCGTCCGTCGGACCTGACGGGTTTGTCACCAAGGTCTCACTCTGGTTGTTTTCCGGAGGAGTACGAGGTCCCTACCCAGAGGACTTAATCCATTTATGGTGGACTTATAAGTACGAAAATAAAGACCGAACTTTACTATCGTACTCCTCTCATTTACCGTGGTGTACTGGTGACAATTGTCTCCACGTTCCTACCCTCCAGACCTACCCGAGAGACGGACGGTCAGTGTACCAGGTTCCTAGACTCTGCAGACACCTGTGTCAGAATGCATGACACCTACACACGTGGGGAAGTCGTTTCGGTGCACCGTATACTTCGTACTTGACGTCCAACATACACAGAAAACTGGGTGTGGACCCATGTATAGACCTTCTTTAAAGTTGTCTTCCTTTTGTGAGACCCGGACCTTTGTACATACGTCGGAGTAGTGTCGTCATCAAAAACTTGAGGTCGACAGGTCCATATCATAAGTACTTGTGTCTGCCTTTTCTTCGTTAGACATCAAATTAATTGGGGATCGACTTTGAGCCTCTTCCGTTACCGTTGGGTGAGGTCATGAGAACGGACCTTTTAGGGTACCTACCTCCTCGGACCATCCGACGTCAGGTACCCCAGTGATCCTCAACCTGTGCTGATTCGCTGAAGTGAAAGTGAAAGGTGAAAGTACGTAACGTCTTTCTTTACCATTGGGTGAGGTCACAAGAATCGGACCTCTTAGGGTCCCTACCCCCTCGGACCACCCGACGGCAGATACCCCAACGTGTCTCAGTCTGTACTGACTTCGCTGAATCGTCGTCGTCGACTTTGAGTAGTAAAGAAGAAGTCAATACCTACACCCGTTGATTTGTATCATAATAGCCATTATGAATACTGAAATAGTGGCTCTGTCATACATGTAAAAGTATAAAATTAACAACGTCTTTAGTTTCATAAATATAAGTAATGATGGAACTGTAAATGTTAATAATCTGGGTGGATAATCATTTTGATAATGATATAGTCTGAAACCCCATTTATATAAATTTCTACTAACCAAATGAAACATTGGGTGCATAGATGAAACATCACCTTATCGATGTTTAAGAGTACCACCCAATTATGTAATCTTACCTAATCAATACACGGGTGTCCATTGTATCTTTACTAGTAGCAGTGTACGACTCACGGAACGTCGAATTTTCGAGTCATGGTCCGTCTCGACCTCCTTCCTCTCTCCTTGTCGTAGAGCAACAAACGTACAGTCAGATAGGGAGATCCCGTCGTCGAGACCGTGTGCCGGTCATAAGTTGTCTACAAACTGCTACTCGATATATTTTTATACTAAGTACACCTTACACATTTTTATTTTTATCAACACGATCCTAATCCCCTTTAATTTATAGCAAAGTAGTAGGAAAGTTAAATTTTGTTAGATTAAACCTTTGTCAACATAAAGACCCGTCACCTTTCCTTGACACTTCTGATAGAAACATAGGTAATAGGAATACATCTTCCTGTTATTAATCGTCATAAAGTTTCTCCGATGTAATTTAAATCGAAAAGTTGAGTCTTATGAGTGACCTGTTACTTATGGGCTATAAGTCATAGAGCTAGTCCTGATTGATGTTAGTATAAAGGTGTATAGAAATCATACTTGGAAAGAAGGTCTTGTCTGGGTTCTGACAGGTGGACGGTCGGGTCGGGTCTCCCACCTCACATTTAGCAGTATCGTCTGTACCAAGAAAGCTAAAACGATGGAGGGTGGTAGGTCTAGGTTTTATGGAATCTGACGTTCAAGTAGTACCTGAAGAGTTTCCAAAAACCACCTCGGGAGACTACCAATGTTTCTTAACGTTGTCGAGCCAACCGTGCCAATATTCTGTCATAGAAACGACCCTATAAGAGCAGTCGACTTTTCTTTCTTTTTACCACTACTTCTCAGTTAAACACATTGCTCTCTTGTGTGTACGCGAGGTAGGAGTCCCAAATGACCCGGAGTAGAGTAAGTCTACTAGTTAAGTCCAAGGGGGTTCCGTGTTCCAGTTTTAGACTCTCAGCTGTCGTAGTGGACGAAAGGGGTCACGAGTGGAGGGGGTAGATTGGTGGGTTTTGTCGTACCTTGACCCTGTTTATCGGATCTCTCCACCCATTTTACTTCCCAGGTATTCAAAATGTAAAATTTTGGTGTTCCATGACATAGAAGGTCTTTCCTTTTATATTTCACAGTGGACTCTTTACAAAAGTGAACGCAGTACATCGGAAGAAGTGGTGTGGGATTTGATGACTGGGAGTTGTGTGGGTGGGGACTGAAAAACGTGTGGCAAAAGATTATGGTAAACTGTACAAAGATCTCCTGTTACCTTTAAGTAATCTTAATCTGAGGTCTCCTTTTTTCGAACACCTAGAACCACTACGAAAGTCGTCGGTCAAAAATCCTCTTATGATAGATGAGAATTTCCCCCTGTTTTTCTTTGGAGTCCCTTTCCTAGACGAGGATACGACAAAATCATTGGTACTGTTGGAATGAGAGAGGTTAAATTATCTTGTAGTGTTGTGAAATAGAAGTAAACCACTCGAGAATATATTGTATCTATGTTATGTGTTTTATGTCCGTGAAAGTCTCGTCTATCTTTCGGGGACAGTCGTAAGGAATTTCGATTAGATCTTGTTGTCCTTACTCCCTCTGTCTTGACTAGACAAATCGGTAGATTTATTCGAAATCGGGAGATAAGCTCCACACCTCCCCTTTTCAGAGGTCAGTGTTACAATTCTTCCTTTTCACCTTGTCTAGATCCTGAGTCGGCTGATTCCTATCACCTGTAGTCGTCATTCCGACACCAGGGACAGACCGGTCCGTCATGAATGCTCGACACTCAAGGAAATTGACGACGACATCGCACTACCTCCGTAATATACATGCCTTGTGGAACCGACAGTTCGGAAGGTACTCTAGGACCTCTACAAATAAATCCTATGGTCAGACCTTCTCTGTTTCGTTGTTTTTCCTACCCTAAATCCATTTTCGGTATGGTAGGTCCGGAAGGACCGTTCGAGATCCTGTAAATATGTTAATGTTCAATTGACAGGACGGTCACCCTATCCTTTTCCCTCTTCTTAAGGTCTTATGTCTCAACGTACATGGATGGAGGGATTCTTTGTGAAACTAAAATTCGTCTGGTTATTTCGTATACATAGGAAGGGATAATTCTATAAGGGGTCATTCTAAATTCCCTGTCCACAACCCAGAGATCGTCACCACTGACTCGAAGGTCGGTTCCGATACGTCTTCGGTCTCCTCCTGTCTTCCGTCCCAAGTAGGTGGGGTAGGGTCCCGAAACCGGTACCTAGACACACACGGACTCCTTCCCTCCCGTACGTCCCACGGGACCCTGTCCGATTCCCGTTTCGGGGTCAGTGAGGGTCCGTTGAGAGAGGAAGTCCCCGAACCCTCGGAGACCGACCCGGGGAGAAGTTGGGTCACCCGAGACAGGTGAATGTAACTCAGATAGTTTTTCTAGTAGGAGCCCGACAAACAAAAGGTATTTATCAACATTCAAGAATTTTTGGATCTTCTTTATTCGTCTCGGATTAATAATAGAAATGAAACTTTTATTAATGTTGTTTCGAACGTTTTTTTCTTTTTGGGGTATTTCGTTTTTTGTTTTGGTTTAGGTATACGAAATGGCTTTAAGTGGATGGTAATCATAAAATGGAGTAAAGCATAAACACGTCACATGTACATGTGAGTAAAGGAAAGATGTAGATATACACATATACATGTTAATAAACAAGTCTCGATAAAGGCCCATGAATGTATTAATACGGGAAATGGGAACTCATAAAGTCACATGAAGGGTTCTTGTCTCTATAAAAGAATATATGTGTGTGTTGAAGAGTCGAAACAGTTAATCTGCCTGTGTAAAATTAGGTTAGAACAAGTATAAGAATAAAACAGTCAACTGGGTAACTACAAGGAGTGGAGGGGTCATATCTTAGGTTGGATTTGAGTCCATAATGTAATTAACAGTCTAGAGAAATCGAAGTAAATTAGACCTTGTAAAGACGTCGGTCGTTTTGGGTCAATGACTACTTTATAGTCTGACGACTTCCCGACCTGACGCCCCCATGACGTGAGACACCCAGTCCGTGTTGGGTAGCCCCCCGGTACCGTGACGTCGTGGGCGAAGTCGAGACCCGACTCCCTAGGTCTCTGAGTTCCCGATGGAAAAACGACTTAGTCCTCGGCCCCCTTTCAACTCGTTTCGATGTTTTCACTGTTTAAACGTTATGTTGGTTCCCTATGATTTCTCACCAATATAGTAATTTTGTTGTGTTACCATATTTGTATTACACGTTCGACACCACTCCTGGTTGAGACACGTCGTACGAGACATCGTGTCCACTCCCCATTTCCCGTCCCCGGTTTTCCTCCATGTGTCCTATGGTTTGTCATGGAGAAGTGAGAAAGTTTGGTAAAAAGGATCACAAGTCGTTTTGTGTCTCGTGTCCTTTTCGTGACTTGTTCCTTACTTTCGTTTTCGTCCGGTCCCTCGAGTCCGGTGTACTTGAATGAGCGAAGAGGTGCCCCTGAAACAATATCATAGACTAACTCAGGAAAGGGTCCTTCAGTTTGAGGTGGTGCATGAGGACTGGTAGGTCGAGGCCCACGTCTAACTACACGAGGTGTGCTTCGCTCGTCGTTGGATGTCACAGGCGACAAAGAGGAAGGAGGAAGAGTAACGGACGAGCGTCTCGTTCGACAGGGCCCTCCTCTAACGCCCCCACCCCACCCCCCCCACGCCTCTCTTCTATTCGTGCTTACTTCTTGAAGTCATAGTATGTGACAGATCCTTTGGGTTTAGTCTTCGTAGGGTTCAGAGAAACCCCGGTCCCGTAGTCAGACGTTCCGAGTCCTTAAGACTTAGACGTGACAACGAAGAAGGGACTAGTTTATGTCACACCTCTCTCTTAGTTCCCGATAATTGGAAGGGGTTTTTTGTAGAGAGATGAGACAGGAGAGTTTACCCTTACCTCCTTTCTTCTATAAATTTGACACCCGTTAGTCTGAGTTTTTCGATCAGAGATTTAAAAAGAATTACAAATTAAGTCTTGAACACAATTTGTATTTGGCACGATTTTGGTTCCCTTTTGTACTTTGGAATAAAAGGACTTTGTCACACTCTTTGACTAGAGCTTTCGTGACAGAAGGTTTGACATCAACACTATATAACCGCTAGTAAATTGATTAAAAGTACTTAAACACACGGTAGGAATGTATCCCCGGCACGATTAGAAGAGACATAGTAAGGTTAAAATGACACACGACGGCTTCGTTCGTGATAAATTGGTCAAAATTCCTGATATTGGTAAGAAAAATTTTTATTCCTTGTCTCCTTTTGGACATTCTTAGACGACGAGTATCTTTCCGACTCGTGACAAAACACGCTGTATACAAAGTGAATATGTGTTTGTGTTTATATGAATATATGACCCAACACTATATTTTATAAAACCCCCCACCGTGTGCCAGTTTCTCAAACGTTTATAGTCAGAAAGACCGTGTAAGTCTGAGTACCTTCAGGAAGATAATCTGTCTGACCTCTGTCGTCGTCAGTCAGACTGTGACTTGTGGACAGAGCGGTGAAGATGGAAGGAATGATCCGATCTCTGACCCACTCGTCCTACTGTCTAATGACCCGACAGTGACGGAGAGGTCGTCATGAATTTCGTGTCCCGGACCTCTTTATGTACGGAGGAGGTAGAAGTACTTCTACTTGTACCATCCGTCACACTGTCCTTCTACGGGAGTGGAATAGTTACTTCATGTCCCGATGTCGAGAGACGGCCTGAAAGTAGAGAAACCTGAAGGTCAGAAGGGCTATAACCAAGGCCTAGAATAGGTGTGTGAAGAAGTCGGAGGCTCGTCAGAGTATAAAGACGGTCAGAAAGAGTGGGACGTTTCTGGGTCTGGGTTCCCCCCTAACGAATCCCTATCACCTTATTTCTGTCTGTGACTTATAGGTTGAAGTCTGGAGACTTGGTTTCTCTTCCTTGAGCTCGAAGTCACTTCGTTCCGTAAATGACCCGCTGCTACACGCGACAGGGTAAGGGACTGTCCGTCTTGACCAAGGACAGACTAACGATTTTTTCGGAGACCGAAAGTAAAACACTTTACAAAATACAATTCTTTCGGGTGCTATACAGGGGGTTTAATTGAAGACAGTTATGTTTCCCATATTTGTAGGGATTAGGGTGTAGTCGTAGCGTCAGAACAACGACTTAGACACTGGGTTCTCGTCAAAAAACGATCCTGACTTGAAGTAATTTAAGTTCTGTTAGGAAGTGTCAAACTACCTTGACAGTTCCTTCGTCTTGGTTTCTAATGTCGAATATTAATGATTCCTTGTGTTACTGAAGGTCCTTGTCGATGTTAATAAGTGGTAAAAGATTGAAGACGTAAATGTTCATAAGAACTACTCTGACTCCCTTTGACAATAACACTTCTACCCAAAAAAAATTGTAATCTCGAAAACCACCGTCCAAATTTTTAACTAAGATTTCGGTTACATTCCAAAAATTTTCCCACACTCTTCTGTTAGATTAGTTGTCGTTCCCTTCTAAAGACACTGGAACAATTTACCTCTTTCAGTGTTCGTTCCTGACTACTACAGTTCACTCTTTCCTTTCCCCTTTTTTTCTTTTCTTTTAGCCTCTTTAGGCTTTACCGGTCCCTAATAATGTTCCGGTCTTTGTCTGACATACTGTATCTGTGTCCCTATCTTAAATTCTTGAGTTCTTAGAGACGAGAATTAAGGGGGTCGGGTGTTGGCTCCTCTCGATGTCACTAAAGATGGATACTGTGTCTGTACACCAGAGACTCCGGATTCTGGACACCAGTTCCGTAGACCGGAAGACTCGTACGTTCTCACACCCTGTGTGTTTCGTTCTTTACAGACGATGAAGATCAAGGTTTGTAAGTGTTTACTTTCGAATGGGTCGATGAGACTACTCAGTAGTCGTGAGAGGGGGAGTTGACACACACCATATCACGACACACGAACAAACCGATGTTTTGTTCGCTAAGGGATTGATGGACAACAACACCCACCCACTAAATCACCAACTCACTATGTCCTCTTTATAGGTTCAAGATATACGACTGTTACCCTTCGACTTTTAAAGAGAGACCAAGAAGATTCAAATGAAACTGTGATTTCTCCCGTTTATTCTTTTTCCACACTGTCTTCGAAAGGAGAACATTCATTATTTAGAGTTCTATCATTACTTAGAGGGAGTGTTGGGCAGAATGTGTGTGTTTTCCGAGTAGACGTTGTCGTGTCAGCGGTCAAGTCTTCGTCCGAGAAAGGGTAGTAAGACTACGTGTGTCCGGATGGTTTTGGACTCAGACACAGAAGTAAACGGGTAAGGAATCGGTGTGGTGACTTCGTTTCAAATGTTTGGATTGTTCAGTCAGTAAGTGTCCGGTATTGGTGGTCTGGTTGAAAAGAAGTGTCCAACCGATCCGAGGATCGTGTGCCTAGGTCCTAAGAGAGTTTATTCCTGTGTCTCTTCCCTCACTACCCTCTTCGATGGGCTGACTCGACTTGACTTGAGTTGATCCAGATTGTCGTCTCCCGACCGAAGATCCTTCATACGAATAGGGACGTCACAAGTCGAAGGGACTTATCTTAAGTCTCACTTACCGTTAGACTCGGGGTTTGTGTTCATTAAATTTGTTTTCTGTTATTTGACCGGGATCCATAAATATGGTACAAATTTTTATTTTAGATAGGTCGAAAGGTATGTACAGGTAAGAATTTATAGTACCAGAATGACTAAATGTCTCAAGAAATATCTAAGTTTAGGAAAACTCTATATCCATCATAAAAAAGAAGATTATGAAGGAAAGTTAGAAAGTGAGATTTAGAAGATTTTTCAAATACAATGTGTAAAAATTCATATGTCAATCTAGTCAAAACTGCTAGGCATTATGTACATTGGGTGTGGGATAGTTCAATTCTCTTATAAAGACAGTTAGGTCTTTCAGGGGAGTATACATATATATACCATATAAGGTACCACTGGGGATTACACAGACTGATGTGACATGACATAAATAAGACTGTTACCTGAGGACCCTACAAAGGTCAAAATCTGAGTGTAATTATATCGTAATACTTGTAACGACACGTCAGAAACGCCTGTATTCAAAAGTAAAATAAACGTCGTCTTTATGGACCTTGACCTTTGTCATCAAATGACGTCGAATTTAAACGTAAGGTGATTGTCTATCACTGCTACTCATCGCGAGAAAGTACACGAAACAATAACCGGCAAGGAGACAGAAGATTTCGTAGGTTGAAAACGAGAAAATAATACTCCTACAAATAGAAAAGATAATAACTTACTATGCTTAAGAGACATATATGTCCTATGTTCGGAAACAGTCGATATGTACAACGTTTACAAAAGAGGGACAATGGACACATAAACAAAAGAATCATCACAGGAAACAACTTGTTTTTAAAAATTTACTTCAAGTGACAAAGTTGACAAATAACAAATGAGACACAGGTTCCTTAGATGAGGTTTCAGTACTTCTACAAGACGGTACTGTAGTAGATCTTCGAAATTACCAGATCGAAGATCGAGAAAATACGAAATTTTAAATCTTGACATATGATTTTTCAGTCCAAGTCTTGTATTAAAAAATTTTATTCGTACAGAATAAAAGAGGAAGATTATTTTGAGTGGTTTTAGTCTCGAAGGGTTCTGATATTTCAAAATATTTCCGTAAAAAGAAGGTCGGACATTAGGGGTCTACCAATGGAAATTTTCTAACATCTATGTATGTAGAAACTTTCGGGTCTTAATATCCAAGATTTCTCTTTTTCGTCTCTACACATAAACCGTGACTCTTATAAAATCATACTGACTTACGTTACACTATCGTTGTCACTAGGACTTCCAACGATATGAAGTAAATGTTCATTTTAATACTTAAAATAAACATTTCAATTTTGACCAAACTCCTCGGAATTAAAATGATTCCGACTTGGAGTCCAATATTCTGGTCTATTACGAACCGTCTCCGACCTGAATCACCAACTTATGGATGATATTCGTTAGGAAAACATTGGAGATATAGGTACCAAATAGACCCTAGTATCTCAAAACAACTTTTGTGTCCAAGGTCTCTCGATAGTAAAGGGAACGGTAAAGTCTAAGATACCCATGGTTCATGTCTCACCTTCTTCTTTCCTTACCTTTGTGAACGTTCTTCTACAGACAAATGACCTTTAGGACCCTCTTTTTCGTCTTGTTTGGTTCTACTCGTGTGTGTCTACACTTACTCGAGTCCTGTTAGAATAGTCATCGACCTGGTACACAATGACACTGAGAGTTTTCAGAACTAGGAAAGTTATGGGACAGTCTGACGTTCATGACATTGGGACCAATACTGGCGTTCATCTGGTTAGGTTCAAAGATTTTTCCCCGTTTCTGTCCTCTGTAGTCTTCCTGTGTAAAGTCGACACGAAAAATGGAAAGTGTTTGGTTTTCAAAAGTTAATAGTTTTTAGGCATTCAGTGTAGTATGAACTCAATTTAAGGAACTACCTCGTCTCTACCTCATCTTTCCAGATTGTTATAATGTACCCTCTTTACTTACTTGTTTTATATCTCTGTTTTTGTTCGTTTGTTAGAATCCTCTTTAGAGTCCTCCGACTCGTCTTTCCACACGGGGTACTACCATCGGAGGATATTTTGACCTGGGTTTCAGAAGGCACTTCATTTTGATGGTTAATGGTGGGAAGTGGGAGAAACTGTTTTTACATGAGAAATATCTGGAGACCCAGTCTAGTCCAGTCACTTAAGTACGAAATTAGTAGTGAAAGGAGGTTTGTGTGTCGTTACCTTCACGAAGTACGTTTTTCCCCGGAATAACAAAAAATGCGTTGGACTTCGGTCCCCGACACAGTTGAACCCGACTCGACCCGATCTGAGGGAGACTCTGTTCTCCTCACTCGTCTCTTCATGTCTCGTTTCTCTTTCTTTTCCCTTACCATGTCTTTGTTCTTGATGAAGGGTCAGTTATCCCAAATGTTTGATTGAGGTTTTATATACTCCTTTACCCAATCTTCTTGACAGTTGTTTTTATTAATCATGTACTTGAGTGAAGTCCATTGTAAAAATTTTTTGTTTCTAAAAGTCCTCTTTTTTTTTTTAGATGATTTTTCCTGAGGTTTTCACTATTTTATTCGTGTACGGAATTTACTTTACTTTAGTTCATTTAAACTTTATTATTAATCTTTAGGACTTTTTTATATTAACTTCGTTTAATGTCCTCCCCATTTAAAATCTAATCTGTATTAGTTTATCTCTTAATCACTCATCTTCATTCAGGAACCCTTGAGAGGGGTTTACTTCTAGTCTGGATTTTTCTATTTCTTTATTTTACGTTTCCTTACCAGATCTTTGACACTTTCTTTACTACCGACTGTCAAAAGATTTTATTTATTTCGGGATCCTAACTGTCAGATCTGACTCATATAAATTTTGATATAGACAGAATTTTTTTTTTATATATATATATATATACTTTACTTCTCATTTTTAAAGACAGAGATAAACATCCAGTGAATTGACAGATATGTCTTTGAGGCTTTCTGTGTCTGTGAAAATCTTATTCTCAAGTCGTTTCAACGATCTATCTTCTAGTTATAATTTTTTAGTTGTCGTAATGATGAGGTCATTATTGCTTGTTTTTACATCATTGTTGTTGTTTATGAACTTTAAGTTATCGTGTTCTTTGATATTCCGGAGAATCTTTTCTAAAATTTGCACATTTTGGAGATACCTTTTTTAATCCTGTATTATAACTTCCTATGTAAGTTTCTGTACTTAATTACCACTTCGTACATTGTCCAAGTACCTACTCTTCTAAGTTATTTTATTAGAGTTATAAATGGGGGACAATTAGATATTAAAGTCCTGAAGGGACCACCAGGTGACCGATTCTGAGACACGAGTCTTACATCCCCCAGGACCTAAGTTAGGAACCACTCCCTTGATCTAGGGCGTACAACGTGGATTCTCAAGTGTACGGAGTTGTTTTTTAAGTCGCACGACGTTAATTCTGGGCCACGTCGGTTTATTTGTTTCATGTATAAAAAAAATTTTTTAGACATTAAAGTTACGTTAGGATATTTTTTTAGAGTTATCGGAAGTAATCTTGAACTGTTTGAATAGAGTTTTAATTACACTTTTTCGTCTCTCGGTTCTGTTAAAACTTCTTACTCTGTTTCTTTTGAACAGGATGAGTTATCATTCTGAAGTATTTCGATGTCATCCAGTCTGTCACACGATGACTACTTCTTTGTCTGTTGTCCTGTCTCTCGGGTCTTTGTTATACTGTATGTACATCTTTGCACTATATACTCTCTCCCCATTTGTGTTAATTGAACAAGACCCTGTTGACCAATACGTAAACCTTTTTTATGTCACATAGAGTTGGAGTTTGGTAGATGTTTTTATGTAAGATTACCTAGTATCTAGGTTTGTAGAAAATTTCTCGTTTTAAAATCTTTACTACCGTCTCTGTACCTTTTTTCTCTTTGAACTCGTGTTACAACCCTCCTACCACCATTCCATTTGACCAAGGTCATGAAGTCTCTTGTTAAACCTTTAGAGATTATTTCTGAGAAATTTCTTTTAAAAGTAGATATATGGATTCCTTTTACACAAATAAGGTCTCGATAAATATAATCCTTTACTGACATTTGATTAATTTACAAACAACTGTTCTCTTGTCTACTGAAAAATATATTATCTTATAATACATTGTTTATTTTTACCCATTTAATCTTTATACATAGTTCTATTATTTGAGAGTTTTGGTTTCCCACCACTTTATTCAACGTTTTACTAGAGTTCTTTATAGGTTGAAATTTAGTTTGGAACATTTTGTTATGATGTACCACAAGTACCTGTGTATTACATGATTTTTATGTGTGTTCTTACTTTTGTAATTTAAGTAAAATCATAAGAGGTCCCTTTCTCATTTACAATGGATCACTCGAAGTCGATACAAATAGTGTTATGAAAAATACTTTACTTCATCAACTTTTTTATCCTGTACTACAATTCCAAACTGTGTCCATCTACCTCCCACGATATACTTACTAACAATATAGATAAAAACATATAACCTTTATATAGTAACTTTTATTTTAGGAATAACGAACATAGAAAGGTGAAAATAGATTTTTCTCTGAGAATAGAGGACGACCGTTACGTGAAATTTTTTTGATAAATTGTGTGACAGTTTTGGAGTTGGAGACTTCTAGATAAGACTCAACCTCTATTGACTCCTGTCCGTCTTTCGAATTCTTTAGTGTAAATAAAGGGGGAGTTGTCATGGTGAGAGGTTCGGAAATTGTTAAAAAGTACTGAGTCCAAGCGTCGGGTCGACGACCTCACTCGGTGAGACGTGACCCATATTCCAAGATACGTCCCGGATGTAGATACACTGAAAGATCCAAATGATGGTATTGGTAATGAGTCTTTGGACGAATTCAGGAATGTCACATATTCTCCACAGACCTATAACAGACTTACTTAACCGACCGAGAGGAGTCTATACGTCTACTGTAGTGGGAATGTCGTCTTTCACTTCTCCTTGATTTTTCGGAGAACTACTTTCGCTTTCTCATCTCACTTTTTCAACCGAATTTCGAGTTGTAAGTCTTTTGCTTCTAGCACCGTAGACCAGGGTAGTAAAGTACCCTTTATCTACCCCTTTGTCACAGTCTGATAAAAAGACCCGAGGTTTTAGTGACGTCTACCACTGACGTCGGTACTTTAATCTTCTGCGAATGAGGAACCTTCTTTTCAGTACTGGTTGGATCTATCGTATAAGTTTTCGTGTCTGTAATGAAACGGTTGTTTCCAGGCAGATCAGTTCCGATACCAAAAAGGTCACCAGTACATACCGACACTCTCAACCTGACACTTCTTTCGACTCGCGGCTTCTTAACTACGAAAACTTGACACCACAACCTCTTCTGAGAACTCTCAGGGAACCTGACGTTCCTCTAGGTTGGTCAAGTAAGACTTCTAGTCGGGACCCACAAGAAACCTTCCTGACTACGACTTCCGCTTTGAGGTCATGAGACCGGTGGAGTACACTTATCGACTAAGTAACCTTTTCTGAGACTACGACCCTCCCTAACCCCCATCCTCCTCTTCCCCTACTGTCTCCTACTCTACCGACCTACCGTAGTGGATGAGTTACGTGTGCTCAAACCCACTTGAGACCCTCAATCACTACCTGTCCCTCCGGACCGTACGACACTAAGTACCCCAGCGTTTCTCAGCCTGTGCTGACTCGCTGACTGACTTGACTTGACGGGAATCCCTTGAGGTGAGTCGAATAGATTGTTCCGAGAGTTGGGGTCTGTGAGGATGTTAGTCACACTTAGGGCGGATATTTTCGCGTGTCAGGAACACATAAACCGTAGACAAGCAGAGAGAACTGGGGACGACGGTAGTAGGATTCAGTGACGGTGAAGAACCGACCTCATGACGTTGTCGGA
Source organism: Capra ibex (assembly GCA_006410555.1). Lineage (NCBI taxonomy): Eukaryota > Metazoa > Chordata > Mammalia > Artiodactyla > Bovidae > Capra > Capra ibex. The sequence continues at coordinate 51,636,927 of SJYO01045292.1, read as the reverse complement.
GGAGAACCAGAGGGATGAAGGACCCAGGTTAGGTCAGAGGTGTCTCGTCATCAACCTTACTAGTTAATATAGTGTCCAAAGATTTTGTGTTTAGACCGTAGTAAGGGGAAATTTTGGGTCACCGAAGGATGACCTAAATCTATTATATTTTTTTTTGATTTCCTTCGCAAAATTCTAGACCGGACGTAGGGACAGAGGTCAGGGGAGGAGTAGCAATAGAGAGAGCTAGTAAAATGAGTTTGATGTCAGGAACTCTGGTGGTCAAGAAAGAAAGAAGTCCCTAAAGTTTTCCGATGAAATAAACAGACTTTACGGGTAAGGGGATAGGAAAGGTACCTATTTAGGACCTCTTTTTCACGGGTTAAGAAGTGATGGGGTACCTGTCATCGGACGTGGTTCGAGGAGGTAGGTACCCTAAAAGTTCCGTTCTCATGACCTCACCCAACGGTAAAGGAAGAGGTCTCTTAAAAGGGTTGGGTCCCTAGCTTAGGTCCAGAGAACGTAACATCTGTCTGTTAAATGACAGACTCGGTCGTCCCTTCAGGTACCTATTTAGGATGAGTGGGTTCAGAGTAAAATTTGTAATGAAGGAATTTTTCCGTAAAGGATCCGGGACCTTCGGTCTAGTCCACGAGACCATATGAGAGTTTACCACGGGACATAGGAGACGTCGTGACTGTTGTGAAATGTAAGTGATTACACTAATACGTAATACGGACGTATAGCCTAGTTCTGTGAGGAGACAAGGTTCAGTTACCAAGAGGTAGTTTACGTCTTGTGTCAGGTCAGTGAAATCACACCGTAAGTTTCAACCGGTGTTAGACCGGAGAGCCTCTGATTTAAGTAGACATTTTACCACCGTAATCATGTACAGACCATACCAATAATTTTCTTAGTTTACAGTTGAATGTACTTTTATGAAAAATTGTCATTAGGTCGTAGGAAGTAAAACTATTAAAAAAAATGACACACTTATTAGATTTTAAGTGGGGTTGTCATCGCTGTAAATCGTATAAATGTTACAATGGGTTGGTAGTGAACTATTAAGGAAAACAATGAGGAAAAAGTATGGGGAGGAGAGACAGGTATCCTGTGTGACGAGAAACTTTATGAAGAGAAAACTCTGGATTGACGTTGGTTTAAAGGAAATTTTTCAACAAGGACAAGAGATTGACGACCTTATTGACGAGAGAAATAGATCGTAAATCGTAAATGGAAAGATTATGTTGACTTAAGAATGGGTTAAACGGGTCGTCCGGCATTCAAGAAAGTCCCGATTTTGGTGAAAAGTAGATGGAACCAGTGGGATATCGAGACACCATAAAGTCTTGTCTTTATATTGTACAAAGAATTTCACTAAAACTGAAAATGAACGGTACCCCCAAGAGAAAGACTAAGGTACGAGTGAAATTTGATTCTTGTCACAGTAAAAGGTTAATGTGACTTCTTGTATATGTGTCCCCGTAAAAAGTAATCCTGTGTCCTGATATTCGATCTTTTGCACGTCAGACCAGAACTTTTCTGTGTACCGGAAAACTCGACACCGAAAGTTTATAATTGTTCACAAATTATTTGATATTTGGTTCTAATTCTCCCCGAAATGAGAGTCACGGGACTTATATTTGTCAGTCAGATATGTCTTGATTAAGACAAAAAACAAAAAACAAAAAAAAACACCTTGAGTAGAAAATTCAACTGTAAGCATAAAGGTGTCATATAGACTCCCTAAGTAAGTTCGTCCCATACGGGTCGTCCGATTATTCTTGACTATCAGGAAGGTTCTGTCAAAAGAGAAAAGTTATTGTCATAGTTATTTGTCATTGTGTGCACATGTGTTGTCAACTTCTATACGAAAGGGTTTGTAATAGGGTAATTCAGGACCACCTTAGATGAGTTCTTCTGAATCCTTCTGTTTCATACATTCTGAGGTCTAAAATGTTGAGAAAGACCTAAGTCTCTTCAATATAAGGAAAGAAGTCTCGGGTCTTTCCACTCCTTCTCCTTCTATTGATCGACATCTTGGGTTATATGTAAATGGTGTAAAAAGTAATCAGACTGGTGAACTGTCATTCGTTACATTTTCGTTCCTGACACACAGACAGAATAAATGGTTACATTAAGGATCGTGGTACGGATGTGACACGGTCCGAGTATGTCCCTAAAGTTAATCATAGACGTTTAATTATTTATTCTAATGTTACACTACATCTTTTACCCTTGTAGAATCCCTCCAGTGGTCTATTACGATTAATACCATTCATGGGAAAAAACACCCACCCCTACCAAAAGTTAAAGAGTTTCACTAAGATCTCCGACTCATGTAATCTAAAGTTTATTTTACTGTTCTCTGAAAGTCGAGGTGATTGACCACGTCGAGAACCGATGGTGAATGGAACTAAGCACTCGACCCCAAGTCGTACTACATAAATTATCTTGGAACCTATAAGAGACAGGTCCTCTGATCGGTTCATTGGAACAATAGCACAGCCTGAAGAAAGGTGAATACTGGACCTCCTCCTCTTCCTTGGAACCGTAGAGACACCTTTATTTCGTCATCTCGTCACTCCACCCTTCATCACTGGTTAAAGTGAAAAGTAGTGACCTTCACCTACTTAGACACTCGCACATAAAGGTTCGAAGGAGGAGTGGTCTGTTATATACTATTCGTGGACTTCTAGATATGTGTCTTTATGGTACGACGAGGGTCAGAAGACATTACACCCCCTTTTTAGGTTTGATGGCTCTTGTTTCCTTCGGTGGGTGAAGTAAAGACCGGTTTCCTGCTTGACACGAGTGAACGATGTCAACTACTAATATAGGAGTCCGTACTAAGCAGAGAAGTCGTACGGGTAGAACCCCACCAACGGCGCCGGTGCCTTTTCGGGTCCTCCAAGATAGAACTTCAACCGCTAGGAGAGAGACACCAACAGGTATTGTGTTTTCGGTATAAGAAAGTCATTAAAAAGCAAGAGGAGAAACTAAAAGACCTTCTGTCGGTTTTTCATGAGTTTCTCCTAAGTTAGATGACAAGAGATGAATGTGTAAAGAATCGAGAACACGCTCTTGTCCAGGTCCATCTCTTTTCAGATTTTTAGTGATTCTTTGTTTAAGTCTATTTCCTTTTGGATACTTTAAGAAAAGAAAAAGTGACGTACCGAACACCCTGGAACAAGGGACTGATCCCTAGCTTGGGTCCGTGGGACGTCATCTTCGATTGGTGACCTGGTGGTTCTTAAAGACCTTTTGGTCTCAAAAAATTCTCAAATTTTAAGAGTATACTTGTAATAAAGTGTGTCCCAAAGGTCGTGTTTCTGTGAACGATAACTAAGAAATGATCATATAGCCATGTACATAAAGTGTGACGCTAGGAAAGAGGTTTTCTGTCTTTCTAAACCTCGGAGGAATCGGACACGATTGGGAAGGGAGTATAACTATAATATGAGTCGTTAATCTAAATTTGATTCAGGACGACGGAACCCGTGTCTATTTCTAAGTGGACGACCACTGTCCATAGGAACCGTTCCGAGACTGTACCACTATGAATATTTTGGAGGACTGTACCTAAAATCAAACTTTTTGTGGGGACTTCACTTTTTATTTTATTTAGAGTGATCAAACCTTATGACTCTGCTGATTTGACTCTGACTTTTCGTGTCACGTCCATAGTAAGAATGGTAGAGACATCATTGATCAAAAAATTTGATTTCCAGTTTATCCATGAGAGTTTGTCACTCAATGTATCTCTGTCACGGGATTTAATATATTTGTACATTTAGATTCTATGACTGTAAATTCCGAAGCTTCACGGTTCTTAAGGAATTTTATGTATTGACGGTCCATATATTTTATGAATTGAAGGTCTGGAGGCGATTGGACAAAAAAACTAGGGTCGAAACTCGGTTTTTTCAGTTTGTGGTCGGAACTAAGAGATCTAGCCCCTTACCGTTCGAAAAAGATCTATCTGTTACAAAATCCGAACTCTCGGTATGCCAAAGACAACATTAATGAGTTGAAACGGTGACGACTTTCGCTGGTATCTATTATCCATTTGTTCAATCTACACCGTACAAAGTTGTTTTGAAAGCATGTTTTTGCTCGTCGGATAGATATCAAACGGATGGTTATAAGATCTCCTTTCACTGTAGGATCTTTCACTGTAGGTAAAAGTCTATGATCTTTCTAGGAAGTCTTTACTCCAACCGGTGTCCATCTTCTACATCAACCTACTCACACCGATTTTTGTCCAGCACACACACAGACACACACAGACACAGACACACACATGTGTCTATATCGGTTATACTAAAATAGACAGAATTCAGAGATTGTAGATCCTCGGTGACATCCAGTCTGTACGAGAAGGAATTTGTGACATAATGACCTCCAATGACCGACCAAAAATCCAATTGTCTTGTGGTCGAGTATAACTCGGTAAATTTGTATTACGGATAAGTGTAAAAAATCAGATGCACTTTGGGAATTTTTTTAGCTCTGAAATGATCCGGTTCTTAGAATTTAGAAATCACATCCTTAGTCTTTTAATTTGATTAGTGATAAAGTTTTAAGAGGTCTCCAAATTCTTTAAGACGTCATGGTCAAAGAGAAGGAACGAGTAGACGAAGGCTCGGAGACAGACCCGAAACTTTATGACCGAGTAGACCCATTTTAGTGTAAACGACTCCAACCACTATTATAAGAAGAGAAGTAACCAGTAAAGGATCAATTTTCTTTTCCCCCTCTGTCTTTTTCTGTCATTTATTTGATTATTCGGGAGTTCAAAGAGGTGTTAATGTCGTTTCATAGTACAAGAGTCAGGTTCTCATAGACTCCGTCAGTTAGATTTGAACTCTTAAAACCCCTTTTTTTCTTCGAAAATAAAGGAACAAGATAATATTTTATACGTGCACCATCTTTTTATAAATCCTATTGTTGTCACTTTTCCCATTGTGAGTACAGTAAAGAATCTGAGGAATCGTGTAACGGTGTTAGAAGATTCGTATTTATGGTACCGATCTCTTTTTGTTTATATATATATATATAGTAAATCACTACTTTGTAAAGGTGCGAGGAAGAGAGAATCTTTGTAGGAACGAGATAAGTGAATAATTTAGAATAAAAATGTCGATAAGTCTTTCACTTGAAGTCGAGTCGGAGACAAGTGTAAGAGGTTTAATTATTCCTTTAACAAATTTTAGTGGAGTCGTCTGTTTCCTATACACCACAATTCTCGTCTTTCATGGATTTCGATTTCTCGTACTTAGTTTTCCCTTGTCCTGTTACGATTACGTACAAAGAAACATTATCGTCTGTCACCCGTCAGGACTCTCTGTTTGAAAGGAAACGAGTTGACCTCGACTCCAAAGACAAACTGGATAGACTATTTGAGAGGGCCGATGTCGGCGTCCTCTCGGTTCTCCTTTTCTTTGTGTCAATAAGAATAACCTAACTTTTGGATATATTATGTCATTTACTTGCCCCCCCTTGGGGTTGAAAGTTATATTATTTTAAGTATTTTGAGTTTAACATATAGTCCCTTAAGAAAACCAATTTAATAGTAAATAATGAATCATCATCTCTAGTCACAAAAACAATTCCCCGATCCTATAATTATGTACCCGATGTTATGGAAAGAGGTCAGAAATTTCTTTAAAAAGGATTTATAAAGGAATCATCATATAAGTACCAGCTCGTAAAAACGTTTCTTGCATCGATGAAGAAGGCGAAACCCCGAGTCGAAGTACTGAAATGGATCTCTGTTTTCACCAAGGTTTTTTACTCCACGACATAAGTACAAGACTCCAATTTGTGACTCCAAGACCTCTGTAGAAGAAAGTATTACCAAATAAATGGAAGACTTCCATATATATATTTCCAGACCACTGCGCACCATTGTTGTTGTTGTTTTTGTCATAATAGCTAATTGTAGATGAACATACTTAAAAGGAAGAGAAATCATCTATAAATGGACCCAGTAAGAGACCTCTGATACGGTCATTTAACAAGGGTCCTCGGACGAGTCCTGTCCCTACTGGACCCCCTCCGGGTCAGTGAGAAGGAAAAGGAAAGTCGTTCGTCCCAGGAAATGTGGAGAAGTTACCAAAAATTTTTAGTTTAGGAGTCTCCCTGAGGACGGTGACGATTCGATTTGTCGAAGACAAGTTCTTCCCCTCCTTCCCTATCCTGTCCCTCACCTTCTTTCCTTAACACCCCTTTTCTTTATCCGTAGAAAGAAGAAGTTTCAATCCACCCACCTTATACTTAATTTTTTTATATATAAGTATCGTCCGTTCGGGTCTATAGGGTATACTTTTTTAAATTCATTCTGGAAGGAGATCTTGAAACGAAGAGTTACATACCAAGTACCTGGTCGTCATGACTGTAGTGTACTCAGACCGTCTTTACGTCTTAGAGTCCGGGGTGGGGTCTGGCTGACTTGGTTCTTGCATGTAAGATTACTCTGGGGGTCCACCGATCACATGTGTGGTCTCAAACTTTACGGGACCTTGTGTCCGTAATAATATTTCAACGGAGAAAGTCCCTTTGTCCTGAGTAGGTCTTGTGTCCCTACTGTCCCCAAGCACCGTAATATGTGTAAAAAGGTGACGGAATGGACGATGCATCTATGATCATTAAGTGGTTCCTAAAAGTGTAAATAATGTCTTTTGATTTTGAATTGGGTTTAAGGTACATAAAGTTTTGAGTCTTCTATAGAGTAGAGTACTACCAATCTGTCAAAGTAGGGGCCAACGTCCCTGCCATGTCATTTGACGTCGAGATTTGACTTTAAAAGTCCCAGCTGTCTTTCTTGGACGAACTTTAGATATTGAAATTTTCCGGTTGTCCACCGTGGTGAAGGGGAGATTTGGAAGATCGAGGAAGGTTTCTGTTGTGTCGAACCCTTCCTGTCCGACCGAAAAGTTCTCCAAGGACGTGAAGTCTTAAGTGAGTTCAGACTTGGTCACAACGGTCAATTCTACATTGTGCGAAGGCTATATTTCCTTTGGTCATTCAGTGATTCTTATTATGTTTACTTTATTTTCCGTTCTTTCTTACATTCGATAAGAGGGTATGTAAACCATATGAGACCCTTTAAGACGACTTAAGACGGGGTTGTCTCTTTCGTTAACACTGTGGAGGACAAATCTACTCGACGGTTCTCTACTTTACTGTCGAGGGTCGTCATCTTGCCATCCTCCTACTGAATCTCCAAGGACCGTTCTCATCACGAAACATCCTTACCGACTCAAGGTCCTTATTCTTTGACGACTCAGTCTCGACTTTTGACCTCCAAGAGTCTCCAGTAAGTAACGAAGCCGGTCGGGCACGGGGTGGAGGGACCGTCCGTGAATTCCTCAGACTCTTCAGAGAAGGGATCTCTCATCCGTCCTGACTGTCAATAGTTGAACCATCATTCAGTTTATGTTGAAAAACTGAATGACGTCACACCCTCAAATGGATTAGTTTCCCTTCTTTAAGATCTTTCTGATTTACTCTTTTACACTCTCGGGACCTCGACCTCGAGGCCATCCCGTTCTTACATCTTCCCTGGTCCCACTCGGCATTACTAATCAAGTTCGGAACCGAAGGGTAAAGACTTTCATTCCCTTTGGGTTTCCGATTTCTTTCCTTGGGTCGAAGGGAAGTTTAGTGAAACCTGGAGTTTCAATCCGAAGTGGTTAACTCAGGGGGTTTCAAGTTGAGATTTCCATTTGGATATGATCCCGATATCTTATAGACGCGAAAATACTAATCGATTCCGAGAAAGAGTAGTAACATCAAAACCGAAACTCAATTTAACGTCTCAGAGGTCTTACTGGTGATACTCCCGATTGTCATCTTAAGACAGGGTACGAGAGGTCAGTTGTGTCCAATCTTACTCCGATATTTTAGGACGCTCTAGTGTGTAAGGTACTCTGGTCTCTAAGCAGTCATAACAGGTGACGACCCAGAACCACAGACTTATATCGTGCAACTTATTTATGTCAAATTTTGTTGTTTAAGGTCAAACTGTACAAGAAGTAAACGTTCTGGGTCGGAAAGTCATATTTGATGATGGGGAACTGGAAATTCGTAGGTACCGGGCTTTGGTGACGACCACCTGTCTCTACACGAAAAGTCGTCAAGAGGACCGAATCAAAGAGTTTCAAACCAGTCGTCTGGTGAACCAAGTCTTCGTGGGTACTAGTGAGTTATAGTTAATTCACTCGGGTCTAGGTGGACAATTTAGATTTCGTGTACTCTCAAACTCCTTATTATGAGACCAATAAAGACCTCTTTTAGGAAACTTACTCCCTTTAGTTAACTCATAAAGACCTCTTTTGGGAACCTTATTCCCTTTATTCAACTCTTAATGGTAGACGTATGACGAAATACGGTTATTCCCTCGTAGTTCCTGATGAGAGTTTTAAAAGTTGGGTTCCTGTCTCCAGATTCCCACAAGAGTTTCTTGATCCGTCCTATAAAGGAGTCTCGTCGAGTAGTGTGAACTGACGTGTTTCCTGTTGACGTGTCACAATACGGTATCTCACTATCTGTGGATGGTCGGGATGGATCTCCAACTACCGTCCGATTAATTAATCAGGAGTTGGTTCGTGATTAAGATAAAGATCGTCACTCATCGAACACTCGAACGTAATATAGTCACTTTATTTTATGATGGTTAACTTCATTCAGAAAAGATTCTTAAGAATATTTCTCATCGAGGAATCTTTACAGTGAGTCTATTTTTGTAAATCGAACACCTGGTTCGCGACCGACGCTGGATACATCGACCTGGAAAAACTCTGGTGCTGAGTTACCCTTTGTTCCCTCTATTCTGTCGAGGAAAGAGTGCCTTGAAAAGGACATGGTTTACTCCAAAATTCCTAATTGCGGACTACCGGGAAAGGGGTTTGGTATGTTACTGTACTCTTGTTTTACTTTATTTGTTTTTCCTATTATGTCTTGTTCTACGAAGGGGCGAAAGATAAGGATTTATCTTGTATGAGAAACGAACCGGTTCTTGACCTGTTGGAACCTTGTTGAGTGGTAGTATCATTTTGAACTGTAAGAGACCTTCTCCAAGTATACCACCTCGCTTATGTCCTGGAAATACAAGATCCTTAAAGGTAAACTACGGAAGTCCTATCGCAAGAAGAAGGGTGGACATTTTCTGTTTCATGTTGGAGTAAATCACTAGTGAAATGGACTATAACTCTAATAGTGGCTAATTTATGGTTTTATTAATAGACGAGTTGACTAACCACGAGACCTTACTGAGACCCATGGTGTAAGTTCTAGACGTAGTTTTTTTGATCATAGGAAGTGAAACTTTTTCGATTGCGAATGTTGTTTCTACTACCTAATGAGTCCACTTACCTCCTTTTGTGTAAAGTTGTCAAATCAAGTTTCTTTAACTCATATACTCGAGTAATAAATCGTTACTAGTGTCGACAAAATAGTGTTACCATATTTTCATTCGGTGTTAGCACATGTACTACCTCTATGATAAAATATGTGACTATGTTTCCTTTTCCGGAGGACCCTTACCTCTATAACCCACTTCCATGTCCCTTTTGGTGGGAAACTCTTTCACCGCCACCACCACGAAATCAGTGGTTCAGTACAGACTGGGCTACACTGTGGTACTTGATATTAGGTGGTCCAAGGAGACAGGCACTCTAAAGGGTCCGTCACTTTCAAACCTCAGGATTGATGACCTGACGGTCCCTTAAGGGTTGAGGTCACAAAATTTTAATTCTAAGGTCGAAAAATATTAAGGAGGATTAAGGTAGTACAAGTAGGCTTCCCGAGTACTATTGAATTCGTAAATTCGTTTAATTCTCTAAGTGAGTTGTGATTTGGAGTCAAATTTCTCTTTCTTGCATAGGATACTGTGTGCGACTATAGTGACCTAGTTGTTGATGATCATGTCTTTATTTTTATTGTCAGCAACCGGAAAACCGAGGGTAGTTGTCAAGTAGTTTTTTCAATCCTTTTTGTACATGAATTAGTGTGAATTGGGGTAGTTGTTTAAGGGGTCAAAGATCTAGAAAAGTAATTCTTAGTAGACAAATCTTATTTATACCCTATTTACAAGGTTACCGAGTTGGGATTGTGCTTTCATGTGTGTTAAGTTTCGTCTCAACTTTTGGAGATTTCGATACTACCCATTGTCAATTTTGATCCCAGTCTAGAGAGTGAAAAATTCCTGGGAGGTATGACGGGAGGTGTCACCTATGTCCTTACACCCTACGTATAGACGGACGTAAGGGTGGTTTCGCGTTGTCCCGAGGGAAAAGAGGTGTGGGAGAGGGCGTAAATAACAAACATCGAAAAAACTACTACCGGTAAGACTGGTCATACTCCACTATGGAGTGACATCAAAACTAAACGTAAAAAGATTATTACTCGCTGTGACTCGTAGCAAAGTACAAACAACCGGTAAATTTTCAGAAGAAATCTTTTTACAGACAAATCCAGAAGACGGATAAAAGACTAACCCAACAAATAAAAAGACCATAACTCGACGTACTCGACGAACATATAAGACCTCCAATTAGGAAACAGTCAACAAAGTTAACATTAATAAAAGAGGGTAAGACTCCCTACAGCAAAGTAGAACAACTGACAAAGGAAACGATACGTTTTCGAAAATTCATAATGAGTCGGTATCTTTCCTTGAGTAACCTTGCCCCTTCGTTGGATCTACAGGTGACTGTCTACTTACCTTTTTCATCCACACCATGTATGTGTGTTACTTTATAATGAGTCGGTATTTTTCCTTGTTGTATAAAGTCAGTCAAGATTATTCCACCTACTTGCATCTCTAATAATATGTCTTACTTCATTCAGTCTTTCTCTTTCTATTTATATATGATTGTGTATGTCCTTAGATCTTTCTACCAAGACTTCTTAAATAAACGTCCCGTCGTTACCTCTTTGTCTATATCTCTTGTCTGAATACCGGTACCCCTCTCCCCTCGTCTCCCACTCTACTACGTACCTCTATTATTGTACCTTTGAATATAATGGTATACATTTTATCTGTTGTCCTTAAGTGACATACAGAGTCCCTTGAGTTTCTCCCCGAGACATAGTTGGATCTCCCCACCCCAGCCCTCCCTCTACCCTCTCTCCAAATTCTCCCTCCCTTATATGCATATGTTCGAGGTTACGACATTTCTCGTTATGACGTATCCTTGGACCTTGCAGTCCAGGTACTTAGTTCCGTTTAAACTTCACCAGTTTGTCCTCTACCGTTCTCACGTGCAGCTGTAAGATCCATAGTCGTTTGATTTTACCTGGCCTTACCCACTTAAATTGAGTCTACTGGTAATATAGATGATGACACCCGTCCTTAGGGAATCTTCTTTACCTCATCGGTAGTACCAGTTGTTTTCTGAGGCTTTACGTCATGAACCTACGTCAGAGTTTTTGCTGTCTTACTAGAGACAAGTAAAGGTTCCGTTTGGTAAGTTATAGTGTCAATAGGTTCAGATACGGGGTTGGTCATTACGACTTCTTCGACTTCAACTTACCAAGATACTTCTGGATGTTCTGGAAAATCTTGATTGTGGGTTTTTTCTACAGGAAAAGTAATATCCCCTGACCTTACGTTTTCATCCTTCAGTTCTTTGTGGACCTTATTGTCCGTTTAAACCGGAACCTTATACCTTACTTCGTCCCGTTACCGACTATTCTCAAAACGGTTCTCTTACGTGACCAGTATCGTTTGTGGAGAAGGTTGTTGTGTTCTGAGATGTGTACCTGTAGTGGTCTACCAGTTGTGGTTTTAGTCTAACTAATATAAGAAACGTCGCTTTCTACCTCTTCGAGATATGTCATCGTTTTTGTTCTGGTCCTCGACTGACACCGAGTCTAGTACTTGAGGAATAACGGTTTGAGTCTGTATTTGTCTTCTTTCACCCCCTTTGGTGATCTAGTAAGTACATACTGGATTTAGTTTAGGGAATACTAATATGTCACCTTCACTCTTTATCTAAATTCCCTGATCTAGACTATCTGTCTCACGGACTACTTGATACCTGCCTCCAAACACTGCGACATATCCTCTGTCCCTAGTTCTGGTAGGGGTACCTTTTCTTTACGTTTTTTCGTTTTACCGACAGACTCCTCCGGAATGTTCATCGACACTTTTCTTCCCTTCACTTTTCGTTTCCTCTTTTCCTTTCTATGTGGGTAAACTTACGTCTCAAGGTTTCTTATCGTTCCTCTCTATTCTTTCGGAAGGAGACACCAGTTACTTTTCTTTGTCTCCTTTTGTTGTCTCACCCTTTCTGATCTCTAGAGAAGTTCTTTTAGTCTCTATGGTTCCCTTGTAAAGTACGTTTCTACCCGAGCTATTTCCTGTCTTTGCCATACCTGGATTGTCTTCGTGTTCTATAATTCTTCTCCACCGTTCTTATGTGTCTTCTTGACATGTTTTTTCTAGAAGTGCTGGGTCTATTAGTGCTACCACGCTAGTGAGTGGATCTCGTTCTGTAGGACCTTACACTACAGTTCACCCGGAATCTTTCGTAGTGATGTTTGTTTCGATCACCTCCACTACTTAAGGTCAACTCGATAAAGTTTAGGAGTTTCTACTACGATACTTTCACGATGTGAGTTATACGGTCGTTTAAACCTTTTGAGTCGTCACCGGTGACCTGACCTTTTCCAGTCAAAAGTAAGGTTAGGGTTTCTTTCCGTTACGGTTTCTTACGAGTTTGATGGCGTGTTAACGTGAGTAGAGTGTGCGATCATTTCATTTCGAGTTTTAAGAGGTTCGGTCCGAAGTCGTTATGCACTTGGCACTTGAAGGACTACAAGTTCGACCAAAATCTTTTCCGTCTCCTTGGTCTCTAGTTTAACGGTTGTACGCGACCTAGTACCTTTTTCGGTCTCTCAAGGTCTTTTTGTAGATAAAGACGAAATAATTGATACGGTTTCGGAAACTAACACACCTAGTGTTCTTTGACACCTTTTAAGACTTTCTCTACCCTTATGGTCTGGTAGACTGGACGGAGAACTCTTTGGATATACGTCCAGTCCTTCGTTGTCAATCTTGACCTGTACCTTGTTGTCTGACCAAGGTTTATCCTTTTCCTCATGCAGTTCCGACATATAACAGTGGGACGAATAAATTGAATATACGTCTCTTGTAGTNCGACCCGACCTACTTCGTGTTCGACCTTAGTTCTAACGGTCCTCTTTATAGTTATTGGAGTCTATACGTCTACTGTGGTGGGAATACCGTCTTTTACTTCTCCTTGATTTTCCGGAGAACTATTTTCACTTTCTCCTCTCACTTTTTCAACCGAATTTCGAGTTGTAAGTCTTTTGCTTCTAGTACCGTAGACCAGGGTAGTGAAGTACCCTTTATCTACCCCTTTGTAACCTTTGTCACAGTCTGAAATAAAACCCCCCCACGAGGTTTTAGTGACGTCTACCACTAACGTCGGTACTTTAATTTTCTGCGAATGAGGAACCTTCCTTTCAATACTGGTTTGATCTATCGTATAAGTTTTCGTCTCTATAATAAAACGGTTGTTTCCAGACAGATCAGTTCCGATACCAAAAAGGTCATCAGTACATACCTACACTCAACCTGACACTTCTTTCGACTCTCAGTTTCTTAACTACGAAAACTTGACACCACGACCTCTTCTGAGAACACCCAGGGAACCTGACGGTCCTCTAGGTTGGTCAGGTAGGATTTCCTCTGGTCAGGACCCACAAGTAACTTTCCTGACTACGACTTCGACTTTGAGGTTATGAAACCGGTGCAGTACGTTTCTCCTTTTCTGAGACTACGACCCTCCCTAACCCCCGTCCTCCTCTTCCCCTGCTGTCTCCTACTCTACCGACCTACCGTAGTGGCTGAGCTGCATGTACTCAAACCCACTTGAGACCTTCAACCACTACCTGTCCCTCCGGACCGTACGACACTAAGTACCCCCAGCGTTTCTCAGTCTGTGCTGGCTCGCTGACTTGACTCGACTTGACTTGACTACCGACTAAGTACAAACTGTCTTTTGTTGTTTTAAGATATTTCGTTAATAGGAAGTTAATTTTTTACTTAAAAATTTTTTATTTATTTTTTAATTTTTTTTTTTTTCCATGAGTAAACTGAGATAAGCTTATTCCACCTACTTGGATGTCGGATAATACGTCTCACTTCCTTCAGTCTTTCTCTTTCTGTTTGTAGCAAATGATTGTGTATACATACCTTAGATCTTTCTGCCACCACAACAGACGTTCCGTTGTTAACTATGTGTCTGTATCTCTTATCTGAAGACCTGTGTCGTCCCATTCCTCTCCCACCTTGCTTAACTCTCTCATCGTAACTTTGTATATATGACGGTATATATTTTAGTCTATCGGTCACCTTTAAACGACATACTGTGTCCCTCGAGTTTAGACCACGATCTCCCCACCCTACCCCTCCCTCCAGGGTCCTTCCTCCCATACACAAACATGGTTACCGACTAAGTACAACTATATGTCGTCTTCTGTTGTGTTATAACATTTCGTTAATAGGGGGTTACTTTTTATTTAAGACTTTTTCTTACCCCCCGACCCAAATTCTTCAAAAATACTGACTCGGAGTCGTATGACTGTGGTGGACATGGTGACAAAGATCTCTTCTTTGTACCGTGTCACTTCTTTGGGCGTCCCTAGGACTGGTAAAAGGGTAGGGGTGTTAGTGGTTCCTCTCCCCCATTTCCGAGTGTCAACCGACATACACACCACCCTACTTGTTCAGAAGAAAACGGGATTTCGTTTTCTGGACATGCAAACGGTTTGACCATTTGCCACAATTGAGAACATCACTCTGTCGTTTTCCTCATGATTTTTACTCTCGTAGACGGTAAATTCAAGGGACTGATCCGACAGTCCCTGTCAGTGACTCCTGACCTGGTGGCTGAAGTCTCAGATTCTTCGTTCGGATGTCACCGTCGTTCTTTTGTGTTCGTTAGTCATTCTCCGGTTAGTAAGGACAATAGGTGGAAATTTTTGAATGTCACCATGCAAGTTCGTAACACGAATTCTTGCACGTGTTAAATTGTTGATCTGAACTCTTTGTGTACGTGACCTCTAACGTCGTTTCTGACGAGTCGGGGTTTGGATGGTAGAAGTCACTAAGGTGAATTTGGTTTTGTTCTTACTTTTGGTATCCAGTGTCAGAGAGTCTTAATTGTACACAATTGTCACTATTCTTAAAGTTGGTGTCTCGGTTTTAATCCGATAATCTGGGGAGTTCCTATGAATAAAAGTGTGTGTGTTCCGACCTGGTCTTGTTTTCATATAGACGGAGGTCCGGGTTTTTCTCGGTCCCGAGGTTTCCTTCCCCCTCTGTCGTGCACTACTGTTTCTTTACTTGAACAAGTGAGTTGTTTGAATGACTCGTGGGTTGGTGTCTTGGGTCTCTCTATATTGTCTGCTACTTAGTGATTGAGTGGTGAGGGTTATTGTCGGGGACTGAATATATTATTAAAATAGAGTAGAATTTTTCTTAAAAAAATAATCTCCAGTATTTTTGGAAAGTTATAGGATAGTGATTTTTGAAACTAATCAAAGTTTCCTTTTTCTTTATTTTTACTCTTTTTACTTTTGTGTGCAAGAAATCAGAAGGCTGGGGTCCCTTCGGGTCTAACGGAAACGAGACATAAAAAGGAAAAGACGTGAAGTAAAGTGGTACATCCAGTGTGGTTGTTACGACTAGTATGTCGACACGACTCGAAAGGACAGTGACGTCGAGACGAGGAGAGTCGGTGGAGGGACCAGTACCTACAAAGGAGTAAGGAGTCTCCCTGACCGTTCTAGTGACGAGAGATAATGTTTTCGGTGTCTCATTTACGTATGGTCACCCAGACCTTGAGATGTATGGTTTGATGTTTGTCACCAAGGGAGTTTCGATCTTTTCTTTTTACCCTTACCCTCTTTCTTCCTTTCCCTTGACAGTAAAAAAGAATTGAGTATATGGAGACTTAGTAACCTTAAAAAAGTCGTATTTATGTTTAGTACATATTATATCTACATCATCGATTTTAAAATTCTTTTCGGTCATAATTTCTAT
Source organism: Capra ibex (assembly GCA_006410555.1). NCBI lineage: Eukaryota > Metazoa > Chordata > Mammalia > Artiodactyla > Bovidae > Capra > Capra ibex. Next base: position 51,620,867 of record SJYO01045292.1, on the reverse strand, counting down.
GTCTAAATAAAGTTTTGAGATTTGTGGATCTTCATTAGACAATGACGATTTGACAGGAGCTAACTTCTGTCAGAAGTGACAGACTTAGAAGTAAAGGGTATGACTTCTTACGGACAAAAGTGTATAAAACTATGAATAATTAACAAGGATTAGACTCTCTACAATTTGTTTTCCTACATAATAAATAATAAAAAGAAACGTAGAAAGAAACGATGAACACTCCAGCTAGTATAAAATTCTACGAACGATACATAAAAGAAATTACTTAACAGAAAAGGAGTAAAAAGATAGTCTGACAAGGAAAGTGATAAACAAAATTTTCTGTCTCATTTGATGTCTTTAGGATACACACATACCTTTGTACGTATACTTATTTCAACGTAAATTTTACTCTCCTTTTTCTACCTAATAAGATATTTAGTGTAACCCCTTTAACGGATTAAACAAATTCTTTTTTTGGAGGTGTTCTTTTGGACCCACCTATAAAAATATTGACATCCTATTATTTCTGGAAAACTTTGTTTTGTATTCCTTTTATAGACATTTAGACTATTTAGTTTTAAGTTTAGAAGATATATCGTTTATGTGAGTACAGTAATTTTTTTTTCTTCTTCTTCTTTCTTTTCTTTTGTTGGGATTCCCTTTTACAAACGTTATGTTACCCGATCCCAAGGATTGTGCTTTTTTATCGAGGAGATGTCGAGTGAGACAAGTTGTCTCACCCTGGGTCAAAAGTCTAGGTCATCCCTTTCTCGATCAATTACCAGAATGGTCCTGAACGTTCTGAATAAAGTCTTGCAATCGGGTGTCTCTAAGCAAGTTCATGAAGGGAGGAGGGGGTTTATAGTCCGATAATTGAAATGATTGAGTTGTAAGAACAAAGTAATCCAACATCTTAGTTTCTCGATGGTAAAATTGGGTCCCGACTCTATAATGGTAAAGGTAAAGACGAGGAGAAGGAAGAAGCCGAAGAAAAAGAACGATAGACCGAGTCCTTGAAAAAATAGAAATAGAAATAAGAACCAAAAAAAGTTAAATGGTAGGATGTTTCTTTGTACCACTCTCTCGTGAATTGATTCCTGGTTAGTGTGAAGAGTTTCATCAAGACCCCCGGCTAATCCCTCTTTTTGACCTTAGTACCTTATAATTTTGACCTCTCCAAGAATTCAGATTATAAGTTACTCCATTTACTTATTTTTAAATGACCATGAAAAAAGATTCCGTCATAAAGGATTTTGAGGGTCTGTGCACTAATAGACTCCTTCGTCAATTTTTGTGAGTAAGACGTTCCCTTCTCGGATCCTTTAACAAAAAAACAAAATCGGAGTGACCTCAAACCTTGTCGTGACGATCTCCCTCTTATTCGGGTCACATGATAGGAGTGAATAAAATTTTAGATGCGTAGAAATTTGGAGAACATTATGGTAGTTTATTACCCGTGTCTCTGAAAAATACATAATTTATGTGTTAAACCTTCCTTTAAAGACTGGTTCAGACCCCCCCTTATGAAATAATCACGGCGGACGTATGTGTTTTAGTCCTTCATCATTCGTTCATGAACCCTTCATGATGTTGTTACTGGCTAAGGATGGTGTCATGAAGAAACTTGACATTGGACTCTACTCGACAGTGGCACCGTGTCTTTTTCTTGTTTGTGCATGGTTATATTTTTACAGTTGTGTGTGTGTATGTGTCTATTTTTACTCCATAAATGGTCCACTCCCTCAGGGCGAATATCTTAGACTTGAGACGGCTTCTTATAAAAGGAAACAGGATTGATAAGTTATATTAAATTCGAAAATAAGTCGTTCTAAACATATGAAAACTTTCCACCGAACTCAGTAGAATTTTAGTCAATGTCTTACTGTCTTGAACTTTCTTGAAACATCTGTCAAACCAAACTGGAGAAGGTCAATATCTGTTCCTTTGAGACTCTGTCTACAAAACAGTGAACCAGTTCCAGTTTTTCGACGATAACTGGTACTACTCTCGGGTTCAAATGGTCTTTTTATTGTTACACTGAGTACCCTTACTGACTTTATATATTTGTAAGATCCTTATGCACCATCCTACCGTTAGTTCTATTTGAGTCCCTTTCTTTTACTGGAAACTACATCTTTCTTCCCCTTTCTGATGTCATGATGTGCATAAAATTTTGTCTTAATCTCTTATATTTACACATTCATACAGACCCTCCTCTTTTATGATCTCCTAGCGTACTTAAGTCTATTACAAACGACAAATCCGACTTTGTGGGGTGTCCTTTCCCATTACGAAAAGTCAATTCTGTAAGAGACTTGTCGAAGACTGTCCGTAAGTCTACCAAGGTAGTCCTTTGATGACCGAGGTAGTATACAAGAGTTCGGAGTTTTACTCTAATAGTCAGTGATTCCCTGATGTCTTGTTAAGGGTCTTTACTTTTTAAGGTACCGGTCGTCTCTCCAAATTACTAAAGAGAACGGTAGACACCAGGGATGGTGTCATTCTGACTCAGAACTAAGTCAGAAAGTCGGACGAAAAAAAGGACGGGGATATCCCTCTACAAAACGATTCTGTTAATTTATTTGCTTCAATTCGTAAGAAATGGGTTTACCGAAATTGTCAATAATGATTAGAGAAGCTTTACGTCTCTTTCCATAATAATATATTTACGTTGGATTCGTATTTCCGTTATCTCTTGTGTATCTTTCGACTTCAAAATCACTTAAAGAATAACTGATCAGACATGATTGTCAGATGTACTCTCACCTCACTGATGGTATTAGTGATGAGTTGTAAAGTACGAGCCAAGGAACTCCACAGAGAGTATTTGGACTTGAACACAGATCTCGTCCAATCAACAGTCTTTTTGATGTTAGGGATTTAGGTCCGGGACTAGAGAGTGGATGAGTAAGTACAAAGTATACTAAAGTAAGCTGTGAGGAGGAGGGAGGAACACTTTAATTTCCTAGTCGTTTCAGGGTGTCGTTTCTCCTGTACCGTAGATCACACACCCGAAATCTTAGTTGGGTGTACCCTAGTTTAAGGTCAAAATGGTGAATCATGGACACACCGGAGTCCGTTTTCTAAAGCGGAGCGGTAAGGAGTCAAAGACGTACACATTTTACCTCTATTGTTGTTGTTATGAAGGAGATTCCCGACAACATTCCTAATTTACTTTACTGTCGATATTTCGTACTTCTTCTCACGGACCGTGTGTCATCCGTGTAAATTAAACTAACCGTTCCCCACCCCACACACGTGGCGAGTACCTTAGAGTCAAGGGACTGGTCCCTAAATTGGGTCCAGTACCGTCACTTTCAATTCTTAGAATTAGTGATCCGATGGTCCCTGGAGGGGTTTAGACTTAATAGTTAGGACGATAATGATATTATATCGAATGTGAGAATAATTTCTGAGTGACGGGGAATGCTAGTGATAGAAATGACTGCTATGAAGGTACACCTGAAATGTAAACACTTAGGTAAAACGGGTTCTGTTACCGATTGGAGTTTATTTCCTACCTTCGATTCTTGAGTGAGTTGGTGAAGAAGGGAATCCTCACGTTCTACTTCAGGGGACACTTAAAGACTGTAGAAAAAGACTTAATTAACGGGTGTGAGAAATCATGTTCAATAGCTTTCACAGTTTTCTTCATTGGTATAATGATATACAATTTAGATGGTGTTCGTAGTTTATTTTACGAATCTTTTCATGAACTTAACTTTGACTCTAAAATTCCTTTCGATATTCCATCTTCTACTTCTTTTCTCCTTGTGTCGTGCACAATGTTTTTCGGGACTTTGTACCTTCTTAGATCACACTTTTTCTTTGTTTCCGCCAGACACTCCGACCTTGATCCATTTAACTTCTCCGTGTTCTGGGTCCCTCGTCGACACCAGTCCTTGACCCTAAAGTTGGATACAGGTTCGTTGTGGGTAATTTCCTGAAATTTATCCCTCTCAATGGGTTTTACTCACTGCCCGTTCGAGACGATCTAATTTTTTTTTTTTTACGACTTTTTGTAAGGATCCCTTTTGAGAAGGACCAAAATTCGGTTTTATACTAAAGAACGATCATAAAGAAAGACATACATACTTCTACCACATCAAAGAGATTCTTGTACAGTCCACCGTCGTATCGATGCTCACCTGTGGGTCCTTCGATTATGGAATTTTGATTGTCACGGTGTCGGTGACATCGTGTGCATTCAAAAGGGTCACAAAGGAGATGTTGTCTCGTTATTTGAGGATTTTCGGTAAACGGAAACTTTTAATAAAAATAGTTTTTTAAAGGAAAGGTTTAAGTTCAGGGTTTCCCGGATTCAGAGAAATGATTGGAGAAGAAGGAGATCAAAAGCAAAGAAGAGAAAGAACTATAGAAGACAAAATTAAAAGAATCCAAATTTTAGTCGTGATCTTTCCCCTTGTACTTATACGTCAATTGTGTTGACACTGAGTCATGAAGAGTGGTCATCCTAATCCTGAAGGTTTGAGAAGAACCGCCGGAGGTTCCGTCCGCACCAACGATAATAAGAACCGACCCGTAAGATGTCAGTTCTTGTCCTTACCTCTTTCATTTCTTGCGGTCTGGTTCCTGGTTATCAATATTGGGATACGTCTTGTTTTGTTTGTCGAAGTATGACGTACGTCCGGGCCTTCCCTCCACCTCGTCTCCATATTCATGTCTTTGTCTTTCATGATCTTCCACCTTTAGACCCACTGGTTGTGTGTCACGTTGTTACCGATGGTGTTTCATTATTGACCTGCCCCTTTCCCTTCTCTCTTTAAGAAATACTTAAGATTTGCGTGTGTTTACTCGATTCATAAAGGGAGGAGGGGAAGGTTGATGAAAGATGGTATTTAGGAAACATCTAAGGGTTTTGTATTATTTAAAGTGTTCCGACTTTTATTACTTTTCCTAAATTGGAGTGACTGACTTGGATTCTCCGTGTATATTCGGAGTTTTATGCACAAAATTCATTCTCGTTAAAATAATGAAGATACGTACCTTTGAAGTGATTCTTCCATAATTGCCCGTGTCTAAGATCCTTTTTGACGAAATTGTTACTTTTGAAAAGACACCCTCCACTACTGTGTGAATTTCATTGAATTATTAAATTTATAAAAAGTACTTAAGACCTAATAAACTTTAAGGTTGTTATTTGTATGTAATGGAATAATTATTCTTTTTTACATTCTTTTCATATTTATATGTAAGTTTCTCTTTAGTCAGTGGGTCAGATAATTAGTGTTTAAGGATTTCTCATTTTGAGTTGATTACGTCTTCCAAGACACATGATAAAAGGATTGTTGAGGAAAAACAAAAGTTTTGAGTTTTCATCATTCTTTATGAGTGAGTAGGAGTAGGGCTCCAGAGAAATTACCGAAATATAGGAGAAATCCTCTTCGTTTTATCGGTAGTAGAAGTCCAAGTAGAAATTAGGCACCACCTGACTTCTCTTTTTTTTTTAACAATCGGTCACTCACAACCTTTTAGATGTAATGTTTTCATTACGTTTTAACCCTCTTCTTCGAATTGTCTTCCTATTTACTGTATGTACACATGTATAATTTTCCAAGAGGTACTCGTGAAAAAAAGAGTAAATTAAGAGTGGCGTTGTCTACTTCTCCACTCTAGTTCTAGTCCCTAGTCTCGGGGAGTAAGAGTCAGTCATAGGTACCGGAGGACCAACAGAAACGGTTTTGTTAGGTGTAGTGTCATCCTTGTTTGGATTCGACAAAGAAGGGGAATAGACTCCCTAAATGACACATAGACTGGGATGTTCACTAGACTCACCTAATAAGATCACGAGGTTTCGATTTTATATCGAAAGTGGTTTTTTCCTTATTTTTATATAAGGGGTTTGAACTCCGAGTCTTGTTTTTTTGACTTCAATAAGATTCGGTTTAGATAAGTGACAAGTTGAAGGAGGAAGCCAAATGAAATATGTGTCTTCTTATGGAACAGGATAAAAACAATCGTAAAACGGAAGAGTTATATTTTTCTACTAAGACAATCTACTGATACAACTTGATTTTGTCTCCTCTCTTGTTCAATTTTGTGGTTTCACCGGTCGGTGGTGGTGTCGGACTCCACAAAGGTCCGGACCGTGTATAACAGTCTTGGAGTGACGAGTGTCGGTCTTCGTAGGTGTTCCGATTGAGTGAGTCGTGTTCTTTACCGGAGGTCTGTATTTCTTTCAGTGGAGTAGAGATTCCCCCGGTTTCCTATTCGTAGGTCTAAATCAACAGTTTATTTCAGTCGTATAAGTGTCCCAAAGTTACGACGGGGACGGGGAGGGAAGGGGTGTTCGTATGACCTACGGGAACGAACGTTTACTTGGACTCGTAAATTTCTCTAATTGAAAGAGAGGAATAAATACGTGTGAGGGGTTTCCGGTTGGAGATATCGACGAAGAGGGGAGGTGTCTTTGGTGACTATGACTGGGTTCCCAAGTTTTAGAGGTTTTCGAAACGTGGTCTTTCTTTCGTTGTGACAGTAAATGGGTTGATCAATTCATTTACGATCTGGGATCATGATAGTATTCACTCCAAAATTTCCGTGTACCCTTCCGAATGATCCGGACTTCTTTTTTTAAAATTTTGGGATCTTTTGACAAAGTTAAGTCACTCCGTACACCTAAAAGATGGTTCTGTTTCTACGTTCCACCGCTCGTCTGGTCGTTTCGTTTGTGTCGTTGGTACCGGAGTTTCCCACACGAAGACTAGTAGATTGGGTCTTTCAGACTTTAGTTTAGGTCCTGAGGTGTGGTTCAGGTCTCTCAGATATTAGTATAGAATCAAATTATTTTCAGGTTCCGGTAGAGGACCGTCTTTTATCAACGGGACACAAGTCAGTGACAATAGCTTCCTTAGTCTTACGGATCGAATGTCAAGATTGCGAAGAACTTAAAATAATAAGACGTAAGGACCTTGCCAATGTCTTGTACGGACTTCTCCCGTGAACGAAGAGGACCCCATTCTTTGGGTCTCATGTGCCGTGTTTAAAGTTTTAACAAGAGTTTACTTTGACTTTCAAGTTTTAAAGTTCTTTCGTTTTGAGAGTTTTGTAGAAGGGGACTTATTTTTCCGTTTGTGAGGGTTGTTGAGGACCATTTAGGTAAGACGGTAAGTCATCTCTAATCTTATACAATAAATAAAAAACTTTGTAAGCCTAAATAAAATCCCGCGACGTCAACTACTCCTTTTGTCTTAGATTTGTCAGGGTGTTTCCTTTCCTTTTCACTGGAAAGGAGACCTTTTCTCTACTTTATGAAGACGGGGACATTTTAGATGTGGACAGGGATTTTACGTCCAGTTTAGTCAAAGATATATACTCGATGGTTCCTTATAATGGTTCCTTAAGTCTCATCCCAAAAAAAAATCCTTTGAGGTTTTAATGATAACTGATTCTTGTCTGAAAGAAAATCCCCACTACTTGTACAAAACTTTAATCTATCTCCCATCACCCCCTCCAATATATTGGAACACTTTTTGATTTTTGGTTATTAGACATGTGAAATTTCCCCACATAAAATACCTTCACATTTAATATAGAGTTAATTTTTTTTTTTTTGAAGAAGGACGGTTGGAAGAGGTGAGTTTTATCGGAAGATATTTTACACGACCAGCCAGAACGATTTACCGTGAGATGTTTACGAGAGTGACCGATTCTGGTTCAGGAAAGTGACGGTTGAAGGAACTTTTGGACCTCTACCGGTCCAGTCACGTAAAATCCACTCGAGGTTGTTGTGACGTTGTACCCGTCGACCGGACGACCTGTGTGTCTCTCTTTCTCTTCGGTTCCGTCGTGTCAGAATGGAGCTTTTCGGTAAAAGGAAGAGAAAAAAATAAAAACGTAGGGGTCTTCGAAATTAGACTTTCCATTTTGTCGTCATTGACTAGTCACGGAATTTTCCTGATTTCGACTTCTTCAGAGATGGCATGAACTCTACTAGACCGGAGATGAGGACCCTTTAGAACTAGGGTCTGACTGAGAATAATCGTTTTGGCTTGTCCACTTGGTTTCCAGAACTGTGAAAAGATTCTGAGGAAAAAATGTCAAGAAATGACCCTTCACAAAGGGAAGTTTTACCACCGAAAAATGGAAATTTACTCCCATCCAGGGGAGGGAGTTATTTATGTGAGGTGAAGAGTTTCTAAACGGGCACCGTCACGTCTGTCCTTTATTTTTTTGTTTGGGTTTACTTTTCCTTATGAAATAAAGGGTAGAAGTGACTGAATCCGCTTACAAGCGGGAGAAAGTTAAAAAGTCTGTTTTTATATGTGGATTCTGTGTGCGTGTCCCATGGTTACCTTCTTATGTTTTTTTTTTTATGTCACCGACGGAGGTGTTTCCCTTTCTACCTCCTGTCACTCAACTCCCAATTTCCCTCTAATAAAAAGTGATGACAGGGGATAAGATATCAGACTTAAATGGTTCAGGAAGGTCGTAATGAAAGACTCTTTGCTTTTTTGAAAAATTTTTTCGGATCCGTGTCATGATGAGTAAGTGTCGGTCTACTCGGATAAAACTCTTCCGAACACGACCAATATGACCTTGGTTTTCGGTGTTCCTCGTGGTCACAGTGATTTAAAAGTGAGTCCTTCCTCAAAGTAAGTTGTCTCCTGGTCACACCATAATCCAGAAGAGAGTTTTTGTTTTGATTAAAAGGGGTACTTTCTTTTGACTGAAAAGGTCTTTAGGATATAAGGAATTAAATGGTATGTTTCATTCCATTACTGTACCCATCTAAACCATGTACTTTTTGTCACCATTTCAAACCAAAAGTAGTAAATTCTGAGACCATCCAAGACTGTAGAGAACTGTGTCTGAAAAAGTGAGTTTCCAGTCCCCTACTGTTGTAAGACATTTCGTTAATAGGAAGTTATTTTTTTATTTTTTTCCGGTCTCCTAGAATGATGAGTTACTTCCATAAAAGTAGTGAACGAAAGTTTCCATTTGTTTTACTTTTTATGTGGGGTGCGGAGAAGGAAGAGGTGATCCTACAAGGCATGGAAAAGAAGGAAAGCAAAAAGGAACAGAGACAGAAACACGAACAGAAATACGAAGAGACTTGAAGGTAGAAACACAAACCAAAAGAGGAAGAGAAACACAAAGAAAAGTCTTAGAAATACAAGTGACACTTTTATTCTGTGTTTGTCATTCGGGTCTCATCCCTGGTGTCCTAAGTAAAGTGTTCTAATTGAGTGTTCTATGGGACTCTATTGTACTTGGTACCTTTGAATGTTACGAAGTTTATTGGTCAGGGCTGTCTTTTCAAGTTCATCTTCGAGAAGTGATGTAGTCTGAAATAGAACGGATTACAGAATTCAAAAAGTTTCTCGTTTCCTTAGTTTTCCCTCTTTGTGTCAATAAGATTTGTATGGTCTTGTAAAAAAATTTTCACAGATACTATGTCGTTTAGGTATCATAAAGATGTTATAAGATGGTCGTTTTTTGATATTACTGTCGAGGTTGAACTCGTGAGTGTAAACTATACTCCTCCAATTCTCGTTGAGCGGTTTTTAGTAAGTCACCGAGTCACGGTCTGACCTCTGTATGGTGTCTACATCGGTACGGACCCGAAACACGTCACTCGTCGGGTTGTGTCAGTTGTGAAGGACGGTCGGTTCCTTTTCGATCAGTGAAGATGTTCCCCGAATGTTTAGGACGAACCAGGAAAGGAGTGTTACTCTTTTCGGGATAGAGTTTCGTTCCCCCACGAAACTCCCGGACAAAAAGTTTCGGAACGAAAATTTCCGCAAATAGTGTGACCATTATGATAAATTTTTTTAAATTTTTCACGGTGAGGAGTCCTTTTGTTTTATACTGTAATATTTTGTTCTTGGTAATTTTATAAGTATGGGACCCCAGATCGAGGACCTCCACAGAGAGACCCTTTTCGTAATGTCTTTCTACAAGTGAAACTACGAAGGGTGTTACTTTTTTGTTTGTTCTTGTTTGTTTATTTTTTGGTGGTTCTTTGGTCTATCTCGGAACCATTTATTAGTCTCCCCCTTTGACACTATATGGTTTCGATATGTAGTGTCAATAGTAATAAATCGGCAACACGATATTAAACACTCAGGACATTTATATGTACTATTTAAATTCTGTTCGTTTTTTTTTTCTTTATATATTTTATTGACGTCAATGTATCTTTGTACGTTCACTTGTTATTGATTTCTCGTTTTAAGTCCTCGACATAAAATTTCACCGTCCTGTCACCTACTGATAAAAGAAGGCACGTGACCCGTCCGTCGCATCCAGGGACGAGTGACGTCGTCGGTTGTATAAGGTGTTCAATGGTTTTCTCTTGCACTTAGGTTCCCGATACTTAGCCCCCAGTAGGGATCTTTGTCCTGTCGACTGTTGGTGGGGTCGACTGTCTGTCGGTTAGGGTGTCCGTCGTATCCGAGAACGGAAAGGATGGTATCTGACATAAAGGGTAGACAGTGTAAATGGTGTAAGTCGGGTCCTTTTTTTGTTTGTTTGTCTAAAATGGTCGTTACTCCAGTAATCCAATGTTGGAAAGGTACTTCAAACAGGATTTCTCTAGACCGATCGTAAAAGTCGATGTGGGTTCCGGTCTTTCCCTCTTTGTCTACTACCATGGTCAGTCCACTCTCGGGGTCTTGGACCTTGTCCTGTCGTTCACCATAGTTGGTGTAGAGACCTCTGTTTTCCTCGGGGTTGATTACTACCCCCAAACCTATTAATTAGTCGTTTTTGATATTTTAGGTCGGTCCTCCCGTCCCCCTACTCATATTTGTCCTGATGTCCAAATCCCTTCTGGGTCTTGATAGTTATCTCCTTTTTATGTCGTTACAGGTGAAAGGAACCAAATATATAAGGAGGGAGACACAACAAGAGTACTCCAACAATAAATCTACACGGTGTGTGACCTTTTATTGTCTAAAGATACATTCATGCCAATTTTTTTTTTTTAGGATCACACGATCGTGTACTACTAGTTAAAAAGGGTGGTACGAACAATAAGAATCGTAATAATGCTTCAGTGACAGATGAGTTACATGAGAGTATTAGACAAAAGTGGTGTCGTGTCACAAAATCTTTATTGAATAAGAAATAAAACATGTTTTACGAGGGTTCATGTTATTACGAGAATGAAAATCAAGAGGACTTAAGAAAGTCGAAATCTTACCACTTTTCCATCGACAGTTCTAACGTTGACTAAGAAGTCCTCAAATGTATAGACTTTAGTGTCCGGGTACCAAAACTATGATGGTCGTTTTATATACTCGAATGATAAAATATATGTTCATGACTTCAAAGTCGAAAACAAACAAAACTTGTAATTCTCCTTAATTACCAGTAGATTTCTTCAAGGACGGATTTTCGTTTTTTAGACTTTGTTACTGTAGGTATCATAATTACCAATCTATATGAAAGGGGGGTCTTATTCTTTTTTCCTGTTTAAATTCGTTCGTTATACAAGTCGCGAAAGTGCATGTAATAAAGTGAGTCAAGAGTGTTGTGGGGACACTTCCTCAGAAATAATAAGGGAATGACTAAGTCTTTGTCTCCTCGGTCACCAAGTTTCAGAATAAGGTTCAATGTCACAATCTTTCTTCCCGTCGACCCTAAATTTGAGTCGTAAAGGTAGAGATTCAAGTCTCGTGAAAGGTGATCTAGTCATAGTAATGTAAAGGTACTTCGACTGTCGGTGGTGAATTCCCTTCGGATCACAATTCTCTGTTTCCGTACCCGTAAGATTCTGAATTACATATTTCAATTTTCTAAAAAGAGATGATAGTTCACTTTTGAAAGATCTATTCTGGATCCTGTGGCCTTTACTATTTTGAGACCCTATCGATGGAGACTAACAGAAGGGTACTTTGATTTCCCGACTAAGTCCTTAGACTCAAATCTTTACGAGATATCAGGAATAAGGAAATACAAGGTGGAGGAACGGAGGTGACGGGGATGAACGAAACGAGAGAAAGAGTTACTTTCGTTAAGAATCTTGTACTAAGATAATATGATCTTTTGACCGAAAGACCAGAGGACCGTTAGTGTCGTACCCGTGGTACTCATATGCGTGTCCGGAGGTCAAAAGTCGAAACGATAAGTAATAGTGCGGTGTGTCTCTAGTCCCTTTTCTTCGGTTTTCTACTGTACCGTCACCGTGCCTGTGAGTCCGGTTGGGGTCCTTTCACTTTCTTCAGTCATGAAGGAGACGGACGATTGGTCTCCCTTTAGATAGGTCCTTTAAGTTTCAAAGACGATCACATCATTAGGGAAACATCCATGTTAATTAGTGTTTCGGGGTTTCTCTACTTTGATGGTTGAACTGAAAAGTTTCCGTAGAGTGAGAGGAGATAAGGGTTAACAAATCTGTCTTCTTTTCAAACATAAAAATATGACTCAAGTCTTCTAAGTCTCAGTTCCTTGTAGAACACCATTGTTCCGTAAGGTAACCCCTGACAATCTTTACACCAAATACTTCGACATAATTCAGAGACTTGTGTTACGATTGTAGAACAGATGAACAGTACACGACAAGGACAGGGACGGAGGTCTTTGTCTTGTCTCATGACCCTCAGGATGGGAGAGCAGGTATTGGACTGTGTCTGGTCTCCCGACGGTTTCTGGTTTGGGGTCACAGTCAGAAAGGATCCGTAGATGGCCTGCACTCATCGTCTACGAAAACCTCTAGTTTCAGAACACTGTGTCTTCGTACAACTTCCGGTACGGTACGTTCAGTCTTCGTCCTAAACCGGTCACCATCTTTACGTCGGTTAGACCCTAGTCACTCCGACTGAGTAGTAGTAAGTCCTAAAGGATTGTACATGGAGAAAAAGGTTTTCTGAATTTTGACCGAACTGAAAGTGTCGTCGAATTTCCCGTAATGGAAAGGTGACTACTATCACTCTACTACCTTTAAGACTGGTGACGTGTTCTCTTCAAGTATGTAACTGATAGACAAAATTCTCTATAATGGGTACAGATACATGACTAGGGTGATGAAAAGGTATGTGTTATGTGTGTCATACATTTTCAGTGTTTTACCCAACATCTATATTGACTCCTGATCTTATGACCGGTCAAACCCCGTCGTCATGTCCACTGAGGTTATGGCTTCTTTAAAGTCACACCGATTTATTCTTTTTATTTGATCTTTTCGAATTATTACTAGTATTATTCCTTTGGGTCTCTACACTTCTTGTTTATGTGAAATTCTTACTCAAACCAGACCCCATGCCACTTGTGATTTTATTTCTGTCATCGACGGTAAGGATCTTATAGACTTTACCAGTGTGAAAGTCTATTTTATATTTAAAGTAGTAGTCCTTGAGTAGGTTAATAACCCATATGTGACTTCGACTGAGGAACCGAGTCCCGAGTATAGAAAAACCTCTATTTTAGATGGTTTGTAGTCTCAGACCTGTTCGTTTTCAATTACGGTTTCTCTTATTTTCCCTTCTAAGTCGTGTCGTTTTCGTTTTTTAAGTCCTTCTCTCTGTCTTCAATTTAATAAACAGGTTGACCGTTGATCACCCCGGTCTCAAACTTGGGTCCGGTAGACTTCGGGTACGTAGATTGGTGAGGTGATATGACGGGAAGACCGACGAAGGTTTTCTCTAGGGGGACATAAAGTGACATAGATAGTGTGGAGAACACGCTGAGAACCACCTGGACACGTCTGTTTTGTCTCAACTGGGTCCGAAGGGATCCGTAAATGCTTTTTCCTACTCTCTCTGCCATCTTCATCTCCCCACCGTCGTCCTTCGGGTTCTGTCTTTTTATAAGAAGAAGACGGAGCTCTTCCGTAAACGACGGAGAAATCCTTTTTTGGGACCAGACTAGGAGACCCTTCGATCCTACAACCGATACCCTTTGGTAAATTTAGACGATGTCTTTTGATTTTGTCACCAGACAGGAGCTAGTGATTATTTTTATAAATCGTCTGTGAATTTTGTCATGTTTCAGGGTCCGTGAGAAGATTCGTTAAATTAGGGGTATTGTTTTGAGACTCTATTCATAGAAGTAGAATGTGTATACCTTTGACTCTGTACCCTTCCAATTCATTGAGTGGGTTCTTTTATGTAGATTACTCGTCATTGATCCTAAATTTGAGTCCTTCAATACAAAAACTGGTGAGACCACGGAATGAGAGGTTTATTCCGTTTTTCCTTTGTGACGACCCTTCTCATCCCCCTCGGAGAAATAGAAGATTCTTATCCTGGATCGGTGATTTCCGATTCTCTTGTTTGAGTAAGGTCGTTGGACGGGTAAAGAAGTTCCGTTGTCGGGGGGTGTTCGACGTCAGTTACCCCAGTATCCCCTAAGGAGACCCTCTCGGATCTTTCTAAGATTCGACACTTTCCTTCTCTAGGTACCGGGAAGTTTCCTTTCGTCCATTAATTTCGAATTCATTATAAACAATTTAGTTTTTAAAATGAAATCCACTTAAGATTTCAACGGAGACTTTTTTTTGTGTCTTTGATCAAAGACTTTCCGAAATTCTTCACTTCTAAAGAAATAAATGAAAAAACCCCCGTATACCCTAGAATCAGGGGATGGTCCCTAGTTTGGGTCCAGGGGACGTAACCTTCGTGTCTGAACATTAGTGACCTGGTGGTTCCTTTAAGAGTCTAAAGAATTACGAGTAGGTGGTAATATCCAATGATTTGTTTTAGGGTTATTAATAATTTTGAACCCTCAACTCACCTTAGAATGTCTTGAGGGTAAAGAGGAGAGTCAAAAAAGAGAGATAATTGTTCCATTTATCAGTGGGTCAATGAGTTCGATCCTTAGGAAAAAAGAATCTGTGGGAGGGAGTACAGAGAACACCGATTCAGGATAAAGAGTAAGAGTTGATAAAAGTCACCGAAGAAAGAACGAGGGAAGTCTTAGTTTAGAGTCGAAGAACTTTATCATAGATTATCAAGACGTAGTTCGTTGAAAAACCTCCGGGGTAAAAGATTAGGTAGGATAATTGGGTCCGTTGATGGATTGACCTAAAAGGGGTCTCGTTTCATGTACTATCGGGAAGGTATAAAACAAATAGAAAAGAGTGACTGACCTTTCAGTGAGAAAGATCGGTAGTGGAAGGGAACAGTTCTAGAATTGGTAGAAAGGTACCGATCAAGTTTATGGGAAAGGTGGTACTTTACCGATTTTTTTTTTTTTTTTTCTGATGTCCAGTAATATTATCCCGATCCGTAGTAACTTTTGATCCCGTGGCTTAAACGATAATAGTTATTCATTGATAATTTAATCTAAGTTGATGGTCTTAGTTGTCGAAGTTAAATAATCTTACCGTTAAGATAGTCCGAAACACCATGAGTAGTATTAGAGTTAATGACTCATACAATCAAAGGTTTGTCGAAAATATACGTATGAATGTAACTTAAGAGGGGATGTGTGGACTTTCGAACTGGTCCGATCACAACGATAATTGTAAGTTGATTTCACCTTTTTCTGAGTCTTCAATTCGCGGAACCTATTCCTGTGTGTCGATCATTCGCTATCCTGGCCCGGGGACGTGAAGATGAAGTCACACGAAAAGTGACGTAGTGTACCTGAGGGTACACTTACCGCCACTATGAGTTCAGAGTAAAGAATTGATGGGTTGGAGAAGGTGAAGGGATACAATTGAACAGGTAAAGGGGCTCTGTCCGACGATACTCTTGTACATCTATTTGTCTCCCGAAGTCGTTATCGAGGGACGTTGGGGGTGGTTCTTTTCGTCATTTGTGTAGAAAAATTTACGCTAATGAAAGTCTTTTTAAAGGGAGTAGACTCTTGGTCAACGAATTAAGGTCACGTAAAAGGATTTTTAGATACAAGAAAGTTGAAATTAAGTCCATCCTAAACCTTGACTTCCCTTCCGTCTTTGGTTTTCGTAGGAATAAGAGTGTGACTG
Organism: Capra ibex; assembly: GCA_006410555.1. Classification (NCBI taxonomy): domain Eukaryota; kingdom Metazoa; phylum Chordata; class Mammalia; order Artiodactyla; family Bovidae; genus Capra; species Capra ibex. Next base: position 51,604,990 of record SJYO01045292.1, on the reverse strand, counting down.
AGATATGTAATCACGATGGTTGTCCCGACTTTTTCGTGAAGGGAATGATATAAAGTGTCGTAACGAAAAGATAGAAGGGACCTAAAGGTGTTTGAAAAGTGAGGTGAGACTCCCAGTCCAAATTTTTACTGTTCTCTACGTATGTCAGTTTTCAACCGTCCTCTTTAAAATACAAAGTGTACACTATCAGGAAATAAAAGATTTTATTCGGGGGGGTGTTGACGAAAATTACTACAACATATATACTGTCCAGACCATAATTTCTATTAAATACGATTCTTACGTTGGAAAGTTCTCTTCATAGACCCACTTTAGGATGTTCGAGTCACTAAGAAATCCTAGATCAGTCTCGTAAGGAAAACAAAGAAATCTCTCCTAAATATATAACGAAATTCCGTTACCGTGAGGTGAGGTCATGAAAACGGACCTTTTAGGGTACCTGTCTCCTCGGACCATCCGACGTCAGGTACCCCAGCGCTTCTCAGCCTGTGTTGACTCGCTGAACTGAAGTGAAGTGAAATTTCCTGACCTTCACGATTTATAGTTACGATTGTCTTTTTTCGTCATAGTCTCTGTTTATTATCTTCTTTAATAAAAATAAACTACAACCATATTTAAAGGATATCCGGTCTATCAGTCTCTACCCCAAAAGTGTCCTAGTCTTAAATTATTACAATTATGAAGATCACGGTTTTGCAAATCCCTAGACCCTGGTTTTTCTTTTTTCGTCGTAGACTTTACTAGACCGTAACATTTTGGATTCAACGGATGGTATACGTACTCTTTCTCCACGACCATAAATTTGTGTCTGTCAAATCGATGTGTTGATTGCAAGGAATTCCTCTCTCTAAACGAAATGAATGTAGTCCAGGAAATTTCAGTGTGATGCTGAGTCTTCGGGACCAGAGAGTCGGAGTGACACTGGTGTGACGACACACTGGACTCCAGGTAGTGGAGTCTGAGTATAGGTGTGTGTCTTCTGTACTCTGTCTTACTGGAAATTGTGGGATGAAGGGGATACCTCGTGGAACCTACTCTTATTATTTTCTTCTTTCATGTACTTATTCTACCCTAGAGGACTCTCCATCCAGATTTAGGGTAGACAGAGTCTTTCCGAACAAAGGTTAAGAGACTGTGAGGTTCTTACGTCATGTTATAATGATACGTCCTCTTTCTCCGGAGGACCTGAACCCAGGATTCACATTGGATTACTTTTTAGTGACTACGATCTTAGATCGTCTCTTCCTTCCTTATGTCTTTGTGTAATGACATCTTGAACAAAGAAGTATTATCTACCGGTGTTTTCATCCGTCCCAACTACTCGTTTCAAAATTTTATCTCGTAAAACGTTGTCTTGTACGATTTAGAATTAATAAGACCCGAAGTCTCCACTAATTTGTTAGAAGTTCCTAGGGAATTACACGACTTCTTCTTTTTCTTTGGGTTTTGATGGTCTTTCTAGTCTTTAGTAAATTTTTCCTTGTGCCACATGTCCTAAAATGACCTGGTATTGGTTATGTGAACGAAACAACGTTTCGCCGTCACACAGTTGTCTCCAGTTTTGTCCTTCATGAATTTTCAGACGAATGTTGTGTAGTAGACCAATTTGACAGAATTTAAATGAGTGTACACTTAATCTCTAGGTCCCGATCTAAATCAGTACACATTTGTTTTGGATCCCCGTCCAAGAAAGTTGCGGGAAACCGTTTGTTCGATAATAAAAAGTTCATAAGACTGATCTTTTATTTCTTTTATAATTTTTCGTGTTTTGACGTGTCTTATTTGAGCACTTAAACGGATAGGATATTAGAACCTTTTCATACGAAAATTCCTTCTGTTCTTTCAGTCAACTCCTTCCAATTCATTTGATCAGTTGTAGTGTTCCGTGAATCCACCTCTCTGGTCTTGGTCCTCTGAAAGAAGATCTATCTGTATTCTTTCGGTGACACCTGAAGTTCTTTTTTACTACAGTCTTAATGTAGGAACCCAAAGGGACCACAGAGTCACCATGTCTTAGACGGACGGTTTCGTCCTCTGTACCCAAGTTAGGGACTAGGCCCTTCTAGGGTGTACGGTGCCTCGTTGATTCGGACACTCAGGGAGTTGATGTCTTCGGGCGAGTGGGATTTCGGACGCGAGGCGTTGTTCTCTTCGGTGACGTTACTCCTCGGACGCATGGTGTTTGTCTCTTTTCGGGTGCGTTCAGGGTCGTGGTGGTATTAATTTTTGAAAATTTTTATTCTACTTATTTCGAAATTTTTTTTTAATGTAGGATTTTAAAATTTTTTCTAAAACCATTTTGTCCCGGTGAAGATGGATTAATAAAAGAAGGTAGTGTTTACCGTTTAATACCAACCACTTCATTCTACACAGTCTCTTATTCTGAAGGTAAAAATTTTCGAATACCAAATTTATAATTGAAGATAGAAAAATTTCAGAAAAAAACCTGTCTAAAGTCCATTGTACTTTTAATCAAAAAGAAGTAGACTAGGTACACATTCGTAAAAGGAGTCTACTACTTCAAGAAGTATCAGTTCTGATAGAGTATATAAAAACCGGGAAGTGTAATTGATCGTGTAGTTTTTATACCCTTCTTTCTATTTTTAAGAACAAACTGTACTAGTCGTTAAGATGAGGATTCATATATGGGTTTTCTTGACTTTCGTCCCTGAGTTCGTCTGTGAACATGTGGGTCCACGTATCATCGTAATATGTGTTATCGGTTTTCCACCTTTGTTAGGTTCATAGGTAGTTGTCTAGTTTCTTAAAAAAATTTACACCATCCGTACGTTACTTTATAATAAGTTGATATTTATTCTTACCTTAAGACTATAAGGTTATTTTACCTACTTGGAACTTTTGTAATACGGTTCCTTTTATTCGGTCTGTATTTTTCCTGTTCATGAAATACTGAGGTGAATGGACTCCATCGATCTTACCCTTTTAAGTCTCTGGCTTTTATCTACGACGATTTCCGATTCTCCTTCCCCGTTATTCCTCCCTAATAAATTCTTCAGTCTCTAATAGACCTTACTACTTCAAGATTTCTACCTATGATCCCTACCAACGTGTTATATCACTTACAGTGAAGGGGGTTTACTGTTTGAAATACAATATGTATAAAGTCTGTCTTTGTGTGTGTTTTTTGCCACAAACTTTACACCCTACCGGTTTCCCTTGAGACGATGTCTTATTACTCTTATACACTTTTCCTCTCTCTGCTACCATTGACCACATTGGTATCCAGTTGGTGAGTGACTAAGTTATGTATATATAATGATTCTTAGTGGACAGACAGTCCATGATATGATTCGGACTCCTGTATGTACTTATGTTCTCTTCGGTTACAAGAAGGGTCCCTGGTAGTTCTCAGGTTATTTATCCAGTGTGTCTTTTTATCTCTCTGTTAATGTGGTGGCGGTGTTGAACCATTACCGACACTCTCCCTATATGAGTTCCACGGTCTCTTCTGTATTTTTACCATGAAATTATACCCCCAACCCCCGCCCCCCCTGTCCGTCTTTGTCTATGGACTTTCTTCTTAAGATTCGACGTTAATTTTCTTACAATAATCCTCTCGTTGTCAGAAAGTCTTGGTCATTGTCGTATAAACTTTTGGATCTGTATAAGTCTTCTGTGAGACAAACTCCTTGTCTTTTCGCCAATTCCCTCTGACCTTTACCTTCCACTCTCTTCCCACTTAGTGTTCTCTACGTCGTCTCTTTCCGTTGGTCTGACTCTTAGTGAGACGCTTGACCTTACTCTTCTACTTTTTTCATCGGTCGTTCACCCTTCGGTCCCCTTCGACCAAAGTTCTTCCGGAGTCGGGTCTTATACCGCATAGAACCGCTTACAAGGTACACATAAAATGACGACTCACATTATAAGATATTTATAGTTGATCTAGTCCAAACAACTATTATAAATTTCAGAAGGTATAGGCATTACTAAAAGGGTAGTTAACTCTTTCTCCATCATTTTAGATTGATATTTATAATAAAGAGAAACGTTAAGATTGTCAAAAGTGAAGTAGATAAAACTCTGAGATTGACTAATATAATTGTAAATATTGACAAGTATGAGAAACGATGACAAGTGAGTACTGGTTGAGAAACGCTTGGGTACCTGAAATCAGGCGGTCCGAGGAGACAATTACCTTAAAAGGTCTGTCATTATGACCTCACCCAACGGTAAAGGATGAGGTTTCCTAGAAGGACTGCCTTCCTAACTTGGACGGAGAGAACGTGACCGTCCGACTAAGAAATGGTGACTCGGTGGTCCCTTCGAAATATTGACCATACAGGAGAACTAATTAATCAGGGGAAAAAATAATAATACTTTACTTGAAGAAATAAGAGCCGTTATTAGTGACGAGAGTTTAGATGTATCTATAATTATAATCCTTCTACTGATGTTTGACCTCTTTTCTACGTACACTTGACCTAAGTTGATAATCATGGATTCTGAGTTAAATGACCGATTGCCTTTGATCTACTAGTTCACTGTTCCTTACTCGTTCAACACCCCTTTCTGGTGTCCTCACCATCTACTAAGGACTTCTTTGTCGGAGTGACGTCTTTTACTTAGACCAATAAAATTACTAAGTATTTCTGAAGAAGGGAATTTTAAAAGTAATTTTTTTAAAATTACTAATATTTCTGTTTCTTAAGTGAAATAACACGGAGAAGGTATTCGGAGTAAAAATTATTAAAAATTTTTATTTTCATCGTATCTATGTTTTACGTCTCAAGTTTCTCAATAGTGTTTTATTTCGATGTTACACTAATGATGCTTTCAGTTCTTTTTATGGTGACTGCGGTGTGGTCTTCAAGGGAGTGTGGTAAGATGTTGACGACGGAAAGGAAGGAGTGGTTTCTACTGGTACTGGGACCTAAGATTTCCAGAACCAATTAAAAACAAAGACTTAAAGTTTGTTTAACTTCGTATGTAATACATAAAAAAACTGATCAAAGGAAGTTAGTTGTGTCCAAACACCTTCAGTGGATACAAATAATGAAAGTATAAATAAATATATATCATAGGATTATATGGTGTGTAATAGGTAAAGTGATGATTGTGCGTAAACCCTCTAAAAGTGAAACCCCAATAATTTTTATTACGTCGAGATTTATTGAAAAATAGACGGGAAACCATGGGTATATGTGTGTAAAGACAACGTTTATATGAGCCCTTACCTTAAGAATCCAATGTCCCATATGCATACCATTAAAATCTTCTGTGTCGATTCATCAAAGGGGCTTTACTAAGTTGGTAAATATCAGGGTGATCTTTGTCCTAATGAGGTGTAGTAAACTCCCAGAACCATAATCGTAATAAAATTATTAATCAATAATAATGTTACACATCTTATAATTTAACGTAAAAGGATTAAAAAAAAATTAAAACTATACAACCATATAAAATAAGATAGAATTTAAGAATTTGACCAGAACACAAACATGTTGTCGTGTATGAGAACCCTTGGATAAATATAAAACTTTAAAATGATCTTTACGATAGTCAATTATAAACCCAACTATGTCGTATTTTTATACCTTACGAAGTGTTTACACACACAGTGGGAACATGTCCCCGGTACGATTAAAGGAGATGTAGCAAGGTCAAAATCACATACACGACGGTTTCGCTCGTGAGGGACTACTTGTAACAACTCGTGGATCACAAAAGTGACCAGTAAACCTATAGAAGAAAACACTTCTCGAACGAGGTAGGAGAGTACTTAAAAAGACGACCTAATAGACAGAGTAAAAATAAATGAATATCTAAAAACATATGTGACCTATTTTTGAAAACTGGTATATAAATACAATTTTTATAGAACAGATGTCTGTTATTCGGTGGGATTACTTCATCAAGATTCTCTGAGATCCAACTTCCGTGAACGCGAAATTCAAGGGAGGGTGTTTTAAATCCAGTAATACCCTTATAGTATGCCGAAAGGGGGTTGTTGACGAAAATTGAGTTTTACCTTCAAATTCAGGAATAAAAGTTATTCATCAGGATATGGGTTTCTATGGTACAGAAACCCGAACTGGTGGACGGTGGATGTGGTTTTTTTCCTCCGTTTTACTTGTTCTTTTGTAGAAAGACTAGGGAGAACCTAGGGACTCCCGTTGTGGAAACTCAAAGTGAATGTGACCACCAGTGACCGAAAACACTCTTGACTTGGGGAGACCATTTGACTACTTTCGATCCTTACGAGTGAAGTCCTTATAGAGTATATGGGTTGGAAAACATATACTAAAGTCCCTGATTATCTGGTACCATCCGATTCAATTATTAAAAATTTGAATTTGGGAAATTTCATGTCTTTCTTCTTTTTATAGTTAGTTTAATTCCGGGTGAGGTTCATTCGGTTCGGGTGAACGTACTACTCCCTGGGCTTGTTCCTCCCCGGACTACCAGGTCGGGAATGGACAACGACACGAACCTGAAGAGAGCCAGGAAGAGGAACAGGAAGAACACGAGAGACACGGCCACAAGAGCTAGAAATACGAATAGAAACACAAATACTCTTAGACGTTGGTATTCTCTGCGCAGTCAATTCTCCTCAGCACTCGATAGAGGTCGGGTAGATGGAACTACTCGACCAGTTCTTCGTGTTACTGTCCTGAATTTACCGTACCATCGATAGATATTATCGAATAAGGTGACCTCTTTTTCTGAAGTGTTTGGTCGGGTCTGTTCCATAGGGTAGTGGGATACAGATTTTGGTTCCATACAATGTTTATTCGTTCTTCGCTTCCCCTTCGGTTAAGATGACATTTTCTTCCATTGTCAAACCGCAAGAAGAGGGATCTGGACCATGGTCCTTCTGATCCGGTATTCGCTAAGTTTCCTATTTAGAAATTGTGGTGTAGAGTTCTAGTCTACCAATAGATACATTGAACACCTTTAGGTTTGGAATTCTCTGTGCTCAAAAATTTAGTTGAAATTACTTCATATTAAAGATGTGTCATTCTATGTAAAGTTTCTATGTCTCATCATTCAGGTCGTCTGTATACGTGTCTGTATTGGGGATGGTGTTAGTTTTAAATCTTAAAAAGGTAGTAGGGACCTTCAGAGGGAACACGGGTAAAGGATCAGTTAGGGGTAAAAATGGAGGTCGGACTTCGTTGGTGACTAGGCGATCGCGTTACCTAATCTGAACAGATTTAAAGATCAAAGTGTATTTACCTTGATGTCCTATAAGAGAAAACTCAGACTAAAGAAAGTGAGGTGTATAAAAACAGTAAGTTGGTACAACAACCTATATAGTCATCAACTAATCTAAAATGACCTTACCATTAGGTAACAACTATGTGACGTTAAATAAATAGGTAAGTAGACGACTACCTGTAAACTCGATAAAAGTCCGTGAGCGAAAAAATACTGATTTAGACGATACTCGAAAGTATATGTTCAGAAACACATCTGTACAAAATTAAAGAGAACCCATATATGAATTACTACTTCAATGTCCCAGTGGACATTTACATACAAAATGAAATGTCCTTTGACGGTTTGACATGACGTTTCACTAATATGGTAATATGTCAGGGTAGTTGTTACCTAATCTCAAGGTTGACGATGTTTAAGAGTGGTTATAGATTATTTTAGTCAGATTAAAATCGATAAGATCGTCCATACATCACCATAGAGTGACACCAAAATTAGGTCAAATGACTAATTTTACTACCCGTAGAAGAGTATACGTCTAACCGGTGAGTATAGAAGACACCATTCCATAGAGAAATTCAGAAAGGAGGTGAATTTTTTTGAACAAATGGAATAATGTCGTAAGAAATAAACTTAGGGACCACCGAATCGCCATTTCTTAGGGGGACGTTACGTCCTCTACTCCCAAGTTAGGGACCCAGTCCTTTTAGGGGACCTCTTCGTTTACCGTTAGGTGAGGTTATAAGAACGGACCCTTCATGGTACCTCTCTTCTCGGACCACCCGATGTCAGGCACCCCAACGCTTTCTCAACCTGTGTTGAATAGTTGATGTGGTAGTGGTGGTGTTCAAGAAATATATAGTACGTAATGTTAAAAAACCAATCTGTACTCATAACACTTATAAGAAAGAAGATCCTCAAAATATGTCTCCATTCTCCGTCCCTTGTAAAAATTTTAGATATTACTACATGTCGTGGTAAAAAACAACAACAACAAAATTTTCTGACGGAAAAGGGGTAACTTGACGGAACCCGGAGAATTGACCTTTACTTCACTGGTGTTTTAACATCTAGACAATGATCTGGGGTTGTGTCTCGCATAATTGAGGATTTCGAAGTCTCCTCTCGAAAAAAAGTTATCATTAAAACTCTAGTCCATTACATTCATGAAATTGAAACATGGAAATGTTTTCACAAAACCGATAAGATAGAAGACATAAAGGTATATTTAAAATCTAAATCAACCAACTAAAGGCTTTCTTTTTTTTTCGGTCGATCCTCAAACACAAGTGTCCTGTTAAACGTCTCTACACTGTAGTTTTATAACATAGGAAACTAGGTACTTGTACCATAGAGAAAGATGAAAAAATCCAATCACTGAGAGTTTAAAATCACATAGTCTTAATTCGGTTTCCGTATAATTTTTACGTCGAGTGACCTCAGTCCGGTGGAATTGCAACTGACACTTAGTTGACCTTCAAATACATAAGTTACGTACACCACCAAAATTTTATACAGGTTGTCTAAGAAACTATGAGAAGGAAAGTTCAATACCGGATTGAAGGAAGAGGAATTCATACCCGATCTGCATCACTGAGTGGGGATTTTTGTCCTGTTTCACCTTTACAGTCACCCGTCCGGTAGTTTCCGTACTCTAGAAAGAGGAACGGGACCCGCTTCTGTCAACGGTGTGACAATCCTATGAGTTCGTCGGGATACCTCTCCGGATAGACCACTCCTTCACTTTGAAGGACGATTATCAATACACACACTTACTTGGTGGAACCTTCATCCAGGAGATCAGAATCAATTCGGAAGTCTACTGACGGTTGAGTCTGAGACTCGGTGTTGGTGGGTCGATTCGAGAAGGACCTAAGGACCAAGTGTACTTGACATACTCTTTTGTTTACAAACAATAAATTCCACGGTTTAAAACTCTATTGTACAAATTATTGTTGTCTGTTGATTGTTATTATATGTCTGTTGCACACACAAGGTGTGATGAAGAACGAGTGACGTTTTTATTTAGTGTAAACCGTATTAGGTAATTCATAGATAAGACACGGTCCGGGATCTCTTTGTCTTAAACGTACTGGTAAGGGGATCGATATTCTTTGAGAGTAGAGTGGCTCTACCCTTTTATTTTCGTACACCATAGTCTTGGGTTAGAAAGTGTGTCGTATCTCTTGGGTAGTTGAAGACTTTTAGGGTTCAGGTTTTAAAATTTTACGACAGTTAGACTATGTTTCGACAATCGGGGACAAATGGACTATTATTAATTATGGGACTAAAGAAGACGGGAGTTGTTCATGAATGTCAATTTTAGTATTATTGACCGTTTGGTACGGTGATCGTGTTGTTGGTCTTACTTCGGACACAACAAACTGAAACAAATGTCCGGTCTAAATTGTTTGTTTGTTGTCTCGTCCTCGTAGACGATAATACCGGGTTCCGATGCCGTCATTGCATTAAATTTTTTTTTATAAGACACATATGTTTGTGTATTTGTACAGACTTTTTCTGATCTTCTGTCTGTGGTTTACAATTTTCATCAGACCCACCATTTAAATACTCATTGAACTCAAAAACACACATATGAAACGGAAAAAAAAGGGGTTAAAAAAGGGGTTCTACTCAGTGAAAGTATTATTTTTTATCTTCAATTTTTTTAATGGTCCGATATTTTGAAATACAACTGTTTATGACCATATGTGATCCTTTTTCATCATAATAATTGAGTGATTTTTCGAAATTTCTTTTTCTTTTGATTCATTTTCTATATAACTTTTATTAAGGTCCATCCAAAATCTATTGGTCAGACGGTTTTTGTAATAACAAAATTCGCACGTTTTGAAGTTTCAAGTAAAAATTTCGGTTTAGGGGTTAAGAAAGTTTCGATAACGATTAGATTTTTGTATTTTGGTTTTACAGACCATTCTTTGAATTTTCGACATCGACTTTTAAGGTGGTCACGTTTATTCTGGATCCAGTTTCTAGACTTGGGGTTCACAGGGATAATTTTCAATAGTGTACAGATGATGTACAAGTTTAACACGATACACACGACTCTGCCCATGTTTTGGTTGTATACAGTTACTGAAATTTATAGGATTATCGACATCATATCAAGATGTCCCCTCCGACCTGGAAGACGCCTCTTTACTGTCCCCCCGTCTTACCTTAATCAACTAGAGGACTTGTTGTTTTTACACATTTGTTCGATTTATTGGTTGTCTTTCCCTTTGGTAGTCTCATCTAGACGTGATCCATTTGTCTACCTATCGAAAATATCTATGTATGCCTGTATGAAGGTCCACTTACTACAGACGTTAATCGAAATTTTATGACAGTCGCGGGGGAGGGGCGTTTTACCCCTCTATACCCCTATCTATTTTGTTCTGACCGTACTCCAACTATAATTATCAATAACTTCTCCGTCTATTCTGTGTACCCTCAAGCAACAATAATGAGATAAATTTATCCGAACTTTGAAGTCTTATTTTTCAATTTGTGGATAAAAATTCGAAACAGGGAAGGTTAGGGGGTAAAAAAAGAATGATATATTCCCATGCCGTTCCTCTTCTGATCGGATCAGGTTCTCTCCTAAACACAATTCCTCGTCATTCTCTATTTCGAACTATTTTAATTGGATTCTCAGTCCCACAGGATAAGAGTCCTACTGTTCCTCGGTGAAGTTCGTCTTTTCCTTGTTTTACTTTCGGTATGAATTCCTTCTAATTAACTTCCCGTCACACCCATCTTCCATTTTCATTCTCGTTTTATTGATCGATCACAAAAACTTCGTTAGATCTTTTTTCACTATCGTTTCTCTGATTCTTTTTTTACATTTTTGTACATCTTTTTTTACCTTCATCTTAGGTCAAGATCCTTGAGTACCCTACACACTAGTTATTTGCGTCTTCTCAGTTTCTTCTAAGTTTCTGAGATCCAGTTCCGTCGATCTTGTTCCACGGAATCTTCTTCTGTGTCCTTTAGACACGTCCTGTTTTTACTCCTTTTGTTTTTCTGACTTCTTTACTACTTTGATTGAGTTCAGGACAACATAAATTCCATTGTCACCCTGTAAATTTTTGTCACCTGTCTTCTCTTCAGTCATTTATCTTTGACTTCGGTTATTCTCGTGTTACTACATACATGGGGTACCACTTTTACAAACGTCTGTCGTATGATTACCTAAACTTCTAATGAAAATCATGTATGAGAAAGGGAATTGACCTCAAGTAGATTCTTATCTATAATAATTTTTACAAAACATCTTTCCTAGAACGGTGAATTACGTGGACAATTTACGTTGTTCTTAACACAACTAAAACTGATTGTCTAATCTTTACTTTCCGTGTTCGGTAACGTATAAGTCAAGTCAAGTCAAGTCAGTGAGTCAGCACAGACTGAGAAACGTTGGGGTACTTAGCGTCGTACGGTCCGTAGGGACAAGTAGTGGTAGAGGGCCTCAAGTGAGTCCGAGTGCAGGTAGTTCAGGCACTACGGTAGGTCGGTAGAGTAGTAACGTATAATTTAGTAATCTTTTGGAGTAAGTGGGAGGACTATTGTTTACAAAGTTTAGGATCTTAAGTTTATATATTTATTCTACTTCTGTGTCCTCCTTCTGGTGACTTTAGGAACTCTTCTGTCTTCTGTAATTGTTGATTAAGGAAAGTGAGATTGAATTCCTATCTATACATTTACTTATTTCGATCTCTTGTCCTTAGTTGTAGAAAACAATGTCAATAGATTCCACAAGGATTCCAGTTGTTACAAGACACCATTCACTTCACTTCACCGAGTCAGCACAGGCTGAGAAACGCTGGGGTACCTGCCATCGGATGGTCCGAGGAGGGAGGTACCCTAAGAGGTCCTTCTCCTGACCTCACCCAACGGTAAAGGAAGAGGTCCACTAGATTTCTCTGAAGGTTTACTGTTTTCTCCAATTCATAGACACAGAAGGGGTCAACGTTCTTATCAACAATCTATAGTGATGTTTGAAGGTCTACACATTCTACCTAAGTCTTTTCCGTCTCCTTGGTCTCTAGTTTAAGGGTTGTAGGCGACCTAGTGACTTTTTCGTTCTTACAAGGTCTTTTTGTAGATGAAGACGAAATGACTGATACGGTTTCGGAGACTGACACACCTAGTGTTACTTGACACCTTTTAAGAATTTCTCTACCCTTATGGTCTGGGGGACTGGACGGAGGACTCTTTAGACATGCGTCCAGTCCTTCGTTGTCTATCTTGACCTGTACCTTGTTGTCTGACGAAGGTTTAGTCCTTTCCTCATACAGTTCCGACATATAACAGTGGGACGAATAAATTGAATGTACGTCTCATGTAGTACGTTTTATGACCCGACCTACTTCGTGTTTACCTTAGTTCTAACGACCCTCTTTATAGTCATTGGAGTCTATACGTCTACTGTGGTGGGAATACCGTCTGTCACTTCTTCTTGATTTCTCGGAGAACTACTTTCACTTTCTCCTCTCACTTTGTCAACCGAATTTTGAGTTATAAGTCTTTTGATTCTAGTACCGTAGACCAGGGTAGTGAAGTATCCTTTATCTACCCCTTTGTTACCTTTGTCATTATCTGACAAAAAACCCCCCCGAGGTTTTAGTGACGTCTACCACTGACGTCGGCACTTTAATTTTCTGTGAATAAGGAACCTTCTTTTCAGTACTGGTTGGATCTCTCGTATAATCTTTCGTCTCAAACGGTTGTTTCCAGGCAGATCAGTTTCGATACCAAGAGGGTCATCAGTACATACTACACTCTCAACCTGATATTTCTTTCGACTCGTGGCTTCTTAACTACGAAAACTTGACGCCATAACCTCTAACAACTCTCAGGGAACCTGTAGTTCCTCTCGGTTCGTTAAGTAGGATTTCCTTTAGTCGGGACTTATAAGTGACCTTCCTGAATACGACTTCGACTTTGCGGTTATGAAACCGATGGACTACACGTCTTAAAGTAACCTTTTCTGGGACTACAACCCTTTCTGACTTCCGCCCTCCTCTTCCCCTACTGTCTCCTACTCTACCAACCTACCGTAGTGGTTGAGTTACCTGTACTCAAAATCAGCAGAGGTCCTCAACCACTACCTGTCCCTTCGGACCGCACGACGTCAGGTACCCCAACGTTTCTCAGTCTGTGCTGACTCACTGACTTAACTTGACTTGACTAGTGATGTTTTACTGAACTACCTATTACACGTTTTAGTTTGTCGTTTTTTGGTTGTTGGAACATGATGATCTAAATCTTAATCTGAGTCGTAATTAAGTCAAATGTTGGTAAAATTTACACAAGAATTTAGGTTTCGTAGGAGGAGATCTGAGTGGTTCTGTGAGACCGGGAGTTCTCCAAATGTTAGGTTCTTCTACTAGGTCTATCCTTGGGTTGTGTCGGTTGTCATTCGTTCTCTTTTCCCCGTGATGATGGACGATCTCGTGAGTCTGACAGAGTAGGTTAAAAGAATGATGAGAGTATTACTCTTTTATAAGGGTAAAGTGTGTTCTGGTTATCATAGAGAAAGATTCCCATGTAAGACGTGTTTCATCATACAAATACATAATAGAGGTCAAAAGTGTTGAGACTCGTCATAACTAAAATGGTTTAGATTATGTGTAAAAACGAATTGTAGAGACTTCTTCACGTATATCAAGGATATTGTGGGTATCTCCCCCTTAGACCATTATAAGTCGTCTTGATTTAATAATTATGTATGATTGAAAACTGGGACCCGAAGGGTCCACCATTTCACCATTTCTTGGACGGAGGGTCACGTCCTCTGTATTTTCTACACCCAAATTAGGGACCCACTCTTTCTAGGAGACCTCCTCCTACCGTTGGGTGAGGTAGGTTATAAGAACGGACCTCTTACGGTACCTGTCTCCTCGGACCGCCCGATGTCAGGACATATCCTAGTGTTTCTCAGTCTGTACGGACTTCACTGAATCGTACGTGTGTATGTAGAAAACTGGGTCGTTCGGTATAGACCCTTACATCGGACTTCTATGTTAAACTTCCATCTTTTAAATACGACCAGATACATATATACTTCCGTCTCGTCTAATCCAGTCATCTCTTCTTTAAAAATTAAAATCTGAACGACCTTACCTAATTTTAAGGAAAGGAAGGAGGGGTTTAGAGTTTACAGCTTGCTGGAATTTCGTTGTCACAAATATGACGTAGTACTACAAGGATGTAAATTTTTCCATTATCTGTAAAAGGATTTACAGACATGTACTCTGTACACGGTAATGGAGACCGAGAATGTGCTACCGTCTTAAAAGTTCAAAAGACGGGACGACAATAAAGAGTCTTTCTCATCACCGTCATGCTAATACCCATAAAACTTTTTATCATAACTCTCATTTTTATTACTTAGACCCAATGGACGGAGGAAACAGAGGTTCACTTTTCAATATATGACTCCTCTTTGTTAAGGTGATCTCTTGTCTTTATTTTTCGAATCCTAGGTTCTCCCGTCTCTTCATAAATTGTATCTGAAAGACCTCCTCCTTCCTGAAGGGTCCAACGAGTCACAATTTCTGGACGGACGACTTCGTCCTCCACGCCCAAGTTGGGGACCCAGTCCTTCTAGGGGACCCCTTCCTTTGCTGTTGGGTGAGATCGTAAGAACGGATCTTTTAAGGTGTCTGTTTCTTCGGACCACCCATTTCAGGTACCCCACCGTTACTCAACTTGTGTTGATTCGTTGATTCGTGTGTGTCTCCTCCGTCACAAACTCGATTCAGAATGATTTCCGATTCTCCCTCAATCGTACCAACTCCTGTTTCCCGTAAGAACCGTCTACTCGGTACTTTCGTCTGTTGGATAATAACAGTAATAATAACAACAACAACAACTTTTTGACTAGAGTACAAACTCGTTTTGATTCACTCTATATGAAGGACGGTCGATCCTTTGCGATCTCAACTAAGAATAGGCATATATATTCTTAATTTTAGGGTCTCAATATAAATTAAACAGATTTCGGTACACAGGGTTTTCGTCAAAGAATTTTTTCTATGTCTTTGTGAGGATGACGAACATCGAAATGTCAGGATTAGGAGACGAATGTTTTATGGATCCTTATTCTTTGAAGTCATAGTTTGTTTAGGTCGTTTTAAACTATGTTGACAAAATTTCATGGACTTTCCACCGGATTAGGATCCCATTGTCACTTTGACGTCCAAACCTTTGGTCCATGTCTTGGTCGGGGTTCATCGATCTTGTCGTAGGTTACTCCACATTCTACTTCTCAAGTGAGGAGTGTCCCTTTGGTCTGTGTATATGTTTAATGTACTTTTTCCTTCGGTTCGGTTATTTTGTGGAACAATTTATACAAGTTCTTACCCTTAAGGGGTCGTCAGGTCACCAATCCTGAAGTATGAAGGGGACGGTTCCTGGACTCAAACTAGGGACCAGTCCTTTGATTCTAGAGTGTTCAGTGAGTCGTGCCGGTTTTTTTTTTCAAGTTCTTGTTACGACAATCTTGTTTTCGAGTGCCAATTTGGGATTACTGTTAGTCTCTGTAGTGTCTGTTCGTGTCGTACAACCTTCGTTAGGGACTTCCTTCGTCTGACAAAGTCGTCTCACCTCTTCTAGACTAAGTTTAGGAACAAGATGACCACTGACATATTGGAACCCCCTTTCAGTGAATTGATGCCCCAGACATTCTTATGTCGTATTCAGTTACTCATTCTCGAAGTTTATACAAGTAACTGAACTCTGGACACTAGAACCATTTAAATGGAGAAAATATCTACTTCTTTGACTCTACATCTTTTAAATTCACTGGAATTTATTAAAATAAAGTTTAAGTTAGTTTAAGAAATATATACCAACACTGAAGGGACCTACAGGTTACCAATTCTTGGACACGAAAGTGACGTCCCCACGTCCAAGTTAGGGACCAGTCCCTTGATTCTAAAGTGTACGACGTATATTTAATTAATTAATTAAAATTTTTAAGAAACACACACTAAAGTGAAGAGGTGGTAAGAAGATTTACTAGTCCCATTAGTCTAGTCCCGTCCTCTCTCTGAGGAAACGAAGGAATATTTGTTTTCGTCTCCAAAGAGACCATGTCTCTTCCTAAGTAACGGTACAAAACTCCGTCTGGAGAAATGTACCTGAAAACTGCTTCCCAAACTCTGAATTTTCGTCATTGACATATTATACTACCCAAGAAGGAAGTTTATATCAGCACACCTCTCCTGCCCTCCCCCCTTACGAATAAGTTGGTTTTCTACAGAAGGGGTTTCTTCGGGACTTTGTTGTCAGTTGGAAACGAGTTGAGATTGTGTTTTTATTCAGTCACGTAATTCTTTTATCTGTCACCTTGCTAGACCCACTTTTATGAACCACTTTTTTAATTAAAAGATTTCCTCTATAAATAGTATACGAGTAAATAATTCGGTGAAGATAACCCTATTCAGAAACGTGGAAGAAGGAGGAACTGGAAGTTTAGGTACCTATGGTGAAAGAGTCTTCGACCTCAAGTTTGTTTTAGAGATAAGATGTGTTTGAGATGTAGATCATGTAAGATTGTAAAATTCTGACAAAAACGAATCCTGTCTATTGTTCGACCAAAGTTACTATTTCTGACTGTAGGCCTCACACCAGTCATAGTCCCCACACACTCTTAGAGGAGTCGTTGAATTACGTTTTGATTTTCCTCAGTCCTTCCGACTTTCAGACAGTGACTTCTCCCCTACCCAACTCCCCATTTTCTTAAGATGGGAAGGGAGAGGGGTTGTGTCGACAGATTTAAGTCTGAACTGGTTACAACTACGTCGAAGTCAGGTCCTTTGGATCAGACACTAGGTGGAATTACCCACCGACTAAAGTTAAATATCAGGTACCTCCTCAGAAATAATGACAAAAAACTTTTGAAAATTAAAATATAACCTACATCGACTAATTGTTACAACACTATTAAAGTTCACCTGTCGTTTCCCTGAGTCGGTATGTTTATGTACATGGAATAGTTATAAAATATGACTGAGAGTGACTCTTGTAAAGGTTTTAAGGTCACGTCTCAATTATCGGAAAGTTTCATACATCCTGCCTCCGACCAGACCGATTTTTAAGTTTCTCGAGGTCTAAATTCTCTTTTTACAGTCCTCCTAAGTCGAGATTTCTTTTAGGAAGTTTTGAGTTCTTACTCTCTTCCCTGATCATTGTAAAAGTTGAAAATTTCAGATTTAATAGTCAACAAGAGGGGTCTACATATGACATATATTGTTCTGGAAGACAGTACTTGTCTGAACAAGTAATGACTTTGATTACCCCAAAGTAATCCCTGGAACATGAGAATTCGATTATTGTGTTTATTTTTTTGTGGTCGACTCTTCTGTCGTCTACCTTTTTCAAAAAGAAGAAGAGAGGAAATGCTTTGACCTCAAATGTTATAAGTAGGTAAGTTTATAAATGACTCATGGTTGAGACACAGTCCGCAACAAAATCCACATCGTCATCTCGTCCTTTGTCACGGTTCAGAGACCAGAGGGGACTTCGAGGTATTTTTCGTAGTATTGGTGGGGTTGGGAAGGGTTGTCGTCGTCGTCGACAATTCATTGAGACTTTTGCCCTTCAACCTCCCCCCTCCAGAGGTGTCAACGGGTTCAAAAGGAACCTATGTGGGGGTACTACAAGGTGGTAGTCTGAAATTAAGACGTTGACCTTTTCTGGAAGTATTCTTCAATATTTCCCTGGACGGGGTCACCAGGTCCGAGGGTTAAGTCCCCCGGATTCAAACTAAGGACCAATCCTTGATCTACAGTGTACGACGTTGATTTTTCCAAGACGTACGGTGTTGATTCTGGACTCCGTTTGACGACAACAGTAGGTTGAGACGCTTGGGTGCCTGACGTTGTGTGGTCCGAAGGGACAAGAAGTGAATAGAGGGCCTCAATCGAGTTTGAATACAGGTAACTCAACCACTGCGGTGGGTAGGTTGTTTAATATTTTTTGTCTTTTAATACCTGCGGTTCAGTTTCTTTCCCAGTCTGTTAGTCTACTTCAACGGTTCATAAAACGTTTCACGAATTCAAAAACAGGAGTTATAAGTTATGAAGTGTTTTCAGGTAGTGGTCTTTGAACCATCAGGTGACGTAATTTTCTGACTCAGAAAATTAATATCGTAAAGGGTAAACAAAAATAGTCAAGACGTTGTGTTAAAGTTTAAAATTTTTACCTAGTAAAAGAGTTTACAGATGTATTAGATCTTCTTTACGGTCTTTGATTGAATTTTTGTGAATTCACTTGGATAAAACCAAGACCTTGTAGTCGTTGGGAATTCTAATCACAAGTCGACAACAAAGTACAGGAACGGTGCCTTCTGTGTTGTACTTCGTCGGTTGTCCAAACGAAATCCGAAGTTAGAGTATGGTTTTTTTTTCCCAATTCCAATGTCCTACAAAAAGGAAGGTCAAGTGAAGGCGTAAATTTCACCTGAGGAAAATACGAAAATGTTGTGATGTTAATGGAATTAGACAGAAAAGTCGGGGAAGGACAGAGACATGGGATAAAATTGAACAAAATATTGGAGGAGAGGGTAGGATGAGGATAATACGAGGAAGTTCAAGTAGAAGGAGAGAAGGAGACCGAGGGTGAGGGTCCCTGGTTAATTAACTAATGTAATTTTTATTTTGTACTCATGGTAGAAAGATCTAAGGTATACGTGCGTAATTATATGTTATGGATAGAAAAAGAAAGACTGAATGAAGTGAGACATATAGTCCGAGGTCCAAGTAGGTGGAGTAATTCTGACTGAGTTTACACAAAAAAAAATTATCGACTCATTATGCGGTAACATATATACATGGTGTTAAAGACATCGACAAGTAGATAGCTACTTATACCAAGGAGGTACAGGGTCGATAACACTTTTTCACGACGTTCCACTTGTGACCCCATGTACGCAGAGAGCTAATACCAAAAGAGTACCACATACGGGTCGTGACCCTGACAACCCAGTGTGTCAGTAAGATCGAAAAATTCGTTAGAGGTGTGACGAGAGGTATCGCCGTCCCGTCGTTGCCTCTACGTCTGTCTCTTGTCTGAACGCCTGTGCCGCCCCCTTCCTCGCCCACCCTGCTTGTCTCTCTTGTCGCACCTTTGTATTGTGATGGTATACTCTCTGTCCTTCACCCTTAAACGACACACTGCGCTCCTCGAGTTGGGTCACGAGACACTGTTGGATCTTCCCACCCTCATCCCTCCCTCGACCTTCCGCCCAAGTCCTCCCTCCCCTGTGTACACATATGGACTCCGGCTAAGTACAACTATATACCGTCTTTGGTTGTGTGATGACATTTCCTTAATAGAAGGTTAATTTTTTTTTTTTGTACGTTACAGTACTGCCCCAGGATCCATTGTGAATAAAGAGACGAGACCAGAGTTTCAAAGATTAGACATTTTATTGAAGATGACTAGAGAATGTGAAGGTCAGGATTATTAAAATACTGGAAATTTTAAACAAAACCAAATTTCTCTAATCCTATAATTTTTTATATATATATTTACGAACTCTCGTCATCAAGAGTTTGAAAGAACAAATACTCTGGACCCTTATTCTAGTAGGAGTCTATGTAGATAAAATTGTGTTCCAGAGATCCATTGATATTAGATCTTTGTATAAAACTTTTTGGGACGCGACAGCAAAGAACCAGGAAACTTGTTGCTAAGTATGGTTTGTGGTCGGTGGATGTTATTACCTGTCCGATGACTAAAAGTCAAAGATAAAATTAATCTAGAGAGACAAGGAAATTTCCCGTCCGTGTTCCACGACTCAGTCAACGACCCCTAAAAAAAAAATTAAATGTCGACTCTGATAACTCAGAGATGTTAACTCCTTCTCTCTCTAAAAGTGGACGATGAAAGGATCGGGGACGGGACTCTCCTTCTTCCTTCTCGATGGATTCCCTACTGTGTCGATGACATTGAATCTGTTCCTCATCCCATCGTTCTGCGAAATCTTTAAAACAACAAACCTGTAGTCCCGTCTCAGTACGAATGTCTATCCATTGAGTTCAGGACGGTGACCCTGAGTCAACACTTCTACTTACTGGTGTTTTTTTACTGAATTTCGTCGGTGTCTAATATACATTTACTCACTCGTACTGATGTAAGGTTATTTTGCAATAAATACCTGTGACCTTAAACGTAAAGTATATTAAAAAGACACAGTACTTTATCATTTATTATAAGAAAAAGATTTAACTTCGTATTGACTACATTATAATATAATCGAAATCCACATACATTATTTAAAAGGGGTTGATCAATTCTGTTTATATTTTCGGTAAGTATCAAGTACCCAGTATGTTGTCTTCCGTGTCAAACGTCTTGAGACGTCGATGAATTGTCCCTGATCATTGATAGGGGTTACGGGTCCATCTCTGTCACGACAACAAGACTTCAAGACACACATTCACTTATCTTAGGAGGTTCGAAATGGATTCCGAAAAAGGATTTACTATAGGTACGAGTTGGACCGAGGGTGAAGAAAGGAGGAAAGTTTGTCGGGTACTTACCGATAATAAGTTGAACTAAATTTTCACCAATTTTAGCTGAACGAGAACGTTTGGATCTGTTTCAATCAGTGTTTTTCCTTTTGAGAATTTCTCCTCCGGTTCTGAATCGGGTGACGATTAAGACGAAGAATTCGTCGTTCGATCGATTTAAACAATAAATAAGGGGAACTTCACTCTTGTTGTAGTGTGAACAAATGTGTGAGGATTGGTGGAGGTTATTCTAAGGAATCATTTATCCGTCTGAAGTCTCTCGGAAGAATTTTATTCCCCCACCATTTAGGGACCAATTGTTTTTTCTAGGAAAAGGAACTCATGAGCCTATTTGTCTCCAAAATGACTAAAGACCCTCATTGACCAAGGTTCGTGTTCGACTTGACGATTTTTTATTTAATAGGTCCCCAGAAACGACGTGTTCATCCGTTCGAAAGAAATTATCCTTTTCCTAATATGTAATTTCACGTTGTCTCGGAAGATCAGTTACTTTGATCGAACCATTCCGAGGTGACATTTACTTCCATTCACGAGATTTTTTACGTAAAGGAACCGGACCATGGTGTACATGGTAATGTTGGGTCTTAAGGATCCTCCGTTGACTCAGTGGGTCCGAGGGGGAATGGAACAAAACACAATGTAAATTCTTGAGTTCGTCATCGTGGTCTGTCCAAAACTACTCGGAGGGTCAACACAGCGAATGATTGATATGTCGGAACTCGGAGTCAAAGAAGTTTTCATTTCACAAGTTTTGAGTTGATAAATAAAGTATGGTTAAGGTAAAGTAGTAGGATGTGGTTTTTATTGTAGTATTAACTTCGATTTCCACTTCCTTTAACCTAGACAGGGACCAGAAATTCGTCAAATGAGTTCAATAAAGGATTCTGGAGTGTACAAATGATATACCGTCACCAGTTCGGATGTTTTAGGGTGAAACAAGGTAGTCCGATTCCGACAGACCGATTGCTACCCGGATGAATATTCATTCAGTTGTGAGTGAGCGGTACAAGTGACACTCATACGTTTATTGTCCTTCTGGGATTCACCCCACATCTTCAACAAGACTAGACGAAAATGATATTCGTTGTGTACCCCACTCAATTGTAGAACCCACGATAAACGAACGGACCTGTTAGAATCTAAGAGATGGTGAATCTCAGTCTATAAATGAATAATGACTGATGTTGACTTGTTTATACTTAATTGAGGAACCATAAGTTAAGTCAAGTCAACGAGTCAGCAAAGGCTGAGAAACACTGGGGTACTTGGTGTCGTACGTTCCGGAGGGACAGGTAGTAGTTGAGGGTCTCAGGTGGGTTTGGGTACAGGTAGCTCAGCTACTAAGGTAGGTTGGTAGAGTAGGAGACAGCAGGGGAAGAGGAAGACGGGAGTTAGAAAGGGTCGTAGTCCCAGAAAAGGTTACTCAGTCGAGAAGCGTAGTCCACCGGTTTCATGACCTCAAAGTCGAAGTTGTAGAACCTCAAAGTCGAAGTTGTAGAACCATAACGTTGTACGATTTTTGAACGTTAAATTTTACTGCAACATCCGACTTTGATTGGTAAAATTTCATGTCACTAGGTATTTCTATATACATTTGTATTCAACCCGAATATGAAACCCGTTGTGAAACCGGTGGACTACACTTCTTGACTGAGTAAACCTTTTCTGGGACTACGATCCTTTGTGACTTCCGTCCTCTTCCCGTGTTGTCTCCTACTCTACCAACCTACCGTAGTGACTGAGCTACCTGTACTCAAACTCGTTCGAGGCGCTCAACTACCTGCCCCTTCGGACCACACGACGTCAGGTACCCCAGCGTCTTAACCTGTGCTGACTCGTTGACTTGATTCAACCCGAAGGGACTAC
This sequence comes from Capra ibex, assembly GCA_006410555.1. NCBI lineage: Eukaryota > Metazoa > Chordata > Mammalia > Artiodactyla > Bovidae > Capra > Capra ibex. Next base: position 51,582,398 of record SJYO01045292.1, on the reverse strand, counting down.
CGAGTCGTCCATTTCTGGGTGGACTTTAAGTCCTGTACGTCCTCTGAACGTAAGTTATTGACCTAACTCTTCTAGAGAATCTCTTCCTTTGCCGTTAGGTGAGGTCATAAGAACGGACCTTTTGAGGGTACCTGTCGTCTCGGACCGCCCGGTGTCAGGTACCCCGACGTCTCTCAGTTTGTACTGACACGTGTGCACGTTTACTTCAATTAGACAAAGCAGTCGATGTTTTGTCTGTACTGAATAGAGTGTCCCAACGACTCTATTTTACTTTTAAATAAGTCAGGTTTCGTGGAATTTACAAGTAGAGACACATCGTGATTTTCCCAGTTCATTTTACCTTTCGACAGACTGGAAATGTTGACGAGACCATTTGAGATGAATGGTCAGTATTTATGGGAATCGTACAGTGGGTCCTATTCTGTATGTCTTCCTTCAAGTAATAAGTTTGAGTATTGTGTTTAAGTATGGACAAAACCTAAAATTTCAAGGTTCTCGGGGTTGGAGGGTATAAGGTTCGTTTTAGATTTAAGTTTAGAGAAATGAGAATGGATTTAAAATAGATCTCAACACGACAGGACGTACTTCGGTGATCAGTGTGCATCGATGTAAATTTATTTTAAACTTTTAATTCAAGAAGCCGGTGTACTCGGTGTAAAGTTTCCGAGTTGTCGAAGTATACCGGTCGTCGATGGTACACCTTCTCGTGTCTAACTCTTATTAAAGGTAGTACTCTCTTTTAAGATGATCTGTCACGATTGACTTTTAGGACTTAGGTCCAGTTGTGGAAGGAAAGTGATCATTTCTTGTACTCCATGGTACGACACACTAAACGAGTAGTGTCGACTGTTTTGGTCCTGACTCTGAAGGAAACAGGACTGAGGAATGGATCGTGAGAGGAGAGGTGGTCTCTGAGGAGACGACCTCGGGACACCCCCCGGAACCGGGATGTATCGTTCTGTGATACGATACATCAAGGAATTCCAGTCGTCTTCAAATGGACCGATTTGACGGTGGAGTTTTCGTCCCGTGAAGACATCTCGAGGACCTCTTAGTCTTAGAGTCACTCCCAGTGGGTCTCCCGTAAAGTTAACTCCATAAACAGGTGATTCCGTAGTCAGTTTAGTCACTAAAATTTAAAGTCCTCTTACCGTTCCTTCAGGGTAAAATGATTGAACAGAAACAAGAGATTTATGTTCTGTTTCACCATTAAAAATGGAAACGGAGGTTTCCATTAAGCCTCTTCCGTTACCGTGGGGTGAGGTCATGAGAACGGACCTTTTAGGGTACCTGTCTCCTCGGACCATCCGACGTCAGGTACCCCAGTGATTCTCAGCCTGTGCTGACTCGCTGAAGTGAAAGTGCGTAACCTCTTCCTTTACCGTTGGGTGAGGTCACAAGAACGGACCTCTTTGGGTCCCTACCCCAGCGTGTCTCGACCTGTACTGACTTCACTGAATCGTCGTCGTCGTCGATTTCCATTAATTGGTCATGTTCTAGGAGTCCTACCACTAAGGGTAAAGTGTGAGAAGTCATCACTCGTTGTAAAGGTGTTCCCGTAGAGACATCACTTTAACGAAGAAAGGGTCCCCCGTCTCGAATTTTTCTTTTTTCCTGAACAGATTGGACTTTTACATGGAAGAACCCGGTCGAGTTAATCCTGTCCGGGTAAGGACGTCGAACAGGAGGAAACGAAGATCATTCATCCGGGACTTGTGGACCCTTCATCACTTTCACTGAGATTTGGAGGATACGATGTGACCGGGTGGTCGAGTCGGATTCGACGGAACAAAGGTTTCCCACACCCGGAGATTATCGGGGTTCAGGTGTGGAACGGACTGGTGTTTCCATAGGTCATCAGTGTGTAGGATAATGATTAAGTTTGCTCCCCGGAAAAACAGATCTTATAGTGATGACTGACACGAACTTTACGTAACAGTTTCACATTCGGACTTATACATATACGAGAAATCTTCGGAAGGACCACGATTCATTAACCGAGGAAAAAACCAGGGTAATACTTAATGAGGTTTAAGGATCCATATACTTTCATGTTTTTAACTCATTCATAATTCCAAGTCGATACCCGCAACACTTTTTTGTTACTTGTGACAAATTCTCCGACTTAATGATGTTTTGATTAATATCCGAAGTATACTTAGTCTCAACAGTAGACGAGTTCCAGTGGGTTGATGACTGTCAACTTTGGTTCAAATAGATTGAGGTTTCAGACATAAAGTGACCATTCCTGCACCTGAAGCAGTTGACAGAAAGTAAGGAAGAATTTTACACTCCGTGTTACCCTCCTCCACTTGAAGTTTAGAATGAGATAAGGTAGTTAAGATTTTGGAGTCACACATAGTTAGTGGACCGATTGAACATTTTGGATCTACCAACTCGGGACCGAGGGCCCCAAACTCTGTCATTCAGACCTACTCCGGGTTCTTAAATGTAAAGGTCGTTTAAGAGTCTGTTACGACGACGACTACTAGTTCTTTGACGTGAAATTCTTGCTCACGAGATAAGTTTAGGACGATGAAGTTAGTCACGGTAGTCATTGATTTCTGGGGATCAAATTAGGCTTCTATCACTTGAGGTGTCCAATCTAGGGGTCGTAAGGTGACTTGATAAGAGGTGAATTGGAAGATTTCGGACGGAATTGGTAGGATCCTTACAATCAGACTTTTGGTGGGGAGGGAGAAACTCGCGGGGGAATCAGTGGGTTAGAATTTTCTACTGTAGTCCTAGTTTATCACCGATCAATTGATACCTTCGTCCTCCTAGTCTTCAAACTACTCTGTGTATCAATTTGTCGACGTTTCAGTCAATTGATAGAGACGATAAATAAATTTACGAACAACTTTCCATCTTCTATAAATCTCACCCCTATTCATTGTTCGAAAATATTTGTCTAAACTTGTGTGACAAGACCAGGGAAAAATTTATAAGATATTTAAATTGTCGACCTGGTTACCTCATCATGGAATTAGTTTACTTTGTTTCCTCTGGAATCGATTTATTTTGTCTAGTCAAAGAGGTTTCCACTAAATACCCAATGGACATAATTTTAGTAAAACTTGACAATTTTCCATATAATTTTTACGTCCAAAGAGTCATCGTGGTGTTGTCTTAGTTAAAGTTCCGTTTCCTGGTCCTAAGACATCAAAGTGATTCGTGAGGTCCACTAAGAATACGTTTAGTCGAACTCTTGTTACTTTTTTCACATTTCGAGAGTCACAAGGAGTCCACTAGTAGTTGATCAACCACTTCCTCTCTCCCTCCTAGGGTAAAGTGTTGATTTGTAGACAGTCTTGGTAGACATAACTGGCATATTTTACTCTGTCACGAGAACGGGTGAAGGATCATTCATTACCCGTTTGGTACATTTAAAGAGGTCGGATACAGATAAGGAGGTCTTACTTTTTGACCTTCTCTTGTTATTTCCCGAGTCACTTTCGGTCTCTTTTCACCAATGAACACCGAACCCAAATTCACAACTGACGTCCGTCTAAAGTGACCTTTCCTTTGACTCATAATTCCGATACAGAAGTTGTGACTTTGTCCGAGACTCTACAAAGATTGGGGGTTCCTCAAATGTTATGAATTACGAAAGGATTTTTGTCCATCCTTTTACCTCTACCTTATGGTTTAAGATCGAAAGGGTCCACCGTGTCATCATTTCTTAGGTGGACGGTTACGTCCTTTACCTACGGGACCTCTTTCTTTACTGTTGGGTGAGGTTATAAGGACGGACCTTTAAGGTACTTGTCTCCTCGGACCACCCGGTGTCAGGTACCCCATCACTGACTCGCACGTGTCTGTGGTTTAAGATTTCTGATTTCTCCATAAGGACTCATTTTTCCTTGTAAAATTGTCTTGTTTTGTACTAATGTCTGAACACCCTCTTCTTGTGTGTGTGTGACTTGAAAAAAGACCCTTTATACCAACGACGTCTTCCGGAAATTCTTTTTTTATTTCAAAAGTTATTTATGTGACTCGTTTTTAAAAAATTTTGAAATGATAAATAAAGCACAGAATCCAGTCCGTCACGCGTCGGACGTAAGGGTTGGTCCCTAGCTTGGTCTCCGGGGACGTAATCTTCAAGTCTCAGAATTGGGTGACCTGGTGGTCCCTTCAGGTACTCGTTTTAATAGAAACAAAAACATGTTGTTGTGGATTTCCGCACGTATCAATGTGTACACGTTAGTCATACCTAAGACAAACTATCAGGAGATCAGAAAAAATACGTTTGTGAGTGACAAAAGTTAGTGAATATTTGTATAAAGTAGTATAACATGAAATTTGATAAGGGGATTCTTGAACTCGAGTTGTGTTTGATGGACTGTAGAGTTAAGGTCCTCAATCGAGGTCAGGATTTATTCGAGAAATTGTAAAAGGTCTGATAGGTTCCTTTTAAAAATCGGAGAACAAGTGGGTTGGTTTTAGAGAAAGGGGTATCTCTTTTGTTCGTGTAAAGACGATTATCTGTTGAAGGGACTGTAAGACTCTAATCCTCCTACAATTGTAGACATTTTCTAATATTTCAAGACACCTTCACGACTAAAAATATAGTGTGACATGAAGTCCCTTCTTCCACTAAACTAAAAATCCACCTTTCTCAATTAATTAATGTCAGTTTGGTAGTGGACGTTCCTCTAGTTTGGTTAGTTAGGATTTCCTTTAGTGAGGATTTATAAGTAACCTTCCTGACTACGACTTCGAGGTTACCGGTGGACTACGTTTCTTGACTGAGGGCCTACGACCCTTTCTAACTTCCGTCCTCCTCTTCCCCTGTTGTCTCCTACTCTACCCTACCGTAGTCGCTGAGCTACCTGTACGCAAACTCGTTCGAGACCCTCAACTACTACCTGTCCCTTCGGACCGTACGAAGCCAGGTACCCCAGCGTTTCTCAGTATGTACTGACTCGCTGACTTGACTTTGGTAGTGGTCGACTTAGAGACTACTCCGGTGGGATAGACAGGACCTGAAGACATGCGATTCCCTCAATTGACCCTCTGGAAAGGAAAGTTTCGACCCCACACACCGGAATCTCTCGAAAGTCAAAGTTTCACTTCACATTGTTCGGTCGTCTATTTCTGATCTGTTGAACCCGAAGAGGAGGGAAAAAAACAAAAGAAAGGACCAATTGATTTTGACTTTTAAAACTACAATTTATCGTTCTTGATGACAACGACGTAGATAAGGACGTTTTCGTGTGACTAACATTCTTATTCCGTTTCATTTAGATTGGAAATCAGAGTTAGTAAAAAGATCACAAGTTTAGTGGTATGTATGTGATGATACATGAAACTTGGAAGAGATTCCTCAAATTATCGAAAGCACACAACGGGTACTGTAAAGTACCTGATTGTTCCTCATTGTTATTATTACAGCGTCTCCATTTCTTAGGCGGACGGTTACGTCCATCTGTGTTCCCTTCACCTAAACTAGGAACCCAGTCCTTCTCGGGGACCTTCTTCTTTACCGTTGAGTAGGGTCAAAGGGTCCTGAAATTCATGGTTCAGATTGGAGATTCTAAAGTCAAGAGGTTTAAATTCTTCTACCACTAAAGTGTCGGAAATAAAGTCCGTTACGTCGAGTTCCTAAATTTGATAAAGTCCGTTTATATACTAATCGGTAACAGTATACTTAGAGGTCGTGCCTTACACTGACAAAGGTCAGTGACACCGTTTAGATGGACAAGTCCCTTTAGGCTTTTGATTAGAAGATTTTAAATACGTTTTGTCCACAGACTATTTTTTTATATTGCCTTTTCAGTGTTTTGAATTTTGATCAAATAAAAAGATAAGGTCCACTCTTTCCATTTTACTTAAATATCCATAGGATTTTAAAAAAAAAGACCTTGTCAATATTCAGACCTGTGCAAACCTTTAGATTCCAGGATTAAAGGGTAAAAAAAACAATCCCTCTCCCTTTTTTTTTTTAGAGGATCCTGACCTTTATTTACCTCTGTAGTGAGAAAAAGTGACTGTTACTTCGTAATCAACGGTCTTTCGTGGAAGGTACGGGTGAATGGGACCATGTTGTCCTCGGAAACATGACTCCGGGTTACTTTTTATACCTTAGGGTTGTCTCCTTCATTCATATGTCTGCATGTTAAATGATTGAAGTTTCATAAAGAAGACTCTTGAGATACCCAAACAGATCAAGTAGACATAAATCAGTGATGTCCATAAATGAAAGATTTACAAACTTATTTACTTATACCTTTTAATTTTAAAGATAAACATTAATTTATGTTTTGAAAATCAAAGTCTAGAGATTTATGACGGGGTAGGGTTACCCTTTCTCCACTTTCAATAAGCGACCACTTCTAAGAATTTGACATTAAATAGAATACTCTTTGTTTCACCAGACGTGTCAGTATTTCGGTGCCGTTCAGTCATGAGAGGACTCAGGATGGGTAGAGTCTAAGTGTCGTTGTGCTAGTATAAGTTCCACGGGTTCACTGAGAAGAGAACCCATTTTGGAGTGTTATGGGTTTAAATTTCTTTCACTTCTGCAAGGGAAACAAGCCTTCTGATGAGTTCGTTAGAAACTTTTCCACGAAGCCACAAAAAACAAAAATTCCTGACAGTTCCTTGAGTTTTAAGACAACATTCAAAAATGCAAAGGATTTCTCTTGGAGTGTACGATAAATTATCTGGGTCAAATGTCCTTTTCCTGATTCTGAGGCTCTAATTGAACAAGTTTCTGGTGTGATAACTCGTCTTCACGTTCTCGAGTTTGACTTTACAGGAAAGGTGATATAATTGCCGATGGACTAAACCGGTCCCCGCCCCGCCCCCCCCCTGGGAGGATTGGGTTCTGATAAGTTTAAGACTTAGTCTCTTTTTGATATATTTTCTTTCTCCACTTTCGAGACTTCTGAAAATTTGGGTTAGGATAGAAACTGCACGACTGTATGACTCCCGTTGTCTCGGTACGTCATAATATAAGTGAAAGAGTGACCAAAAAAAGAAAAAAGGATACATGAAATTCTTGGTGTGTAAGGACTCTGCAAATGGAAATGTTCTGAAATAGAGACTCTGAGAAATTTTAATCTGTGATACGATATTAAAACTAGGATGTTTAAATAAAAGAGACCGGATAGAAATTGACTTGTAATTAAAACTTCAGACGAGGACAACACTGTCAAGGGACTGTTAGAAAGACTAGGTACCATATTCTAGAGAATCAGATTTGGATCTATACCTATGTGGTTGAAAATAAAATGTCCCTAACCAATTATCAGTCTTCTCTCAGCGTATGTGGTGCGTCAAACCAATCCATTTCTGAGATGGTTGAGATCAGCATACGATGAATGACAAGTGACACGTTTACAGTTTTCTAAATTTTACAATTGTCTCTTATAGTCACTTCCTTCCTTTCTCGGTGGTTGAGTGATGAAGTTTGGATTGTAAGTTTTATTTCGAGGTAGAGTCTCGTCTACTACAAACTAGTTTCAAATTTGAAATTTTACACCCGTGTCTCTGTGGTAGTATATGAGTAGATTTAGAGTCTTCAGACACTTCGTATCTTTATGGTAGGAACAAATATCTACTCTTTTGTCCCCTGTCACCCCGTTCAAAGTATCATTCTTGTCCCTGAATAGATCTGAAAAGACTAAAGATAAGGTTGAAAGATAAAATGGTGTCGACAAGTTCCCGTATCATAAAGGGGTGTCCGAGGGAGAAGTAGTGGATGTGGGGATGAAGTCATCGTTAGACTAAGGTCAGAATTATGGTATCGTAGAGAACTTCTACATTCTCCAGATTCGATAGAGATGGTCGTATATTAATTCCAGTCCGATACTATGGAGTAATCTTCGAATGGTTGATGGTGGACTGACTCTAAAGACCTTAGACCCGGTTGCGTCATACGATTGTTTTTCCCCTCTATTCCACATTTTTCTTTTCTTTTAAAGGAAAAAACCAGAGACCAAGAGGGTGTTTGTTCATGATAAAAGTGATTTAAGTCTGAATTACTTATGTTTTTTCACAGATGGTTTGAGAGTTTTAATCAAGGGAAGGATGGTGAATGGAAGACGACGGGAGTCGACTGACGTTTCTTTATTGCCCCGATGGAATGTCCTCGACCCATTTCGACCAGTTACTCTAAGGGATTAGGTGACTAGAACTTTAGACGATCTAGTCAAAAGACGGGCTGGTCGTAAAGCGGATGTTTCGAAATATTTAGACTCGTCAGTGTAGACCATCGTTCGAATTTTAGACTGAAAATGATTGACCGTTTTCCCATATAAAGTCACATAAGATTACGTCCTTATTGGAATTTTTGAAAAACAAACAAACAAAACCATTTGAGGTTTATCGGTTCTTATAGAGGAGGTTCCTTCCAAGGACCGGAGATAGAAAGGATCCGACACGACTCTTTTTATGTTCTTTTACAGTAGTACGGGTGCCTAGATAATTTGAACAAGAGTTGTCGTTTCTGTTTAGGAGTTAATACGACTGACGAATTTGTGGAAAGCAACTCCGAATAGATCACAGAGTCCTTACGATTACTTGACTCAAGAAACCAAGGAATTTAGGTGTCTTTGCAATTAAAGTTTCCTAGTCTCTCCTTAAAATTGTCTGACCCTCTCTACGTGGAGATGGGTTTAGATAACCCCTCCCGTTTTCCCTCAACATTTACTTTTATAAATGGTATGCAAAGTCTTTTTAAGAGTTCTTGTAGGTCTTTCCATTTCAACCGTCCCTCTATTGACTCACCTAGATTTTTATACTGTTGTTTAAGTTTTGCTCAATAGATGGTTTTTCTTTAAATTTTGAATGTAATGGTTAGAAATTGATTTTGAATCTTGTATTTACTGTCTATTTCTGTGTTAGGTTTTCAACTATTTTCCACCAGAACGAACTACTATGATGTTAGATACATGGGATCTGTATGTGAACTCAGTGAAGAGAGGGTCACATTTTTTATAAATCTTAAAAAAAACTTGTATGTTTTATTCATAGTAAAATTTATTATAGATGTACGATGATTTAGTAATGTCGTTTGATGATCAGTAAAGGGTGTTGTGATGGTTTTATGGTAATTATAGATTGTCTATGAGGTGATATTCGAAGAAGGGTGGATTATTTTGGTTCCGATGTGGGTGACAGTGGTATGGTGAGGGAGTAGAAATAGGGGGACGTACCATGGGTCCGGGATGCGATAGTTGTGTCTCGTGTGACGTGTGACGGGGGTGGATCTATCCGTCCAACATTCCCCTCCCGTTTCCAACCGTTTTACAATAAGAAGGTATGGCTACCGGAGATAAAATCTAAAGGATGAAATCGATGACCGGACTTCGGTACCCCTACCTTTCGACGATGTGTTTGAAGTTAAATGTTCCGTACCTTTATAATTTCTGAAGAAAGTTGATAATGATGAGTTTCGAATTTGTGTTAGATTTTCGAAGATAGAGTAAGTGAAGATTTCCTGCTCTAATCCTTCAAGAGAGTAGGGTTTGAAAAATGGAATTCTTCGGTTTAAGAGGTGAAGAACGGGTTTACGGGAGTAAAACGTTTCCATTACTAAAGTCTTTATTAATTCCCCGTCAGTCTAGTAGAATTGATACTCTATGCTTTTACAATTCACTTGACTGAGAGAAGGGATAGGTTTGTGTTACTTACCTGGTATAAGATGGAAAGAAAGTTTCTGTCAAAAAATGAAGTCCTAGGGTGTAGTTTATGAGTAAAGTTCGTAAAGGTGACGGAGTAAGCTTTCATTTATTAATGTCAGCTTAGATGAAGAGGTTCACTTGGTTTTGAAATAACCTCAAGTTGTATCAAAGTATACCTTTTCTACGTTAGGGAGTGTTTTGTGGAGGCTTCTTTATTGAGTCCTAAACTTCTTTTAGTCATAAGCCGCGACTCCTACCGTCTTCAACGATTTCTAGGCATTGTCTTGTATACGTGAGTGTCGGTTGATGATTGTCCGTGTTGATGTCATACGGACTTTCTTTGTGTAGGTCTTTCGTGTTGTCTTAGTAAAGGGTATGCTAATCGTTGTTGTCTATTGACGATGATAGTAATTGTATGTTGTGTTTGTATAAATCTGAATTTTCAGTCTGAAAAAACGTGGTGAGGAAGTGTGTGCACCTTTTGTTTGTTTTTTGGGGTTTCCGGATTAAAATTTATTCGAAATTCTGTACAATTCCTAGAGACCGTAAACATATTTACTAATGATTGAGTGACTCTAGGTCTTATTTGATTACCTAAAGAGAAGCTTAAGAGTGTTAAAGGGTAAAAATGCGACTACAATTTTCTGGGTCTAAACTAAGAACAAAACGATGATAACCAATTTTACTCTAAGATCTTGTCTAGGACTTAAGGATAGAAGGTAAAATGAATAGGTTACCACCGAGTCAACCATTTCTTAGACGGACGTTGCGTCCTCTTGGCCTAAGCTAGAGACCCAGACCTTCTCGGGGACCTTTCCCTTACCGTTGGGTGAGGTCATAAGAACGGACCTCTTAATCTACCTGTCTCCTCAGACCACCCGATGTCGGGTTCCCCAGCGTTTCTCAGCCTGTGCTTACTCGTTGATTGTGTGTGTGTGAATGGTTTTTGTTCATAACCAACTAATGTCATTCGTTATAGTAGATCAAAAATGAAAAGTTTGGTACTCGATAAAGGCTAAATCATTGAAGATCTATAATAGTAAAATGACCATTGAAACCTTAAATTTTACAAAGACTCAAGACTGTACAACCATTAGATTTTTCGTGTCACAACTGTTCGTTAAGACAAAGTAGATATTTCTAAGATGTCGTCGAGTGATTAAGACTTTTCCACGGGGGTTCCTTAGACCGACGTCACCGTCCTTTCTGTTGCAAAACGAACAAAGGCCTATCTCATTCTTCTACACGGTCTAAAGTCAACTACCACGGTGGTCAAACGAAAAAATTTTACACTACCCTTAAAAGTCTATCGGGGTAGTAATCGGAAAGGAGGACGGTGGGGTTGGTCACGGGTCGTCGTGTCCTCACATTGATAATCGTAGTTTTTGTTAAATATAAATTAAGGGGGTAGGTCAAACTTAGGTGATTTGATTGATCTTAGTTGTGTTCTATTACAGTTTGTTACTAGGGTATACTGTAAAGACTCTTATTAGTGACTACAGACTACTTTGGTTCGTAATATGAGATGAGTACAGTTTCTCCCTTCTTGGGATGTTGAGGTCTCATATACCCGTTTTTGAAGTTCGGGAACTTTACCGTTTTCTTGTGACTGGGGGTTGGACTAACAATGGTAATAGTTGAGATTTCTGTCAAATCGTCAGACGAATCATGACATCATTACTGAGTCGGGGTGAAGTTGATCACGATGGTTGTGAATCTTTCCTTCAGAAAAGAGAATCTGTTTTTCAGAAAAGAAAGTACCAAAGACGAGGGGTTTGAGTGTCGTTATGAAATTTGTATTTACATTCATACAAAGTTATTCTCTAAATAAGGGTCGTCATATCCGGTCTTACAAGATTTAAGATGTGTTATCGTTGTCAAAGTTGATAACATTTCTTACTTGAGGTTTCCGTTTTTTAGGAAATTTAGAATCTCCTACTCCCGTCCGTTTACTCCCTAAAAACAAAGTTGCATACTTTAACCGTGTCAGTTAGACATTCTACCCAATCCAGGTGAATTTTAGTACGAATTCGTTTGAGAATTATGTTTTTAGTCATTGTTGAAGAGACTCGTATTAATTTGTAACTAAAAATTTTCGACAGAAAGTATAAATGTATTTAGTTAGTGATCAATGGTCACATAATGAATTGTTCGTGTGTCGATGATTATGGTGTAGAAGATCTGTTATAAATGTTTCTATTAGAGACAGTCTGAGAGTCACGCCACCCCTTCGTCAATGTCACGAAGAAGAGTACTTCCTCGTCCGACTATTTTTCATTCGTTTGATAGTTGAGAAAGGGAGAGCGTAAAAAGTCGAGACATGCTTTCATCTCTACACGTCGAAAATTAAAAAAGTACGATCTTAGTATATGTCTGTCGATTCGAACACTCGAGACATCACGGGTTGAGTGAAGGGAACCCTTTCAGTTATTTATCTAGATTCAGAGTCAAAGGAGAAGAGACCTTTATCTCTATTATCGTGGATTAAGCATTCCCAATAAGGTTCCTTCTTTAATTTGATCTACTAGGTTACCCTTCTTGACTACTCTGAGTACGGACGGACCGTCTGTCATTTGTAAGTTATTTATAAATCGTTAATAACGACAATGTTCACTTTTTTGTGTAAGATTTTCAAACCAGAGATGTTTTTACCGTTTTTAGATGGGTCGGATGTTAGTAATGTTTAAGTCATCAAGGGACCATATTGGTGTGATGTGAAACAAAATGATGACCTATGATGACCTATCTAATGAGTCGGGTCAGACTCAGTTTTTCTTGTGAAGAGTACATAATTCTCGGATGAAAGGAGGTTCTCTCCAGTTTTCCTGAAGAAGATAGGAGTGGACGGTGTAGGAAAGAGACGAGGATGTAGGGTTTCTTTGGACAGAGTGTGACACCGAAAGACTTGACGTCCTCGGAGTGGAGGGATAAAATTTTGATTTTATTCCAACCGATTTGTGTCAATTCTTTATGGGATTCGGGACTGTGAGTCGTGGATCAGAACGTGTTGTGGTTCGAGTCTTCGAGGGAGGAGACTCTTTAGAGGGGTGGGGGTCTGTTTCAATTTAAGGGATCAGTGAGGGCGTCGTAAACCCCATGTCCAAACGGGCTCGTGGATGGAATATTAATTGATTAAGACAGAGGGGTTTGTCTGACTTCCGTCCTCGTCGTGACACCCTCGGCTCCCCAAGTCGAGGTCGTGATTTGTATCACGAAATCGTGTATGATCCACGAGTTCTTTACGATGTGAAATGGGTCTAAGAGAGGAACGTCTAATGTAGAGAACGATCTACGGGGTGAACCTTTAGACTTGTATTCCAACGAGAGACATCTCATCCGATTGTGGTACCTGACGACTAATGTTGTAGTCTTTTCGATCAGTCGAAGAGGGTAACCTCTCCAAGGGCCTTGGGTTTAAGTTGACTCGTCCTAATACATGGTAGTCTTAGTCACCCTTAAGGGTCGTGTCTTCAATGGAAAAGGAAGTCGTCCTGACGACTTTTCGAGTGTCCCACTCGAAAAATCACCCCCTAGAAGTGTCCCATTGAGTTCACCTTTATGAGTTTCTTATTTACGGAGCTAAACCGACTTTTCCCAAGTTTTTGTATTTCTAGACCGTTTTCAGTCAATCGAGAGTTAAGGACTTTTTGTCGGTGAAGACTTTTTCTTACTTGTCCTTCGTCCCCACCCATGACCGGTGAGAAACAAAGTTATTTATTTTAGAAAAAAAAAGGACGGGGTGTCGGGTGTTCTTTACCGATTGTGTAGTCCGGTCTACTCTACAAGTTGTTGGAGAGGAGAACTGTTGATGTGATTTGATGTAAAAATTTTTTTGTGACGGAATCCTTGGAGTCGGGGTGACTTTTCAAGACCAGTCATTATGAAATTAGTTTTTTTTTTTTTTCCTTTAGTTATACGGACTCGGGTCGTAACTGTTACCTACCGAGTATCTCCTGAACGTTTGAAAGACTTCCCTCCATGGTGATGGAAACGTTTCTTGTGTTGAACCCCTTTCGTTGGAGTTTTATGCTTCGTGAGGTGTTCCTCCCGAAATCAAAATCTCGGGATAAAGGATGGTATTTGTAGAATGAGACCTTCCCCCTTTCTTTTTTTTTTGGTTTTTTGCTTGTCAACGGCTTCCCGTCGAAAGTAAGACCTTCGTCTTTTCCTTTGTTTGTTCTCTTCGTCATTCGTCCTGTTGGGGGGTTTATTTCAAGAGAAACCCGTTTTTATCATTGTTAAGTCCGAGCGTGGGAAGGGAGACCACTTCAGACACTAAATATGCCGAAACGAGGCGTCTTTCGAGAAAGACCCGTCGAGTTCCTTCCTCGGCTCCCTCCCTCTCTTTCTGTGTGTCCGTGTCTTTCCTCTCCTCTCTCTTTTTCTTTTACCGCGTCTCTGATTCAGGGCTGACAGCTGTTCCGCTGAAAGGGCCCTCCTTAGGCCCGGGCCTTTCCGACGGGCTCCGGGCCGCCGCCCGCTGCGCCCCAGAGGCATCGGGGGAGAACCCTACCGGCGCTAGACCCCCCAGACCCCAGGGGCCTTTTCCCCAGGTCTCCGCCGGGCTCCCCTTGTTACCCCGGCCACTCGCTCCTCGGCCCTGAATCAGAGACCCTGCGGTACAGACAGGAGATGGGCCGAGCCCGGCCCGCGCCCCGGCCGCCGGCGCCTCAGCCCCCAGCCTTTCCCCCCGCGTGAGTGGTAAGTCAGCCTTTAGGCGGAGCTAGACCCCTCTCTTTTCCTCCCTGGTACTTTGTTGTCCGTGTAAGTGGGGCGCCTGCCGCCCGTTCGCGCGCGCCGGCCCTCGGCCCGGGTGGGACGCGGGGGGCCCTTCTCCCTTCGGGGGCCCTTGCCGGACTTCCCGGTCGGTCGTAGGGGTTTGACATTCAACCGCCGAAGGCGGGTCCAGGACCCCTCGGCTGCAGGCGGCCGACCGGCGGGGACCGGTCCCCGAGACCGGACAGTTTCGTCGGCCCGGCTCTGGCCCCGGAGACTCAGCCCCCAGCACCTCCCGGCTCCGTGCCGGCCCCCGGGCCCGCCCGGACCGTTCCGGCATGGACCCTTAGCAACACCTCTACCAGGGGTGAGTACAGCCGGCCTCTCCGCTCCCCGCGGCTCTTCTGCGTCTGCCAGCGCCGGCCGGACACGCCCGCCTGTCCTCTATGGGCCTCCGAGGCCCTCCGCGCCCCTTTTCTACCACCCCGCCCGAATTCTGATGGCCTTGGCGACTCCGCCGCTGTCGCCGCCGCTCCGACTGACTGACGGCCCGCCCGCCGCTCTCGTCTGGGGTCGTCAACACATTGTCGGATTCAAGCGTAAAGCCGAGTGCCGCGGACGCGCCGGCGAAAATTTTCGCTGCAGCGACTGCAGTCTCTGAGCGCCTTCCTCCGGCTGCCACCGCCCCGGGCGGGGGAGCGCGAAGGAGTCCCCCCTGGGCCGAAACGTAGCGTTCGGGGCGGGGAAATCGGGAGCGCGCGGAGACGCTAAACGTATTTCTTGACTGAGGAGGGTGCCGGCGGGTGGGTCTCGTTGGAAGAGAAGGAGAGGGTCGCGGAAAAGAGCCTTGGGTCTAGGGAGGGGACCCGTCACGCGTCCGCGTCGGCCCTGTGGCGGAGGGCCAGACCCGGCCGTCGAGCCGGTGCACCACCCGGAAATTTCCGGCGGCGCCCTGTCGCAGTCTGGGGTCGGTTCGACCATAGGGTTTGCGAAGAGGTGGAAGGCCGTCGACGTTTATGGAACCGTCGGCCCCAGGGGTTCAAGAGTGGTCGATAGGAAGCGAGCGATTGGTCTTGGGCTCCGACGAACCTCCCTCGGAAACAGGTCCGGAAGGTTGAAGACCTACTATCGTGCGGGTGAAGAATTTTACATAAATTTAACAAGTTGGGCGGTTTCCAGACCAAATCGGGGTCAAAAGACGGGCATGCACATCAGGGCTTATTGTTCTCCGGACTAAAGCAAACACGCATGAAGTTTATAGGGACTCGGTCCTTAACACGATTCTTTTCTTCACCCCATCCTCGGCTTACCTTGGCTTAGTGCCCCATTTGTGCTGGACTGACACATGGGGCGACACAGGAATCGCGCGACGCTTCGTATCGCCCCTCTTTAACCTCTTTCTTGGCGCCGAATACCGCATAGATGACACGAGAGGCGAGAGTAAAGAGTGTTATCGAGGCACTCCAGCAGAGAAAACGATTTCAATTTGACACAGTCTCTCATACACAATCAGCCAGGCAGGACAGTCTGAGAGACGTTGGCGTACCTGACATCGGGTGGTCCAAGGAGAAAGGTACTTTAAGAGGTCCGTTCTTATGACCTCACCTATCGGAAAGAGAAGAGGTCCCATAGAAGGACTGGGTCTCTAGATCGAACCCAGAGGACATAACGTCCGTCTAAGAAATGGTAGCCTCGGTGGTCCCTTCAGGTTCACAGTCTCTGTTCAATTGGATGATTGGAAGGACTGTAGATGTAAACCTATGGAGTGTCCAAAGAGGTTCCGAATAGAACGGAAGAAGGAGGTGGTGCGGACGCTCGACTTAGCGACTCAGGACAGGATGAGACACTGGGGTACCTGACATCGGACGGTCCACAAGTTCGTTCTTATAAGCTCACTTAACGGTAAAGGAGGGCGTTCCCTAGAAGGGGTGGGTCCCTCGATTGGACATAGAGGACGAAAACCGTCCACCTAAGAAATGAGGACTCGGTGGACCATTCGGGGGGTCGATCTTTTCGAGGTGGGACGTGTGGAAGGAGAGGTAAAGAGTCTTCAGGTCGACTAACGTAACGAAGTTCGGAGAGAGGGAGTGGGTGTGTGGACACTTCACACGTAATAGAGGACGAACTTAAGAATGTAAAGATTGTCCTTAGGGATGAAGGGAAGACCGGGAGAGTGTCGATGAGACGTCGTCATCTGACGTCACGAGAAAGTTGTGACCCAGATTGGTGATAGGCAAGGGTGTTGAAGAGAGTAGAATCCTGTTTCAAGTTTCAAGAATTTCATCGACGGTTCTAGGACTTATTGACCGAATTAAGTTCGCACTGGGAACACTTAAAAGGATTTAGATAATGGCGAAGGAAATAAAAATAACGATGATACTTGGAAGTTCAACACTTGAAAGTTTCTGCGTTTCCACGGGGACATACGGTCGTCAACATGACATAATGACATGGAAAGTTCCACGATATGACATTCTAATTTTTTTCTTTGTAAAAGAACCTACAAAGCCATGGGACCACCACGTCACCTACCCTTAGGTGGACGGTCACGTCCCCTGTGTCCAAGTAAGGGTGTATGACACCTCGGTGACCCGGAAACACGGTGTTGATGACTTCGGACTTACAGACCTCGGACACGACACGTTATTCTCTTCGGTGGTGTTACTCTCATGGTGAAGACCTCTCATCGGGGGTGAGAGACGTAGATCTCTTTCGGACGTCCGTCGTTGTCTCTGGGTCACGTTAGTTTTTATTGTTTTATTTATTAAACAAAATTACAAAATAAAAAACACCACCAAACAATACATAATGACACACTTTTCATAATATTTGGACATTATCCTGTCACGATATATCGGTTACTACAATCAACCTATGGATCCGATTGAAATAACCTGAGTGCTTACACGAGAGTCTTACCTTCAGTACGCTTACATCCCCTTATTGCCATGAATTACAAAATTAAGTAAGGAGAAGAAAGAAGTCAAAGTAGGATTCATTATTATAGATACTTTATTATTACAAATACTTTAGTAAATGTTTATTTGGTGTTTTTCACAAGTAAGCACCTGGTAACTTTAGTATAGATCACCGTTTGTGAAATTAAGATTAAGTAACTTTTTTTAATTACGAACACTTACGAAGTTTCGAGTTAGAATTATAATAAAAGAGGGAAGGTGTGAGGGACTGAGGAGGAAGGACTGGTTCTAGTTCACGGGGGGAGTGACTCACAGGAAAAGGAAACACTGTGAATATTGAAGACAATTCAATCATTACCACCATTGACCGCTAAAATACAGAGTGACGGGATGTCTTACGGTCCAGACACTCCCGACCCTGGAACAGACAGAACGAATCGTGAATTAGGGGTCGTGAGTCGGTCTCTAGGATGTCTTCTCCGTACACTAGTTACTCCCTTACTTTCGTCCCATATGTCACCAATCCTGGTGTGTGCTTTCAGTTTGGTTAGATCAAAACTCAAGACGAGATATTATAACTGCAAATATTTGTATATCAATATATAATAATATACAAATATATATCGAAGTCTTCCGCCTTAGAGAACTCTCTTTAATCGTCTCTAGAGTAATGTGTGTGTGTGTGTGTGTGTGTGTGTGTGTGTATATATCAGTATATATATATGAGGGACAAATAATCGAGAAACTGTAGTCCGTTCAACGAATTGAGGAAACTCAGGGTCAAAGGAGTAGACCTGTTACTATTATTCCTACCTTAAAAATTTTAATAAATGAAAACCAACACGACCCAGAAGCAACGACGCGCACCCGAAAGAGATCAACACCGTTCGTCCCCGATGAGAAGTAACACCACGTTCCCGAAGAGTAACACCACCGAAGAGAAAAACTCCTCATCTTCGAGATCCCGAGTGCTCGAAGTAACCAACACCACGCACCCGAGTCACCAACACCAAAAGTCCGGGATCTAGTGTACCGAATCAACGAAGTACCGTACACCTTAGAAGGACCTCGTTCCTACCTTGGGTACAAGGGACGTAACCGTCCACCTAAGAATAGGTGACATGGTGATCCCTTCTTGGTATTCACATCTTAAAATTCTCTAAAAAAAAAAAATTCGACAACCTCTTGTATTGATCATTCACCACTCAAAACGCAACTGTGAGTCCAGGAGAATGGAGGTTTCGATACAAGAAAGAAAGTTCGTTCAACGGTCTTGGTCAAAGTGGAACGAAAACCTAAGAAAGTAACATCAGAAAGGTAGAACCCTAGTTAGCGTCCGTTGGTCCACTCCATACACTGAGGATGAACAAACGACGTCATTCCGGTTTCATTTAAACTCCTCACGAAATTCCGTCTGTCACGGAGGATTGTGAAGAGGTGGTGGTGAGAGGTTTCGGTCCCTCTTAGACGTAAATAAAGGGTCCATGGAGGTTCCTTCTAACCTCATCGGTACTTTTGTGTTGTGAGTAAGGTTTTCCCGTGTGTTTCGTGTCAAGGGTACGTGTTTGTACGTCCATAGACCCGTGGAACAATATCTGACTTGAAGGGACGGTCTTACGTACTACTGTCACGAAACTCCGACCGACAGAATGAGTTCCGGTGGACCGGGGAGAGACTAAGGACTATGAAGTTAGACCACAGGGGTGCAATACCAGGTGGGTGGGGATCATGAACTCTTCTGATATCTATTACGGACATATCTGTAGAATTAAAATTACTAATACATATATAAAGGTACACATACTCTTTTTTTAAAATTGGTAGTGTAGTTTAGGACCAAAATTCTTATAGAGACAACATCCTCAGTCTGTGCTGACTCGTTGAAGTGAAAGTGAAAAGTGAAAGTACGTAACCTCTTCCTTTACCGTAGAGTGAGGTCACAAGAACGGACCTCTTAGGGTCCCTGCCCCCTCGGACCACCCGACGGTAGAGACCCCAGCGTGTCTCAGCCTGTGCTGACTTCACTGAATCGTCGTCGTCGTCGACAAACCTTACCCCGAAAAATTTTTCAACTAACTAAATTTATTTTTACACTTCCTTACCGTGTCTCCCTTGTATATTCTGTTTGAGGTTTTTCCAATCTCCCTTTATTCACTCCGAACCCTTTGTAATGAAAAATTTAGTTCTGACGAGTGAGTACCCGGTAGAGTCGGGGACATTTTTATTGATCGTCTACTGTCGACTACAACATCCGAACAAAGGTTACACTTTCCACCTACTAAATAGTTATAAGGTGATTTTCTTCCCGAGGTATATGTTTATGTATGTAGCAATACTAAATTTTAATTTATCCAGGAAAGGTTGCTCTGAAGGATCTCAACAGGTATACGACTGTGTGTACCGTCCTTCGTAGAGGTTTTACAAACATTCGGGTCTTTAGAAAAAAAAAATTAGGGGTCTCACGAAGAATTCTGACCCGAGAAACCTTACTGGTCGGGAGTCCGAAGAACAAGATCTACCAGTGGGTTCTATGTCGGGTATCAGTAAACGAAGACTGAACGTACTCTCACAAGGACAACGGAATTGGGTTCAGAACCGAGGGTCTTGACTTGTACAGATCCCAACAGACTTGTTGAAAGCGAAAAGTCCCTTGGACACGAAGACGTGTCACATGTGTTTACATGTTTATACTACAACAGGGAGACCGATGTCAACACACTGGGTTCGACTCGGTGAGTCTAGTTGAAGGAACTCTGAAACCTTGGTCCTTTCTCTTCCACCAAACCAGAGAGAAGGACGTCTACCTAGACATCATATATTTAGTCCTTCGACGGGACGACCATAAAAGACGGTTTTCCCGGGCTCTCTCGACCCTCGTTCTACCTTTCTTCCTTCTCTTCTCTTCCGGGACTACCTCAAGTCCCAGGAGTCAAGGATCATAGAGAACTCCGAAATAAAGGGACCTAGGACACGGAAATTTATTTAAGAGGAAAAACGAAGTACCTCCAGACTACCCAGTGATTTCTGGTTCTTGAGATGTAATATGGTTCAGGATTAGATGTGAGCTGAGGATGCGTGAGAGTTCCGGAGACAAAAGAAAACCAGGACCTGGACCCGGGGAGAACAATACCGTGGACTTACGGGGGATCTCAAAACTAGAACCTACAACCGTGTCGGAGCTGACCGTTAAGAACCCGTCGTCGTAGAAGATCAAGAGGAAAGGATACACACGGAACGGATTCTTGGACGACGGGAAAGCTCTGAATCTACTACGAGTCTTATCTTGGACGAACTATGGAGTCTTTCCTCTAGGTCCGACCGGTAGCTTCATTGTTGATCTGTGTGGGAAACGGACAACCATTACCGGGTCGTTTCCAAGTTAAAACACCTTATTTTTTCCTCGCCTTGTTGTCTTTTCGACCGTCGGGACCTCAGTACCTTACTCTTCACTTTCAGTGAAGCAACACAGGTCGACGAACACTGGGGTACCTGAAGAGGTCCGGTCTTATGACCTCACCCGTCGGAAAGGGAAGAGGTCCCCTAGAAGGGTTGGGTCCCTAGTTTGGGTCCAGAGGGTGTGACAGGTTGGGTCCAGAGGGCGTGACAGGTTGGGTCCCTAGCTTGGGTCCAGAGGTTGTGATGTCTGCCTAAGAAATGGTCTACTCGGTGCTCTCCTGTCTACTATTTCTAAATCCTCGGACCAGTGCACCCCTCAGATAAAAGTGTAAGAATGGAACAGAAGGACGGTCTTCTTTAGAAAAGACACTACTCCTGTACATAACTAAGGTGGTGATAAAGGGTTCTTTACTCCCTCATATAACCAATGTACACCCCCGAAGGGTCCACCGAGTCACCATTTCTTAGGCGGACGGTTATGCCCTCTACGTCCTCTGCGTCTAAGTCAGAGACCCAACCCTTCTAGGGGACCTCCTCCTTTACCGTTGGGTGAGGTCATGAGAACGGACCTCTTAGGGCACTTATCTCCTCGGATTGTCAGATATATCAGGTACCCCAACGTGTCTCAGTCTGTGTCGACTGACTGATTCCTGTGTGTGTGTGTGTGTGTGTGTGTGTGTGTGTGCCCGATATACTATCTATCCATGATACGATGCGGGACCCCTGTGTCTATAATTATTCTGGTTTAGGAAAACAACCTCTTCAAGGATCAGACTATTGTTCTATTTGTATAAGGGGTTGACGATGGTATTCCATACTTCTTATTGTACCGTCTCCACCGGTCGATGGTCAACGATACCCTTGTGACCCTTCCTCCACAAGTTGAGTGGTCACCACCGTCTCCCCCGTTATACTCTCTGAAGACCAGTCTACGGCAAGAGATTTCTACACCTCCACCGGACACCTTCTCTTTCCTTCCATAACGTTCTTCTTCTCGGTGGACCCGGTTCTGTCTCGTAGGACCCGTCCCTGTCGAAACCAGTCCTACCCCGTCTCTTATGGACACTTCTATTTGGTCTCTTCTTCCGACCCGTCCACCCCTGCGGAGGGAACCACTATCACCTCGAGGGTGTCCTGCTCGGCATTACCCCAAAACTCCTCCACACTCTGTTTGGTACCAGTCGCGTCTCCCCTCTTAAACCGTCTCGACTACGACCTCTACCCGTTTAATAGGTCCTCCGGGTACCTCTGGTGACGTTCACAGAGTCTTCGTAGTTATTCGTGTCCCAACCCTCCAGCAAACCTTATTGACACTTCTCCGTCGGGAACTTCCCCTGTAGTCCTATGACTGGACCCTGGTCCCATGACGGGGTCCTCTTGAATCCTGTCGTCGAGAGGGACTTAGAAGAAGAGTGGTCTATACGACGACCCTGTAGGACGACGGGGAGTCCAGGTCAGTGGAGGTGTACCTCGTGGTCGTCCGACCCCCGTCGTTTCTCCGTCCTTGACCCCGAGGTCCTTTAGGACCTATTAAGACCCTCACTCATGTTGGGGTTCGACTGAGTCGTACTGAGAGGGTTCTTTTACCTTGTCTCTACTGTCGGGGTGAGCTATTGGTCGTCCCCAAATAACTGTGTTTTTTTGTCTTTGCCCTGAAGGAACCACCAGGTCACCAATTCTGAGACTCGAGGGTCACGTCCCCTGAACCCAAGTTAGGGACCACCCTCTTCATTCTAGGGTGTCCGATGTGCCACACCTGTTTTATAAATTTTATTATTATCATTTTATTGGTCGTCCCTTGTCGAAACGGTTCTAGTTCAAGTTTTCTCTATGGACGGGCACGGGGGTTGTTTGAAAAACTGAGGATGTAGGGTAGAGAAGGTGGAGGTCGTAGAAGAGAGGGAGGACGGACCGTTGAAAAGGTGAATAAGGGAGGAAAGTCGAAAGAGAGAACCGGAACAATTTTTATTAGAGAGTGCAATTAGTTAATGAAGGGTGAACGAGATCGGACCTGATTGAAGAAGGGTATGTAATAGAATGAATTAGGAGTGTTATTGGAAATAGTTCACCCATGATGATCAAAGTAGTAAAACGTTTGGTCCTTTGACTCCGAATCCTTCTAATTCAATTGAATCAGTGTGTCAATAATTCAGTACCCCGTTACTAAACTTGGGTTCGCTACAATGACATCTCGGGTGTCAGAGAATTAAGGACACGACGGAGACTTCCAGGAATCCAGTGACAAAGAGAACCGTACGAACTTTATAAACCTTTCCTATCAGGAACGAACGACGGAAAAGACGGAATATTAGGTTGGGGAATTTACCATAACTAGACTGAAGGTAAGATTAGTCTCTGAAGGATCAAACGTTTATCTAATCGGAATAAGAGGCGGAAGGGCGTTATGAGTCACTACGACCCGTATAAGAAACCCAGGAAGGGTAAACCGAGGTCACTGGTACTTAAGAGAACCAAAAGGAGGATCGAGACGTTTACGGTAATAAAGACGGAGGAGGAGAAGAGGGTCGTGTTACAGTCGTACGGGTTTTGAAGACAGGAGTTAGAAGAAAAGAGACACGGGTGGGAGGAGGACCTTCGAAATGCATGAGATACGACCGAGAATGTCTCTCGGAGAGTTTACCTATAGAGCTCCGAACTAAAGAAAAACCTCCATGTCTTTGTAAATGGGTAGACGGGAAGGGACCACCGAGTCTCTCATTTCTTAGACGGGTGTTTCGTCCTCTGGGTCCAACCCTTCTAAGGGACCACTTCCCTTACCGTTGGGTGAAATCATAAGAACGCACCTCTTAGGGTACCTGTCTCCTCGGACCGTCCACTGTTGGGTACCCCCAACGTTTCTCAATCTGTGTTGGTTCACTGATTGTGTGTGTTTGATGACGAACACAGGGGAACTACCAGGGGAGTCAGGAGACGAGGACCCGAGTTGAAAAGGGGACCTAGATGGGAAGGGAATACACCAGAGACGAACCACTTATCCAGATAGGTGGACGAAGGATCAGTTCGTCGAGTTTAGGAACCTCGGAGAACTTAACTAGGGAAGGAGGGGTAGGGTAATCACCGATAGAGAGACCTCAGACGGTTCTGGACGAAGACACTAATAGACAGGAAGAAGGGGGGTCCATGCACACCGTAGACGGGGAAGGGACCGAAAAGACGTATTGTGTGTGTATGTGTATTTACAGTGTCGTGGATACTTGGTCCACGGACCACGGTTCCTAAGTCGGTGTTTAATCTGTCTGTTCCAGGGAAGGGAGTTCCTCGAGTCCGAACAACCCACCCTGTCTGTTCTCTTGTTCAGTAACGGTGAATGAGACAAGTTACGAGACCCCTATTATGTGTCGTACAAACGATGTCCTGGGGAAATCCCTGCGACCGTACGACCTTAACTCCTCAGTCTGTTTCCGAAGACATTTATTTACCGTAAGTTTGGACTCCGGACGGAATGTTCACCCTCGTCTTCGATCGGTCCCTTTCAATCCCTTCTGTCCCTTGTGTTCACTCCCTCTACTGGTGATCTCCGGGTCTCTTGTCTACTTTATTTCTGAACCCTTAAGGTCTCACCCCAACCATTCTGGGGACTTAATGTGATCATCTGACTCTCTTTCTCATCACTCTCCACTCCGACTTCCCCATTCGTTCCGGGTTGAGTACGTCCTACAAAAAACAACCAATTCTTCAAATATTAAATAGGACTCTCGTCACCCCTCGGTGACTACTCAACATTCGTTACCCTCTTGTATTAGTATATGTAATTTTTTTTAAAAAAAATTAAAAAAACTCGGGCACGGTACACCGGAGAACCTAACATCAAGGGACTGGTCCCTGAGTTGGGCTCGGGGGATGTCACCTGCGTGCCTTAGAATTGATCACCTGGCGGTCCCCAGATCAGTATAGATAAAATCATTTCCGATGGATGTTATATCTTTTACCTAAACTTTCACAGTTCTCCTCTCCGAACAATCCGGTGTCAATTCTTCCGACTACGGTAGTAGATCCTTTTTTTTACTGTCGCTACGACCGGGATTAGTCGTCCTCTCGGTACTCCCACCTTTCCTCACCTATACGTAAACTTCCTATAAGTACTGTCTCCCAACTACATAGTCCACAGTCTCTTTCCCTCTCCCCTCCTTACGCACGGTAAGTGTTTCCGACCCCTTTGTGACCCCTTATTGGATCAAACTCCCTTTCTACTACTTAAGGACAGGACATGTAAGTTTAAACTTCACGGACACCCCTTCGGACCAGCATGTACCCAAACCTCGAGTCTTCTCCATGACCTTCACCATGGACTTCACTGATCTGATCTACTCCAGTAAACCCTCCCAGACCTTCCTTGCAGAATAAAATCCCTACCCGGACTCTCTCCTTCATTTCCTATTGTTCAAATCCGTTCAACAACTTCTCCTGGACCCCAATCCTCCCAAACACACACACACAAACAGACAAAATACTACCTCTTCTGTGTGAATATAGATCAGATCTTCTCCCGGAAACCTAGTAAGGTAAGGAACCTGTTTCACTACCGTATTAACTCAACTATATGGTCCTTAACACCGAGTTTACCATTCCTTAGACGAACATTACGTCCTCTAGACCCAAGCTAGGGACCCAACCCTTCTAGGACACCTCTTCCCTTACCGTTGAGTGAGGTCGTAGGAACGGATCTCTTAAGGTTCCTGTCTTCTCGGACTGCCCAATGTCAGGCACGCCACTGTTTCTCGGTCTGTGCTGACTCACCGACTTGTGAAAGTGGTCCTTAAGACCTAGTCCATTTCTTCGTCCAGGGAAACCTCGTCTCTGGGGAGAAACGAAGAGTTTATTGTCCCCGACGAAGCTGGAGGGGAGGTCCCGAGACCCCTGAAAGGGTGGTGTTGAGCGTCTTCCTAACTGAGTCTCTTGAACAAAAAGTCCTACCGAATAGGTCCGGGGGTCCCTTATCAGAGAAGGGTTTTCCAGTTCAGGTCGGGACGTCCTAGATAGCGATGGAAAGGTCCTGAGTCGACGTCCACAGTCTCGTCCCCAAACTGTCTTGTCTGAGACTGACCCCACTTTCCGTGGGTCTCGGACCCTCGACCTAATAGGAGGAACGAAAGACGTTATACCAATCCCAGACGATTGTAAAGGACTACGTACGAATCACGGTCCAAGACCATCATCAGAACCCTACTTACTCTGTCCCGGAAGTGGACCTCCTGGGGTGTCAGGTCTTCCCCTCGATCTGTTCATTTGGTAGTCAATGCTCTGTTACCAGATCCTTGGAGCACTCTCTCCGGCGTCCCGATCCTTGGGTCCGTCCGAGAAGAAACCTTCGGGTCTCCCAAACTGCCGTCTTTCGATTTCTGAGGTTACTACTCCCTATCGTAGTGACTGAGTTACCTGTACTCAAACTCGTTTTTGAACCCCTCTACCACTTCCTGTCCTTTCAAACCGTACGACTACAGGTACCCCACCGTTTCTCGGTCTGTATTGAATCGTTACTCGTTGTTGTTTCTGAGGTTTAAAGGGTAGTCTGGGTCTCGAACCGAGAAGACAATAAAACCCCCTTTACCGTGGTGTTGGATAAAGTTTGACTGAAAAACAAGGAGACCCCCTTACAGAGGGGAGGATAACACACACTCATAACTCTTGACCCTCTGTCTTTTATAAACGTGTTTTGGAATGTCTTATAGGTTCAACTCGGAACCTTTGGGGTTTACTTTTCGTCCACTTCGACAGTAACGACCTACAATCTCTTAAGGACCTGAGACAGGAGTCTGGAGGAAAGAAGGATAGAGTAGGTTGAACACCGATTTATGATCAAAGTTTGACTGTTCAGGACAAGTATAGCTCAAGTATAGCCATCAGTCCCGGAACCGGTTGGGTGTGGTGACGGGACCGGAGTGTAAATATATAGGTCGACGGATAGGTGATAGGGACTAGTCTCTAGCTTAGGTATGGGAACAGTCACTCTCGTGTCTCAGGATTGGTGACCTGATGATCCCTTAAGGAAGGGTACCCGAAGAATTTGTGTGGAGATTGGTTTAAAGAAAGAGGGAGTTGGAACTTGGGCGGCTAGGGAACCAGAAGGAGTAGTGTCAGTTACCGAGTCCAGTTTGAAGACTCAGTTAGAATCGAGAACCGAAAGATGGAAAAAAAAAAAAGAAGGAAAACCGACGAGACCCAGGTTTTTCGGACGACCAAAAACATCGACACCGGGGAACCCAAATCGACGGGACGTCGTACGTCATACAATAAAGGGACTAGTCCCTAGTTTGGGTTCATGGAACATAACTTTCTGTTTAAGAATTAGTGACAAGGTGATCCCTTCAGGCACAGGAACCGAGAAAGAGAACAAGTGGATGGTGG
This sequence comes from Capra ibex, assembly GCA_006410555.1. Taxonomy (NCBI): domain Eukaryota; kingdom Metazoa; phylum Chordata; class Mammalia; order Artiodactyla; family Bovidae; genus Capra; species Capra ibex. Next base: position 51,555,373 of record SJYO01045292.1, on the reverse strand, counting down.
GGGTGTGGTGGGTATAGGTTGGACAGTCGTTTAGGGTACCTGTGCTGCAATTTATAGGTCTCCGATTTGAAGAGAGGGGTAAGGGAACCGAGGGTAAAATCGGGTTCTGAGGTAGCAGAGGTAGACCGACTCGGAGGTAGTAGAGGGACGAAGACACAAACAGAAGGACATCCTGTAGGAGTCTTGTTCCTCAGAAAATTTTAACACTAGGAAACTTTTTACACTTTAAGACAGTGAAGAAACGAGTTTACGGAGGTCACCGAGGGTAGCGTGAGTCCTATTCTCAGTTTCAGGAATGGTACCGGGGGTTCCAGAGGGGGACGGACCAGGGAACTGAAGTAGACGACCACGAGGGGTGGAAGTAGTGGGGCGGGGTCGGAGTGACCAGACGGATAGTGAGTGGGAGGTCGAAATCGTGAGAGTGTGAACATCTAGAAAGACGGACCCTGTAGGAAGGGGGTTTATAGAGGTACCGGATGAATGAGTGAAGAAAGTCTAGGAATGATTTTATAGAGGAAAAGTCACTCTAAAGAACTGATGAGATAAATAGACAAATCAAATTACGGTTTAAAAATCGTAGATGTCGTCACGGACCGTGGATACCTACGAGTTAATTATAAACAACTTATTTAATTAATCAGTACCCGACGTCACTCGAGGATACACATAGTTCACCCCCGGACCCTACACGGTCTTTTGAGGGATCTCATCATTGTGTTAAGGGTAAAACGTCTATTCCTCTGATTTCGAACCTCTTCATACTCGTGGAAAGGACAGACAAGAGTATCGTTGCGCAGGGGTCGTGGACAGTAAACGAAGACAGTAACAGGTAAAGGGGTTGATCTGCATTCTTAAAACTCGGGTTCCCAGTAGAGAATGAGAAACAACGAATTTTCATGGACCATCTTTCAACCCGTACATCTCTTACGATTCTCTATAAAAAACACACTTACTTACTTACTTTACTGGTTTAGTCCTATATTTGGGGGTCGACAGTCTATCGTTTCAGAGTTGAGTGGGGTGAGATGTCCCCACCGACATTCGACGACGATTCAGCGAAGTCAGCACAGGCTGAGACACGCTTGGGTATCTACCGTCGGGTGGTCCGAGACGACAGGGACCCTAAGAGGTCCGTTCTCTCGACCTCACCCAACGGTAACGGAAGAGGTTACATACTTTCACTTTTCATTTTCACTTCAGCGAGTCACAGGTTGAGAATCGCTGGGGAACCTGACGTCGGATGGTCCGAGGAGGCAGGTACCCTAAAAGATCCGTTCTCATGACCTCACCCAACGGTAACGGAAGAGGCAATGTCGGTATCGAAATCCGATAAAAGTCTTTTTATCTTATGGGGTGGCACCCCCACCCCCCCCCAGGGATTTTGTCGGTACCTCGGTTATCAATTCTCAGGGAGGGGAACCGTCTCACGAGAAGAACTCTCGGTCTTCATAAAGCCTACCTCTTGTCACAGGTGACCGACTATCAAAAAAAGGGTAGTGTGTGGTCCGTTTGCCTTTCTTAAAGAGGTGAGTCAGGAAAGTGTCAAGGGTCTGTGTGTCAGTTCCAATTAGAAGTCTGGAGAGGAGACACAAGAGGGCTGAATGACAGAGTAGATGAGAACGTCGAAATTTGTGGTTAATGTATGACTCTTCCAGATTCAAGTATAGACACTCGTCCTAGAACGGGAGTAGACGTAAGACGGGGTGATTAAAAGGGTTAGAAGTCGACGACCCAACCTGCCGAACGGGTAGTGGGTGAGTGAGTCGGAAGTCGGTCGTCAGAGACGACGGAAGGGACCCGGTGTGACTTTTGACTCAAAGGGGAGGGGCGGAAAGGTAGGGGTGACACTCAACCGAAAAAGGACTCAGAAGTAAGGTTGTTTGAGTGAGAGGAAATGGAGAAGAAAAATAAAGTAATTAAATAAAATTTTAATAACAATCAGAAATTAAAATTGCACGGTACTAGTCCTTTCCACCGAACATATTAGTAATGAAGAAAAATCGACACAGAAGACCGTACGTCTTGAAGGGGTTGGTCCCTAGTTTGGGTACGGGAGGTCGTCACCTTCGAACTCAGAATTGGTGGCTTCTTGGTGGCCCCTTTAAGAGAGAAAAATCTAGAGGTCAGGTCAAGTCAAGTCAAGTCAAGTTAGCGAGTCAGCACAGGCTGAGAAACACTGGGGTACTTAGCGTCGTGCGGTCCGGAGGGACAGGTAGTGGTTGAGGGCCTCAAGTGAGTCTGAGTGCAGGTAGCTCAGACACGAAGATAGTGGTCAGTGTAGGTGTTGACCCATAACAAAAACGAAACCAAGGTAGGGAAGTAAGAAAGACCTCAATGAAGAGGCGACTAGAGGTCATCGTATAACCCGTGGATTACTGGACCCCTCAAGGAGAAAACCATAGGATATTAAAACGGAAAAGTATAACAAGTACTCCAAGAGTTCCTTTCTTATGACTTCACCGAATGGTAAGGGAAGAGGCCACCTGGTGTAAGACAGTCTGGAGAGGTGGTGCTGGGCGTGCAGAACCCAACGGGGCGTCCGTACCGAACCAAAGAAACTCAATCTGTTCCGACACCAGGATGACACTAATCTAACCGATCAAAAGACACTCATACCAAAGGGGATTTAGGGACAGAATCCAGTACCTCTACCGAGTGAGGTAGGTACCTACTACCACCGGGTGAATAGTACACGAAGAGAGAGGACTCGGAAGTCAAGAGATCTAGTCATCAGGAATTTGATGTCCCTCCCCAGGATGTGGGGAAACTCTTACACCAGATACCCGGGAGAGGGAGGTTTTTCTGGGTGTATATGAGAAAAAATTTCTTTGAAAATTATAAAAAATTTACCTTCATATCAACTAAATATTACAAGATTAAAGACGACATATCTCTTATTGAGTCAATATGTGTGCATATGTAAGAAAAATTTATAAGAAAAGATAATACCAAATAGGGTCCTCTAACCGATATTAAGGGGTACGATAGGGAATCCTGGACCAACAAATAGGTAAGATTTATATTATCAAGTGTATACGAGAGAAAAAAAAGGGTCACAAAATAAAAAATAGATTTTAAAGAAGTTTTACATATTAACGATATGGTATAATTCAATGTTCAAATGGCATATCACTAAGTGTTAAAAATTTCCGATACGAGGTAAATATTCGTAGTTTATTGTATACTTCCTAAGTGTCTACGAGAACTTATGTCGTAAAACGTATCTGCAAGTTTAAGTGGGGTCAATTCTCGGCGAGACGTTCTCCCAGAGAGACGAAGAGGGGAGGGGAGATCCAAAGGTAACAACAACCGAGAGGTCAGTTAGTCTTCACAGAAATCTTAGTCTTCACAGAGGGATGGTATAATAGTGGTTATGGGAATAACAACACTTGTCGTCGGTGTTCTAAACGTGTTGGGGAAAAGTGCGTAGTTGACTAAAACACGAGAATTGCTGGGGTTCTCCTTCCTTGATAATAACAGGGTAAAAGTGTCGACTCGCTTGAGGTACCAATACACAAAACGGTTGTGGTGAGATTCAGGTCCGACAGAAAGGAGACGTGGCGTAACACAACGGGTAATATTTGACGACAAAGGAAACTGGGAAAATAGAGGTGGCGCACTTTGGATGGAGACGGGGGATGGGTGTGGGGTACCACACAACGGACAATAAGAGTTGACGACGAAAAGAAAAAAAATTGGAGGAGAGAGGGACAGTGGACTTTCCGTGTAGTGGAGGGGGTGAAGAGACTTCGAGGGAGGAAGAGGGGGTAGGTACGGAAGTTGACTGGTGTCCACCGAAGAAACGTCAACGAACTCGTGTACACTCGGTACGTTCCCAACCAAAGTAAAGGGGAAGGTGAGTCGGGTCGACACGGACGGAGATCCTAGGAACGACCGTGAGGTTGGGGAAGACCGTCTTCCGAAACCGTGAAAATCCCAACGGTATGGTCTTTAGGTCCATTCTCCTTCCTTTCCCTGTGTGACAACTCCTGGATGAAACCCAGTCCGAAGTACGTACCGGACCCCCGAGTCTGAGGTTGGAAATTTCGGAGGTTGAAGGTCTAAGAAGGTGATGACTACCCGTGAAACCCAGTCCGAAGTACGTACTGGACCCCCGGGTCTGAGGTTGGAAATTTCGGAGGTTGAAGGTCTAAGAAGGTAAGATGACTACCCATGGACCTCCGAGATTCTACTAACCAGACTTAGGTAGACGACGGACAGACGGTTACCGATTCCCGGGGAGACGTCGAACCGATTTGAAATTGACGGGGGACTCGGTCGTTTTGATGACGAGTCGCGGAGGTACTCTTTGTGGACCGACAACCAATTGGAGAAGGAGAAGTCGAGTTTAGAGTCTGGCCGGACTAGTAAAATCAGTCCAATTAGTGTTAGTGTGAAAACGAGGATCACACTATTTTATCAGCCAGTAATGTTTTCGTCAAATATTTTGACGAATGGTTTCACATTGTATCTGTATCTTTTCGTGCGTATAGTTTTCAACCGTTGAACTACTTGGAATTGGGTAGACATATTGGACGTGGGTCAGTTCTTTGTCTTAACCAGTCGTGGGACGTTGTGGTGACCGGACACACGAAAGAAGGAGAGGAACGGGAGTCGCATTGGTGATAGGACTACTGGAAATTGTCGCGTCTAACCAGGACGAACCAAAACAGGGTGTTTTTGTTAAAATTCTCTTCATCTGGTAAGAGAATAGGTGTGGGGATCTGTGTATAAAATTAACTAACTAACTAAGTGAAGTAGTAACTGGTCTACAACTGACACATATTTCACCTAGTTTTTAGACTTAATTTTGTTTTTTAAGACCCTGAAGGAACCGCCAGGTTACCAATTCTGAGGTGTGAAGGTTCCGTTTCCAACGTCCAAGGTAGGGACCAGTCCTTTGATTCTAGGGTATACGACACCCCGTACCGACTTTGGGGGGTTTTCGTTTTTGGTTCTCGGACACCGGAGTTTCCCAGAAACCGACATTTGACTGGGAAGTGACTCGGACGTCTTAGGGTTTCACATAGGAAGTATTTCCCGGGTCTTGTGCGTTCGGATAGCCTAGTGAAGGAGATTTCAAGTTCACGAATAGAGTGACCCAAAAAATAAAAAAACGAAAGAAAGGAGAACTAAAATAAAATAAACAAATCAAGACTTCCTTCCTTTAATCTCTACGATCCCCCCTAAGGCGGAGGGGGTGGAGGTGTGCTAAGATCGAAACTAGTGAGGATCTACCTCTTTAGTAGAGTATTCCGATGGACGACGTAAAAGGTTCTTCTACACCGTTCAATCGAAATTTGACAATTTGTGTGTTGAGTTTGGGGGGTTTCGACAGGACAAACACGAGTCTATACGACGTCGAAAACGAACGACTAAGATCGGGACGGGAGACGTTAGAGGTACTTAATTAACAGTTAAGTTATAAGTCCAAAACCCACAAAAGGACTCACGGTCCGAGTCTCCGTGTACTCCACCCCGAAAGACTTGAGACTTAAGATGAGTACCTCTAGGACCCTAACTGACTAAGTCCCTACACCGATTTGGTTGTGAATGATGTCTTGTAAGGTGACTTGTGATTAGGGGTCTTTACGAAACACTTTTATCTCGAACCTCGAGTTTCCTCAACTCGTTTACGAGGGACGAGAGACCAGAGAAAGAGTATAGTACAGAATATGATCGTGTCTATTCTGAGACCCTCTAGGCCTTCGTATTTTGACTAAGTGAAACGGTCACAAAACTTCTGAATGTACTGAATCTTAAGGAAAAGGATATCTTCCGGACACTCATGAAGAGTCTTAATCACAGGAGTCCCGTCCTATGTCTGGTTCATTGAAATTTGTAGGAGGGTTTGACGTGATCGGGTACCACTATGGTTCGGGAACTTTACACCGGTTAGGTTTGACTCTACACGACACACATTTCCGTAAAGGCTCCACAGCGTCGACCATTTCTTGGACGGACGGTTTCGTCCTCTACGTTCTCTGCGCCCAAGTTTGGGACTCAGCCCTTCTAGGGGATCACTTCCTTTACTGTTGCGTAAGGTCATAAGAACGGACTCTTTAGAGTACCCGGTACTAGTCTCCTCTGACCGCCTGATGTCACGTGTCCCACCGTTTCTCAGCCTGTACTGACTCGTGTCTCTGCGACGTAACACTCACATTTTGTGTGTGGTCTAAAGTTTTAGGATCTTCTTTTAGTCTCCAATTTTCAAACATAGACCGAATATACAACTTTATTCTGTTAAAAACTTTATAACCCAATTTTGCATGACAATTTTAATTGAAGTAGTCCCTGAAGGGACCACCAGGTCACCATTTTCGAAGTGGAAGGTTAAGTCCGTTACGGTCAAACTAGGGGCCAGTCCCTCGATTCTAAGGGTGTACGGAGCACCGGTCTCTTTGTTTTGTATTTTGTCTTTATCATACCATTGTTTAAGTTCTTTCTAAATTTTTTACCAGGAGTAGTTCTTTTTTTGAGAAATTTTTTAATTAAAGCAGAAAAAGATAAAGCGAAAAATTTTACACTGATAACCTTTTATGGCTCAATACGTACACCGTACGTAATACAAAGGTAACCTCCCGCGATGAAGTTGTGGGACGGTACGACACGTCCGAGACACCCGACTTTCTCCCCGTACCCTGTCCCTCTCCCAAACGTCGGGTCACCTCCTTCATGTCCCACTGGGACCCTTAAGTGACTTCCCCGTCGAGTGTTTCGAAGTTCTGTCCGACCAGTCCTTCACCACTGATTTGACTCTACACTTTCTACTTGTCCTCAATCTGTCCCCTTCCGTCTCTTTTATCGTACTCGAGTCGGGACCTTCTCTTTCTGTTTGACTCATAAGGTCTTACAGACTACACCCTCCACCCCTTCTCTCCCATCCATCACTGGGTTGTACTCTGGTCTCTCCCGTCGGTCCCAGTTCTAAAAACCTCCGGACCATTCGGGACCCAGTCCTTCTAAGGGACCTCTTCCTCTTTCTGTACCGTTAGATGAGGTTATAAGAACGGACCTCTTAGGGTACTCGTCTCCTCGGACCGCCTGATGTCAGGTACCTCAGCGTTTCTCAACCTGTGTTGACTTCGATGAATCGCACGTACGTACATTTGGGACCATTCCTCAAAGAGGACTCCCGTCACTCTGTGGTGACTTCCCAAAAGTCGATCCACTCTAATCCTTCTTGACTTAAAAATCTTTCTTATCCATAAACCTACCCCGCATCTATACTCACATCTCTATTTTATGTCCGTCCTACAGATGAGTCTTTGACAACCTCAGTAGCTCCTCACTCTTCAGACCTTTGATAAGATGTTTGGGGTTTTAATTCCTTTAGGTCGTAGACCGTTTTCTCAGTCTCTACCCTGGTGACCGACCCTGAGGATGAACCTCCACCCTGGTCCGCTCTCTCACCAACAATAACAACGACAAATCAACGATTTAGTACAAACTGAGAAAACGTTGGGGCACCTGACATCGGACAGTCCGTGGAAGACAGATACCCCAAGAGGTCCGTTCTTATCACCTCACCCAACGGCAAAGGAGGAGGTCCCTTAGAAGGACTGGGTCCTTAGCTTGAGTCCAAAGGACGTAACCGTCCACCGAAGAAATGGTGACTCGGTGGTCCTTTCGGGTCTCTCCCACCTCGGTCCCAACTATAGGGTACAACCAAAATTAAAATAAATAAACAAATAAAGAAACCGGCACGGAGTTCCGTAAGCCCTACAATCAAGGGGATGGGCCCAACCTTGAACACACAGGACGTCACCTTCATGTCTCAGAATTGGTGACCTGGTGACCCCTTCAGGGGACCAAAATTTACCACTCCGACACTACCCTTTTGTCTTCAGGAACCCTCCCCTTCTACTACTTAAATCCCAGTAAGTTCACCTCCTACCTTGCTTTACACCACGTATCTCACCCCTATGGGTTCTACTTCACCTGTCGACCCACACCAAGAGTCTTCTCTCGATACCCCACCTCCATCTCAGGTGTCCTTTGTAGAGGACGGAGTAGACGTGTTACTCCGGCACTAGATGAAGGGTCACAATGACACTATTAATCTACTACATAGCTCAACTTACACGGTCCGGAACGTGTCCGAGCGTCATCCACGAATCCCTCTAAACCAAGAAACAAAGTCTCCCAGACAGTCAAGGTAAAGGATGTACCAGTTTACATGGTTCACGAAACGTCTATGGTGAAGGAGGAGGTCATGGGTACCCTGGGTGTAGAAACAAGAGTTTCAGGGGTCACGTGACTACCCCTCTACAACGACCTTTTTCGACACCCCTCTCTCTCACATCCATCGAAGGGGGACGGACCCAATAGGAGCTCGCTCTTCCCTCTCCCGTCAGTCACGAGACGTCACCTCCTCTACGACAGGACCCGTTGACCTCGACCCCGGTGGACGGGGTTTGGACGGTAGTCGTTCAGTTCTCTGGAACGGGACAAGATTCGGAGTTAATGAGGTGACCGATTTCTTCCTTCGAAGGGACCAAATCAGGGCCGGAAGAGGACCGAGGGTCTTTCGGAGAAGGGAAAAGAACTGGGTGTCTTCTGTAGTGAAGGAACTTCTGAACCGAGCGACACCCGGAGGACCGCAGAGGAACGACCCCGCCTCCCGGTTTTAGAACTGTTCTAATTCTTCTCCAAAACCCTGACCCGGTCGACCCTTTTGTCCTTTCTACTGCTTGGTCTGAGGGGAGGGGGAGAGGAGGACCCCCAACAAATAAGGTCAAGAGGGAGTCGGCTCAAAAGGCCTAGGTAGCATTACGAACTGTAAAGTCGACCACAGACCGGAGACCGGGGTCCCGTGGATTGCGTGGAGAGGTAGTGTCTCGAGTGTCTTATCTGAGCGAGGGCACGGGTGAACCGGTTGACGCGGCTCGAGGACCTTTCGTCGTTCGTGTGTCTATATAGATTTGACTCTCGGAGGGTGTCAGGTCCCCTCCTGAACAGGAAGGGTGTTCGGAGAGGTCGACGGCATTAGAACAGTAAAAGTCGGTACCCTTTACTCCAAGTCCCTTCGGTGGGTACAGTGGGTCGTACGACCGCCACCGAGGTCTTTGTCCCTCCCGACCTTCCCTCTCCCTATGGAATAGTTACTCTCCGTTCAAAAAGACCTCCGACGACGACTTTGAACGAACCAAAGTTAAGACTGAGATGTTAAAGGACGGACACCTTAAGTCCGTCCAAGGATGCCCCTCCGTCGCACCCCACATCGGCCAATTCTCGTGTCTGAGACCTTAACTTTCAGTCAAGGCGGTAGACGAGTAAGACACTGGAACCCGTTCAAGGAAGCGGAGAGGCATGGCGTCAAAGGTGTCGACATTTTGTGCTATTATTATCGAGACTGGTGTATCTGAACAGCACGCCTAATTTACACTATTAGGTACACCTTGTGAAGCGTGTCACAGACCGGGTCCCCGGCTAAGGAAAGTACAGTCGACGTATACCTAAGCCTGGAGCACCTGAAGGCGGGGTGGACGAGGGGTCGGACAGTGGGCAGTGGGACCACCGAGTGAGTCGGGAACCGCACACCATCCATGGGCGACCACACGACTGACGTCCTCACCAACCCCTAACTGAGTCACAAAGACTTTTGCTCAAAGACTATTACACACCCTCCTCCTAGGACTTCCTTCTAAAAGCCCTCAAAGGGTTGGTAGGACGCTCCCTAACGAAAAACGTGCGATCATACTTGAACTTTTATAAAGGTCTGCAGAAAACGGAGGGACTACCGTCTTCGGTGAACATACAAGTGACACTTGACAAGTTTGCAATGTGTGTCTATAGTCCGATTTCAGGACTCATTAGGACGAAACTTTCTTCACAAGTGACAAATAGATTCTGTGCGTGGCAAATAGACTCCTTACAGGAAGGTCTAAAAGGGACACGGACCATAAACTCGAGACGACACACAGGGTGAGACCATAGTTAGATCTACTGACTGACATGGAATCCCACCCGTAACAACCCGATCCTACGTCTTAAAGTACCTTGTGAATTAGTCGTCAATTTCGGTGGCTACTGAGTGTGGGCTCCGTATGTTAATCGGAAGTCCTGAGACTCTGGGCCTTTACTGCTTAGTTCAAGGGTGGACCGAAGCCTCACTCAGGACTCTAATTTAAAGTCGTTCCTCTAGGAGGTCACATGAACTAGAGTTAATACACGTTCAGTTGGTTCGGAAGTACTCCCCCGTCTTACCCTCGACACCGGGGCGACGGGTCTCTTATCGTGGGTTGGGGAGGGGTGGGGGAGTTGGGGATAGTGAGTGAATGACACACATCTCTTGACTCGACTTCCTCGGTCGGTCCGACCCGACCTGTGCCCACCAAAGACACTGGAGTCCGTTCAACGAAGAGAAAGGGATCCAAAGAGTAGACTTCTTCCTCCTCTTAGAAGGACGGAACTTTCCGTGTAAGGGGGTAGGTAGGTGGGTAGGTAGGTATCTTCTACCATAAAGTATTCGTACACCCTCCTAATGAGTTATTTGTATCGATAGATCTTTTTTTTCAACTCAGGTCACCATCTAACATAATAACAAGTCGTTTATAAATGAAAGGGGTCGGGAGAAGTGATACCCTCCTTATATGAAGGAGTGACACAACTGTAACCTTAATCGGTACACTGAACGTAACCGGTTTTCTTACACACACCTTCACTACGACAGAGGTAAAGGGGAAGAACTCGTCGACCGTGAACAGCACTCTTGGTACTCAGAGTCTGTCACCCCCGACGAAGTCGGACCTAAGTCTTACTCTTCTATGTACCCCGTGTGTGGGGTGTCGGACCTCGGGTCGGATCCTCTCGACGCTACTTGGGGTTTGACTGAACGTTTTGGGGACCCACTCTTTACTTACGAATGAAAACATTCGTGAGTCAAACATCTTCGACGACAAAAAGAAGAAGAAGTTCCAAATAACTCTATATTAACTGTCTGTCGAGACATATGTAAACCCGAAACTTCCACCGCGACCACCACTTCTTGAGCGGACGTCACGTCCTCTTCGTCCCCTGACACCCAAGGTAGAGACCCAACCCTTCCCGAGGACCTCGTTATGACCGTTGGGTGAGGTCATAAGAACGGACCTCTTAAAGTACCTGTCACCTCGAACCGCCCGATGTCAGGTATCGCAACGTGTCTCAGTCTGTGCTGACTTCTCTGAATCGTGCGTGTGTGCGTGCGTGTGTGCGTGACCTATCCAAATTCCATTTGTCGTATTACTAAACTGGATGTATGAAGGTACTTTACTACTGGTGACGTTCAAATCACTTATAGGTAGTAGGATATGTCTACGTTTTAATTTCTTTATCTTTTTTTAAAAAGAAATACTACTCTTGTGAATTGTTGCAAGTATGTATTGTAGATCGACACAATTAACATAAATAGTACAACATGTAGTGTAGGGATCATGAATAAATAGAATATTGACCTTCAAACATGGAAAACTGGTGGAGATAGGTTAAGTAAGTGGGGAAAGGAGAACATTGGTGTTTAGACTATAGAAAAAGATTCTCAAACAAAGACTTCACATTAACTGGATCTTGTGATACAGTCCAGGACAATGTCTTGTATGACTAACCTATAAAGATATGTAAAGTTTTAGTAGGGGTACCGTTCCTTCACAAAAAAAAAAAAAAATTACGTCGTAACAACATCGTTTTAGACCAGGTACACCTAGAGATTGAGTGAGGAAGACCGACTGAATTGAACCCAAGTTCCTTCCTAACAAACTAATCTACGATAAACTGGACTCTAGACTCACAAATCTTCCTGGATCGACATACCGGTAGAGTCCCCTCTACAAGACCCGTTTCCCTTGTCGTTTCGGTACCAGGACTCCGACCTCCTTTACACCGGACAAATCCGTATCTTAATTCCAGTCACCCTACCTAACAAACTATTCTTTCCCCTTTCCCCAGACTCCGCGTACATAAGTTACCCACTGAAGTGTAAAGGTGAACCTGTAGAGAGTCTGTGAAGTCTTATAGTTTAGGTTTCGACTTAGACACTAGAAGAGGATTTAGGTAGGAAGGAAAAAGTAAAGGAGTAGAGTCAGTTACCGTGGTGGTGGATGAATGAACGGGTCAGGGGGTTCGATGCTCCGACCTAAAGTAGGAATTGAGAAGGGAGAGGGCCTTTGGGGTGTAAGTTAGATAGAAGTTTAGGACTGTTAAGGTGGGAGACCACTAGAGTATAATCATAAACAGGTGAAGAAAGGTGGAGGAGACTCTGGTGGGGTCATCTTCGGTGATAGGAGAGAACGAACCTGGTGTCGTAATCGGAGGAGGGGTCGAAGGGATGGACGTAAGAATTACGAAGAGGTTAGTCAGGAGATATACCTTCGGTCACCAGAATAAATTTTTGTTTGGGACCAAGTAGACATGTCACCTTATAATAACTCATTATTTCTTACTCGATTCGAAACCCACCTTACCAACGTGCTGTTACACTTTTATGAATTAAGACGACTTGACGTATGAATCTTTACAAATTTTACCATTTAAAATACAATACATATAAATGAGGGGGGGGTATGTTTTCTTACTCGATAGTTCGGTACTTTTTTGTACCTTCTTGACATTTACGTATAACGATTGGCTTCATTCGGTTAGACTTATCCGATGTATAATATACTCGGGTTGAAGACCTTTTCCGTTTTGATATCCCTGTCATTTTTCTAGTTAACTCCAGTCCCTCCCTGACCTCTCTTTTCTTTCCAGTTCGTGTCCCATAAAAATCTCGTCACTTTGAAAGACATACTATGACATTACCACTTGAGAACAAGAGTCTGTAAACAGTTTTGAGTCTTGATAATTATATGTTGTGTTTCTCACTTGGGACCACATTTGATACCTGAAGTCAATTATTTTTTTTTGAGTGTTTTAGTTTGTTCAGTTCAAAGTACTGGGGAGACAAATTCCGAAGGTCACAGATGGGAGACTGCACCGATCCTTCCAGACAGACAGGAGGCGACCAAGTAGGTAGGGACCAGTAAGACATCCCGAGTGAAATAAATGTAAAATTTATAAAAGAACCGGTGCCGTGTGTCGAACACCCTAGAATCAAGGGACTGGTCCTCGACTTGGGTCCGGGAGTCATCACTTTCCCGTCTCAGGATTGGTGACCTGTCGGTCCCTTAAGGGGTCCCGAGTCAATTTTACAGTGGAGAAGTCTCTTCGGGAGGGAGTAAGTGGTCTAGTCTAGGAGTGCCGGGTGAGGAAACAAAATGGAAGGGACATCTAAGTCAAAAAGTTAAGACGTCGTAAACGTGTAAACATTAATCTCTCAATTAACATAAACAAACGTGTTACCAGAGTACGGGGTACTTCCACCCCCAGTACATAGGTAGAAGTAGTAGAATAGAGATCTCGACTCGACCACGGACCATGTGTTATCTCCAGTCATGTGTACACCAACTTGTGTCAAACTTTACTTTGACAAGAGACTACGGTACATATACTTTATAGGTCTTGTCCGCTTAGGTATCTCTGACTTTCGTCTGTCCGTCACCGGTCCTCTCCCGACCCGGCCCCCGCCCCCGCCCCTAGTAAAACCCCCTCACCTTTACAAAACTTTAAACTGTCTCTACTGCCCACAAGTCGTACTACTTTCATGACTCACTTGAATGTGAAATTTCATCGAGTACATTACAGTACATTTGAAGAGGGGTTAATTTTTTTTATCTGACTTCGTAATTAGTTACATAAAGAAAGGAAGAAGAGGAGGAGACGGGAGGGGGAGGAAGAGAAGGAGGAGGAGGAGGAAGAAGTGTCGGAATATTGGGTAATACAAAGAGTCCAAGTCTGCTCATGGAAACCGGAGTCTCCACCAAAAACATCGTCTTTACGTCTTTGTGATGTTTTGTTAATCACAATCGAAAAAAAGGAATTCTAAAAAATAATATCTTTAAATTTTTATATATAAATAAATAATTAAACCGACACGGCCCAGAATCAACCTCCTAGAAGTAACACCGTACGTTCGAGAAATCAACACCGAACACCCGAGATCAAGGGGCTGGTCCCTAGCTTGGGTCCAGGGGGCCGTAACCTTCTCACCTCAGAATCGGTGACCTGGTGGTCCCTTCACGGATAATATCTTTTAAAATTCGCATATGTTTTTATCTTATTTCATTACTTCGAGGTGTATGGGTAGTTGGTCGAAGTTGTCAATAGTTGAGTACCCACTTGAAGGATATACGGGTGGAGAGGGGGAGGAGGTAACATACTCAAATACGTTTATAGTGTATGACATATATAGTAAAGTAGACATTTGTAAAGGAACACAGAGAAATTTCTATTCTTGAAAGTCGCACATTGACGTTATGGTAATAACGTGGATGTTTTAGTTGTTGTGTAAGAATTGTGACAGTTCATAGGGAAGTCCCAAGTTTATACAGGTTAACGGCACAATAAACTTTTGTATACTACATAAACAAACTAGTTCTAGGTTTGTTCCAGACATCTAACGTAACTTACTATACAGAGAATTCTGAGAAAGTTACATGCCCGAGAAGGTTACAGATAAAAACACATTCTCACCCTTCATTTTATCTCTCCTGAACCTCTCTATTGGGGAAAAAGAAGTTAGATAAATAACTTCTTTACTTCATAAACAGAGCATCTCAAAAGATGTCACACCCAAAACGACTAACGTAGGGACACCACAGTAAATTACATAGGGAAATATACTACACTGATCATAGAATTGTCTCAGTCCAATCTACAAAAAAATCGTCCTTATGGAGTGTCCACTACGACGTGTGGAGGTGGTCCTTCGTGTGGTACTTATACATAAATAGAGAGAAAGTCACTGTAAGGCTCGGTAACTACTAGTACCGGAGTTGGATAACAAAACCAACAACTTCCGATGTTTTGGGGTTTACGTTTTAAGATTAATTTTTTTTTAAAAAAAAACCAATATGGTACACCGTACGCCCTAGAATCAAGGGGTTGGTGCCTAACTTGGGTTTGTGGGACTTCACCTTTGTGTCTCAGTTAGTGACCTGGTGGTCCCTTCAGATTTTGAGATTAAGAATTAAAAAAAAAGTGGATAATCGTCTTAATGTAGATAGTTATCTTTGAAGGAGATTGCTTAATCAACTAATGTTACTCTAAGTCAAGTATATCCTTTTCATCTTTTTTTTTTATGACTAAGAAAGAAAAATAAATGGTTGAAAGTTTTACAACTGAACGAAGGGATTGCACGAGTTTCTCTTAGGTTACTCTAAAAGAAAAGAAGAAAAAAAAACTCATAGTAATACTTGAATTCCTGAAATTTACACAACTAAAATTTGGAATAAGGATGAGTTTAACAGAATAGAAATCGGTCTATCTTAGAGAAGATTAACTAAAGACTCAGGAAAACTGTACTGGAAGATCGAATAAACGAAAGACCTTATCGTTCTACAAGACCCTAGTAGGACATGTGAAAAAAAAACGTGGTCTAGACCTTAACCGGTAAAGAGGTTTCTCGGAACTAAGAACCCTTTACTATAAATCTAGAAAGTGTTAGAAAGGAGATCCGTACGAGTATCGATGAGGTAACCATTAACAAAGGTCCAGAAAAGTCACCTATCTCTATTTTTTTTAAATTCTCCAGAACTCAAGTGTGACTATTTAAGTTTAAATTAAATCTAATGTCTCAGAAACGAATTGAACGAGTCAAAATATAAATATAAAGAAAAGGGAATATGACTCTCAGACCCAAAGATTACCGTTATTGTGAATTAAATACGTATTAGGCTCTTACATATCAGTTTAATGGTATAGTTTTAATAAACTTTACTAAGAAGACACTCACTAAGGTGATAGTTAAATTAAGGATCAAACTACGTAGACAAAGTAAAACTAAAATTCAAAATCCCTAATGAAATAAACTTTAAGTCAAAACGAAATTATTAATACATCTTCTCACTATATCAAGATGTCGGTTTAGAAGTTTTGTTTCATATGAGTCAATTCAGATCTCAGATATGGATAAGGGAGGTGAGACCAGAAAGGGAGACAGTATCCATAAGTAAAAAATTTTTAAAATAAAAACATGAAAGAGGAAATTAAAATTTCTGACATTCACATATACACGCGGATATAGGAGAAAGAATGTATCGACCATCGTATGGTATATATAAAGAAAACTCTCCATGAACAAACAATTTCACAAAAAACAAACAAACAAAAGAAGAAATTAAAAATTGATTAATTAAAAAACTGACGTGGTGCTCGGAACACCCTAGAATCAAGGGACCGGTTCCTGATGTTGACCTGGGTGTCGTCACATTCGTACCTCGGGCATGGTGAGCTGACGGTCCTCTAAGGGAGAAGAAATTAAAATTCTTTATATTCGTATATACACATATATATAAATATAGGGGAGAAAGAATGTATTGACTATCGTATGACGTAAGTGAAGAAAGACATTTATACAAGACTTCAAGAGTCGGACAGAAATTGTTATACAGAGATTCAGAAATTACTATATAAGACTTTAAGTGGGATAATATTACACATCTCTGTTGAGTAAGGGAAAAGTGTCGACGTATCATGACGTAGTCCATTTACATGGTGCTATAAAAGTGAATTGGGGGACAACTCCCTGCAAACCCATCAAAGATCGGTAGACGACAATGTTTCTCATATTATTGTTTTTCAGAACACGCATTAATGACAGTCCGAAAGTCGTCGTATAAAAACCCTACCTAAGGATCTTCATCCTAACGACCCCCTACGTTAGGATACATCATGACCTAAAACTTCAAGATCGGCTTCTTATGGAAGACACACTCGAAAAAGTCTCCTGGAGAGACACGAGATCAAAGAGTAGACGTCTTACTCTTATAATTGTCGTAGAGGGAGTCTCTCAAAAACCCTTCTGATTTGTCCGATTTCCAAATTTCACGAATCTTATACGGACCGGGTTTCCTCCACAAGTCATTTATAATTATTCCCCACCCTTCACGTCCTTATGCACCCGTCCCTCCTACCATACATTGTGATCTACGACCTTACTCAGAAACTCTTCTCCAAGATACGGACGAAGTGAACGGGGACGCCCTCTACATCCTTATCATCTTAGGTCTCTACTTCAAACCTCGAGTTTCTTCTCTAAGTTATTTCCTATACCTAAACGTACATAAGGCTCCTTTTTCTTCTTCCTTTAGCAGTGAACTGACGTAAATGAATAAATAAAAACCGACGAGACCTAGAAACAACAACGTGTACCCGAAAGAGATCAACGCCGCTCGCCTCCGATGGGAAGTAACGCCTCACGACGGAGATCCGCGCGCCCAAAGTGATCAGGACCACGAGACCGAATCAACGAGGGTCCGTACACCCTAGAAGGGTCTGGTCTCTGACTTCGGCACAGAGGAGGTAACCGTTCACTTGAGAATTAGTGTCCTGGTGGTCCCTTCAGGGGTGCACTGACGTAAATTGGACTTAAATCCGTTACCGTGAGGTGAGGTCATGAGAACGGACCTTTTAGGGTACCTGCCTCCTCGACCATCCGACGTCAGGTACCCTAGCGACTCTCAGCCCGTACTGGCTCGCTGAAGTGAAAGTGAAAAGTGAAAGTACGTAACCTCTTCCTTTGTCGTTGGGTGAGGTCACAAGAACGAACTTCTTAGGGTCCCTGTTGCCTCCTCGGACCACCCGACGGCAGACACCCCAACGTCTCAGTCTGTGCTGACTTCGCTGAATCGTCGTCGTCGTAGTGTCATTTAGAGAAGGTCTCCCACCCATGAACTCTGTCTACAAGGTGTGCTGCTGCCTTTTTAGTTAATAAAACGCATAAACAAAACATACTCAAATGCCGGACACTTTAAACATGGGCAATGTTGTATTAAAACTGACTAATTGAACTCCGTATTCTTTTCATCCTAAGTTCTCTTACCCTTGCTACCCCTCCCCATTTTTCTTTATCACCCTTCACCGAAACAAGTGGAATGTGTCCTCGGACCTCGACACGACAGATTATGCCATCGATGACCGGACACACTAATCACCGGCGGCATAACTTGTTGGATCGATATTTTGTTGATTAAGTAACGTCTTTCAAGATAACTTATCATGACTAGATGAGATGTGAGGTCACCTTGTCGTATACACCTCTGAAATAAACCTACCGGGACCCCGTCATCTGGGACCACGACTTTCAGAGTAGGATCATGGGGGTAAAGACTACGGGGGACTTTGCCCCGTTTTGACCGAGAGACTTCCAGGTCCGATCGGCGGGTCTTGGTGAACCGGTAGGTTTAGGTACAGAATTCGAGGGGTGGGAGGAGGGAGGAGGTCCCTCGTGGACGAACGTCGAGGACGAGAAGTAGGGAAAGGAAGGTCGGACCGAGGGGTTTCGATACGGGACAGAGTAGGGGGTTCAGAGAAAGAGTCCCAGGATCGTCCGGGTCTGAGTCGACTGCATAAACGGGAAGTAGGACACGGTTCCGACCTACCTCCACCGACCCCCTAACGGACGTCCACCTCCGTCCGTCCCGTTGGGGGTCGACCAAGGATGAATTAGAGACGACCGAGTATAAAGGACAAGGACAGTGGTCCAGGGCCCGGATAGTTTCCCACGACACCTTCGACCGGGGAAGGAAGGAGGTGGCACAAACGAAAACTTTTTCCCCTTCACCTTGACGGGGTCCCCGACACTTGACCCGACTGTCGTGCCGAGACCAAGAGACAAGGGGACGTTGGGAGGGCCGGGATTTTGGAGGTCGAGAGTCAGGATGAGTGCACTAGTACGGGTGAGGTGTTTTTCGGAGTAGTCTCCGAAGAACGTTTTAACGTTCCAGATCCTCGGACCTCGGGGTCTGAGTCTCCTTCGGGGGACGAGACGAACAAGGACGTCCCTACTACACTGGTGGAGTAACGATAGGGTGAAGGTAAGCTGTCGCTAACCAGTAGATGAGACCCGGTCCGGACCTCTTGTGGTCCCAGTTCTGTTGTTTACTCCGGGGACGGGAAACTTACAGGTAGACCACCCCTTCTGTCTGTTGTTTGTTCTTCCCGCTCCCCAGGATAGACTCCTGGGCCAACCCAACAACGACAAGTCAGCGAGTCAGCACAGGCTGAGAAACGCGAGGGTGCTTGACGTCGTACGGTCGGAAGGGAGGAAGTGGTAGAGGATCTCAAACAAGTTTAAGTACAGGTAACTCAGCCACTACGGTAGGTTGGTAGAGTAGGAGACAGTAGAGAAAGAGGAGGACGGAAGTCAGAAAAGGTCGCTCACCGAGAAGGGTAGTCCATCGGTTTCATAACCTCGAAGTCGAAGTCGTAGTCCGACTTATAAGTCCAAACTAAAGGAAATCCTAACTAACCAAACTAGAGGAACGACAAAGTATCGATTCAGCGAAGTCAGCACAGGCTGAGACACACTGGGGTATCTGCCGTCGGGTGGTCCGAGGGGGCAGGGACCCTAAGAGGTCCGTTCTTGTGACCTCACCCAACGGTAAAGGAAGAGGTTATGTACTTTCANAGTCCATCGGTTTCATAACCTCGAAGTCGAAGTCGTAGTCCGACTTATAAGTCCCAACTAAAGGAAATCCTAACTAACCAAACTAGAGGAACGACAAAGTATCGATTCAGCGAATTCAGCACAGGCTGAGACACACTGGGGTATCTGCCGTCGGGTGGTCCGAGGGGGCAGGGACCCTAAGAGGTCCGTTCTTGTGACCTCACCCAACGGTAAAGGAAGAGGTTATGTACTTTCACTTTTCCCTTTCACTTCAGCGAGTCAGCACAGACTGAGAATCGCTGGGGTACCTGACGTCGGATGGTCCGAGGAGACGGGTACCCTAAAAGGTCCGTTCTCATGACCTCACCCCACGGTAACGGAAGACCTAAGATTATACCCACCAAGAAGACCCGAATCTTCCTCGGTACCTACGATCCGTCCCTCTCTCCTCCACACTCCAACTACACTCAAGACACTTCTGTCCCTGACACCCGGTAGACGGGGGAAACCTAAGAGTCACAGACCAAGTCCTCAAGTAATTTGTGACATCCTTACTTACTTACTTTATTAAGACTGAACTTTGACCCCTGTTTCGACCCCCAAGACTCGACCGCAGCGAAGACACCAGGGGAGACGACGGGTGACAAGACGTCCCGAACCTGGGGTCGGGGTTCACCCGGTCGAGACAAGGTGAGTCTAAGTAGGAGACTGCAAAGGACAATCAGTAAGGGTTGGATTAAGGTCGAGTCCCTACAATACCCAGATCTACAGAGACAAGACAGACGATGAGTGAATCGTTAAACAGCTCACCTCTGTGGTTCACCAGTCTGGGACCTTACCGCCACCAGTACGACTTCTACCTAAGAACTAGTTAGACTTCTGAACCCAGAACTCGAATACGACTACGAAAAGGACGAAAGATCAGAACCTTACTCGAGATTGGGACCAGTGTTGGATTTCGGGAACGGGAGGGTTTGTCAAGTCAAGTCAAGTCAACGAGTCAGTACAAACTGAGAAACGCTGGGGTACCTGACGTCGTGCGGTCCGGAGGGACAGGCAGTCGTTGAGGGTTTGTCATGGGGATTAAATTTAAAGCATGATATTACTGAACTATGGTGAATTTTTTTGAAAAATAACTTCACATTGTATGTAACTTTTTTCACGGGTATCGTATTCCTAAAAGTGTCTACTTTGTGTAGGTCCATTAGTTGTGAGACGGTCATAGAGAGTGTGGGATGGTCGGTGTTGGAGGGTTCCAAATGGTGGTAGGACTGAGGACCGTCGAATATAGTCAAAATAGACATAAATATGAAGATATATGTCAACTGGGAACTTGTTGTGTCCAGACTTGACGAACCTAGGTGTATACACCTAAAAAAAGTTATTTATATCGTGTACATAAAGATTTAGAAATTTAATTGTTTCTCACCCCCTCTTAAACATGTGTTAATCGTTAGTGTTAATGTTGATTTCTACAACGTACGACGTTGTATCTAGGACGTACCAGGTTGACTTTTTTTTTTTTTTCTTAGAACTCACGACGTTGATTCAGGGTCATGTCAGTTTATTTATTTCTTTGTTTTCGTTTCTTTCGGGGGTTTGGTTTGTTTTTTGATTCTGAACTCGAGACTAAGATAGATTTGAGAAAGTTGAAGGACGGGAACCCACTCAAGAAATAGATAAGGAAACACAAAGGAACAGGAAACCTCGTCTGTCTCGACATGTCCCTTAAAACTGACAGACCCTCAACTGTGGGTGATTCCTTACTACGATTTCGACTTTGAGGTCATGAAACCGGTGGAGTACGCTTCTCAACTGAGTAACCTTTTCTGAGACTACGACCCTCCCTAACCCCCGTCCTCTTCCCCTGCTGGTTCCTACTCTACCGACCTACCGTAGTGACCGAGCTACCCGCACTCAGACTCACTTGAGGCCCTCAACCACTACCTGTCCCTCCGGACCACACGACGCTAAGTACCCCAGTGTTTCTCCCCAGCCTGTACCGACTCACTGACTTGACTTGACTTGACTTGGGAACGTAACAAGTTCCCAGAGGACACAAACTTTAGTATGACATGCATATAAAACCACAGACCAAAGAAAACGAGTTACAGTACAACTACTTTAGTAGGTATAACGACACACATAAACAACTACCGAATTTGAGTAGTCGTACCTCTTACTTTACCGTTGGATGAGGTATAAGAACGGACCCTTTTAGGGTACCTGTCTCCTCGGACCACTCGATGGCAGGTACCCCAGTGTTTCTCAACCTGCGCTGACTCGTCTATGTACGTATGAGCAGTCACAAAACACAAAGTGTTTGGGTAGCTCTTAGCTCCGTTTCCCTAACTTAAGTTTAGACTAGTTTGGAGACCTAGGTCGACAGTTGAACGTCCTTCGTGTCTCCATTTTTAAACGCATAGAGGGTTAGCGTGTGTGAGTAATACCTGGTGAAGGTGGTGAATTGACGATTAAGAAGCATTAGAGATAGACTTGTCCATAAAACATCGTGAATTGGAACCTCCTAAGGGGTCCTTAAGTGACAAAAATGATTTGACCGCAAGTCGGAATATGAGACCCGGAAGTAGTTCTTCCAAATGAACCTCTGAAGGTACCACCAGGTCCCTGATTCTCAGACGCGAGGGTTACGTCGCCGGATGCAAAGGTAGGGACGAGTCCCTTGATCTAGGGTGTTCTACGCTGATTCTCAAGTGTTCGACGTTGATTTTTAGGACGTATGACGTCACTTCTAGGTTCTAAGGCACACGACGTTAATTCTGGACCATGTCGGTTTATTTAATTATTTATTAAAAAAAAATTTCTTCTCAATAACATTTCATTAATTGGAGATTAATTTTATTTGTTCAAATATAATTTTTTTTCTTCTCAATATTCTTTGTCGGAATCCTTTGGCCAACGACCTAAATGACAATCCTAGAAGGACCCCTGTCACAAGTAAGTAAGACAGGTGTCGCCGGAGAGGTACCCAAGGGTCTTGTTTAAAGAAGGTGCAGTAACATGATCTTTATTCGGAAAAGGAACCTCCCCCTTCCCTTACCAAAACGAAAAATCGGCTGTGTCCGGAATACTCAGTGCACGACCTAGAACAAAGAGAGAAGTGGTACCGACGATTCTTCGACTTAGTATAGACGCCCGGTGCTAAAGGTCACGGGACCTGAGACTCGACCCGACAGACGCGATTGGAGTGGGGACCAACGAGAGTCGAAGGGAAGAGAGTGAAGAGAAGACTGAGATAAAGAAATGGAAGAATATATATATAAAAATTTTTGAAAAAGGAGGACTTAACAGATAGTCAAGAACTCCCTATGTCCCTCTACCGGTAAAGTCCTTGTGCCTGTACTCTCATTGTCCAACGGAAACTCTTAATTTGCGACCCTGGTCGGCTCAGCCAAACCTCGTCTTTGTACGTTTCCGATGTCCACCCCTGTCCTGGCGAGGACCCGTACTCCGAACCACTACGAGACCCAAACACTCTAGGACCGCCTCAGAGGTCAGGGGTCGTACTGGAGGAGAGGTGTTAGGACGGCCCCCTAATTGTCTGGTCTAAGACTAGAACCGTAAACTGACTGAAGGGGGAACACTGACACTTCCAACTGGTGAAGGATACACACACAGAGGGTTTTCGTTTCCGTTGTTAGTTCGACAGTGATTTTGTTCTCCTCTAAATACTGAAGGTCGATTTTCTTGGTAAAAATGTCCTCCGTACGAACTACCCAGGGTCGACACCGCCAAACGCGTCTGCCCCCCGATCTTCCAGAGGACGGAGGAGGAAGGACGTGGCAGAGACGCTGAGTCTTAGATCTGGGTCTCGGTCGTTCAGGTTCTTTCACACCCCACCCCCTGTCCCCTCTGTACTTAGACCCTGGGACCTGTAAGTCCCGAAAATAACAAACAAACAAAGCTAGACCAAGTATGAAGGATGTCTCGACCTTCTGTCGAAAGTTTTACTAGGGACCCGGTAACGAAGGAACCCGGTAAAGTAAACCTTTTCTTTATTAACAAAATTAGCATTCACTCGTGTCTTCCCTTCAGAAAGGACCGGCCCTAAAGGGGTCGTCCTCTTCGAATTACGACCGGTGACAGGGAATGGGAACCGACAGGCGAACCGACCATAGTGTCCCCATACAACCTTGGGGTCCCTCTACTCGTATTGAAGAACTGTCACCGAGTCTCCAATTTCGTAGACGGACCTTACGTCCTCTGGGCCCAAACTAGGGACTCAACCCTTTTAGGGGACCTCTTCGTTTACCGTTGGGTGAGGTCATGAGAACGGACCTCTTAAGGTACCTCCCTCCTCGGGACATCCGATGTCAGGTACCCCAGCGTTTCTCAGCCTGTGCTGACTCGTTGAAGTGTTTGAGATCTCCCTAGGGCTTCCTACGAAACGAAAAAACAGAAGAAGAAAATTTATAAATAAATAGATAAACCGACACAGCCGAGAATCAACACCGTGTGCCCTAGAAATAACACCGCCCGTCCGAAGAAAGACCAACACAGAACGTACGTTGAAGTAACGGGACACAGTGCACCCTTGAATCAAGGGACTGGTCCCGAGCTTGGGTGACGAAACCTTCCTAAGAATTGGTGACCTGGTGGTCCTTTCAGGTGAAAAGAAAACAGAAGACTACCCTGTAAAAGGGTTCTAAAGAAACCTGACTCTTCTCCCGACAAAGGAACCAAGGTTTAAGGGGGGTGGCGTCACCCATCTCGACTTTCGTCCCCTCAGTCGCAGGATCCAAATGTTGTGATCCAGGGACCCGCTCCGTCTTATTACGGGAGACTCGGGGTTGTTCTACCACGACAGGATTTGAGACGTTGGACACTTAGACAATGGAGTGTACGTTTTCTCTAAAGGGACCACACTAATTCCTAGAACTCTAACCCTCTAATAGGCCCTAATAGGTCCACTCGAGTCACTTTAGTGTTCCAAGACTATTCTCCTCCCGTCCCAGTTTCTCTGCTACACTCTTGTCCTTCGTTTTGGGACACTATATTAACGACCGAATTTCTGTCTGTCCCGGCAGACCTTACGTCCGTCGATGGTCTCCGACCTTCTTCGTTCTGACCTTCTTAAAGATGGGTTCTCGGAGGTCCTGCCTGTCTCCAGACGGTTGTGGAACCAAAGTCAGGTCGAGGCTGGACGTCCTGATACTACGATAACAGGGTCATCAATTCAATAATATCATCGTTGTCTTTTGATTATGTCGGGGGTTTATGTGCCCGCACGTGTGTGTGCGCGTCGTAAACTTTATACGGGACATCTGAAAAGGAGTAGACCGGTTTACATGAGTTGTTGTATTTCTTTTCTCCACCTCGAAAGGACCACCAGGTCACTAATTCTTAGACGGACCCTTACGTCCTCTGTACCCAAGCTAAGAATCAGGCCCTTGATTGCTAGGGTGTATGAAGACCCGTTGATTCGAGCACACGATGTCGATGACTTTGGGTGCACTGGACCTAGGACTTTCGACGTGGACGACTCGGGTACGAAGATCTTGGGCACGTTGTTCTCTTCGGGTTCGTG
Organism: Capra ibex; assembly: GCA_006410555.1. Lineage (NCBI taxonomy): Eukaryota > Metazoa > Chordata > Mammalia > Artiodactyla > Bovidae > Capra > Capra ibex. The sequence continues at coordinate 51,530,360 of SJYO01045292.1, read as the reverse complement.
GCTTTGCTCTCTCTTCTAGGACGAGGCGTTGATCTCTGTGGGGTGCCCGTCGCTAGTTCTGGGACACGTCGGTTTTTATCTATGGTCGGTTAGGTTGTAAATAATTGACCAAGTCAGAGAGTCACTGGGATCCCCATCCGTAATAGTATTGGGGGTAAAATCTCACTTTCTCGTATATTTGTATATATATAAATTGACTTCATATCAACTGAACGTTATAACACTATTAAAGTCCACATGTCTTTTTACTAAGTCAGTATACATGTAGTGTGTGTGTGTGTGTGTGTGTGTGTGCGCACGTGTGTGTGTGAGTCTACAAAGAAGGGAATGTCCGATAAAGTTTTGTAACTCATATCAAGGGAGACGATATGTCATCCAGGAATAACCGATAGATAAAATATGTATCATCACACAAANGTCCACATGTCTTTTTACTAAGTCAGTATACATGTAGTGTGTGTGTGTGTGCGCACGTGTGTGTGTGAGTCTACAAAGAAGGGAATGTCCGATAAAGTTTTGTAACTCATATCAAGGGAGACGATATGTCATCCAGGAATAACCGATAGATAAAATATGTATCATCACACAAATATACAGTCAGGGCTTACGGATTAGATAGGGAGGGAGAAAGAGGTCCTTGGTATCAAACAGAAGATACAAACGCCCAGATACCTACGATACTTCACTTCACTTCACTTCAGCGAGTCAACACAGGCTGAGAAACGGTGGGGTACCTGACATCGGATGACGCGAGGAGGTAGGTACCCTAAAAGGTCCGTTCTCATGACCTCACCCAACGGTAAAGGAAGAGGTCTCCTAGAAGGACTGGGTCCCTAGCTTGGATCCAGAGGGCTTGACATCCGTCTACGAAAGGGCAAACTCGATGTCCCTTCAGGATGCCTACCACATATATATATATATATATAAATTCCAAAGTTCACATGAAATAAAGAAGTTTCACCTACCATATAAAGTTTTCACAACTAACTCCGAACCTGAGACACACTTTGTCTACTTGCTACTGTGTCGTTAAGGTAAGTACATCAGTAAGTTGTTTGTATTACACGAGGACGAAAGGGATTCAAACACACACACACTCACACACACACAATCAGCGAGTCAGGGCATGCTGAGAAACGTTGGGGTACCTGACATCTGGTAGACCGAGGAGACAGGTACCTCAAGGGGTCTACTCTTATGACCTCACCCATCGGTAAGGGAAGAGGTCCCCAAGAAGGACTGTGTCTCTAACTTGGACCCAGAGGACGTAACGACCGTCTAAGAAACGACGGACTCAGTGGTCCCTTCGGGACGAGAGATACGCTTACTCACAGTTTACGACCTCACTATCCAGGGTTCCGTCTATTCGCTCCCCGAGATCGGACGTCTCGACTACCGTAGCCAAGTAGTAGTGGGGTAGGCGGGGTTTGGAAACCAGGGAGGGGGTCCTCCCTACTCTTCCCTCCCAACACTCGCCTGGAAAATCAAACTCCGGTCCTGGGAAAGGGTGTAGGAGAGAGGAGAGGTCCCCTGTCTTGTTGGACCCTTCCACTACTCTTTGTCTTCGCTTTGAAGTAGTCCACCAGTCCACTCCAGTAAAGGTGCAGGTCTCAGACGTGACTCTTTTCGACACACCCGTGTCAAAGACTCCGTGGTGCACCCAGGACGTCTCCCCTCCCCGGGACCCACCCTCGACACTGGTGTGGGTCGACCCATAACTCTAACTGCACACAAGGAATGTGGATGGAGGGCGCAGGGAGGGCACGTCCTGTCCACCTAGACTTCGGTATGACAAAACTGAGTCGAGAAACGGGTTGTTGGTCGAGTCGTCCACAGTCGTTGACAAACAACTTTCTTGTCTACTCAGAGTGTACCCAAAGATCGGGTCGACCTGCCGAATCGTCGACGTACCGAAATCCGTTTGAAGCAGGGAGAGAACCCAACAGGGAGACAGTAGACAGTTTTCTCTTGGTACTCTGGAGGATCCCACCAAGTAAGTTAGTAAATAAAGTCAGAATTTTTTTTGGAAATAATACTTTACTTGTGTCCATGTCTTTTGGTGTGTGTTATTTGCATACCGAACTACTCAGTAGAATACCGTTTATAGAAATATTGATGTAGGGTTCAATTATTTCTCTTGACGCGTTCTTGAGGAGAGGGGAGTTGTGAGAGGTCCAAAAGGAGAGGTTAGATTCGAGAGAGTAAGGGGACTTTACTTGTGCATCGGACTGATAATATCAGTAGTAAAAGAAAGAAAAAAGTTTTCAAATAAATAAAAACTGGCACGACCTAGAAGTAACGCCGAGTGCGAAAAGAGATCAACGTCGCTCGCCCCCGATGGGAACTCAACACCACACGTGTGAAGGGTAACACCAAGGAAGAGATCACCTTGTGTCCGAGATCCCGTGTGCCCGAAGTCGTCGACTCCAGGGGTCCGAGATCTCGCGTCCGAGTCATCATCGGTGACCGAGTGTCCTTCAGGGTTCTCGAGAAAGAACTACACTAACTATGGGAGGGACGAAAATAAAATCTCTTTCCCTCTAGAAGAGAGGAGGTTGAAAAAAAAAGTCCCCCCCCCATTAAATTAAATAAAGACCGACACGACCCAGAAACAGCGACGAACCCGAACAGAGATCAACGTCGTTCACCCCCGAGGATAGAGATCAACGTCACACACCCGAAATAAACCACCGGAGAGAACTAAGTCTGGTACCCGAGATCTCGTGTTCGAGCCATCAACACTCTGTGCCTGAAGCAACAAGAAGTGGTGCACTCTAGGAGGGCCTAGCCCCTAATTTGGGGACAAAAGACGTGACCGTCCGTTTACGAAATGGTGACTCGGTGGTCCCTCCGGGGTCATTAGTAGAAGAACGTTATGAAATAGTGCACTCACACATAGGCATCTATACTAACAAATCTGAACAGACAATTTTTTGTTTTCTACGTAGAAATTTCAAAGGAAATTAGATCTCCACAGGGACCTGGGAAAGAAAAGGAATGTTCGATAAACCCTTCCTTGTGGTAAACGGAGTATCTCGAAGGGTGTCCTACCTGAACCGACTGAAGTAGACGTTTTGTGGTAAGTCTCACCGGGAGACAGGAGACACGAAGGACCTTCAGCCGTCGACCTAGGTCTCCGAACTGGTCTAGACCCAAACTAGGGAGCCCGGTCGAGGAGTCCCTCGGACGCACGAAAGGAGACCACTGTGTCACAACCGACGAGAAAGACAAAAGCATCGTCACCTACCAGAACGGTCCACCGCACTCACCATCTCCTGGAGGGGGAGGGTCGGGGGCGGGGCCGGTTACGTCCTCTACATTCTCCGCCCAAACTAGGGACCCAGGTCTTCTAGGGGACCTCCTCCCGTACCGTTGGGTGAGGTCACAAGAACGGACAACCCGATTTTAGGTACCCCCAGAGTCTCAGCCTGTACTGACTTCACTGCATCGTACGTACCAGAATAGTGTCAGGGACTTAAGCAACCCCGACTTACACGGTTGTAGGGTCAGGATCAGAAAGAAATGTAAATAGTTGACCGTTCTATGAAAGTAAATAAAAATTAACCTCCTATTACCGAAATGTTATAACACAACGAAAGACGGTATGTGGTTGTACTTAGTCGGTATCCATATGTGCATAGGGGAAGGAGAACTTGGAGGAAGGGGGGGGGTAGGGTGGGGAGATCCAGTAGTCTCGTGGTCCGATGTCCCTGTCTCTGAAAATCTTTCCCGACGCAGGGGAGTAAATGAGAAATTACGAGTCCCTATCTCCAGTAGATCCTCTCCGTCCCGTGTCCAAATGAAGAAAGGGAAACAAGTGGTCAAATGTTCCTTTACTTGACCAAGAAATAATAAGAGGTCTCCTCTCCTGGTTACTTGAGGAAAAGTTACAGTAACACTTGAGATTCTAAAATTGTATAGACTACCCAATGTTAGTAAATGTTCATAAAATTCTTTTTAAGATTTTTTACAGAAGTAACTTAAACAATGACAAAACGAAATACAAACCAAAACCGGTACTCCGTATACCCTAGAATCGAGGGGTTAGTCTCTACCTTGAACATGGAAGACGTAACCTCCCTAGGAATTCCTCAATAGTGAAGACTCCAAGTCCTCACTAAGAATTGGTGACCTGGTTAATTCCTTCAGGGGTCGTAATAAGAACTTTTTGGACTACTATTAACTTATAAAAAAGAAATATTCAATTGATGATAATAATGGATTCGACTCGTCACTTCTTAACTACGGAAACTTGACACCACAACCTCTTCTGAGAACTCTCAGACAATCTGACGTCCTCTAGTTTGGTCAGTTAGGATTTCTTTTAGTCAGGACTTATAAGTAACCTTCCTGACTACGACTTCGACTTCGAGGCTATGAAACCGGTGGACTACACTTCATGACTGAGTGACCTTTTCTGGGACTACAACCCTTTCTAACTTCCGCCCTCCTCTTCCCCTGCTGTCTCTTACTCTACCAACCTACCGTAGTGACTGAACTACCTGTACTCAAAATCGTTTGAAACCTTCGACCACTACCTGTCCCTTCGGACCGCACGACGTCAGGTACCCCAGCGTTTCTCAGCGTGAGCTCACTCGCTGACTTGACTTGACTTGACTCTTCGGACTTTCCGAAAAAAGAGAAAGGAACTTCAGGTCAGTAAAATAATCTTACAGAACTTATACAGACTAATAAGACCCAACTATAAAAGTCCATAAGCCATACGAGGAAGTTGTACATTAAAGTTAATTTTTTAAAAGTCATCCACAAGTACTAATTAACAAAAATTATAAACAAGGAACGAAACCAAAAGAAGAAGTCCTTGAAAATAATGAACATACCACCTTGAAGAACCGGATTAAAGTTATAAACAGTAAAAGAGATCTTATAAATTTTTTGGAGACAGAAGTAAAGACCAACTAAATATTATAAGAAAGGAAAAGTGGAAAAAGATGAGACCGTAATAGAGTTCCAACCCACTTAAACGAGAACACAAAGAAGATAAAATCGAAAGTAAAGGTTTTATTCAAGAAAGAAAACATACAGATCAAACAAGGCCTCAAGACAAAAGATTACTTTTGAGAGATTACGATCAAATAGAACAAGCAAGTGTAGAACGTATAAATTTCTACAAAAATTCCAGTAAAACTTGATCTTCCAATACCAAAACTAGCCAGGACTTCTTTACACAGTGACCATCCGAAATAGGATAAAAATCCTTACGATAACCGAGGACTAATAAGAAAACGGATTCAATTAAAACCTACTCTAGACTGGAGGTCTAAGAGATAACGAGTAAAAATACACTTTAATTCAAAAGGACTCCCGAAGAGCCCACCAAGTCACTATTTCTTCGGTAGACGGTTACGTCCTCTGAGTCCAAGCGAGGAACTCGCCCCTGCTAGGGGACCTGAGAACGGACCCTTTAGGGTACCCGTCTCCTCGGACCGCCCGACGTGAGGTACCCTCACTTCTCAACCTGTACTGAATCCCTGATCTGTTGCTGTATCGTTCAAAAGGACTCGAACCTCGACTACAAGTCCTACGTAGAGATTGGAGTTCCAGTGGGGAGGAGAACAGACGAACATTACATGTCTGCACCACCGGACGAAAGACTCCAGAGGATCGAGGTAGAGGAGGGTAGTGAATCTAGACTTATAGGGAGGAAAGAGAACTAACAGAATCAGTTAGACGGACAAAACTAGGGCGAGGTTCCGTAAAAGAGACGTCACTCCTTCGAACAGACCCTTCCCTTGGTTCGTCAAAGCTCTCAAGTGTCAGGAAGGACTCCCGCGAGTGAGAGTGATCCCCCACCCGGTCCGGGGAGGGTCTGAGTTTAACAGGGAGGTGCGGGAGGTGACTTATGTACGACCGAGAAACCCCGAGCAGGAGAACAGTCCGGGGAGTCTGTGGGGCAACGAGGGGAGACGACCGTTGTCCACCCTACGGTTTCCGGTCTCCGACTCGATCTTTTCGGACGCCACACACACACCCCCCCTTGGAGTCCTGTAGACTATTGTGCGTCCATCGATGACCCCCGACACGAGGGGATCAATTTAAGAAAGTCACAAAAGATCCCCCCCCCCTATGGAAACCGTAGATTAAGACTTCACTGACTACAGCCACTCAAAACAAAAACGATTAAACGGAACGAATAAAAACAACCTTAAACTTCTCTAAGTTTTTACTACGTCCGTACCGATGATAGGGGGTCGTTCAATGATACAACGACAACCAAAACCGGTGTGGACGACACGTCGAACGTTCTAGAATCAAGGAGGTCCTGGTCCATAACCTGGACGGGGTCCTTCACTTTCGTGGGTCAGGATTAGTGACCTGGGAGTCCCTTAAGGGTTGTTCAGTGATTAAAATTACGAATAGGGGGATTTCCCGGAGTCCTTTCTACTCTATTTTATTGTGCACACATTTTCACTTTCACTCACTTTCACTTCAGCGAGTCAGTACAGGCTGAGAAACGCTGGGACACCCGACATCGGATGGCCCGAGGAGGCAGGTACCCTAAGGGGTCCGTTCTTATGACCTCACCCAACGGTAAAGGAAGAGGTCCCTTAGAAGGGATGGCTTGGGTCCAGAAGGCGTAACGTCCGTCTGTGAAATTGGCGAAATGAAAAATTGTGAAATTTTCATACATTCCCTGGTAGAATTCCCAGGCCGTTTGGTCGACGAGGAAGAAAGACGATAGAACGTCGGTCCTGACTGGGAGAGTAAGTTCCGTACGTCCAAATTCTAGGCTCGGACGTTGACGGAGTCTCCTACCCCGCGTGTCCGGGCGTTCGACCGACGGAATCTCGACTCACTCAGGGACTCGAAACACGAGAACGGAACGGGACGACCCTGGGGAGACCCGTAGAAGAGGATCTTGCTCAAAACCTCTTCTCTTCCCTCCTGGAGAAAGTGTAGAGGGTGTGGACGTTGGGGTCCTTTCCCTGCTAGGCCCCCACTCTTCGGTCGACACTCGGGGCGTGCGGTAGACGACCGGTAAACAAATTAACGTCTCTATTTGAGGTAATTGTTTTTTACCCTCGCAGTCCGGGTGAAGGGATCAAGGGCGGTCATTGTACCCAATTATGACAGACGGAGACCAACTTTTGCTACGGGCCAACTGGGAACTTTTTGTGCCCAAACTTGACGCGGTTCAGGTGAGTGTGCGCCTAAGAAAAGTGACTTATGTGTGGTGTGCGCAGAATTAACCAACTTTGGGGCCTACACCTTGACGCTGACCTCCCACTTTCAATCCGCTTCTAAAAGTAGAGATGACCTGGATGAAACAAGTTCCTCGTTGACATAAATACAATTTTGTTACTGTTATTTCCCTTTATTCTCAATAGGGTGCACGAGGGTGACAGATCTGTTCGTGATAAAAAAAAAAAAATTTATATCACACACAATTTCACAATCGACGAGTCAGCACAGGTTGAGAAAAGCCGAGGTACCTGACATCGGGCGGTCCAAGGAGACAGGTACCCCAAAAGGGTCCGTTCTTATGACCTCATCTATCGGTAAGGGAAGAGGTCCCCTAGAAGGGTTGGCTCCCTAAACTTCGACCCAGAGGACGTAACGTCCGTCTAAGAAATAGATGAGAATTTCCCCCGGCCCCACCATACAGGATGTAAAGACCGAGGATTTTTCAGTAAACCTCTGGGACCCATAAACGGAACCGTTGTTTCCCGTTCTCTCCAGTCTAAGACGTCGGGGGTTTTGAACCAAAACTTAGGTGAAGTAAACAGTTTTCGACCCTCACCATCCATCCAATTAAGTGGAGACTAAAACTTAGACACACACGATCCGACCTATTTTGGAGAGGGAAGGTGGGGGTTCTATAAGTCCAAAATTAGGAACCTTAGACACTCATACAATAGAACGTGACCTTTTTCCTGAAACGTCCACACTAATTCTAATGTCTGGAACTCTACCCCTCTAATAAGACCTAATAGGACTACCAGAGTCACATTAGTGTCCTCAGGAATTTCCTACTCTTGGAAAAGAGTGAAGTAAGTCTCATTACCCTGTAACAGGTGAAACTTCTACCTCCGTCACCTGGTACTTGGTTTCTTAAGCCCGTCGAAGATTTGAGACCTTTTCCGTTCCTTTACCCTAAGAGGAACCTCGGAGGTCTTCCCTACGTCGGGTCGTCTGTGGAACTAAGATCACGGACCCTGGACGTATACTGAAGTCTAGACGTCTTGTCACTCTCGCATTTCGACACAACAAAGTCGGTGTTTCAAGCATCATTAAACAATGACCTCACAATCCTTTCTTTATGTGACGTTACACCCCATTATTATCATGGATGAGACCGACCACCCCTCTTACTTTGCACACGCGCGTTAGTCAACGAGTCAGGACAGACTGAGAGATACCGGGGTACCCGACATCGGGTGGTCCGAGGAGGTAGGTACCCTAAAAGGTCCCTTCTTACGACCTCACCCAACGGTAAAGGAAGAGGTCCCTAGAAGGGATGGGTCCCTGGCTTGGGCGAAGAGAACGCAGAGTACTTAACCGTCCGTCTAAGAACTGGTGATACGGTGGACCCTCTTACTCTTACTCTACTCCAGTGACAATCCGTACGGAACTGTCAACATTTGGGTAAATGTCCACGAAACGCAAGAGAGGACCCTTCAATGGCTGAATAAGAAAACGAAGGAGATGTCAAGAAACGACTCGTGGATAACACACGGTCCCCGACACGAGTCATGTCACCAATGTCCCACTTGAACCGGGGAAAATACCCCGAATATCCAATCCTCCATCGTCTTATCATTTTCCAGGGTGTACGGTACCTTAACGTTAGTGGTACGCCCGTTACTCATTTGATAGACCCTTCGACACGCGTACCTCGATCTTTGAACGGTCTGGGGTCCAAAGTCTGGAGTCCGAAACCCGGTCCAGAGGTCCTGTGCCGAACAGGAACGAGTGGAAGGGTATATCCGACCAGACAGGACTGGTCCCTAGTCCCATGGTTCCCGGTCATAGGTCTGGTCTCTGTCGCAGAACCCACGGCAGTCTACCTAGGTAGGACCAGGTCTCTAGACCCTGGGACGTACCACCGGGGATAAACGACTCCGTCACACATCCACCGAGTCCGGGCACTCGAGTCTCGACGGTCTTACCACCCGTCTCTTCCGTCCCGAACCATGCACCGGTGTCTGGTGACTAGAAATCAAGTCCTAGAATACCCGTGACCCACTTCCTTCTCCGTCTTCGACCCTGTTTCTGAGCCAAATCAACGAGTCAACACAGGCTGAAAAACGTTGGGGTACCTGACGTCGTACGGTCCGGAGGGACAGGTAGTGGTTGAGGACCTTAAACGATTTTGAGTACAGGTATCTCAACCACTACGGTAGGTTGGTAGAGTAGGAGACAGCAGGGGAAGAGGAGGACGGAAGGGTTAGAAAGGGTCGTAGTCCCAGAAAGGGTTACTCAGTCAAGAAGAGTAGTCCACCGGTCTCATAACCTCGCAGTCGAAGTCGTAGTCAGGTTGGTTACTTATAAGTCCTGACTAAAGGAAATCCTGTCCCTGAACCCGATGAAATAAACCAAGGCCTTCGGGACAGAGACGACGTGCGACCGGGATCGGAGGAGGACGGGGGAGATCCAAAAGGCCCCGACAGACCAGTGGGGTGAGACAGAGGTCACACTACCCTACTCGTCTGAGAGTCCCCGTGTCCTAAGGAACACGGAGTCACCTAACGTCATAGAATCGGTCGACTCCCCCCAAAGGATTACCCATGTCCCCTGAGTCTCACTCAGTGTGTCGACTCTGTCCGTCTTCTTGGCGTTCTGTACCAGACCTGTGTCTAGACTCCAAGGGTCACCTGGGGGGGTTTGATAACTCTCTGGTCCCGGTCTCGGCCCCGACACCACGGTGGAGCACCGCTTCAAACCTTAACGGCGACCAAGGCTACAGGCAAAGGTCCCTACGCTGAAAGAAAGACAAGTCGAGCTAAATAGACAAATAGAGGACTGTTTTACCTGCCTTCCCTCACGGACCACTCACTTAGGCCATCTCTTCCACCACACAGGACCGGAATCTCAGGGAAAATGGGTAGTCATCGGTATCAAGATTCTTAGTCTCCGTTAAGATCTTTTCCCCAACTACTCTTGATCCGTCCGTGGGGACCACGGGGTGGGGTGGTACCCGGAGTTCCAGACACAGTGTGGACGACGAGATTTTGGAGAGGGCACCTCAAATGTGCATGTGGACCTTGGTCCACTTCCCCTAGTCGCCCTTCGCCCCACGACCAATTGAGTCCAAAAGGGTTCTTCGAGGAGTGTCTGACCCGTCCCATGTGGGACCAGGTTACACGTCTTCAAACTTCTCTTTGTACTCGGGGAGGAGGTTCCCTGGTGGATGGAGATCCATTACATGTAGAAGTCCACTGGGCGACATTGATATCCCTACGGTGGACGGACTCTGGACGGTCGGACTTCCACTGTCTCATGAGCCGACTTTGGAACTTTAGTCCGAACGTTTTCCGTCAGGGCAAATCCTTTAGTCGCTCAATTTTGTTTGTTTGTTTGTGTGTTTGTGTAGTCCCCGAAGGGACCACCAGGTCACTACTTCCCAGACGGACGGTTACGTCCCCTGTACCCAAGCTAGGGACGAGGCCCTTCTGGGGTGTACGGCACCTTGTTAATTCGGCCACGCGGTGTTGATGCCTCGAGCACACGACCTTCGACCCTCGGTGTCGGAGACTCGGGCGTGGGATCTCCGACACGAGGCGTTGTTCCCTTCGGTGCCGTCTCCCTTCTGGAACGTGGAGCTGATCTCACGTCGGGGGAGAGTGACGTCGATCTCTCTCGGGTACGTGTCGTCACTTCTGGGTCACGTCGTTTGAATTTGTTTTATTTAGAATTCGGCGGGGGGTTTTTTTAGGGGTGTAGTAAATTTCGGGAAACCCATACAAAAGATTTTCAAGAGGTTGAACCTTTTTGATATGCTTTCTTCCCCTCTTTCTTGTTTCAGACATCTTTATACTGGAATTCCACCGAAGTCGATTCCATGTCCTTGATCATTTACGTAAACAAAAAGATATGTAAAAATCTAAAAACATAAATAAAAGAAGTCTCACGAGGCTCCGTAAAATAAACGTGCATACAGTTTCGATACCAAAAAGGTCATCAGTACATGTCTACACTCTCGACCTGTCATTCTGTCCGACTCGCGACTTCTCAACTACGAAAACTTGACACCACAACCTCTTCTGAGAACTCTCAAGGAACCTGACTTTCCTCTAGGTTGGTCAGGTAGTTTTCCTTTAGTTAGGACATATAAATAACCTTCCTGACTACAACTTCGACTTTGAGGTCATGAAACCGGTGGACTACACTTCTTGACTGAGTAACCTTTTCTGGGACTACGACCCTTTCTAACTTCCGCCCTCCTCTTCCCCTGTTGTCTCCCACTCTACCAACCTACCGTAGTGGCTGAACTACCTGCACTCAAAATTGTCTGAGACCCTCTACCACTTCCTGTCCCTTCGGACCTTACGACGTCAGGTGCCCCAGTGTTTCTCAGCCTGTGTTGTCTCGCTTACTTGTTTTTGTGTAGGGATCTTCTTCTTAGGTTCCCAAAAGGGAGGACACACTAAAGCAGAACAAAGAAGTCACAAGTACTACGGACGACTCCAACCGTTATGGTACTTTACCTTGATTGCTCTACCCTCGTCCAAAAAGACGGTAAAAGGATCTAGAACTTAGACTCCGACTAGTGAGATACGAATAAATCGAACGGACACTCCAAGTGTTGTTAACGGGTCGGGACACCAGTCGCTACTAAAGTTTGGGAGGTTACATTGACACGAAGTAGTAGTGTCAATCTTCGGACGACTGAGACTTCGTGCCGGACTATTCTTGGACCGAAAACGGAGAGAAAAGACGCAACAACTATAAGAAGTTTCGCAGTCGGTCCAGTAAGTGAACATGATAACACCGTCGTGTCTTCCTACCGTCTTTCTATGTAAGAAATAATTATGTTGTCTTTACATAAAAGAGGGGTAAAGGTGGTTTTACCACAACTTTTCATAAATTTTCGTATGTCCAGGGATGGAGTCCCCTTGAGATTGTATACACGTGAAAGACGAGTCAACGAGTCAGTACAGACTGAGACACGGTGGGGTACCTGACATCGGGTGGTCCGAGGAGCCGGATACCTTAAAAGGTCCGTTCTTAGGACCTGCCCCACGGCAAAGGAGGAGGTTCCCTAGAAGGGCTGGATCCCTAACTTAGACTCGGAGAACATAGAAAACGTAACCGTCAGTCTAAGAAATGGTGACTCGGTGGACCTTTCGGAGTAAAACTCTAAGTGGGTAAACCTCCGATAACCGACATCGTGACAGACATCCGTTCTGTTACACCTTTGTTCGGTTTACTTTAGTCGTCCCAGTACCTACCTGTTCAGAGTCACGTGCACCGTCCGCAGTTACCGAACTCCCGGAGGAACCAACTTCGCTTACCAAGATACACAACTGTACGCTTCGAGACTTCTTGTTACACCTCATTTTTTCGTTCAACGTTTTCGTTTATAAGACACATAATAAAGACCTGAAAAAAAAAACAACAACAAGTGGGGTACGTCGAACACTCTGGAAACAAAGGACTGGTCCCTAGTTTGCACCCGGGTACCGTCACTCTCGTGACTCAGGATTGGTGACTGGTGGTCCTTTAGGGAGATAAAGACCTAAAAATATGCACGTTGTTTTTTACTTTTGTTCCGACTGACGGTGTAACGGAAGTACACGATTACTTATTTACTTACGGAAAAACGGATCAATTCAGGGTGAATAGAAGGTCTAGAGTCGAGCTCCGTAGTGAAAAAGTCACTTCTAAAGGGACGAAGGGCGGGGGGGTAGGGGGTGAGGACGGGACGGGGCCCGACGGTGGGGGGGCCCCGTTCATCCGTCAGACTTTAGGTCAGAGTGCTAGATATGTAAAGGAAGTCCAGAAAAAGGTGACAACATATAAATACCGTCTTTCGTTTCTCATAATTTCTCGGAGAACTACTTCCACTTTCTCTTCTCACTTTTTCGACCGAATTTTGAGTTGTAAGTTTTTTACTTCTAGTACCGGAGGTCAGGGTAGTGAAGTACCGTTTATCTACCCCTTTGTCACCTTTGTCACAGTCTGAAATAAAAGAACCCGAGGTTCTAGTGACGTCTACCACTGACGTCGGTACTTTAATTTTCTACGAACGAGGAATCTTCTTTTTGATACTGTTTGGATCTGTCACATAATTTTTTGTCTCTATAATGAATCGATGTTTCAAAAAGGTCATCAGTAAATACCCACACTCTCGACCTATCATTTTTTCCGACTCACGACTTCTTAACTACGGAAGCTTGACACCACGACCTCTTCCGGGAACCTGTCGTTCCTCTAGTTTGGTCAGTTAGGATTTCCTTTAGTTGCGACTGATAAGTAACCTTCCTGACTACGACTGTATCTTCGAGGTTATGAAACCCGTGGACTACGTTTCTCGACTGAGTAATCTTTTCTGGGACTACGACCCTTTCTGACTCCGGTCCTCCTCTTCCCCTACTGTCTCCTACTCTACCAACCTACCGTAGTGACTGAGTTACCTGTACTCAAACTCGTTCGAGAGCCTCTATCACTTCCTGTCACTTCGGACCGAACGACGTCAAGTACCCCAACGTTTCTCTGTACTGACTCATTGACTTGCTGTTATTATAAATAAACACACTAACAAATTAATTACAGGTAGAAGGGGTGTTCGAACTAAACCCGTCCCTAGGACCGGTTCAAGAAGTAGGGGTCGTGGATTACGGGACATATCTGACATCGGGTACTCCGAGGAGACGGGTACCCTAAAACGTTCGTTTTTATGACCTCACCCATCGATAAAGGAAGAGGTCCCCTAGAAGGGCTGAGTCCCTAGCTTGGACCCAGAGGACGGGACATCCGTCTAAGAAATGGTAGACTCTGTGATCCCTTCAGGGTGGATTACTTCTCACCTACGAATTATTTACTTAAACAATAAAGACACGGGGTTAATCCGACATTCGAGACACTCCGGTCCCCTTCATAGATAAAAGAAAAAGTACCTAAGGGGACTCCGAATCCCTTCCAAAACCACAGTCTTTCAGACTCGATGTCAGGTCCGAGACGGTGAACGACCGACACAAAAGAACCCGTTAAGTCAAACTCTCAGACTCGGAGTCACAGGAGTGGACATTTGTCCCATTGTTATGGAAGGAATCTCACAACAATCTTAAGTTACTACATAACATGCTTTTGTTAAGTAGTTGTCCCGAACCATAGTCTTCCCCTGCTATCTCCTACTCTACCAACCTACCGTAGTAGCTGAGCTACCTGTACTCAAACTCATTTGACGCCCTCAACCACTACCTGCCCTTCCGGACCGCACGACGTCAGGTACCCCAGCGTTTCTCGGCCTGTACCGACTCGCTGACTTGACTTGACTCGACTTGACTTTGCAGATTTATGGGAGAAACACTTCCTACCCCCGTGGTAGAGGGTGTAATGGTGGTCTACCGCGACACTAGTGTGGCCGCTACGAGTGGGGTAGTCGAGCGAGGTTCGAAGCTTTAGCGAAGGTCGAAGAAACATCAATATGACAGGGCATCCGAAGTTCACCGGTAAACCGGAAACGAGATTAGAGAGACACTGCCCCTCCAATGACAGTGGTCCGACCTCTGGGAACGTCCTGACCAGACTCTCGGGGACAGGAGACCCACCTCCTTTGTCTCCTGGGGGCCTCTTGTCCCCTCTGGTCTGTCTTTGATCACCGGCCTGCCTGCTCTCAACCCTGGTCCCACTCCGCCAGTCCGCGGGCCCCGCGGTTTTACTTCCTACGCCCGAAAGAGCCAGAACGCGTACGCACCTCAGACTGGCGGGAACCACCGGAACATTCTTATGGGACCCCGACCCGACTCTCGACCAGGTTTCGAAGTCCCGACGGACGACAGGCGAGTAGGCGTCGTCCTGTCTCGAGCGTCGTCCACGGTCCGACACCTCCTTGGGGGAACAACGAGATTTCTTGTGAGAAACCATTCTTGATAATAATAAAATTTGTACGTAAATAAATAAATACCGACACGACCCAGAGGCACCGACGTTCAGCCCTAAAGAGACCAACACCACTCACCGGAAGAGTAACGTCCCGGAAGAGGACAACGTCTCGTGCCCGAACTCCTGTGAGTCCGAAGACATCAGCGCCGAGGGTCTGAGGTCTCGAGTCCGAATCATCAACGCCACGTACCTGAATCAACGAGGCTCCGTACACCCTAAAAGGCCCTGGTCACTAGCTTGACCGCAGGGGACATGGCGTTCCGTCTAAAAATTGGTAATCTGGTGGTCCCTTCGGGGTTCTCGATAATAATATCAGCAGAAAGTCTATTCTTTTACCTGTGCCCCTGTTGAATTCTTCGAACGTCAATATTTCACCGTCTTGACCCTAGACTTGGGTCCGACAAAACCGAGTCCTGTCGGGGAGGACTGGTAGTGGGACACGATTAGACAACGGAAGGGAGAACGCTGATTAGGGAGGAAGACAGGTTACAAATAATGCCTGGTCGGCCAGACAAGGTTCGTGACACGGTCGCCGGGTCACCCTCCACTCCGACCTGGGACGGGCAGGTCGCCTCAGGACTGGGACGGCACAGGGATAGGGCACTGGAACCTGCTCAGTAACTTGCGGTGAGACGGAGGCGTAGAGGTAAGACTTTACCCTCCTCTCAACACCCCTCCTCCCTCACTGAGTCTCGACGTCCTCGACACCGGAGCAGGGCTACCCCGAACCCTTCACAGTCGACATTAATGGTGAGGTCAGTAGTGGGTGGAGGACCGGCGGTTCACCTTTTCCCCTCCCCTCTCAGTCTTAGGTCACGAGGACCGAGGGGGTGAAGTTTTTAATCAAATAAATTTAACCTCCTATTAATGTATAACACTACCGAAAACGGTTTGTCGGTGTACTTAGCCGGTGTCACAGGGGGGGTAGGACTCGGGGGGAGGGTGGAGGGCGGGGTGGGGCAGGGAGACCCAAACGTAGAACCGAAACCGTGGCACTGGCAGGGTCTGTACCGTAGAACATGTCCGACTCAAAAAGGGAGACATTTTGTCCTTACTGATTAAGGCTGGAACACCACAGGAACACCAGCAGCCTACTTCAGTGTTCCAACTCGTGAACCGTATTGTCCCCGGAAACTTTGTGACGTAAAGGACAGGAGTTCTCCGTAGTCCGCCGGTGGAGTTGGGGCGCGAGTCGTGAAGACCTCAAAACCGTAGAGGGGAAGAGGGTTCCTTCCCGGTCTGCACTATCTGACGTCCTAAGACAAAAGAAGAAGAAGACACCCCGCCCCTAGGGACTGGTCCCTAACTTGGGTACGGGGGGCGTACCCCTCGCACCTCAGGATCGGCCACCTGGAGGTCCCTTCAGGGAAGAAAACGAAGAAAGGAAACAAGGACAAACTTAAGACAAGGAACTCTCCGTCGACCCACACGAAACGTCGGCGGGGGACGGCGAGGAGGGGGTCGGGCCCACACACACCCTGAGGTCCAACAGGGGTCGTCTCCCACCGGCGCAGAACCTGAGAACAGTGGACGCGTCACCTCCCAGTCACCCCACAACTCGCACCGCCGGAACCCGGAGGAGAGACATGGACTCTGAGGCTCTTTGGTCACTCGTCCACCCCCGCGACTCCAGGGTAGAGGAGGCTCCAGAGCCCCGACACCGACGGGCGAGAGGGGAGGGTGTGACGAGAACTACGAGACGGGCCCCACGACCCTGAAGCGTCACCGCCCCCAGTCCCCCAACCCAGCACACACTGGGTCCTTGGTCTCACTCGGGTCGACCCGTCGCTCTCCGTGAGAGTCTTCAGACCGGACCGTCCCTCGTAGGGAGAGGGGAAGGTAATTGAAGGGGTCCCAGGGCCACGGTCCCCCGAGTAGGATCCCAGGGGGTTCTACATAAGGGAGGTCGACCCTCAAGGTGAGTACAATAGTAACTGGACCATCAGTGTCGCCGGGGAGGTAAAGTCTGTACCACTTTGACTCGGAGCACAGGAACTTTGACTCCGGCTCCTCACTGACTGGGTTCCAGAACACCGTCTCCCCCACAGTCTCAGGGCCCCCCATGACTACGGGTCGAGACGACGGGTAGAGGGTGGGAGGAGAGGGGGAGGGGGGGTGGTACAAGGAGGTCGTGAATTAAAATTACCGGGAAACTAACGCTCGGAGAAGAACTCCTTCTCTGATTAGTAATAATTACTTAAACCCGACGAGGCCGTATTTACTCGGTTGCCCCGACCGACCACCCTTCGACCTGGTCGTCTGTCGGCCGAAACGTGTAGAACGAAACCCGGTACCTCTCAGGGCAATTTGGTCTACGAACAGACCTTCCCGACGACCTTAGAAGGACAGGTAGGTCGGGGGGGCCGGGAATAGGACTCGGGCACCTTCTCGACCCGAGGGGTCGGTGTCGAGTCGGACCCACCTACCCTGCTCCTGTCGACGTCACCCCCCTAAACTCCCAGGGGACACACACCCCACTCCCAGGGTGGAGAGTGGAGTGTGTGACCGGACAAGAGAACCGTCGTCGATTAGAACCCTTCCGAGTACCCCGGCCAAAATCTAAACAAAAGGTTTTACCTTTCTACTGTTTATTAGGAGTACCCCTTCGTTTTTGTCGTTTGCTTTGGGTTCTGGAGAGACTCCTAGAAAGTCAGGACTTGGGACCGTAGCCGGGGGACCCATCAGTCTCGACCTTAGAGGGGAGTAGGGTCCTAGAACTTGATCGGGGTCGTCGCCGAGACTCGGAGCCCCAGGAGTCGGCACCTTGTCTCGAATGTGACACGTCGGCCCCCGACCCTCCCCTACCTCACTCAACCCTACGTAAAACGTCTACTCCGGAATACACCCATTAAAAGAGTGACCGTCCTCTGTCTGTGGGCGTGTCCGGGGGTTTAGCCATTACCCCGGAGGAGCCTTCCCTGAGGAATAAAGACCTCGGCCGCACTAATAAGTCACCCAAGACACATTAATAAATTAGTTCGGAGGGAGGTGGTTCAGGAGTCGCACCTCGACCCGCCGACTGGTCTGGGACAGGAGGGGAGAGGGGGTCCTCCGATTAGTCAAGCTCGACGACCCTCCCCCTCTCGTGCCAGGGTCCGGGGAGAAGAGAGACACACCGTGTCGACGCGACGAACCCCCCCGTCCCGACCGACCTCCGTCCTGACCCAGTGGAACCCCGAGCGGACCCGACTCGCGTCCCGACCTCCCTGGACACCCACGTCGGGAGAATAAAACGAAACTCCAGTCCCGTCGTGCCTCCAGGGTGCCGTGGAGACGGGTCTAGACCGAAGACCCCAAGGGAGGGGGAAGGAGAGGGGAGGGGGAAGGGAGGGGAAAAGGAAGAAGGGCAGAAAGGGAGGAAGAAAAAGGAGGAGAGGGGAGAAAAGGGAGAGATAATTTGTTCATTATCTGTTTGCATGTGTACGAAAAAAATTTCGAAAAATAAAACATAACCCCATATCGGGGTAGAGTAACCTCCTACTCTACCAACCTACGGCGGCCACGTTACTTGTATCGCTCACTTCAGCGAGTCAGCACAGACTGAGAAACGTTGCGGTACCTGACATCGGGTGGTTGGAGGAGGTAGGTACCCTAAAAGGTCCGTTCTCATGACCTCACCCAACGGAAAAGGAAAAGGTCCCCTAGAAGGGCTGGGTCCCTTGTTTGGGTCCAGAGGACCTGACGTCCGACTGTCAAATGGGAGACTCGGTGGTCCCTTCGTTACTCGTACTTGAACCCGTCTATGACCCTCCACCACTCCCTGTCCCTTCGGACCGCACGACGTTAGGTACCCCAGCACTCCTCAGTCCACGTTGAACCGCTGACTAGTCGTTATCGGCTAATTGTCACAACACTATCAAAGTCCATTTGTCGCTCCCGCGAGTCAGTCTGTATATGTACATAGGTAAGAGGGGATTTGAGGGGAGGGTAGGTCCGACGTGGTATCGTGACTCCCCTCAAGGTTCACAATAGGTCATCCAGGAACAACCAATAGGTAAAATTTATGTCATCACACATGGACAGGTGGGGTTTGAGGGATTGATGGGGAAGGGCGGTAGGTTAGGACGGCGGGGGGTAGGGTGTGGACCTTCGGCATTCAAACAAGAGATCCTGACACTCGGAGAAAGAGCTTACACCTGTAAGAGTAACTGTCTGTACACCTACTGTGTCACTCCACGGTCGGAGGGAACTGGGAGGAGAAAAGAGGGTAAGTGTGGGGGTGGGGGTAGGGTCTCCACTGGGGTCGAGAGTAAGTCTTTGAACGGAAGGCCTGAAAAAGACACACGAGTGTTTGTATGGGTTCAGGGTCTCCTTTCCAACTAAGACCACGAACGAAAACGGGCGTATTTGTAAGGACTACTACGTATCTGGTGACCAAGAGGGCCCCTACACACACCGAAATGGAGGACCACTGTAAACCTTTAGAGACCTCTGCATAAACTAGTAGTGCCCCAGTTACGACGACCGTAGGCCACCCATCTCCAGTCCTTCGACGATTTGTGGGAAGTCACGTGTTCCGACGGGGGTATTACTTCTTAATGACCCGGGTCCTACAGGCATCACGACTCTAGCTCTTTGGGACCAGATCTTACAAGAAACTGAGCGAGTAAAAGATTTCCGTCGTAAAGAACCTTCAGAACTGTCCAACAACAACACATTAACGAGTCAGCACAGGTTGAGAAACACTGGGGTACCTGACATCGGGAGGTCCTAGGAGACAGGTACCTTAAGAGGTCCGTTCTCATAACCTCACCCAACGGGAAGGGAAGAGGTCCCTGAGAAGAACCTGGTCCCTAACTTGGGTGCAGAGGACGTAACCGTCCTCCTAAGAAATGGTGACTTGGTGGTCCCTTCGGGGAACTACCCCAATCACTTCTAGAAAAGGAGGAAGGAAAATGAAGTCGTATTAAACGGACGGAGCGGGAGGTGAATGGAAAAATATCTAACGTCCGTAGAAGATTAAAAAACCCCCAATTGCCTTTACCGAGAAACCACCTTCGGGAACAAGGATGTCGTACACGATCTCAGATCAAAAAGGGAGGAAACCTGTGGACCCTCGAGCTACCGAGTAGGTGAATGAAACAAAAGTATCTACGGAACGACACACACGGCCGATTCAACGAAGTCAGCACAGGTTGAGACACACTGGGGGCACCTGACATCGGGCGGTCCGAGGAGACAGGGACCCTAAGAGGTCCGTTCTTATGACCTCACCCAACGGCACGGGAGGAGGTCCCCTAGAAGGGGTGGGTCCCTACCTTAGACGCCGAGGGCACAACGTCCGCTTAAACCTATGACGCGGTACGAGAGGGTGTTTCCAACACGGTCGAATGGAAGACTGAAAAGGAGGATGTTTAGGGTCGAAAGTCCTTACTACTAAATTTTTTTTTTTCAAACCTCACTATTGACAATAAAGAGGTTCTCTTGATTTCCCTTGGACTGGAAGTGTCTCCCCACCCTTGGGTGAGTACTACTGGGGTTCTGTCGGGAGACGTGGGTAGGGACGTCGACCACTTCTTGTCTGAATAGGTGAGGGTGGAGGGATACACTGGGACCCACCCTTCCTGTCCCTGTCCCACCCCTGGGAGTAAAATGTCTACTTCGAGTCCCTCAAACTCCCAGAAACGGGTGGTCGAGGATGTTCAGTGTGGGTGGACAACCTCGGTCTCCCGTGGTCTTCCACCTATCGTCCACCCGTCTCACTCCGACCGACACCAAAACCTGGGACCCTCAAGACTGTCTAGGTCAAGACGACTCGTGGGAGGGTCCAGGGAGTGCTGGAACGATCTAAAATGTCCTATAGGTGCGTTATAAACCCTGTAAGAACGGGATTTTTCACTAAGTAACAAATAGACATTAAGTCTGAATTGACCCAAAGAACACAAAATGGACGTCGAGATGGACCTCCTCGTTCCTTCGCCCTTTCCCCGGGGGACCGTCCAGAGATCATCGGACTTTAAAGGAAAACCCCGACAACCGAAAAGTAGAAAAAGAAAGGGGTTGATAGATATGGGAGGTCTAGAACAGACTTCTGGGGGAAAGGGAGGTCTCTGGGCCCTCCTTCGTCCCCCTCGGTTCAACGACCGAGGTCCCTGTTCCTACGTTCCTTCCTTCCTTGTCGACCCTGTCCTGTCGGGGAGACAAAGAGGGGAGAGGGGTCAGAAGAGTCTCGGAGTTATGGGTAGAACCTCTTAAGTAAGAACGAACCCACACTCCCCGACCTTCTCTTTCCACCAGTCCACCCGCACAGGACCCGTCATGACTACCGGTGTGTCTGGGGTGGAGCGGAGGTACTAGGTAGGAGTCTCGGGTGCAGGCGACGTTGACATTAATCAGGTATTTAGTGAGGCTCACTATTTATCTTACTATCTACGTCCAAAGTGAACTAGTGAAAAAATAATTCCGCTTTATTTAGTCGTGGTGTAACAACGATATTTGGAAAGTTTGACCAGTCTAGGACGGACCATCTTCGACTAATTGTACCGGTGTACCTCCCTGGCAAACATCGACTAGTGACTCTAGTTAGTTTGGGACAGTAAAAGGGAGGAACCTCCTCCACCGTCTCGTCCACGACCAGGTAGCAGGCGACGTGGGGACCGCAGAACGACGAACCCGCGCCCCCGGTCCCCATGTCACACACTCGACACCACGGTCTGTCGGGTCTAAGCTTGGGACCGACACGGTAGTCGGACGACACACTCGGACCCCTCGACAGTAGGACAGGACAGAGGTTCGGTGTCTCAGGAAACGGGATGGATCTCCACCTGTCGCAACGAATGTCAGTCACACCAATCCTATCTCAACAAGGCGCGTAGGGTATCTCGTCACCCACGGTCTGAAGAGGTAGAATCCCGGGGAAACAACAACGAACTAGCAACAAATTGGGTCGAAAAATAAATAAATTTTTTCCCAGGCGAAAGTTCCAGACATAGGCATGACTTTTAGTTCTAGTTCACTCGAGAACGGAAAGACGAGGTGCCCTCCAAAGACAGAGGGGGCTCGAGCGGAATCTTATGGACGCAATGACAAACTGTCCACATGACAGGCTCAGTCTGAGGGGTGGGTCGTGATAGGGGCCTCACTCAACGCGGGTCCACCACGTTCCTAGAAAGAAAGAAAGAAAAAAAAAAAATTTCTGAGAAAAAATTTCTTTTCTAGGACGTTGATTCCTAGGGCGTACCGTGTTACTTCTACCTTCAAGGGTGTTCGACACTAAGTCTGGGACACGTCGGTTTTTTTTTTTTTTTTTTTTTTGGGTTTGGTTTTGGTTGGTTTATTTTTTTGAGGGGGGTTTTGCATAGACGAGGAGGTTAGTCGCACATTTGGGACCCTTCCGTCCCTGGTGTAAGTAAGTGAGTGACCGAACGTCGGAACCCCAGATCGTGACAGAGACCGAGTCCCGAGTTCTGTGTAAACACCTTACTTACTAGACCTCTGAACGTAAGTACGACTAGTGAAATCAACACTGGGGTACCGGACATCGGGTGGTCCGAGGAGACAGGTACCCTAAGAGGTCCGTTCTTATGACCTCACCCAACGGTACCGGAGGAGGTCCTCTAAAAGGACTGGGTCCTTAACTTGGACACATAGAACAGAGGGCGTAACCGTCCACCCTCAACGAATTTCGGTCCCTACTATCCTTTCAGACATCGTGGTGACTCAACGTCTTAACACTACAAGAGACGTAGGACTAAGGAGGGAACTCCCCTGGAAAGGTACGGGACCCCTGGGAGGGTGTCGGGTGTCGGAGGTGAAGCGACTTCGGGACTCGGGATCCTTAGAGGAAATGACAAACACAGAGACCGTCGACGAAGGAACCGTCCGGGACTCCTGTAAAGCTGCTACGGGTAAGGACGGGCACAAGGTCGGTGGGGACTCACTCACTGGGACGATCCTCACGTCAAAAGAGAGGGAGAGTGGGAGGAAACTAAACTAGTCCGGTTTAGACTTTACTACACACTTTCATTACTATAAAACATTAATTTAGAGACCACTGCCGGTGGCGTTAAACACGATGTACGTAACAAGTATTCCTTTTTTACGTAGTTAAGTAAAAGACTGGCCGCTGAGGTCCCTGACCGTTAATCCTCTTCGAGTAGAGAGCAACGAAGCGTATAATTTCTCGATGACTTTGCGTCTCTCTTAAACCCTCTCAAAAAAAAAAAGGATTATTACAATCGAATTAATCCCTGCGAGCCACTATTTCCCTTTCAAAACCTACTGCTCGTATAACACCACCTCCCTTTTCTTTCTCGTTTCTTTCCCTTTACTTTCACAGTCCTGCTCTGATCCTCCCGATCTCCTAATTCCTGTAAGGGAGGATTCTCCAAACTGAAACGACTTGGTCCCGACCACTTCCGATTCTTGGCCTCGGGTCCCGTCCGACCCGGGCACCTAGATTCACGATCGGGGAAACACAGGACCGACCTGGGAACAATTTAAATAAAAATAAATAAATAAACCGGGACGGTCTAGAAATCAACGTCGTACACCTTAGATCAAGAGACTGGTCCTTAGTTTGGGTCCGGGGACGTGGCCCTCGTGTCCCAGAATCGGCGACCTGGTGGTCCCTTCAGGGACTTCGGTAGAAAAAAAATTTTTTTTTTTGGTAAATACAAATTAACTTCCCGTTAATATGATAACACATCCAAAGACGGTATGTAGTTGTACAAGTGGGACTTCGGTAGAAAATTCCGTAGAAAAAAAGTCTTAGTGGGGAGCGTCGGGTCCTTTCGGTAAGAGGGATTATGGTGAGTGGGACGGTGTGCAGACTCGGAAACCAAGACTCACGCGTGAAAGGTCCCTAACGAACTTCCCCGTCTCTCCTTCCGCACTCTCTCTGTCTCCGGTGCCTCCTACTTGATTCCTGGATTCCTCCCGGGTTTCCAGATTCTCCTTCTTTTCGTCTTTATCACCGGCTCCATCTAAACCAACTGTAATAAACACGAAAATCACAGACGGTCTGTTCCACGACCA
Source organism: Capra ibex (assembly GCA_006410555.1). Classification (NCBI taxonomy): domain Eukaryota; kingdom Metazoa; phylum Chordata; class Mammalia; order Artiodactyla; family Bovidae; genus Capra; species Capra ibex. The sequence goes on along the minus strand of SJYO01045292.1, from coordinate 51,506,315 downwards.
GATCCACCAAAGTGTATCTCGAAAAAAAATAAAGCTTGAAAATTAAAGCATACCCCCATATCGACTAATTGTCACTACTTATCAAAGTCCACTTGTCGCTTCCCTGAGTCGGAGTGCATCTTGAAAATTTAACCGGGAACCTGACTACGACGACGGACTCCGCTCTACCAATCATGTCGGGCAAAATGTCCTCTTCTTTGACTCCGAACCCTTCAAATCCACGGGACGGGTTTAGAGTCGCTCGTCCCCGTTTCGGTCCAGACTTGGGTCCACCCAGACTGAGACCCGGTCTCGGCTCGAAGACACTACTACCCTCACCAGACACAGACACTACAGGTCATGTCAGCACAGAAACAAGTCCGACACACCAAACATTTGTGTCCTTACATTAAGAGTGTCAGGAACCCGACCTTCAGGTTCTAGTTCCACGACAGTCTAAACCACAGACGACTCTTAGACGAAGAACCCAGGACCTACCTACATAAAAAACGACACAGGAGTCTCCCGTCTTCCCGGTTTCCTCAAGGGACTCCAGAGAAAATATTCCCGACATTAGGATAATACTGAATTATTGGAGGGTTTCTAGAGAAAAGATTGTGATAGCGTAATCCCTAATCTAAGTTGTACACGTAAACCTCTAACACCCCCTGTGGTTGTGCATCAGATCTCGTCCATTGGTCATCGGTACATCCGATGACTCGAAAACTTCAAACCGATCACGTGGACTCCTTGACTTGAAATTGACATAGATTAAATTAAATTTTAAACTTTTCGGTGTATGGCAATCACCGAAGGCATTACCTGTCGTGTCGAGGTCTGGGCTCCTCTAGATCTGCCCTGGGACCGACGGGGGTCGGGTAGTAAAGGGGTCGTGACACTCCCCGTTGTAGTACTGACTCGACTGCAGAATTGTAGAACGAAGGGAGCTTCTGTTCCTTCGTATTCCTTGCGTTCCTTCGAGGAAACGAATGGGCCGACAGTGAGTTTTTCAGGAGACGGTTGTGAACGACTGATCCATGGACGACCACGGTTCACGTAGTGGACGTCCTATATTTCCTCAGAAGAGCTGTCGCGATACATCACCTAGTGTAATTGTCAGGGGGAAATAGTACTTCCTTTATCTCTGAGTTGTTCCGACTGGTTGACAATTCAGTGAGTCGACCATACGTAAACCCGGTCTATACCTCGGGTCCATAGAGACGAGGTTTGCAGGTATGAGACAAGACGTCACACGAGTCTCCGGTCAAATCCTACCTAGAGGTACTGTTGACTACGGGACTACTGAGGTTTCCACAAAAAGAATGGGAGACAGAGTCATCTGTACCTAAGTTTACGGTTGAACAAATAAACCCTGAACCTTTGTGATGTCCGTCGGTTATTTCCCATGTACTAAGATGACTAGTATTGCTTAAGGGTGTCGTACTGACTCCGAATTAAGACGACCCCCTGACACTCTGGTACGTACCTTGTGGTGCCCTAATAAGGTGGGTCTCCCCTCCCTCGACCCTATAAACAGGTCGTTGAGAGTACCCAGAAACCAACTCTCGACACCCCCACACCCACCGTAAAGACTGGACGGTACTACCACCTTTATCATCTGAGATACGGGTCTCTTCCAGTAGTCCGTTTCTTCGTCGTCAACCGTCGTTTCGGTCTTCAAACGGGTGGGAACGTTTCTAGGACCAAAGTAGCATTCGGGACAAAGTAGTCTTCTGTCTCCGACTCGAAAAGAAGAGAACCAAGGTTCCAAGACACGGTGGGAAACTCTAGGACTCCAACGGAGAATTCCCCAAATTGGTAATTGTCTCGTCTACCCACGAAACGACTACTAGAAACTTTTAACCTTAGAAAAACGTCAAGTCTTTCCTTTCGACCCTTAGAAACGCATACATATTTCTTCCACAAAAGATTCTTGGGATTACCACATTTATTCCAAATCCTCGTACAAATTTGGATGAAACGTTCGAAAGGGTTCCAGAAATCTTTACGAATACAACAATCAACGAGTCAACAGGTTGAGAAAAGTTGAGATACCTGTCCTCGGGTGGTCCGAGGAGACTTGTACTTTAATAGGTCCGTTCTCATGACCTCACCCAACGGTACGAGAAGAGGTCCCGTAGAAGGGTTGGGTCCCTAGCTTGGGTCCAGAGGACGTGACGTCCGTCTAAGAAATGGTAAACTCGATGGGTCTTTCGGGAAATCTTTACGAATAGTCGTATGTTTGTTGAGTACCTAATGTTTAATAGGAAGACAAAGTAATTTCGTACGGAGGATTGGTGACTAGTGTCCGTTGGGAACCGGATCAAATTTATTGATATTCGGGAACTTTTTTCACACCCAAAACACATATAAGTCATTATATCAAACTGAGATTTCGGTCGTACTGGAGGAACAAGACTTAAGTTCAACCTTGAATTGAGGAAAACCGGTGTAGTAGAAGTGACAATTTAGTGACTATAGATCAAAAGAAGAATCCAATATTGCCTCAGTCTTCGATATCACTTCCGAGTGATCTGCAAAGTAAAGAATGAAGAACGACAAGAGATAAACCTTCAATTGTAAATAAATCGGAGAGAATTCACGAACTGAGACCTAATCGGGTAAAGTAGGAACGACGTTGAGACGTTCCCTCACAAGTGTGGAGGTAAAACGGAACTCCAGTTTGAGGAAAGGAAAGACCCCTTTACCCACCGTTCATTCACTCTGTGTCTTACTATTCATAGTACACTATAACGAATATACACATTAGATTTTTTTTCCCATAACTACTTGAATCGATGTTTTGTCTTTGTCTCAATGTACACATCTTTTGTTTAAATACCAATCGTCCCCTGTTCTCCACCTCCTCCCTACTTAACCCTCTAACCCCACCTGTATATGTGTGACGACGACGACGACGACGATTCAGCGAAGTCAACACAGACTGAGACACGCTGGGGTACCTGCCGTCGGGTGGTCCGAGGGGGCAGGGACCCTAAGAGGTCCGTTCTTGTGACCTCACCCAACGGTAAAGGAAGAGGTTCCGTACTTTCACTTTTCACTTTCACTTCAGCGAGTCAGCACAGGCTGAGAATCGCTGGGGTACCTGACGTCGGGTGGTCCGAGGAGACAGGTACCCTAAAAGGTCCGTTCTCACGACGTCACCCCACGGTAACGGAAGAGGTTGTATATGTGTGATGATATATATTTTATCTCTTGATTATTCTTCGATGACACCCGAAGAGGCCACCGAGTCTACCACTTCTTAGACGGACGTTACGCCCTCTGAACCAAAACTAGGGACCCAGCCCATCTAGGAGACCTCTTCCCTTACCGATGGGTGAGGTCATAAGAACGGACCTCTAAGGTATCTGTCTCCTCGGACCGTCCGATGTCAGGCACCCCAGCGTTTCTCAACCTGTGTTGATTCACTGATTGTCCCTTCCTTCTTGGATGACACATCGTGGCCCTCGAGATGAGGCACGAAACATTGCCGGAGATACCCTTTTCTTAGGTTTGTTTACACCTACATATATATACATATTGACTAAGTGGAACGACATGTAGCCTTTAACTGCGTCGTAACATTTAGTTGGTATGAGGTTATTTTTAATTTTATGTAATAAATACAATTTTTTTCTAAAGTCCCTTACCGGTGACCCACTTCACACGGACCATTGCCCCTCAATCTGGTCGCTAAGAGTTGTGACTCAGTGGACCCGTCCAAAACTCTTTATGACGACAGGTCCGACGTGGGTGTGGCTACCTCAGTCGCACAGACCCTCACCTAGGACCAAAAGGTTTCGAGGGGTCCACCTCTGAGCCGACTGTTGGTGCCGTACTCGTTCGTGTTCCGGTGAGAGGGTTTCGACTCAGGACTACCGGACACATGACCCTCACTGTACTTGTGGTCTCGTACACCTGGAGTCAAGCTTCGAACTGAGACGAGGTATACTCGACACTAAAACCTGCTCTATAGAATAGTGACCCTTAGGGACAAAACTTGACTACTACTATTATAAGTAGTATTATTAAATTTTCTGAACATCCCAATAAGACTCCTAAATTTTTTTACAAAGAAATAAACTAACGTAACCCAGAACCAACACCGTACGTCCTAGAAAGCAACCCGGTACACCCTACATCAAGGGGTTGGTCCCTAAGTCGACCCGGGGGACGTAACCCTTAGCTCAGATTCGGTGACCCGATTGTCGATAACAGGACAACGAGTACCACAGGCTGAGAAAAACTGGGGTACTTGACGTCGTACGGTCCGAAGAGACAAGAAGTGACAGAGGATCTCAAACGAGTCTGAGTACAGGTAACTCAGTCACTACGGTAGGTTGGTAGAGTAGGGTCCAGTGAGGGAAGGGGATAATCGGAGTTAGAAAGGGTCGTGGTCCCAGAAAAGGTTACAGACCGTGGACAAACCGTAGTCCACCGGTTTCATAACCTCGAAGTCGAAGTCGTAGTCAGGAAGGTTGCTTATAAGTACTGACTAAAGGAGATCCTAACTGACCAAACTAGAGGAACGACAGGTTCCCTGAGAGTCCTCAGAAGAAGTCGTGGCGTTGAGAAGCCGTGAGTCGGAAGAAATACCAGGTTGAGAGTGTAGGCGTGTGCTGATGACCTTTTTGGTTTCGAAACTGATATACCCGAAAACAACCGTTTCACCTATAGAGACGAAACATTACAGAGACAGATCCAAACAACATCGAAAAGAAGGTTCCTCGTTCGTAGAAAATTAAAGTACCAACGTCAATGGTAGGAGTCACTAAAACCTCTGGTTCTCTTATTTCAGACGGTGACAAGTGACAAAGATGGGGGAGACAGCGAAAGACAAACGGTACTTCACTACCCTGACCTACGTCTTCAGGGGTAAGACTCCTAAATTACCCTGGGAGTCTGTGAGTACTACGAATTCTTCCTCGTTGTTACAGTGGTTGGAGAAGGTCGGAACGGGTGTCACTGGCCCAGGAGTGGGGCGGACTTCGGACACCGACTGGGGCTCAAGGTCACGACCGATGGAGAGACCTCCGACGGGGCAACTGGCTACGGGAGCTACACGAGTCGGCACGGGTAGAAGAGGACTCCTCCTACCATAGCTGTAAAGTTTTGTCAAATTAATAAGACGCAGACGGACCGATAATCGACGCTGTTCTCTCGAGTCCCGATAAAAAGTCGTAATTAAAAGGTAAACTTTACTTAAGGAAAACCAATGTGAAAAATTTACAAAGAAAATTAATCTGCGTTAATGAAGTCTTCTTAACGAAAATAAGGAGTCGGACTCTAGGGTCACTATTTCAGTGACGGACCGGGGTGGCTTGCCGGCCCTACCGAGTAAATCGACGACGAGACTTCATATAACTTGATCCTTTAATATGTCGCTTAGGTGATAATTAAGGAAAATACTAGCGAGGGAGATTGTAGAACTTACTCTAGAAGTCCCCCTTTAAATCAGTGTTATCCCTAGTAACAAGAGGTGAAGGTCGGCGTCCGGGTCCGAAACCGCCCCACCCCCCGCCAACCGTCGACCCCCGACGGGACCACGACCCAGACTGTGTCTTCCGTCCGACCGTGTCCCTGAGGACCGACAGGACCCGAAGCCCCGACCCTTACCACGTCGGTTTGTGGAACCGGTCCGACCTCCCTTCCGGGAATTCGAGACCCGTTCTCTACCCCCCGACGCCGAAACGTTTCCCTCTTACGTCCGTTAACTGAGTTCAACTTCCAACGGCTAAAACCGTTAAAGAAACACCAAGCCACTTGACCCGCAGTCATCCACCGCGAGAACGGAGACACAACCAGTAAAGACGGACCTGATTTCCCTCCGGGGACTTCTCGAAGGCGTCGGTCTGAGGCTTCATCGGAAAGAAATCTCCGAAGTCGGGGTAGGTGAGAATCGTCTACCCCTTTGACTCCGTGTCTTCCGACGGGTCGGTGTCTGTCTCCGACTTGGACTAGTGGACTCGAACGGGTCCAGAGACTTGTCCTTGGCGACCCTAAAAGAACCGAACCTTTCGGTGGGGAGGTTATGCCGACCGACTGCGAAGAGCCCCAAAACATCCACTTCAAGTATCAAGATGAGTTGTTCCCGACGAAACGGTGGCACGTGGTCTTTACGACCTAAGGTCCTCGTGGCCTTCCCCTTCCCCACCCGTCCTGGACCCCTGCAAGGAACCGTAACCTTTGGCGTCCCGAGGTCCTCTCCCCGTCACTGGAGTCCTCACAGTAACGGCGGAGACGTTTGGGACAACCCGGTCGACGAGATTTGGTCCGTAACCTCCCTACACTAGTTCCTTTGTATCGGGACTGAGGAACCTTTGTAAATGAGTTTTAGTGTAGTACCCTAAATGGGCCACAAGGTCACCATTTCTTAGGAGGACGGCTACGTCCCCGGTGTCCAACCTAGGGACCAGACCCCTCTAAGACGTACGGAACCCCGTTGGTGCGAGCACGGGGGATCTCGGACACGAGATGTTATTCTCTTCGGTGTCACTACTCTTGGGGAACGCGACGTTACTTCTCATCGGGGACGAGCGGCGTCGATCCCTTTCGGACGTGTGTCGTTATTTCTGGGTCGGGTCGGACTTAGTGTCGTACTACTTACACACCTTAAAGAAAATCTCCTCGACCCGAAACTTCCTACCGATCCTCAAACGTCTCCTTTCCGTAAGACCCATCTCCCGCGACCGCACCTCCCCGCTCTCGTCCTTCCGCTCCCCCTCACATCCCCCACCGTCCTCTAGATATACGTTGACGGGTGGATCCGGAACACAAGGTACGGACTCGTACACCTGAAGCAGGCCTCCCGTCACCCCCCGGTACCTTCCGAAAACCGTCTCTCCTCTCTGGATCAGTCTAAACACTAAAAACTGTCCAACACACCCGACGAGACACCTCCTAAGCTCTGTTATTCGACCCTTTGGAAGACCCTCGGAGTGAGGTGGCAGGTCTCCTCTCCGTTTTTGCCGGACTTATTTCCGTCCCCGTCTGCCAGTTTTTCCGTCCGTGTCCACCCCGAAACTCGTTCCGACGGAGCATCGAAGGTACCTGGGACCTGTGAAGACGGAAAAACCAGAGGAGGATTCTCTTATCTAAAAACCCACCTAAGGATTTTTAAAGTAAACAAAGACTACTCTCTTTTTCCACCGAGGTTGCCATTTCGCATACGGACGTTACGTCCTCTGGACCCAAGCTAAGGACCCCGCCCTTCTAGGGGACCTCTTCCTTTACCGTTAGGTGAGGTCGTGAGAACGGACCTTTTAGGGTACCTACCTCCTTGGACTATCCGATGTCTGGTACCCCAGCGTTTCTCGACCTGTGCTGACTCCCAGAAGTTAAAGTGAAAAGTGAAGGGATTATTAAAGTAAACAAAGACTACTCACTTTTTCATTTTGTAAAACCAGATGAGAAAAAAACAAAATTTGAAAAATAGAACATAACCCCGTATCGACTAATTGTTACACTTGTTGTTTCCCTGAATCAGTATGTACATATATGTACATAGGTAAGAGGAGGTTTGGAGCGAGGGTAAGTCCGACTTAAAACTAGATGAGAGAAAAAAACCAACACGACACACCGGACGTCCTAGAATCAAGGGATTGGTCCCTAGTTTGGGTACGGGAGATGTGACCTTCACGTCTCAGAGTTGGTGACCTGGAAGTCCCTTCAGGGACCGGAGAATTTCAATTAAAAGAAAAGACCAAAATTTTCTTTACATTTGATAACATATATGTATGTTACCTATGATCTCTCTTCCTTTAAGAAATTATACGTTGTTCCACCTTTTTGAAACCCCAGTAAAACAGGTCACTTTATTTGGTCACTATCCTTCTGTTCATCAATTATTATGGAGAATATCCTCCATTGATTTTACTAGTTTAAGCACCTTAGTCACCAACGGTCCCCGACCCCCGTTCCCCCTTTACTCTCAATGAGCAGTTATCTGTATTTCAAGGTCCACTCATGTGACATTTAAATGTGTTACAACATACAGGTTACATTAAGTTATTTTTTACAAAATCAATTCATTCTACTTATTCCAGATCTCTAGACAACATACTGCAATATGACTATCACCTGTCATTACTTAGCATGTGAGTTTTTACACGTCTCCCATTTAGTTGACTACCACACCCCAGAAGAATGATGTCGTTCTCTTCTACTTTTCTCCAATTTTATAACAACCCACATTTTATGGCAACCGGAGTCCGTGCACGAAGACTCGGACTACCGCTCCAGTCATGACCAAAACTCCCTCTCGTCTCTCTTACCCCTTGAACCCAGAGGACGAGACACCAACTCCCTCTGATACCCTGGGAAGGGGAGGAGATTAAGGAAGTCGAGCGGCGTGAGGGGTGGGGGTGGTGGAGCCTTGGGACCTCCTACTTTCACTACCGTCACTACTTGTGAATGACTCTTGAAAGATACAGGTTTCGTAAAATACCCGACAAAGTAAATGACGAGGGATTCTAGGGGACCTTAGAAACTCCTCTCTTACCGATGGAGGAGGTCATAAGAACGGACCTCTTAAGGTACCTGACTGCTCGGACCACCCGAGATCAGGTGCCCCATGTTTCTCAACCTGTGTTGATTTACTGATTGTGTGTGTGTGTTGCTAAGAAGTTTCCCGAAGGGTCCAACGCGGTCACCATTTTTTGGACAGACGGTTAAATTCTCTGTATTCCCTACACCCAAACTGGGGACCCATCCCTTCTAGGAGACCTCCTCCCGTACTGTTGGGTAAAGTCATAAGAACGGACCCGTTAAGATACCCGTCTCCTCGGACCACCCGATGCCAGGTACCCCAGCGTTTTCTCAACCTACGGTGACTTCACTGACTCGTAGATGTGTGCGTGTTCCGAAGGACCTACCGAGTCACCATTTCTTAGGTGGATGTTACGTCCTCTGTGTCCTCGGTGTCCAAGGTAGAGACCCAACCCTTCTAGGGGACCTCCTCCCGTGCCGTTGGGTGAGGTCATAAGAACGGACCTCTTAGGAGACCTGTCTCCTCGGACCGTCCGACGTCAGGTACCCCAGCGTCTCAGCCTGTGCTGCCTTCACTGACTCCTGTGTGCGTTCCCAGCAGGACTTCAAATTTGTTCTAGTAATTACATTTGACATCAAGAACCGTGTATCACTCCAGACTACTCATCTTCGATTTATAAAAATAAAAATCCCTTATTTTTTTTCTGTTTAGTCTCACTCGTCCTTGGACTCCTTAGGACAAGGGGTGCTACACGGTGTAAATGTGTACCTTTTGTGTCATCGATTATATTTATATTTAGAGCAACTTTGTTTCTTAACATAGTCGTGTCAACCGACCAGTATGAGACTTTTTGGAGACCCCGTTCTTTGGGACCCATCGTCGTAAAGTCTATGCCAGAGTCACGACGGATGTGTCGGGATAGTGGACTTCCTTAATTTTTTTTAATGACTACAAACCCGGGACGGGTATCTCTAAGAAAGACAAAATTACACAGACCTCACCCCGGACCCGTAACATGGATTTTCGAGGGGACGACTAAGATTACCCGACTCTTGGTGACGGGACACATCAGTATCTAGACGAATTACAGACAGACAGGGTTTCCCGACCTCCGAAGGGGTGTCGTCCCTGACATTTATAAACAACTTAGCCTTTACCTACTTACTTCCTCCGACAACATCAGTTCGGAAGAGGCTCCGTGACCCCTCCTTGTTGTCAGACCGGACGGAAGCTGGGACTGACTACGCTCGACCGGAGAGACCACCTCCTCGTGCGTACCAATCGACCATCTTTTAGTCAGTCGAGTCCGATATTTGTACCCAGCTCCCGCGTCACGACCTCTCCCCGGAACTTACGACCCACTCCACAGACGTGAAGTAGACGACTAGTGGAGAGGACCTTAGTCATAAACCAAGGACGGAGAGGAGAGTGTCGCGAGTCGAAATCCCACCTCTTCAGAGTCCCCGTCTAAGAGGATGACTACGGACGGGACATCAGGTACCTTCGGTCTCGGGGTCTCCTTTAAGGACACGAGGTGGGTCTACGGGTTCTTGTATACCCGGAACCTTTAATAGTAGTCTCCTTCGGTAGAAGAAGTAATTAACTAATTACATTAATTTCTTTCTATTCATGTAGCTATGGCTGGTGTAATCTCAATTAAACATGTCCGTTAATCGACACGAGGGAGAAAGTACGATTGACGGAATCTACACACGAACACGGGACCCCCCGTAATTACCCACGATCCAAATTTGGACCGGGGACACCCGAAAAAGGACCCGTGGAGTCACAGACTTTCCTCGTGAACTCGGGGGTCTACACCTAACCTATGTTCGACCCACTGGGACCCTCTGCCCAGAGGAGAGAGGACACCGGGAGTCAAGAGAACAGACAGATTACCCCTATTAATGTGACTAGAGTTGCACCTTTACAAGGAAGGACGCAGGAAGGTTGCTGTGGGGAGAAAAGTCCAGACCCCCGGTCGGGACCCGTATCAAGACGAGACCTAAGATTCGAAGTCTACGAGGACATTCCAGAGACCCCTGAAACACCCAGACCAAGAGTCGGGTGAGAGGGGGAAAGCTGGGACAGAGGTAGGAGTGAGTGGGACCCCCGACGGAGAGTCCAAAAGACGAAGAGAGAGGGAGACCCGATTCCGTGTGTGGGGGTCCCTTTGGAAGACAAAGAGAGAGGTCGGGGGACAGTGAGAGAGAGAGAGAGACCTCATAAGGGTGTAGTCCTATACCGTGGAGGTAGTGAGTCCCCGAGTTCGACCCTTGAACCCACCGACAGTGTGGGTTACAAAGAAAGGGGGAAGGGACGGGCGGGGGGTGGGGGTTAGGTAAGTGTTCAGGACAATTACGAAAAAAAAAAAATTGTCAAAACAACTCCAAATGAACTATACGTTAATTGACGAGAACAAATTTCATATATTAAACTTTTCTAAAGTGTATGCACATGCAGACCTCTTGATTGTAATGTGAGTTCTATTACTTGTATAGACACTGAGGGGTTTCAAAGGAGTACAGGGAACCGTTAGGTGCAAGGGCAGAAGGGTTTAGAGAGGAGGGAGGGTAGGAGTCCGTTAGCGACTAGACGAAAGACAGGGACGTCTAAGGAAACGAGAAGATCTTAAAACATATTTACTTTAGTATGTCATACGTAAAAAAAGACTGAAGAAAGTGAGGCGTGTAGAAAAAACTTTAAGTGGGGACAACAACGAACACAATTGTCAAGTAAAGAAAAATAGTAAATAGTCACCTGCTCATAAGGTGACGTATGGTACTTACACGGTGCTTAAAATGCAAAGAGGGACAACTACCTGTGAACCAACTAAAGGTCAAAAACCGACAATCACGATTACGACAATACATGTAAGGGCACGTACACAAACGTACCCGTATACGAGAACAAAGAGAACCCAGTTGTGGATCCTCACTTCATAGACCTAGTGTACAACCACATACAAATTGAAAAATTCTTTGACGATTTTAAAAAGATCGCATCGTCACGGTAAAGTGTGGTCGTAGCACACTGTCAAGGTCAACGAGGTTTAAGAGCGGGAATTGTCTACACCAGTCAGAAAATTTAAAATCGATACGACTGTCTTCATGTCACTTTAGAATAGAGCCAAAATTAAACGTAAGGGGAGCACTTATTACTAAAACCCGTAAAAAAAAAAAGTACACAAATAAACGGTAGGTCTTTAGAAGAAACCAGTTCCCAAACTAGTGTCACAAATGGTTAATCTTTTCAATCCAACCTGAAGGGACCACCAGGTCTCCAATTCTTAGACGGACGGTTACGTCCTCTGTACCCAACCTAGGGACCAGGTCCTTCTAAGATGCACGGAACCTCGTTGATTCGGGCACTCGGTACCGATAACTCTGACAAGAGATCTCGGACACTCTACATTGGTGACTTCGGGTTCGTGGGATCTAGGACACGAGACGTGGTTCTCTTCGGTGGCGTTACTCTTCGGACGAGTGACGTTGATCTCTCAGCGGGGGTGAAAGACGTTAATCTCTTTCGGACTTCCGTCGTTGGTTCTGGGTTGCGTCGGGGGAGTTTTTAAAATTTATTTATGTTTCTTGAATTTTTTTTTCCAGTGACTAAAAGAATGATAACTTAAAACCATCAAAATATATGACCTTTATGTTTAGGAAATTCGTCTTTACAATAAACGTTTATTAAAGGACTCAGACACCGAACAGAAAAGAAGGAGAATTGTGATAAAAAGTTTCTTGTAGAAAGTACGAAAAACACCGCACATATTCCTTAGAAACTGAATGAACTTCAATGTGTCTAAAGGAAAACGATACCAAAAGACTTCAAAATATCAAAATCCAAAATATAAATCAAGAGACTTGAAAAGAAACCAATTGTCGTACTACCTTTATTTTAAGTACGTGGGATGTTAAGTGGGTAAAGTTCATATACTAAACCACCAAAAATCATAAATCAAAAATCTCAACATGGTAGTGGTGGTGAGAGATTAAGGTCTTGTAAGAGTAGTAGGGGGTTTCCATGGAGTGTATGTAATTGTCAGTGAAGGATAAGGAGAGTAGGGGATTCGGACCTTTGGTAATGATAGTAGAGGAAAGACAGAGGTACCTAAACGGGGAAGGTCTATAAAGTATCGTTACCTTAACATGTACTGATCGAAGAAAGTGAATCACATTACAAACGTTCCTATAAGTACAACATCGTGTATAGTTATACAGTAAGAAAAAATAACGACTCAACATAAGGTAACGTATATAACTTTACCTAACATATGTACTATATATTATCAGTTACATTTATAAAAAAAATAGGTGAATGCTCAACCATCTGTAATCACAACGAAGGTTCAAAATCGGCAATTCCTACCATGGTCATATTTGTAAACGTATGTTCAACAATACTCTTGAATAACGACCCAGTGTATAATTAAGATACAAATTGAAAAACTCCTTGAGGGTTTGACAAAAAACTTCTACGAAGTGGTCGTTACACAGGGTACGAGTCCCGGACATTACCTTGTTTAGAAGATGGCCCTTAGCTTGGGTCAGGAGGACCCGACCCTCCCGTCTCAGAATCGGTGACCTGGTGGTCGCTTCAGGGATCGTATTATTACATGACTTCACTTTAACACCCCCCCACGATGTTTGAAAAAAAAGAAAACCGACAAAGGGGCGTTTCCTAACTTGGACTCGGGAGACGTCACCTTCCCGTCTCAGAATTGGTGACCTGGTGGTCCCTTTAGGAGTGTTTGGTTTGACATTTGTTCCATTTTCTCTCATCGTTCGGAGGAAAGGTTACACAAGGGTCGAGGTCTCGGGGAAAAAAGAGATACCTTGGTTTATAACGTTTTTAACAGTAGGAAAACCTTCCTAGGAGACACATATAGTCGCTCCTACACATACACAGATATAGGAATTTTTTGGGAGTACCTCTCGTCGTAAGATTAGTGTGACAAGTCGCAAAACAAAAAAAAAAAAAAAAGTGAATTGTTATATAGAACCTCTAACAAAGTATAGGTAGGTATTTCTCGACGGAGTAAGAAAAAATTGTCGGTATTTCTAAAGATAACATACCTACATGCCGTTAAACAAATTCGTCAGGGAACAACTACCTGTAAGTCCGACAGAGGTTAGAAGACAATAATATTTGGCACGACGTCACTTATCGGAACATGTAGGTTGAAACGTATGTATATACGTTCATACAGACACTTTATATAAGATCTCGTCATCCTAAATACCCAGTTACCCATGCACGGAGTTTGTCGAACTATGTTACAACTTAACGGTGGGTGCCTCCGACACGGTCACATATGAGAGTGGTCGGAAACTCTCACTACTGAAGAGGTGTGAGACCGGTCAAGTCACACACTAGTTTGTAAAACTAGAAATAGATAGACGATCCACTTTTATACCATAGAGAAACGCTAAAAGTAAACTTAAAGGAATTTTTTTAAATTTAGTACTTTCATACTATTGTGTAAATATCCCCCGAACCTTTTACGTCTTATTTCAATGTATCTCAAGGTGACGTCCAACGTCAATAAAAAATTCACCTGTTTAATTCTAAGAATCAACCTCAAAGTTATAGTTTGAGAGTTTGTAATTAACTTACTTATCTGTCTTTTTATCTTGGACTTTTCGTGACACTTGGTCAAGTTGTATTAATTCTAAATATGTTGAAAGTGTGTTGTCGTCCTATGTTTAAGATAAGTTCAAGGGTATCTTACATTTGGTCCTCTGTGACCTTGTATACGTCCCACGTAGGGGAAAAACAATTCTGATTACAACTTGTAGAAAAACATACGAGTTGTACCCCTAGTCTGAGTACGGGGGATGTCACCTTCGAACCTGAGAATAAGTGACCTGGCGATCTCTTCAGGGAGAAAAACATACAAAACTCCGGCTCAAAGGATTAACCTCTTGACGAACAAGTATAGGAAACGGGTAAAAAAATAACCTAACAACCGGAAGAAAGAATGATTTAACAATCCTATAAGCATATTACCACATTGAGAACGGACAACCAGTTAAAGGAGGTCGGAGACTGGGTAGTGTTACCAACGTCACACATGTATGTCTACATGAGGAACCGACTCACCTCCTCAATCTCCAAACCTGTTGCCTCTAAGAAGAAAACACTTCTGGACTGACTACCTTACCTCGTCAGAATGAGGAGATACTTCCACTTCAACGAGTCAGCACAAGCTGAGAAACGCTGGGGCACCTGACATCAGATGGTCCGAAGGGGCAGGTACCCTAAGAGGTCCGTTTTTATGACCTCACCTAATGGTAAAGGAAAAGGTCCCCTAGAAGGGTTGGGTCCCTAGCTTGGGCCCAGAGGACGTAACCTCCGTCTGCGAAATTGGAGACTCGGTGGTCCCTCCGGGAGATGAGGATATATCGTCTCCTCGTCTACGGAGACTGACGCCGTCTCTGGGAGAGAGACGAGGAGACGTCGAGAGAGAAGGAACGAGGGACCAAGTTGTGGCGCGAAGGGGGTGGGGGGGTGTGGGGTCCTCAAGAGGAACGAGTCGAAGGGGAAAGGATTATAAACGTGTCCGTGTCGGGCCGGGGGGACAGTGTCCGTCACTAATATATCGTTTAATTGGTGTTCGACAAGCCAGGAGCAGGCCACCGTCAACCCCTCTACGATGAGACTCATTACTGAACACATCAGCTACGAGAGTAGACATTAAACGCACACGTTATTTGCGTCTTTATTTTTGGGCTAGGTATACTTTTTCCCTGGTTTATCTTCCTCGTCCCCACCCCCTTCTTTAGTACTTAAAACACCTGACGTAGAATGTCAGACCGAAGTTAAAGGAGAACTCATTACGTCAGTGACGACTGTACACTAACTACCGACACAAACGGATTTTCTACCTCTGTCCGTCTCACTCTCAGTCCCTCGTCCCAAACTGAGGACTACGGAGTTTCACACAGAAACTCTCGCCCTGTCAATAAGAGATTCGGAGTCAGAGGAGTAGATATTTTACCCCTGTTAGTATTACAATTATCACTAGAGGTCAGTCCACAATTTCTCGGACCTAAAGTCTTGTACCATTTAGGTACGACGACGACGACGACGATTCAACGAAGTCAGTACGGACTGAGATACGTTGGGGTATCTGTCGTCGGGGACAGGGACCCTAAGAGGTCCGTTCTTGGGACCTCACCCGACGGTAAAGGAAGAGGTTGCGCACGTACGTACGATTTAACGAAGTGAAAACAGGCTGAGACACGCTGGGATACCATTTAGGTATCAATCATAATTAAAATAAGGGAGGGAAGGAGAGAAGGAAGATAGTATCATTCATCCCCCGAAATTTTACTTCCGAAGGGACCACCGAGTCTCCAATTTCGTAGACAGACGTCACGCCCTCTGGACCCAAACTAGGGACCCACCCCTTCTACGGGACCTCTTCCTTTACCGTTGGGTGAGGTCATAAGAACGGACCTCTTAGGGTACCTGCCTCCTCGGTCCACCCGATGTCAGGTGCCCCAGCGTTTCTCAGCCTGTGCTGACTCGCTGAAGTGAAAGTGAAATTTTACTTTGAAATTTAAAACCTTATTAGCAACTAAGTATGCGTCAACATTCTTCATCATCTAAGACGTGTGGGAAGTGGGTATTAGGATGTCACTACTGTAGAACATTTTGTTATCATGTCACAGTGTTGGTCCTATAACTGTGACGATGTTTAGTGTCTAGAATGATGATAAAGAGGTAAACATGAACACACACACATTAATCAAGACACGTTATATAGTGTACATACACTTTCACTTTCACTTTCCTTCAGCGAGTCATCACAGGCTGAGACGCTGGGGTATCTGACATCGGATGGTCCGAGAAGGCAGGTACCCTATAAGGTCCGTTCTTATGACCTCACCCAACGGTAAAGGAAGAGGTCCTCTAGAAGAGATGGGTCCCTAACTTGGGGCCAGAGGACGTAACATCCGTCTGCGAAACGGTAGACTCGGTGGTCCCTTCAGAGTAGTGTTCACATCCAAACACTTAAGTAGTGCTGCAGTTCTATCCGTTGTGAAAATAATGGTATTTCTGGGAAGGACAACGGGAACTTATTGGTGTGGGTGAAGAAAGGTAGGAAGTCGGGGTCAGAGGTCGAAGACCGTTGGTTGTTAGACAAATAAAGATTCGAAACACAAAAGTTTTCATAATATATTTATCTTAGTGTATCGTATATTAAAAGAAAAAAAATTATGAGTCGTATTAAGGAACCTCTAAGTGTCTCGAAGACACACATATTAAGTGAGGAAAAATAACGATTCATCATAAGGTACCATACTTACATAGTCTCAAATTGTTAAGTAGGTGACTTCCTACAGACCCAACAAGGATCAAAAACCGATAACGATTATTTTTGACGACACTTGTAAGTACATGTTCAAAAGTATGTCAAAGTGAATATAAACTTGTTTTAAAAAAAGTAAAGAGACCGTGTTTATCGGATCTCATGTTAACAATCAGTATATCATTAATACCCGGACCTATACTGACTTCACTGAATCGTCGTCCTCGTCGTCGTCGTCCACCGAGTCACCATTTCTTAGACGGACTGTTACGTCCGACGACGACGACGACGATTCAGCGAAGTCAGCACACTCTGAGACACACTGGGGTATCTGTCGTCGGGTAGTCCGAGGGGACAGGGATCCTAAGAGGTCCGTTCTTGTGACCTCGCCCAACGGTACAGGAAGAGGTTACGTACTTTCACTTTTCACTTTCACTTCAGTGAGTCAGCACAGGATGAGAGTCGCTGGGATACCTGACGTCGGGTGGTCCGAGGAGGTAGGTACCCTAAAAGGTCCGCTCTCATGACCTCACCCCACGGTAACGGAAGAGGCCTGTTACGTCCTAGGTACCCAAGTTAAGGACCCAGCCCTTCTAGGGGACCTCCTCTTTTACCGTTGAGTGAGGTCATAAGAACGGACTTTTTAAAGTACCTGTTTCCTCGGCCCGTCCGAGTATCTCAGTGTTTCTCAACCTGTGCTGACTCGTTGACTAGTGGTGGTGGTGAATCATTAACATACAAATCAAAGACATTGGTCAACGACTTAACAAAAGGTCGTTGACGACTTACATGACAAAATGTAAGGGTACCCGTTACACACACACTAAAGTCACAGAGACGTGCGAACGGTCGTGCACCACAATAATGATGAAAAATAAAATCAAGAAGAACCTCCCCTATAGGGTAACACTGTTATGGGATGTACAAAGACACTTATACAAAAATGGAGAGAACACATAAATACATCCCTACCTTAAAGACCTAGAATACCAGTGAGACCAAACTCCTATACGATTTGACGAAAGGTCTTACAGACGTAGTAAAAAATAAGAGTGATTGTCATAATCTAGAGGTCAAAGAGGTGTAGGAGTGATTGTACACATTGGGGCAAAAAAACCAGTATCGGTAGGATCACCCGTACTTCACCATAGAGAAACATTAAAACTATAGACAAAGGGATTATTGATTACTACAACTGGTAAAAAAGTACACGAAGAACCAGTAAACATATATAATGGATCTCTTTACAGACAGGTTTTAGAAACGGGTAAATTTTTAACCCAACAAACAGACAAAACAACATTAACGGAACATTCTCAAGAAATATATCGAATCTATATTCGGGGAGTAGTCTATATACCAAACTTTTATAAAAAGAGGGTAAGATACCCAACAGAAAAATGAAAGAACTGTTACGGGAACTAACGTGTTTTCCAAAATTAAAATTACTTCAAGTCAAATAAAAAATAAAGGAACAAACACGAAAACCGCAACATAGATTCTTTACTAACGGATTGGGTTTCTGTACTTCTAAATGAGGATACAAAAGAACATTTTGAAAATACCTAAATCGGGATTGAAAAGCAGAAATTGGTTAAAACTCAATAAAAGGTATATCACACTCCATCCCCGGGTTAAAGAAGGAAAACGCACACCGATAGATCGACAGGTTCACGTTGAAAAACTTTTGAAAGAAAAGAAATAACTTAACAGAGTCGTGAGAAGAACTTTTATTTAACTGACATTTACCTTTCCAAATAAAAGTCTAAAAACTTAAGACGAACTAGATATAAAAATAAAAATACGGTCATGGTGTTACGGAACTAATGATATCGACATATGCAAAACTTTGACCCTTCACATATAAGAAGTCAAAACAAGAAGAAAAGGTTCTATTAAATCAGATAAGACAGATAAAAAAAACAGATAAAAACGTAAAGGTATATATATATATATATATATTAATAGGCTATTACATCTTATTAAAACAGGTAAAGACATTCTTTCCGTTGACTCTAAAAACCATCCAAACACGATTCAGCGAAGTCAACACAGACTGAGACATACTATCGGACGGCTCGAGGAAACAGATACCCTAAGAGGTCCGTTCTTATGACCTCACCCAACGGTAAAGGAAGAGGTTCCCTAAAAGGGTTGGGTCCCTAGTTTGGGTGCAGAGAATACAGAGGATGTAACCGTCCGTCCAAGAAATGGTGATCACGGTGGACCCTTCTTCATCCCTATGATATCTAGTTAAACTCCTTATGACGGTATAATTACTATCATTTTCAGAATTTCAGTCTACTACGACACTTTCACGACGTGAGTTATACGGTTGTTTAAACCTTTTGAGTCGTCACCGGTGACCTGACTTTTTCCAGTCAAAAATAAGGTTAGGGTTTCTTTTCGTTACGGTTTCTTACGAGTTTGATGACGTGTTAACGTGAGTAAAGTGTGCGATCATTTCATTACTAGTTTTAAGAGGTTCGGTCCGAAGTCGTTATGCACTTGACACTTGAAGGTCTACAAGTTCGACCAAAATCTTTTCCGTCTCCTTGGTCTCTAGTTTAACGGTTGTAGACGACCTAGTACCTTTTTCGGTCTCTCAAGGTCTTTTTGTAGATAAAGACGAAATAACTGATACGGTTTCGGAAACTAACACACCTAGTGTTCTTTGACACCTTTTAAGACTTTCTCTACCCTTATGATCTGGTAGACTGGACGGAGAACTCTTTGGATATACGTCCAGTCCTTCGTTGTCAATCTTGACCTGTACCTTGTTGTCTGACTAAGGTTTATCCTTTTCCTCATACAGTTCCGACATATAACAGTGGGACGAATAAATTGAATGTACGTCTCATGTAGTACTCTTTACAACCTGACCTTCTTTGTGTTCGACCTTAGTTCTAACGGCCCTCTTTATAGTTCTTGGAGTCTATACGTCTACTGTGGTGGCAATACCGTCTTTCACTTCTCCTTGATTTTTCGGAGAATTACTTTCACTTTCTCCTCTCGCTTTTTCAACCGAATTTCGAGTTGTAAGTCTTTTACTTCTAGTACCGTAGACCAGGGTAGTGAAGTACCCTTTATCTACCCCTTTGTCACCTTTGTCACAGTCTGAAATAAAACCTCCGCCCCCCTCGAGGTTTTAGTGACGTCTACCACTGACGTCGGTACTTTAATTTTCTGCGAATGAGGAACCTTCTTTTCAATACTGGTTGGATCTATCGTATAAGTTTTCGTCTCTGTAATGAAACGGTTGTTTCCAGGCAGATCAGTTCCGATACCAAAAAGGTCATCAGTACATACCTACACTCTCAACCTGACACTCCTTTCGACTCGTGGCTTCTTGACTACGAAAACTTGACACCACAACCTCTTCTGAGAACTCTCAGAACCTGACGTTACTCTAGGTTGGTCAGGTAAGACTTCCTCTAGTTGGGACCCCAAAGAAACCTTCCTTACTACGATTTCGACTTCGAGGTCATGAAACCGGTGGAGTACGCGTCTCAACTGAGTAACCTTTTCTGAGACTACGACTCTCCCTAACCCCCGTCCTCCTCTTCCCCTACTGTCTCCTACTCTACCGACCTACCGTAGTGTCTGAGCTACCTACACTCAAACTCACTTGAGGCCCTCAACCACTACCTGTCCCTCCGGACCACACGACGCTAAGTACCCCAGTGTTTCTCAACCTGTACTGACTCGCTGACTTGACTTGACTTTTCAGAATTTTATATACTTGTTGTCTATAGAAAGGATTTCTCAATCCAGAAATTGAGAAAAGTTACTATAGAACATCAAAAGTCGTATACTCAGAACATAGAGAAAACAATTTAAATAAGGGTTCATAAAAATGACAAAAACCACAATGACGTTTACCTTAACAAAAGAATTAAAATAAAAACCTAACAAGTAACGTTCACATATCTTTATGTCAAATAAAAACACATAACTAGAACATAGGACGTTCTAACGACTTGAGATAAAAAGGTATTATTCAATCATCTGTGGAATCCTAACAGATATGTCTTCTATTATAAACACTTATGTCTATTAAAATGAAGAACAAAAGGTTGGACCTTTTGGAAGGAAGATAAAAACAAACGGAAAGTAAAGAAAAAGGACAAATTAAAGGGTTACTACTTCGGAGATATTTGACGTACCAAGTCGTTTGACTACGTGTCTTTCTGGGCTAATGAGTAAGTCTTGGAATGTCTGATATTATGACCGTAGTCCTGAATTTGAAGTCACTAAAGTTTCTGGTAGTAGAGGTGGTAATACTTTACGACTTGAGAAAGCACCACACAAAGAGTCTTACTCTCTGAAAAAGGTGACCCGACAGGGACGGTTCACAAATGAAGACTGGTGTCGTTAAGTCGTAACGGAACTGTGAGTCGGGAGTAACACACCGTCGTAGGGAGTCCGACAGTAAGTTCTATAGTACACTGGGGTCGATTCAGTTGGTAGGATCCTGCGACTCGGAGGCTGCGTACTACACTCCTGTTTTTACCGTCCCCTGGTAAAAAACCGTCTGGACTAGGTTGACCATAAACTAAGGACTATTGACCCTTTGTTGTCAGGGAGTCATCTCGGGTCTGAAGCGTAAATTATTTCGGTCTGGGGTTCGAGGTGTCTCTCAGATCCCGTCACCGGGGGTTGGAAAAACCGTGGTCCCTGGTCAAAACACCTTCTGATAAAAAGGTGTCTGGCCCGTCCCCCAACACCAAAACCCTACTAAGTTCACGTAATGTAAATAACATATGAAATAAAGATAATAATGATGTAGTCAAGGGGGAGTCTAGTTGTCTGTAATCTAGGGCATTCGACCCTATTGGACCAGATCCCTTGAATCATAGGTAGAATCACCCTCAAATAAAGAAACAGTAAATTGTAATCAACCGGTTATCCTTAAAAGACAAAGAAATATGTTTTAAATTACGAAAAATAATATTTTAATCATGTAGAATTATCCTTTACACCTTATATATCTTCAATTGACTTTTAGGTGTTAGGTCTTTTGGAAACCCTTTATAAGAAAGAGAGAGTATTCGTAAAGAGAGAGACACACATACACAAACCTTCTTAGTCCTAGTGTGACATGTATAATAAAACATAGAAAAAAGTGAATGATAGTATACTGGTAAAAGAGTACAGGATTCAGTATTAATTACACTAAAAATTACCGATATTTTATCAAATGATACACCTATATGACTTTAAGTAAATTTATGTGAAAAAATTTGTCATTTTTGATTAAAAATTTTTTAAATAAATAAAAATTAACTTCCTATTAACGAAATGGTATAAAATAACCAAAGACGACATATAGTCGTACTTAGTCGGTTTCCATATGTATACAGGGGAGGGAGGACTTGGAAGGAGGATGGAGAGTGGGGTAATTTGGTTAGAAAGTAATAACCTGTAACTTCAACAAAGACTAAAAAGTAATAATATTTGATATAATATTATTTATAAAACCTTGTTTTTAAAATCGTGGACAAAGACCAATTAAAAGTTTCTATTTAAAGAAATTCCCGTTGCCCCGTAAAAAATAATTGTTAAAAATTTTCACAAAGTAAAACTTTTAAATTACGTATGTGTACTACTCTTTATAGTTTTGTCAAGTTTTCTCACAAGTAAATTTTTCCTTCAGAACAAAAGTAGAAAGTATGGTCCAGGGATATAAATGAGGGGTCTTTTTAAGTTATGTTGGTCAAAGAACACGTATGGAAGTCTTCTTATGTCTGTACCTATACTTTCCATATAAACATGTATATAGAGGAAAAAGAACAGTAGGCGATTTGTAGAAACCGTGGAACAAAAATAGTGAATTGTTATATAGAACCTCTAGTAAGGAATAGTGATGTACAAAGATATCGGTAGAGTATAAAATTTTAACACAAAGAAAAACATCTACATATATAGTATTAAGTAAATTCTTCAAACATCAATCATCCGTAAATCAAATAAGTGTTTGGAAACAATATTTTCTTACGAAATTATATAATAGAACATGTATGTAGAAACGTGAGTGTATACTCTTATAAACACCTCATTTATGGCTTTCACCTGAATATGTAAATTTTAAACTTATATATGATGGTTTTACGGAAGGTTCCCACTCGTGGTTTCGTATATAAGGGTTCTTGTGACAGAAACAGACAAAGGAGTATGAAAATGACTGTCGTACATTAATTTGTAAAATAGAAACGGGTAAACTATCTATTTTTCTCCAAATTTTAATACGAAAATTACATATAGACTCTCTCCAACTGGTGAGGAAGTATACAAATTTTCGGTAAATATAAAGAAAAAGAGCCTCGAGAGTAAAAAAAGTTCGGATCAAAAGATAAAAGGGAGATAACTAAAGACTTTCGAAGAAGAAAAAAAACCTTTCGAAGAAATACATTACCTTTTTAATCAAGAGATAAAATACAACGAATATAAAAGGGGAACTCAAACATTGAAGACAAAAAAAAGTCAAATGGTATGTCACTCAATTTTAAACAAATTACATCAATTTAAAGAGTTAGAAGAAAAAATAAGTGACCGAGGGCCTAGAACACATGTTTTCCGTTGTGTTTCCTAAAGAGAACGAGACTTTAAGGTTTATAATAGGGTGTGAAAAAGGATCATGATAAGACTAAAGTAAAGGTACAAATTCTAAAAACTATGTGGACCTTAAATAAAACCTTACTTCTCTCTCCTTCTGTAAGTTGAACGATAAAAAGATTTACGAATTAGTCAAAAATGTTGACTCATTAGGTTCTTACCTAATAAAGAGTTCTAGTCAAGTCAAGTCAAGTCAGCGAGTCAGCACAGGCTGAGAAACGCTGGGGTACTCAACGTCGTGTGGTCCGGAGGGACAGGTAGTTGTTGAGGGTCTCAAGTGAGTTTGAGTGCAGGTAGCTCAGACACTACGGTAGGTCGGTAGAGTAGGAGACAGCAGGGGAAGAGGAGAACGGGGGTTAGGGAAGGTCGTAGTCTTAGAAAAGGTTACTCAGTTGAGAAACGTACTCCACCGGTCTCATGACCTCAAAGTCGAAATCGTAGTCAGGAAGGTTTCTTGTGGGTCCTGACTAGAAATCTTACCTGACCAACCTAGAGGAACGTCAGATTCCCTGAGAGTTCTCAGAAGAGGTTGTGGTGTCAAGTTTTCGTAGTTAAGAAGCCGTGAGTCGAAGTGTCAGGTTGAGAGTGTAGGTATGTACTGGTGACCTTTTTGGTATCGGAACTGATCTTCCTGGAAACATTACAGAGACGAAAACTTATACGATAGATCCAACCAGTATTGAAAAGAAGGTTCCTCATTCGTAGAAAATTAAAGTACCGACGTTAGTGGTAGACGTCACTAAAACTTCGGGGGGTTTTATTTCAGACTGTGACAAAGGTTACAAAGGGGTAGATAAAGGGTACTTCACTACCCTGGCCTACGGTATTAAAAGTAAAAGACTTACAACTCGAAATTCGGTTGAAAAAGTGAGAGGAGAAAGTGAAAGTAGTTCTCCGAAAAATCAAGGAGAAGTGAAAGACGGTATTCCCACCACAGTAGACGTATAGACTCCAATAACTATAAAGAGGCCCGTTAGAACTAAGGTCGAACACGAAGGAGGTCGGGTCGCAAAGAGCACTACGTATATTCAATTTATTCGTCCCACTGTTATATGTCGGAACAGCATGAGGAAAAGGATAAACCTTAGTCAGACAACAAGGTACAGGTCAAGATTGACAACGAAGGACTGGACGTATGTCCAAAGAGGTCTCCGTCCAGTCCACCAGACCATAAGGGTAGAGAAAGTCTTAAAAGGTGTCAAAGAACACTAGGTGTGTTAGTTTCCGAAACCGTATCAGTTATTTCGTCTTTATCTACAAAAAGACCTTGAGAGAACGAAAAGGATACTAGGTCGCCTACAACCGTTAAACTAGAGACCAAGGAGTCGAAAAAGATTTTGGTCGAACTTGTAGTCCTTCAAGTGTCAAGTGTATAACGACTTCGGACCGAACGTCTTAGAACTCGTAATGAAATGGTCGTACACTCTACTCACGTTAACACGCCATCAAACTCGTAAGAAACCGAAACGGAAAGAAACCCTAACCTTACTTTTGACTGGAAAAGGTCGGGACACCGGTGACGACTCAAAAGGTTTAAACGACTGTATAACTCACGTCGTGAAAGTCTCTTAGTAGAAAGTCCTAAACTTTATCGATTTGACCCCAAGGTAGTGGAGGTGATCGAAACAAACATCACTACGAAAGATTCCGGGTGAACTGAAGTGTAAGGTTCTACAGACCGAGATCCACTCACTAGTGTGGTAGTACTAATAGACCCAACACTGCTAGAAAAAACATGTCAAGAAGACACATAAGAAATGTGGAGAAGAATTATAGAAGACGAAGACAATCCAGGTATGGTAAAGACAGGAAATAACTCGGGTAGAAACGTACTTTACAAGGGAACCATAGAGGTTAAAAGAATTTCTCTAGAGATCAGAAAAGGTAAGACAGCAAAAGGAGATAAAGAAACGTAACTAGCGACTCCTTCCGAAAGAATAGAGAAGAACGATAAGAAACCTTGAGACGTAAGTCTACGAATATAGTAAGGAAAAGAGGAAACGAAAAGTGAAGAGAAGAAAAGTGTCGATAAACATTCCGAAGGGGTCTGTCGATTTCTACCGAACTTAGATAAACTATTAGGGTCACCAGTGTCCTTCAGTTGTACCCCAGAAAATCCCAGTCGTCTATTTGAGTGGACGGACGGAAAAACGTTTCCCTAAGAGCCGTCTATCCGTTCCTCGTCCAACATCACTTCATAGAGATCCAAAATTGAAATGTAGTTCGTCTTTTACCACTCCTTCCTACTATAATAAATCTAGAGACTTCTTAATGAAAAACTTTTAACATAATATCTCAATAGAAGAACTTAGGAACGTACCTACGATGTTCTTTGTCGGAAGACCTTGGGACACTGTGATAATGGACTTCCCGATAAAACACCGATAACTATTGTGTCACCAATAGTTAGTCTCCAAATAAAATAAAATAAAATAAAAAAAACCCCCCCACTTATTTACATACATTGAATGAACGTTCTATAAAGTGTTACCTAAAAGTATCCATTTTTTCTATACTTTGTTCTATTTGACGATCAATGTCCTGGAAGGGACTACCAGGTCACCCCCTGACAGTCCTCAGTTACGTCTCCTGTGTCCAAACTAGGGACTAGGATCTTCTAGGGTGAACGGTGTCTCGTTGATTCGGGTACGAGGTGTTGATGCTCTTGTACCCGAGATCGCGGGTGCGAGACATTATTCTCTTCGGTGGTGTTACTCGTCGGGAACGTGAGCTTGTTTCTCAATCGTGAACGAGTGTCGTTGATCTCTTTCGGACACGTGTCGTTGCTTCTGCGTCACGTCAGTTTTTATATATTCATTTATAATTGTTTGTTGGGACTATTAATGTACATTTATTTATCTTCGTCACCTTTTTTAGGGGTGTAAAGTGATGAGTCAAGTCAACGAGTCAGTCACAGACTAAGAAACGTTAGGGTACCTGACGTCGTGTGGTCTGAAGGGACAATTAGTGCTTGAGGGTCTCGAATGAGTTTGAGTACAGGTAACTCAACCACTACGGTAGGTTAGAAGAGTAGGAGACACCAGGGGAAGAGGAGAACGGAAGTTAGGAAGGGTCGTAGTCTCAGAAAAGATTACTCAGTCAAGAAGTGTAGTCCACCGGTTTCAAAACCTCAAAGTCGACATCGTAGTCAGGAAGGTTACTTATAAGTCCTGACTAAAGAAAATCCTCTGACCAACCTAGAGGAACGTCAGGTTCCCTGAGAGTTCTCAGAAGAGGTTGTGGTGGTAAGTTTTCGTAGTTAAAAGTGATGATATTGTGATTTTTTTTAGATCACATCCCTTGTCCGTAGAACGTCACATGGTACAGTCCTCCAAAGGACTCCTAGAAGAAGGGTAACTTACAACAACGAGTAGTCTCCTAATGAACTACTTTGTGTCCTAAGACTCAATATAAACTTAAAGTCTATTTTTACTTATTAAGAAATCATATTCATACAAGATATATAACATACCCTGTATGAGTGTCAATTTATAATAAACAACAAATAGTCTTCAGGTCTAAAATCATCCGTAGGACTTAAAGATAAAATGATTTAGACCCATGAGATGGGGACCCCTGTAAACTGTTACAGACCTCTGTAAAGTCACCAGAGTTGACCCTCCTCCACGATTTCCGTAGATCACCAACCTCCGGTGGTGGAATATTACATGTCCTGTCTGTGGGTGAGGGGGAGGGGGGTGTTATTGTTTTTACTAGGTACGGTTTTGTAATTGCCACAGTCCGACTCCTTGTAAAATTGACCGAATTGTGACAAGAGTGTTAGAGATTAATTCTCACGAGATTATACTTTAAAGGAAAACTTAGTGTCGACTTCTTTGGGCTTCTCAGGAAACTCCTTGACTGAACAAAAGTAGAAAAGTAATTACTGTCATTCTGGATTCATTGACCAAAACAAAGGAAAAAAGAGAAACTGATATGTCTTTAAATCCGGTTTAATTTACAGGTTCGTATTTCTGACCCTAGTAAATAAATAAACCAACGGGACCCAGAATCAACACCGTACCTTCTGACTCAAGGGACTGGTCCCTAACTTGGACCCGAGGGACGTTACCCTCGCACCTCAGAATCCGTGACCTGGTGGACCCTTCAGGGTTCTAACACTCGAGAATGAACTATATACATTCAATGAAGTAAGTAGGAATACCTACTTGGAATACCTGACGTCGGGCGATCCGAGGAGACAGGTACCCTAATACGTCCGTTCTTGTGACCTCACCCAACGACCCGGGAGGAAGGCTCCTAGGAGGGTTGGGTCCCTAGTTTGGGTGTAGAGAATGAAGATGGATGTAACCGTCCGTCCAAGAAATGGACCCTTCGGGTATGTGTGGGTGTATGGATGTGTGTGTGTGTGTGTGTGTGTGTGTGTGTGTGTGTGTATGTGTGAACTATATATATAGTTTTTATACATATATATAAACTATATATAGTTTTTATACATATTAAAAAAGGAAGGTGAAAATAACTTTATGTCAGTTGTTTGCCGTACCATATTCAAATTCCATATGTCTTATTACTAAACTGAATGTATGTAGTATTTCACTACTAGTGTTATTCAAATCGTATGTAGATAGTAGTGTATATCCATGGTTTAATTTTTTATATATATGTAACGACGTATGTATAAAAAAAAAAGGACAATCAGAATTGTAAAAACCGACTAAACGTAAAGGGACTAGGATTAAGAATAAGCAAAAGGTGGTCCAGGACATATAGTGAGTTTAAAGAACACCCTATTCGACACTATGTCTGTGTGTGTGTCTGTGTGTGGGATTTATAAATTTATACCTCAAATGGCCTGTGAACATGTGTCCGGAACATGACATGTGTCCTGGTCCCTCTGTTTACCTCGGACGGGAAAGGAAGGAGTTATGGGACGGACAGAGTCCTTTGTGAGACGAGAGCCCAAAGGAGAAATGGAAGTCCGGCACCGGAGTCTTGTGGGTACTCCAAACGGGACCCCCTTCGTCTCGACGGTACGGTCGCCTGAAACCCGGGGTCCACTCGCCGGTGACCGAAGGAGGTTGAACTAGAACCCTCCGGTGCCTCCAGGAAAGACAACGGGTCGTTTCCTCTCCGAGGAGCCGGCTATGGTCCGTCTGTCCCGGCAAACTCCGGGACACTTGCCGGGTGCATCTGTGTGTGACCCTTGTTCTAACGTAGAAGGGGGCCTGGTCGCTCTACGATATTTGTATTAGTTTTACATTATCTTTGAAAAACCTTTACGACAATACTCCTCTTTCGTAGTTAGAACTACCTTGAGGCGAGTTGTCCGAAACGCCTCGATTAGTTAGTACCAGTCCTGAGCCGGAGGGGTAGACAGACGCGGCCCCTGGCGCGGCTCGAACGACTGAGGGTCCGACCCCGACGCAGGGGAGTGGTCCGTTAGGTAGTACGACGTCCCCCTACCGTCCTCCCCTTATTATCGTGCGATTATTTGATCCTCGAAAAAAGTAAGGGTTGATTAAAAATCATTTACTCGGGTTAGGTCTGTCTCGTCCTTTTTCTCGGGCTCCTCTATCACGAAGACTCTACGCGGAGCGACCGACCCCTGTTACCGAGCACCCGGGCTTCCCTTCGTTTCTCAGTCGGGTAGAGTTTTATTGAGAGTCACAAGTAGATTCCGTGCTTGACCAGACGTCTTCGCGTCCCCTCTCGCTCCGGTCTTGATGAAGGCCTGACCACCACACCTGAAGACCCCCACCCGAACACCATGACTACGGCTCCAGTACCGACATTGTGGACCTGGACCAAACCCCGAACTTAAATGCTCCCTTCGGTCTTCAGTCTCTCAATCTTCAGGTTCGTCACCCGGTCTACTGTTCTTTACCATGGTCCCCGGTCTTCGGTCCCTCGTCTTACTTCTTGTCTCACGTTCTGTCCAAATCTATCTCCGACCTTCTTAGTTTCGACGTACCTCCGGTGAAAGTAGACTGATATCGATGAAACCCCCACTGAAAAGTCGAACCTCCACGAGACATTGCAAGGTCCAATGTCTCGTCCTGACCTGGTCTTACCCTATCAGAATCTCTCCGGACATCAAACCTTTTAATCCAGACAAAAGTGA
Source organism: Capra ibex (assembly GCA_006410555.1). Lineage (NCBI taxonomy): Eukaryota > Metazoa > Chordata > Mammalia > Artiodactyla > Bovidae > Capra > Capra ibex. The sequence continues at coordinate 51,476,825 of SJYO01045292.1, read as the reverse complement.
GTAGGAAAACAGAGATCGTAAAACACTGTGGACCACCCATGAGTCTTTATAACCAATTTACTTATGTACTTACTCTTAACAGGGACACTATCGTCGAAGACTTCTAGACCAGACTATTGAAAGACTTAAGAGATTCAAGGATCAGACTTTATGTAGTGTCAAAGTCAGGATCCAAACGCGGGTGGTCTTGGGTCAGAACCTGTCCTGTCAAATCTCTTCCATATATACAAGAATTAATAACGATACATTGTTTAATGCGGGTTTGATTCACTGATATTTGTTATTATTTGTACATAATAGAGAGTGACACCTAGTCCCTAAGTCCTCGACAAAAAAAAAAAAAAGGACCTGCTAAGGGTCAGAACCAGAAAGACCTCTACACTACTAGTCAAGATGCGGTCCTAAAGTCCTATGAACACTCCAAAAAAAACTGTACCGTAAGTAGTTCTCTACCTCAGATAAAGAAGAGAACTTAGACCCGACCGAACACTAATAAAACTAGTTGTCTTCTCATACCTTTTTAACTACGATACGGTCAAGACCCAGATCAAAAATGTTCCTGACCGTCGAAGGTGGAACCAGAGGTCCTCGGACTCGACGGTAGATTCTTTAGACTGATGTGAGTCCCGTATGAAATACTGGTCCGGGACTCAGATGAACTTCTTTCTCTCCGTGGATCGTCTCGGGTCGGGAGATTAGGAACGGTTCCAGGTCTGTACACTCTCTACGGTAAAACCCGGGATGTCTAGTTGGGTCGACTCACTTATGGTGGTTCACAGATACCGGTTACGGTGCTTCTCGTCTTTTTATCGGGTCTACTTGGAACGGTATTTTAGTACTCTGTATTATTTTACTAACAGTAAAATCCCGTGATTGAGAACTCCATCAAAACGTAGTTCTCTATTAACCTTATGGGTCTCCAGTTTCCTTCTAGTTCCTAGTAACTAACATCTACTAGGTTGACATGTAAAACATAAACTTAGTAAAAAAGTCAACAAAAGGGGACCTGTAGTAAGTCAGAAAACAAATTCACGGATCTCCCCGTTCTGTTAATGATATAGACCTCAATCGGGGAACATAACATTCATATCGAGGGTAGGGAAGAAGGAAGAGAGGGAAGTTGAAGGGAAGGGAGGGAGACTGAGAGAGGAAGGAAAGAAAGGAAGGGTTTATAAATCACCCCTCTCTTCTTTTTTTTACCAGGGGTCTCCCACATATAATTAATCCCAAGAGGTCTCTTTGTCTTGGTTGTCCTATATAAATATATCCATAAATATTGTCCTCTAAATAGTATCCGAACCGAGTACACCGATACCTCCGACTCTTTAGGGTGTCAGACGATAAACGTTTGACCTCTTAGTCCTTTTGGTCACCACATTTAGTCTAACTCCGGATTCCGGACTTGACTTCCCAACGACCACATTTAGGACCTCAGGTTTGTGAACTCTGTGTCTTCGAGACCAAAGGTCCTCTACAGGTCTTCTACTTGTAGAGTCAAGGTTTTCTCTCTCTCTTAAGTGAGAAGACTTACTTTGAAAAACAAATTAAGTCCAGGGGATCACCAAATCGACCCCAGACGGGTTCACCTACTCCGCCCTAGACAAATGAATTAGATGACTGAGTTTACGATTACAAAGGGTCTATGTGGGAAGGTCCGTGTGGGTCTTCACTACAAAATAGTCAACAAACATAGGGAATTGGGTCAGTTTAACTGTGTATCCTGATTAGTACCCGACCAAGACCTAACCTCACATCCTCAACTCGTCCATACACCTTTCCTCGCGGAAGATCCGTCCTGACCACAACTCACCGACGACGTACCCGCGTCCTCCCGGCTCTCCTCGACGAGGTGCAAGTTCCAGTCCTCCCCGCCGGTACTCTATGGGGAGCAGGTTCCATTCCTCGTCACCGACACGAAACGACCTCGTCGACACTTCTTTATGGGGTGTAGATTCCATTCTCTTTGGGTTCATTCTGCCATCCACGACGCTCTCCCGTAGTCTCCCGTTTGTGTGACTTTGGTATTAGTGTCTTTTGATCCGTTAGACTAGTGTGCCTGGTATCGGAACAGATTGAGTTACTTTGATTCGGTACGGTATACCCCGGTGGGTTCTGCCCACCCAGTACCACCTCTCCAGACTGTCTTACACCAGGTGACCTCTTCCCTTACCGTGTGGTGAAGTCATAAGAACGGAACTCTTGGGGTACTTGTCACACTTTTCCGTTTTACTATCCTATGACTTTCCCCTTTAGGGGTCGAGTCATCCACGGGTTATACGATGACCTCTACTCACCTCTTTATTGAGGTCTTTCTTACTTCCCAATCTCTGTTTTGTTTTTGTTATGGGTCAACACCAACACTGATCACCATCTTCGTTCCAGGCTACGACAGTCAGTCAAGTCAGGGAGTCAGAACAGGCTGAGAAACATTGGGGTACTTAACGTCGTGCGGTCCGGAGGGACAGGTAGTGGTAGAGGGTCTCAAGTGAGTCTGAGTGCAGGTAGCTCAGACACTACGGTAGGTCGGTAGAGTAGGACCCAGCAGGGGAAGAGGAGGACGGGGGTTAGGGAGGGTCGTAGTCAGAAAAGGTCACTCAGTTGAGAAGTGTACTGCACCGGTTTCATGACCTCGAAGTCGAAGTCGTAGTAAGGAAGGTTTCTTTAGGGTCCCAACTAGAAGAAGTCTTACCTGACCAACCTAGAGGAACGTCAGGTTCCCTGAGAGTTCTCAGAAGAGGTTGTGGTGTCAAGTTTGCGTAGTTAAGAAGTCGCGAGTCGGAAGAGGTGTCAGGTTGAGAGTGTAGGTATGTACTGGTGTTCTCTTTGGTATCGGAACTGATCTGCCTGGAATCAGTCGTTTCATTACAGAGACGAAAACTTATATGATAGATCCAACCAGTATTGAAAAGAAGGTTCCTCATTCGTAGAAAATTAAAGTACCGACGTCAGTGGTAGACGTCACTAAAACCTCGGGGGGTTTTATTTCAGACTGTGACAAAGATGACAAAGGGGTAGATAAAGGGTACTTCACTACCCTGGTCTACGGTACTAGAAGCAAAAGACTTACAACTCGAAATTCGGTGGAAAAAGTGAGAGGAGAAAGTGAAAGTAGTTCTCCGAAAACTCAAGGAGAAGTGAAAGACGGTATTGCCACCACAGTAGACGTATAGACTCCACTAACTATAAAGAGGGCCGTTAGAACTAAGGTCGAACACGAAGGAGGTCGGGTCACAAAGAGTACTATATGAGACGTATATTCAATTATTCGGCCCACTGTTATATGTCGGAACTGCATGAGGAAAAGGATAAACCTTGGTCAGACAACAAGGTACAGGTCAAGATTGACAACGAAGGACTGGACGTATCTCTAAAGAGTTCTCCGTTCAATCCACCAGACCATAAGGGTAGAGAAAGTCTTAAAAGGTCAAAGAACACTAGGTGTGTCAGTTTCCGAAACCGTATCAGTTATTTCGTCTTTATCTACAAAAAGACCTTGAGAGAACGAAAAAGGTACTAGGTCGTCTACAACCGTTAAACTAGAGACCAAGGAGACGGAAAAGATTTTGGTCGAACTTGTAGTCCCTCAAGTGCCAAGTGTATAACGACTTCGGACCGAACCTTTTAAAACTCGTAATGAAATGAGTGTAATCGTACACTCTACTCACGTTAACACGCCATCAAACTCGTAAGAAAACGTAACGGAAAGAAACCTTAACCTTACTTTTGACTGGAAAAGGTCAGGACACCGGTGACGACTCAAAAGGTTTAAACAACCGTATAACTCACGTCGTGAAAGTGTCGTAGTAGAAAGTCCTAAACTTTGTCGATTTGACCCCAAGGTAGTGGAGGTGATCGAAACAAGCATCACTACGAAAGATTCCGGGTGAACTGAAGTGTAAGGTTCTACAGACCGAGATCTAATCACTAGTGTAGTAGTACTAATAGACCCAGTACTTCTAGAAAAAACATGTCAAGAAGGCACATAAGAACGGTGGAGAAGAATTATAGAAGACGAAGACCATCCAGGTATGGTAAAAAAAGGAAATAACTCGGGTAGAATCACTCGGCCGAGCGTCGGCGGACGTGAATCACAGGTCCCTCCGTTGGCCCTCCTCGATGGGGCGCAGCCTCCGGTCACCGCCACCCCTCCTCTGTGGGGCGCAGGCTCTAGTCCCCGCCGGTCCTCTTCGGTGGAGCGCGGACTCCGGTCCCCACCACTGGAACTCCTCGGTGGGGTTCGGGCTCCGGTCGCCCCCGTCGACCCTCCTCGGTAGGTGCGGGCTCCGGTCCCGGCCGCCGACCCTCCTCGTTGGGCTTGTCACCACCGACACGTCCGTGTTCTCCCGGATCTCCTCGATAGGTTACGACATTTCTCGTTATAACGTATCCTTGGACCTTACAATCCAGGTACTTAGTTCCGTTCAACCTTCACCAGTTTGTCCTCTACCTTTCTCACTTACACTGTAAGATCCTTAGTCGCTTGATTTTACCTGACCTTACCCACTTAAATTGAGTCTACGGGTAATATAGATGATGACACCCGTCCTTAGGGAATCCTCTTTACCTCGTCGGTAGTACCAGTTGTTTTCTCAGGCTTTGCGTCATGAACCTACGTCAGAGTTTTTGTTGTCTTACTAGAGAGAAACAAAAGTTCCGTTTGGTAAGTTGTAGTGCCATTAGGTTCGGCTACGGGGTTGGTCATTACGATTTCTTCGACTTCAACTTGCCAAAATACTTCTGGATGTTCTGGAAAATCTTGATTGTGGGGTTTTTCTACAGGAAAAGTAATATCCCCTGACCTTACGTTTTCATCCTTCAGTTCTTTGTGGACCCCATTGTCCCTTTAAACCGGAACCTTACGCCTTACTTCGTCCCGTTTCAGATTAAACTGTTCTCTTACGTGACCAGTATCGTTTGTGGGAGAAGGTTGTTGTGTTCTCTTCTGAGATGTTTACCTGTAGTGGTCTACCAGTTGTTGTTTTAGTCTAACTAATATAAGAAACGTCGGTTCCTACCTCTTCGAGATATGTCAGTCGTTTTTGTTGTGGTCCTCGACTGACACCGAGTCTAGTACTTGAGGAATAACGGTTTAAGTCTGAATTTAACTTCTTTCATCCCTTTTGGTGATCTGGTAAGTCCATACTGGATTTAGTTTAGGGAATACTAATATGTCACCTTCACTCTTTATCTGAATTCCCTGATCTAGACTATCTGTCTCACGGACTACTTGATACTTACCTCCAAACACTGTAACATGTCCTCTGTCCCTAGTTCTGGTAGGGATTCTTTTTCTTTACGTTTTTTCGTTTTGCCGACAGACTCCTCCGGAATGTTTATCGACACTTTTCTTCTCTCCGTTTTTCGTTTCCTCTTTTCGTTTCTATATTCGTAGACCTACGTCTCAAGGTTTCTTATCGTTCCTCTCTATTCTTTCGGAAGGAGTCGTTAGTTACGTTTCTTTATCTCCTTTTCTTGTCTTACCCTTTCTGATCTCTAGAGAAGTTCTTTTAATCTCCATGGTTCCCTTGTAAAGTACGTTTCTACCCGAACTATTTCCTGTCTTTACCAGACCTGGACTGTCTTCGTCTTCTATAATTCTTTTCCACCGTTCTTATGTGTCTTATTGATATGTTTTTCTAGAAGTACTGCGTCTATTAGTGCTACCACACTAGTGAGTGGATCTCGGTCTGTAGGACCTTACACTTCAGTTCACCCGGAATCTTTCGTAGTGATGTTTGTTTCGATCACCTCCACTACCTTGGGGTCAAATCGATAAAGTTTAGAAGTTTCTATTACGACACTTTCACGACGTGAGTTATACGGTTGTTTAAACCTTTTGAGTCGTCACCGGTGTCCTGACCTTTTCCAGTCAAAAGTAAGGTTAGGGTTTCTTTCCATTTCGGTTTCTTACGAGTTTGATGGCGTGTTAACGTGAGTAGAGTGTACGATCATTTCATTGCGAGTTTTAAGAGGTTCGGTCCGAAGTCGTTATACACTTGACACTTGAAGGTCTACAAGTTCGACCAAAATCTTTTCCGTCTCCTTGGTCTCTAGTTTAACGGTTGTAGACGACCTAGTACCTTTTTCGGTCTCTCAAGGTCTTTTTGTAGATAAAGACGAAATAACTGATACGGTTTTGGAAACTGACACCTAGTGTTCTTTGGCACCTTCTAAGACTTTCTCTACCCTTATGGTCTGGTGGACTGGACGGAGAACTCTTTGGATATACGTCCAGTCCTTCGTTGTCAATCTTGACCTGTACCTTGTTGTCTGACCAAGGTTTATCCTTTTCCTTATGCAGTTCCGACATATAACAGTGGGACGAATAAATTGAATATACGTCTCATGTAGTACTCTTTACGACCGACCTCCTTCGTGTTCGACCTTAGTTCTAACGGCCCTCTTTATAGTTAGTGGAGTCTATACGTCTACTGTGGTGGGAATACCGTCTTTCACTTCTCCTTGATTTTTCGGAGAACTACTTTCACTTTCTCCTCTCACTTTTTCCACCGAATTTCGAGTTGTAAGTCTTTTACTTCTAGTACCGTAGACCAGGGTAGTGAAGTACCCTTTATCTACCCCTTTGTCACCTTTGTCACAGTCTGAAATAAAACCCCCCGAGGTTTTAGTGACGTCTACCACTGACGTCGGTACTCCAATTTTCTACGAATGGACCGCACGACGCTAAGTAACCCAACGTTTTTCAACCTGTGCTGACTCGCTGGCTTGACTTGACTTGAGGAACCTTCTTTTCAATACTAGTTCGATCTATCGTATAACTTTTCGTCTCTGTAATGAAAAGGTTGTTTCCAGGTAGATCAGTTCCGATACCAAAAAGGTCACCAGTACATACCTACACTCTCAACCTGACACTTCTTTCGACTCGTGGCTTCTTAACTACGAAAACTTGACACCACAACCTCTTCCGAGAACTCTCAGGGAACCTGACGTTCCTCTAGATTGGTCAGGTAGGATTTCCTCTAGTCGGGACCCTAAAGAAACCTTACTGACTACGATTTCGACTTTGAGGTTATGAAACCGGTGGAGTACGCTTCTCAACTGAGTAACCTGTTCTGGGACTACGACCCTCCCTAACTCCCGTCCTCCTCTTCCCCTGTTGTCTCCTACTCTACCGACCTACCGTAGTGACTGAACTACCTGCACTCAAACTCATTTAAGGTCCTCAACCACTACCTGTCCCTTCGGACCGTACGACACTAAGTACCCCAGTGTTTCTCAGTCTACACTGACTCGTTGACTTGACTTGACTTGATAACCACCCAGTACTTCACTCGTTTCCCTATCTATACCGACGTAGTGTCACCTGGTTGTGACGAATCCTCAAATCAGAAATGTCGGGTCCCACTCACCCTTCTATAAAGAGAAAGTCTTTTCGGTGGGAGACCAAAGGTACATCCACCAGTCACACCGTCGTCCCACTACGTTAATTCTTCGACTGACCCACTTTCTACCACCACCGAACCTGATCACACATCCACCACCTCAATGTCCCTTCACTCACCAAACTTTTCATATTATACATAAATGACACAATGAACTCTTATACATTAAGAAGACATTTCCTGTCCTTTTTGTTTTTTCTACCCACTTGAAGGAGTCCTTATAGGACCGTTAAGTCACCAATCCTGAGATACGAAGGTGACGTCCCCCGCACCCAAACTTTCGAACGAACTCCTAAATTCTAGGACGTACAACACGACACACCGGTGTTTTTCTTTTTTTCCTACTTACAGGATTCTTCATAAACGGTATCTATCGTGTATTTGATCTTCGAATACGTTATCCCTATTTTGAATCTCCTATACTCATATATGGTACTTACTCGAACACTCTGATTCTTTTTTAAATATTCTACATAATTTATGTCCATCATTCTTACAATCATTGTACAATCAGTACTTAATTTACTGAATGCACCAGTATATTTGATCTCATGGTATTTATCTTTACCCATCTTTCTAGATCAGTACTAAGACGGTGAAGACCAGACTGTCGACCCAGTACCGATTTAACCGGTAGGTCACCACAATGGTTAGGACTAGAGTAAGACGGGGGTGTGTACCAAACAGGTTCTTTACGTCGATTTTGGGTCCCGACAAGTCTCCACCCGTCAGTTCGACGTCGTCACGGCTCCGTACACGCGAACCGAGACAGAGAAGTTATCTAGTGCACACACTGACTGGGGTCCGTGGAAGACGAACAACCTGAGGAAACGAGTTTGGAGTCGAGACCAGGAAACTTGGTGTACAGTCGTCCCGTCCGACTACACTGTCTGTCGTAACGTATGGAGTCCCGAGGTCCCAGTAAACCAGGAAGGTGGGTGACATGGGGTAGAATTTACACGGTTAGTTAGACCGACCACGAGAACACTGTCTTCTTCGGTCTGTACACCGTCCCTGTTCTACCCAATAGTTCTTGAGAGAGAGAAATTTTTTTTTTTTAATAAATAAAATTAACCTCCGATTAATCAAATGTTATAACACCACCAAAACGGTATGTGACATTACTTAGTCAGTGTCCACGTGTACACAAGGGGTAGGACTTGACGGGGGGTGGAAGGAGGGGTGGGGTAGGGAGACCCAACAGGGTCTCATCGTCGAAACTCACGGGACGAAGTACGTAGCTTGAACGTGACCAGTAGAGAAAATGAATACCATTATATGTACAAAGTTACGACAAGAGAGTTTAGTAGGGTGGGAACGGAAGAGGGTGTATCACGTTTTCAGATGAGAAATGTAGACACAGAGAAAACGACAGAACGTATATCCCAGCAACAATGATAGAAAGATTTAAGGTACATATACGTAATTATATGACATAACTACAAAGAGAAAAACTGAATGAAGTGAGACATATTATCCGAGGTCAAATTAGGTGGAGTAATCTTGACTGAGTTTACTCGAGAGAATTTGAGTCTGTCAGGTAAAGATAAGGTTTTCATGTGTAAATTACGTGGGTCCCTTCCTCCAGAAACCTGTCCCCACCTCAACGTCCCCTCATCAGTAGTCCCCGGGGACGGAGACGAGACACCCAGACACTGTAGGACTTTGTTCAGTTTCTACTTAACGTATGATTGGTCTGGGAGGGATCAAACACGGAGGACTTGTAAATGAATCTAGTAACAGGGTCGAAGGAGGAGTAAAAAGACGGACATCGCACCGGAGAAGTCGGGTGGGAGGTGGGTGTTCACAATCAGACTTTGTGTCTAGACCCGATACTACACTTCAGGTACACGGACCTCCATCCCTCCCGAATCTCATACTTATCGTACTCCGTCCTTATCCCTTATTGTACGAAACGTAGTCAATCAAAAACGACGTATTGTTTATTAGGGTTGGAAAAACAAAAAGACCAATGTCCAGTACACTGAAAATGAATTGGAACTGACCCAAACTGACCCGCCAAGTTCAGACGACACAAAAGTAAAGTCCTAAGTTCCACTTCTCGTTCGTTTGACAGACCTTGTACGACAGGTGTACCGTAAAGTCCCACACTACCCTTCCTACCCTCCTTCCCTATCAATCCCTCAAACCCTCCCTGTACATGTATGACGATATAAATTTTACCTATTGGTTGTTCCTGGACAACATATTGTGTACCTTGAGACGAGTCACAATACAGGTCAATACGGTTACAATATTGTCGGACCTACCCTCTTCCCCCACCAAATCCCCTCTTACCTATGTACATATACATACCGACCCAGCGAAACGACAGGTGGACTTTGATAGTGTTGTATCAAATAGCCGATATGGGGCTATGTTTTATTTTTCAAATTTTTTGTTTTTTGGAGTCACCGACTTCTGTCGTTGGTACATAATAACGAGGACCCTCAAAGACACTTTCGTAAAATGGTCCTCTGACGTGAGTCCTCTTCCCTTCAATTTCTTTGTACTATTTCGTCTACTTCTTTCAATTCAGCCTCACACCGCAATCGACTTCTATTTGAAGTTGGACCAAGTTACGTCTCCGTTTCTCTTGTCGGGAACTAATCAGAGTAGAAGTCCGGGAAACTATCTAGGGAGGAACAGTCAGTGACCGGTGTTGACTATCCGGGTCAAATCGGTTACCGTTAAGAGGTCTCTTCCCACCTTCACTTTCGATAAGCGTCGGTTATAACCATCGTCGAACCTCTCCCTTTTCCCCTATTTAACATACATAACGAACAACAAAATCAGTGATTCAGTACAAGTTGAGAACCTTGGGGTACTTGACATTTAGGAGACAGGTACCCTAAAGGGTCCGTTCTTATGACCTCACTTACTGGTAAAGGAAGAGGTCCCTTAGGAGGGGTGGGTCCCCATCTTGGGAGCAGAGGACGTAACCGTCGACCTGAAAAGTGACGACTCGGTTTCGTTCAAAACACACATAAAATGGTGTTAATTTTTATGAATTGTGTTAGTCACCATGCCCCTTCATGTGAAGTAGGTGTCACCCTCCGTAACGCTTCAATGTTCCGTTTTCCACACCTACCGATTAGGACTTTTTCACGTCATTCTTGACCCTGGTCATTAGGTTGGGTGGTATACGAGTCTAAAAGTACTGTACCACCTCCTACCCGACTGGGAATCGCTTCCACTCTCTCCCTCTCGGAACTTGGTCCGGTCCCCGTCGTGCCCACCTCTACCCCATTTCTTACATTGTTCTCGAGACGAACGACTCCTGAATCTGAATGACATAAGCTTTATGAGACGGGTACCGAAACGTAGAAAGTAGAGAAAATTCGAAGGTCGTTGGACTACTATCAAGAATATACTTAGGGTGCCTCATCAACCCTCCCTGCACAAAACGAAATCCAACGTGTTGACTATCCTTAAGTTTGACCGGAACTTTAGGAGTAGACAGATGGAAGTCCTGGATTTAGAAATGAGGGGTACGGGATGGTAGGACCCACTCCCTCTCTCCGTAGACTAAACTGGAAGTTCAAACTCACTGTTCACAAACCACTCGGGTAGTTGGCACCGGTCCGTGGTGTTACGACTCTAGTTTGCCCCTGACACTTCACCCGCCTTTTTCACCACTCTCTGACTAAAATGACTGAGACTTTATCGTCGTGATCTGGAGGGACCGTCAGGTCAAAATTCTTAGATGGACGGTTACGTCCCCTGCACCCAGACTAGGGATCAGACCCCTCTAGGGGGTACGGTACGTCGTTGATTTGGGTACGTGGTGTCGATGACCTCGGACGTGTGGGATCTCGGACACGAGACCTCATTCTCTTCAGTGACGTTACTCTTGGCGACGTTGGTCTCGTCGAGGGAGAGCGGTGTTGGTCTCTTTTCGGACGAACGTCGTAAGCTCTCGGTCGTTTGGACGGGGGGGCGGGGTTCTTTTTTTATCGTCGCAAAAGGAGGTCGGAATAAAGGGAGGTGAACAAAAGGACATTGAAGAAGGTTGAGGCTAACGACCCCTGTCTCTCCTCCCCTCCTACCCTTAGGAGGTCCCCGGGTGCGACGACAAGCCGAGCGTTACATCGGACTGTTTAGTTCACCCATTTTGGGTAATTAATCGTCAAAACCTTTGTCAACGTTTCAATTAATAAGGCAAAAAACTACTTTCTTTCGATTAAAAACCGTAAATGTGGCTGTCACTGTGCTTGATTGTAAAAAGCTCAACTGTAGGGAGTTCTATTTACTACGGCACTCCGCAAACACGTTTGTAGGACTGGGTGTCGAGTCACTGCTCCTGACAGACGCCACCCACTGAAGCGACGTCAGAAACGGACCGTTCAAACCCTCTACCCTCTCGGTTCTTTTCCCAAAAAAAAAAAAAAGGACTCCCACCCCTCTTCTCTCTCGGTCACTGGACGTCTCTTCTGGGTCTCGACCTCCCTTGTAAACGTATAAGTCTTCCAAAACGACATTGACTCTCTCGTCCCTTCACATAACTGTAAAGACAGGTAGACAGACAGAGAGACACCACTACAAGCATGGGTCTCCTCCCTGGATCAAAAAGGTTCACCAACGAAGGTTTAAATCTAGAGGAGGGGTCTGAAACGAAGACTCATCCTCCGGACCCGTAGGTTGACAACCGAACTGTAGCGGTAAACCGTAGAATGTTCGTAGAGTTTGAGTGAGACAGGGTTTCCTTGTACGTAGAGGGGCGGGGATGGGCTTTGTAAAAGGCAGGCAATTCAGTAGGGGTAAGCTCCGTCACTGTGGTAGTAGGTAGGTTCACGAGTTCGGTCTTGGTTGTGGTAGTAGAGGCTATAAGGGGAAGGAGAGTGAGTAGGGGCTGTAGGTTAAATAGTCGTTCCGGAGGTCCCGAGGGAGGTTTTGCGAAGAGTCGACAAAGGAAAGGGGGACTCGTGGTGATGGGGTTAGAGTTCTTCGTGGTCAGGAAGAGTGAGTCACGAATGGACTTCTTTGGATCTCTCTCAGTGTGCCCTTTCGACTGGAAAAGAAAGAAGAAGAAGAAACAAGACAAATCAGGACAACAAATAAACATAAAATAAAAAGTTTAAATAAAAATTAACCTCATATTATTAACGAAATGTTACGACACAATCAAAGACGACATGTCGTCGCACTTAGTCGGTACACATAAACCGAGAGGATGGAGGACTCGGAGGGAGGGTGGGGTGAGGGGCGTAGGGTGGGGAGACCCAGTAGTGTCTCGTGGTTCGACTCAAGGGACACGATATGTCGTCGGAGGGTGATCGATAGACAAAGTGTGTTCCAACACATATATGCATTTAGGATGAGAAAGTCAAGTAGGGGGAGGGGAAAGGGGACGACTCAGTGTTCCGACAAGACATACAGACTTAGAGATAAGGACGGGACTTTTATCTAAGTAGTCATGGTAAAAAAGATCTAAAGTACACATACACAATCAAGTGTATATGAATAAAAAGAGAAAGACCGAATGAAATGAGAAAACATAAAATTTCAACATAAATTGATAATTATTTAGTTAGAATGTCCGTATGATGGTCACATTGTCTATTAATTTAAAACGGGTTCATCGGTTTAAACAGACGGTGCTCACACGGAAAATATAAATTTTACTCTACCTCAAATCAAGAAATAGAATAGTCTTAACGATGAACCAACTCAAATCGCAAAGACGACCGGTGTAAAATTTTTGCACTTGTCTTTGTCCTCTTAAATTAAAAAATTTACTTACTTTGTATCCAAAGTCTCGTCAAAATCCCAGTGTCACTTTAACTCACGTTTCATGTCTCTGAAGGACATGGGGGACAGAGAGGGGGTGGGCACCACGCAACCAATGTCAACCACCTGGATGTACCTGTATAGCGGTGGGCCTCAGACATCAAAGGTGACCCCAAGTGAGCACCACCACATACAAGACGTCCAAAACTGTTTACATATTACTAAACATGGACGGTAATATCATAGGACGTCTTCTCAAAGTGGTGGCCTTTTTTAGGAGACACGAGGTAGAGAAGTAGGATAGGTGGAGGGATTGGGTGTCATGGAGACTAGAAAAATGAGAGAGGTATCAAGGCGGAAAAGATCACGTTAACCTACCCTACAGAGGAGGACACAAACGGAGACAGGTTGGGTAAGGGTGACTCTTCGGTCTCCGTAGAGAGTTTCTCCGTTTAACTTGGTATAGTAAAGGGAGTTCTGGATCTTATTTTTATTCTGAGGAAGAAAGTTGGAAGTTCAGGACCGTACTAGACCAGGGACGGCTAAACAGATAGGTGAAGTGCGATGAGAGGAGACGAATCATGCAGGTCGCTGGAACCGAAACAAAATGAAGAAGTTTGCGCAGTACGAACCACAACGACTTCACATTTAACGCTTCCCCCTCACCTCATCCAGGGGTCCGTGGAACGTCCGGTCCACCAGGACTTCCAGGTACCCTTGGGGTGGAGTCCTGTTGTCTCCGCTCACGAGGGACAACCTGGTCCCAGACGTGATGGGGAAGGACCAACGAAGGGAGACGGAGCGGTCTTGGCTCGGACGTAGTATACGAGGCCCGTCGTAGGGAGAATTGTATCCGTCTAATTAACCTTTGTCTACAGTTCACCACCCTCAATTTATGTCTGTAGAGTGGTTTACAGTCGGGAAGGGGACCCGGTGCTACCTCAGGAGCACAGAGTAGGAGTGGTCCCTTAACCCTTTTGCGGAGAATCTGCCCGACCACCGTTCAAACTGGAGATCTCAGAAAGAGTTTTCGAATTCCGGTTCAAGGTTGAGATTTTTAGTCTTGGACTAGTTACTTCAATAAACATAGTCTACGTATACTTGTTTTCGAGGAGAGTCTTGTCGACTGAGACGTTTATTGGTGTGTTGGGAGTCTGACATTCTTGACCTCCCCTATCAGAGTGGAGGGATGAAGTTTTCGGTTCTTGTACCTTCCCTGAACAGTGAGTCCTCCAATCGTAGTTTCGACCCCCACCCGGGTGTCGGTCTCTGATAAAAGCTTTCACGGTAGACTACGACAGAGGGAGGTACGAAGGGACAATGGACCTCTTATTTGGGTTTGAGGAACTGTCCCGGGAAGGGAAAGTGCAGTCGGAGTAGATGGGTCGAGACGGTCCCGTCCTTGGAAAGACATAACGATTTCCATAATGAGACATCGGAAACGGGTACTACAAAGGAGAGAGAGGAGTGGATAGATCATTTGAGGATAAGTAGGAAGTGTTGGGTTGAGTTTATGTGGGAAGAGAGTATTTAGGGGAGTTGAGACAACTACCTCAATGAGACGGGGAGAAGACCCTAGGGTATCGTGACTTGCGTACAACAACACTAACACAACACAAACACATAACAGTAACAAATAAAGTGGGGAGATAAAATAAAAAAGAAACGAAGGGACCTCGAACCGTACTTCCGACCGTGTGTCTTCCGTGAACCACTTATGAACACTGTAACTGTAACTAAAACGGTTTCGGTTCCCTAAGGAAAAAACGAAAGAAAGAGTCGAGAAGACATCGTAGACTACTGTCACTAAGAAGGACTCTACGAACGACGGAATCACGGATACCAAGGGAGAACGGACCAAAAAGGAGAGAAGATAGACTGACGAGACGGAACTAGAGGAAAAACCCACAAGGGAGGAGAGAGGTAGAACAGATCCGACACCAACAATCTCCTAAACCGGACTGGAAGAGGACAGGAGGAGGCCTTTTTGGACGAGACGGACCCAGTTCACAGTACCCTAAGGCCTGGAAACTGATACAACAAAAGAGGGGGTCTCTGAAAGAAGGGTAGTAAAGACCTCACCAGTCGAAGAAGAGTCGGAAGTCTAAGGTCGGGTTTACAGTCGGGGTTTCGTCTCTCATTCGTAAATCACCTGAGAAAAGAAGGAAAAAAGGCATTAAAGTAAATAAAAACCGACACGACCCAGAAGTGACGACGTGCTCGAAAAGCGATCAACGTCGTTCGTCCTGACGAGAGGTCAGCACCACGCACCCGGAAACGAACGCCACCGAAGAAAAGAGCTCCTCGTGTCCGAACGTCCGAAGTCGTCAACGTCGAGAGCCCGAGGTCTCGTATCCGAGTTATCAACACCGCGTGCTCGAAGCAACGAGACACGACACACCCTAGAAGGACCTGGTCTCTAGCTTGGGCGCAGAGTACGTAACCGTCCGTAGGCCTAAGATATGGTCACTCGGTGGTCCTTTCGGGAGTCACCTTAGAAAATACCCTCAACAAACGTTTGATACGGTGGACTCGAGTCGGACTCCAGTCCACGACTCGTCGGTCATCCTGGGAACTTACGTTGCCTTCCTACCTCCTCACCCGTCCTGGACCCTTCTCGTCTCGGGTCCCTCCACCTCCCCGTCCGTAGAGACCGTGGTCACACTTGTCGAGGAGGGGTTTAGTGACCGACCCGTCAGGTGGTGAGGAGTTAAATCTCGGTCCGGCCGGGGTCGCAAAAACCCAATAATTGAGGGGAGTCATTTGAAGGTCGTTCATACTATTTCGTGAGTCGTCTTACACCGTTCTCGAGTATTTTCGTCCTAAATCACGGTAAAATATCTACAGTCCCGACTGAAGGTGTGAGGTCGATCACATATAAATTTTAAGTACGGGCCGAGTGACGGACGTCTCTCTTCCGGGCTCCGGAACCCCTCGACTGTACCAAGACGGACGGGGAACGTCCGGAGTCCTCGTAGGAGGGTGGATCCTAGTCCGATTGGGTCTACCCCTGAGAACACTCGGGGAAAGATAACTTGACACTCTTACTCGAAACCTCGGTCCGTCTGGACACGACCTCAAGACCGAGTTACTGGTTGACCCGGACAAACAGATCCCGTCTCCACAAAAGGTCCAACACCCTGAAAGTTACGATTTTGGTCCCTTTAAGACCGTTTGGTTCTACTCAACCAGTAGGGTCTGGACTAAGATGATAAAGAAACGAAATATTGGAACCTTACGAGTACAGGAAGAGGCTTGGAATAGGAAGGCCCCTTAGTTTTCCTTGTTAATAGGTTCCGGTCACCAAACGTCGTTCGGTGTCACGACACACATACGCCACCGACAACAGACCAAGTCCCTATTATGCACTAAAGTAGGTATGAATCACTCGACAGTAACTTAGTAACAAGTCAAGTCAGCGAGTCAACACAGGCTGAGAAACACTGGGGTACTTGACATCGTGCGGTCCGGAGGGACAGGTAGTGGTTGAGGGCCTCAGGTGGGTTTGGGTGCAGGTAACTCAACTACTACGGTAGGTTGGTAGGGGAAGAGGAGGACGGGAGTTAGAAAGGGTCGTAGTCCCAGAAAAGTTTACTCAGTCAAGAAGTGTAGTCCACCGGTTTCATAACCTCAAAGTTGAAGCTGTAGTGGGTCCTGACTAGAGGAAAGGAGGTTTTCACCCGTCTCGGTCATTGGACACGATCTTTCCCGATCTATTAAGTAGTCTACGATGTTTTTCCTCGTTAATTGAGATGAAACAATCAGTCCACTTAATTACGTTCTCCGATATTGTCAGTTAAGGGTTTAGAGACACCGAATTGTGTTATACACAATAAAGAACGAAAGTAGTACCATGTTGAGTTCAATCGACCTAAATTTATGGGAATATCGTCACTGAACCTCGGTCCGTGAAGACCCAACACCGAAACGGTAGAGAATTCTGGAGGAAGAAGGTTCCTCATTCACAGAAAATTAAAGTACCGACGTCAGTGGTAGACGTCACTAAACCTCGGGGGGTTTTACTTCAGACTGTGACAAAGGTCGACCCTCCCTAACACCCGTCCTCCTCTTCCCCGCTGTCTCCTACTCTACCGACCTACCGTAGTGACTGAGCTACCTGCACTCAGACTCACTTGAGGTCCTCGACCACTACCTGTCCCTCCGGACCGTACGACGTTAAGTACCCCAGTGTTTCTCAACCTGTGCTGACTCGCTGACTTGACTTGACTTGACTTGACTTCTGGAGGAAGAGACGATCTGGGAGACATAATTCGGTCGTCTCTGACTCCAAAATCACCCTATAAATTCTCACACGTACACACGACTCAGTGAAGTCAACACAGATTGAGAAATTGGGACACCTGACATCGGGAGATCCGGGGAGACAGGTACCCTAAGAGACCTGTTCTTATGACCTCATACAACGGTACGGAAGGAGGTCCCCTAGAAGGACTGGGTGCCTAGCTTGGACCCAGAGAATTCAAAAGACGGAACCGTCCGTCCAAGAAATAAAATCCCTCAACAACCGTTTGATGTGGGCATTCCACTTAATCAGAGACCAGTCAAAAACAGTTATTTCAAAATAGCTTTGTTCGTATGTGTACAAAAACGAAAACCAACGGAAACGAGAAACCCGAAGGGACCACCGAGTCTACCATTTCTTAGGTAGACACTATGCCCTCTGGACCCAAGTCAGAGACCCAACCTTTCTAGGGGACCTCTTTCCTTAAGAAGTCTAGGGGACTTCACCGATGGGTGAATCATAAGACCGGACCTCTTAGGGTACCTGTCTCCTCCGACTGTCCGGTGTCAGGTACCCCAGTGTTTCTCAGTCTGTGCTTACTTACTACCAGTGAAACGAGATGTCACCGTCTCAACTCATTAACACTGGTTCTGATATACCAGACGTTTTCCATCGTATAAATGATGGGCCGGGAAATGTCTTTCGTAAATGACTGGAACCAAAATCCTCCATCCGAACCTTCACCATAGACAGTAAAATGGATGTCAGGTGACCGATTTTAAGGTAGATTAATAGGGTTTGATCGACGTTCCCTCCGACCCTTTATCTCTTCTTATAATTGTACGTACTTATAATCGTCAGTAAGTACCAGGACCGATGTGTTTAGTGAGTCCCCGTAATACTTCTACGCTATTTTGGTACGGACTTTTAATAAAGACCTCCGAGAACGTGTACCATTGAGAAGGTATTACGGTGGGTCCGGAGGGGTCCAGAGTCCCTACATGGTTCGCCGACCTACTTCCCAACATACCTTCTAGGGGAGGTATTTCTTATTGACCAACAAGTCTAAAACCATTGATCCTACAGTCGACTATGGACCAAGGTAAACTAAACTTAGACCCTGAGACCGATAAAGGTACACCGACTGACTCCGTCTATAGTCTTTCTTGAGTCCTTACGAATAAACTCGGGATTGGGATTGTGGAGGGTCTCTCCACAGAAAAGACGACCTCGTCGTCCCAGGGACCGTACACAAGTGGTCGGGAGTCCTGCAACAAGTCAGAGCCACACAGGGCCGACCTATAAGTCGGGTCTGACTGCGTCGCTAGGATCGGAACCGAAGCCCCCATTTTGGGGAACCGAATCCCGAGGTACTGAGACGGGAGAAGAGTAAATGAAAAACCCCAGGGACAAACCACAACGGAAGGAGGGGAACTCCTCATGTTAAACGTTACGGTCACAGACTCTTTCCCGCTCTGTGTCCCTACTCTGTGTCCCACTCTGGATCCCTACCGCTCAAAGACGTAGACACTGGGTCGTAGGACCCCCACTGTTGACCTACTGTCTCACCCTCGTCCTCGAAGGGACCGGGTCGTGGATTACCCTGTGTAATCCCGACCTCCTCCACCCGACACTCCCTCCTCTCCTTTCTTTCGTTTCTCTACGTCTCCCCTCTCCGCTCTTAAACCCCTCCCCCATTTCCCTTCTTCCTCTCCTACCTCCTCCCCTCCTTTTTCTGGTGTCTCCTCACCCCTCCCCGTCCCGTCCACCCTCCGCTCCCCGTCTCCCTCGTTCCCAGGGACTGACGCCCCGTAAGTCCTGTCCCACTGTGCACTCACTACGGGCCACTGAATTCTCTCTTCTTCAACCGTTGGACTTTCCCTCCCTCTGTCTTTCGTCCCGAAAAGTTATACTCGTAAGTACAGCACCACTGTCGTCAGTAAATAGTGCGGGACTTACCCTCACGCTCGGGTCGCGACGGCAGTTTCCTAAGACCAATTTCAAAATGGACTCACACTTTCCCCAGCCCGACCGAGATTGTCGTCGAGAACTACGAAGGCCCCCGACGCCCCCACCGGGGGCCCCCCGGACAGACAAACCTCGTCTTTCTGAGACCGTGGTCTTCTCCCCGGTACCCTGTCCTACATAGGCCCATCCCCTGGGGAGGTCTGTAGGGTCGGTAACGCCCCTCCTTAGGGGACGAGGTCCGTGACTTACTCCGGGGACAGGGTTTAGTTAGAGGACTCGGACGGTCCCCCACACCCTCTCCCGTTCACACATACGCCCCCGTGAACACCCGTTCGGTACAGTGACGACGGGTCGAGTTCTAAAATCTTTTCCATAATACATCATGAATGGTACACATCCAGTATATATAATAAATAAATAAAAATCCTTTTATAAAATAAATAATAAATGAATAAACCGACGGGGCCCAGAATAAACACCGTCCGTCTTAGGAATCAACACCGTACACCCTAGAGTAAAGGACTGGTCCCTAGCTTGGGTCCGGGGGACGTAACCCTCGTACCTCAGAATCGGTGACCTGGTGGTCCCTTCAGAGATAAAAACTCAATCACATTGTCGAGACAAACGACAGACCTTGAGTCGTCAAAGGACCCTGTACCTGAAAGGTCACAATTTAAACCCGACACACCGACACGAATCAGCGAGTCAGTACAGACTGAGAAAAGCTGGAGTACCTGATATCGGGTGGTCCGAAGAAATAGGTACCCCTAAGAGGTCCGTTCTTATGACCTCGTCCAACGGTGCGGGAAGAGGTCCCCTAGAAGGGCTAGGTCCCTAGCTTGGGTCTAGAGGGTGTAACGTCCGTCTAAGAAATAACAGACCCGGCGGTCCTTTCGGGAGTTTAAACCCTATCAGGACCCGTTTGTCCTGTCATCCAGTGGGAGTATAATTGAACAAATTAAAGTGTCATCGTGAACCTTTCTTCGTGGCTAAAATGGAGGTAAGTGTTTAGTCTTAGTCCGTTCCTCTCCTTTTACTACAAGGACTCCGGTGTTTCGGTCCCTAACTCACTCGGACCCAGACCTCACTTCATCAGTCCACAGGTGCGTACTCGAGGGTCGGGCAGGTGAAACGACGGACCTCGGACCTCGGACCTCCACTACGGTCCCATTACTGGCACAAACGGCTTGCCTCTTGTCCTAGTACCCCCGACTTCCCAAGAGACCAGAAATCCTGTTTTACGAACTCTACCCGAACAGGGAGGGACTGAAAAAGTAGACCAGGTACCTCCAGTCGTCACTGTCTCGGGTTGACAGGAGTTCCACACGTCACGAAACTCCCAGACCCCGGGACCACGAACAGGTCCTTGCAACCATTGTTGGGAACTCCAGAAACAGTTTTGAGAGTCCGGAAGCTCCTGGTCTCCTCCTTCAGTACCTCCTCTGTGTACAACCCTGAACGTCGGGTCTTACCGTCTACTCGCTCCGGTCCCCTCCTTTGTTCCAAGGACCCATCCCTGGTGAAACCGGACAAAAGGTAGGACCCTACACCCTGTCGAGACAGCAGGGACACGGTCCGAGGAACTCTCGTTCCTACGATTGGTCGAGACACTGAGTGTGGACGATGACTCTTCGGTAAACCCTCGTTTCATTTTAAAGGGGAGTGAGAGGGCGAACTTTGGAGAGAGTTCACCTACCACCACTACCTCCGAAAGGTACGTTGATGAAAGACCCATAGAACAAGAAGGATCGTAACACCCGACTCTAGAGTCAGGACCCTTTTGTTTTCCTTCCACACACATACCCCCCTCTCCCACTCCACGACCTCGTCGAGAATGAAGACGACTCTCTCGTCGGGTCGGTCCTTGGACCGTGGAGATCGTCAAAGAGGGTTTCGGGTCGGTGGTTCCGGACCGACAGAGGCCGAAGGTAGGGTTCGACACTGATAACAGAGGGCACTAGGAGAGAGTCGAGGACGGTCTTATGGGCCGGGGAACCAGGGAAGGTCGGGACCGGGTCTGGGGAGTGTAGAGGCGTCCTACGACCCTGGAGCAACCCAAACCATTACTGTAAACCTCTCAGTTTTTCGGTGTAACAATGGTAGGGTCTCGACTGGGTACTCATACCCACTACCCTTGTGTCTCCAGAACCCACCGTCTCTCTTTATGGTGGTCTTTCTTCACATTTGACGAAACTACTGGTCCTCTACCCCCTAAGTCTCTTTGAACTACCTCCTCCGACCTCCCCCTCCGGAGTTAGTCCTTGGGTTCCGGACGCTGCGAGGGGAGAAGAAAGAGAGGAAATCGTAGTAGGTGAGTTATGCACGTTTCGTACAAGTGACCGCAGATAGCACCCGAACAAGACACAAACCTGAGTCCCATAGGTCCTCTTTTATTCTGTGTCATGGACGGGGTACCTCGAATATAAGGGACCGTCTTCTGTCTGTACTTAGTTCGTTCAATATATAACACCAATCATAATTACTTCATCTATTTACCCTCTGACTCTATGACTTACTGTCCCCACCAAACCCTTCCGGAGAGCCTCCTCCACTGTACAGTCACCTCTGACGGTCACTCCGCACCCCCGTCCCAGGTGTATCTCCTTTGTCAGACACGGTTTCGGGTCTCGAGTGTCACAAACTTCTTGATTTTCTACCGAACTCTCCCATCTCGGGTCCCTCACCGTACACCGGACTCTACCTTCCCGTCTACCTCTGGTCCAGGACACCCCAGGGTTCCCGGTCCGACTCATCTACCTACAACGCAACCTACCTAATGAAAGGGTCCCGTTCCGAACACTCAAATACCAATCTAGACACAATCCTCTTTTGTCGTCCACGAGTTATTCACACAGTCCCTTGCTCACTTCCGTCTTGACTCCCTGCTTTACCACGCTCGTACCGGCACAACCACCCACCCCCGTCTCCGTCGTGACCGTGGTCGAGTCAGGGGACCCCCGTCGGGGACGGGAAGGGGAGCGGGGTGAGGTAGGAGTAGGAAGACGAACAGAAGTAACAGTGCCTCCTCGACTTGTCCCTCGGACCCTCGCCAAACGCAAACGCGGAACGTGCCCCCTGTAATTCACTTGCCTCAGGGAGAGCCAAAAAGTACAGTAATTAACCACTAGAAGTCTGAGATTTTATCGTAAAAGGGAACGGGTAGGGAATAAAGTAATAGGAGTCGAGTTATGTGAAGTCACGGCGTGTTCCGTCGGACGAACCTATATAATCCTTAATAAATTTACTCTACCCCTACATACCCATCAATTTTCGTGTCAGAAGATAAGACGAGATTAATACATAGTTTAATGCAATGTTAATAAGGGTTTATATTTGAACGACTCCTGGAGTTTTCCCCCTCTAAGACCCTCGTAGTCCTCTCTACACTCCATCCCGGGTTACCCCCACTACCGGGACACGGGGTTTACCCAACACACACACGGAAACACAGACAGATAAAGAGACACAGAGACATAAACGTTGATGAGACGGTACGACACAGGTAATGGAGAATAACCGAGTCCAGAACCGTCGGTACTCTGTAGTCTTTCTTCAGAACAGGTCGGAGATCCGACTCACTAGACGATTCTGAGACGGTAAGGGGTCGGCACACTACATCCTGCTTAGAACATTGAAGAACCTCGGAGTCAAAGGAGGGGACCTTTCACCTCCACTACAATCATCAATATGGGATGTCCGGGACCCTGGATCCTTCGAGAACCGTTTACCCTACTGAATGGTGACAATCGAGTGGGTAACCCGGTAGTTGAAGAGATTCCCCACCCTTGGAGACTCCGGCGGGACGGGAGACCGAGAGGGAGGGACACAGATCGACCAGTCCAACTCGATTCGGACCCCTCAGGTACTGAGTCCGGAGTTCGAGGTCGGGTGGGACAGTCTGGCCTGTTGTGACTCGTGGATAAGACGTACCAGGAAACGTCTACGGAAATGGGAAAAGAGTGAGCTAGACCCCTCCTTCCGTACCTGAGCGGGTTCAACAGAGTTGGTTTTACACCGTCTCTCCTTAAGTCTGGACCCAGACAGAGTCCGAGGACCTCCACTACCCCTCGGTGGACCAGAGGTCCGATTGTCCACCTAAAGGAGACTCAACAAAAGTAAGTAAATGAAATACGTTCCTCTTTCGGTAGGGACGTCGAGAATCCCGACCCTAAGTAGAAATAATTATTGAATAATTATTAATAATTCGTAGTGCTCCGATGACTACAACGTCCCGAGGTTCGACCCGACAAAGGTAAGGAGAAGAGGGTTCTACCAGTGGATGTCGATGAGGATAAAGGTAGTCCCCTTGGGCAAGAAAGGGGTAGAGACCTATAATCCACCCACTGCACCAGGTCCAGACAGGTCCGTAAAAAGTCGATTCTGAAGGTTCGGACGACTCTGGAACATTACCCAACCTAACATTAGACGGGGTTTCTACGGCCTCAGGATTAAAGGTCCTGGACCCTTACACTGGGATGAACCTTTATCCTAGAAACATCTAGTAGTCCAATTTTTCTCCAGTAACCCCCAGCTGGGAGTAGGTCATACTACCACGGAAAAATATTCCCCCTTAAACCTGTGGCTCTGTCTGTATGTGTCTTCCTCCTATTCTTTATCCCTCTTCCGGTTCACGTCGCCTTCCGTCTCTACCTCCACTACGCAGAGGTTCAGTTCCTTGTGGTCTCTAACAGTCGTCGGGTCGTCTACGTCCCCTCTTCGTAGTTTGTCTATGACGGAGTGTCGGGAACCTTCCTTGCCCGGGGTGGATCTGGAATTAACGACAAATCAACGAGTCAGCACAGGCTGAGAAACGTTGGGGTACCTGACATTGGGTGGTCCGTGGAGACAGGTACCCTAACGGATCCGTTCTTATAACCTTACCCAACGGTAAAGGAAGAGGTCCCCTATAAGGACTGGGTCCCTGACTTGGACACCTAACCGTGTATCTAAGAAATGGTACCTCGGTCGTCCCTGGGTATGGAACTAATGTCTTAAATTTTGGCACCTTAAAGACGACAAATTCGGTGAGTAGAACACCGTCTGAATCCAATACTTGGGTCCTGAGTGATCACCCTACGTCCGTCCTGTCTCCCCAACCTCTCGACGGCCCCACCGGTGGTCCTCGGAGGTTTTCTATGACCACCGGTCCGTCCCCAACCCCACCCCTTCACCCCCGTCCAGACCGGGTAGAGACACTTACCCACTTACGTCAGTACACCGTCGGCCAGGGCTTTATCTTTACTCTACGAATGGACCGTTTGTCGGTGGACTCCTCAAGAGAAACTCAGACCTAGTCCTTAAGTCGGGAACCAACTCCCCTTTCCCTCGTCTGAGGTCAGAGACCCCCTCCCCCTACCATCCTGGAAGTAGAATACCACCCGAAACCTCGTCTCTACGGACCCTGAGTGACCGTAGATAAAGAAGACGAACAGTTCTTGAATCGTTACCAGAGACCCTTACTCCAGACTGAGACACGGGAGACGGGGAACCAAGACTGATCAAGAACGGTTACTCTACATTCCTGTTCACTGTCCTTGGTGGACACCCGGTTCCATCAATTCTCCGTCACACGGGAGAGATGTACGGGAGAGGACAAACGACGGACTTCCTTTCCTGAGACTCCTACCTTGGACCTGTATTTTCCGTGGACCCAGGACCTCAGGAAGGAACCTCCTACCGACGTGACCTCTTTTAAGACCTCACCTGACGTAGTTTGTACGTCTTTCCAGATCTACTATGTACTCAGAGTCGTATTCCCTGTACGGAACAATGAGAAATACAAATAAAAGGAAGATCCCAAGTCGAGGGGTTGTACTCTCTACTCTAGTGGAGAGAAAGGGTTTATTCTTTGAAAAAGGGTAACTCTAGAGAGGAAGTTCACAAGGACTTAGGGGGTTCTCTTCGGTCCCTGGAGTTCGGACTGGAACCCCAGAGAAACTAAACGTTCTAACGGATAAAAGAAAAATTATCTTCACAAAGATTAATTCCATTGGTTTTGGGTACTCGACAAAAATCTACGTTGAAAAAAGAAAAAATTCCCTCCCATTCTGTTAAACACGATTAATCTACATTTTTAGTAAGGACCCTTTTAATATATTAAGCGTACGTAAAACGTTTTATTTGGAAACGACAATAAACACGACGACGAAACGACATTTTATTCATTCTTCGTATTTGTACCCTGACCCCTCTTCCACGAAGTTCCCTTCCTCCGGGTCACCAAGGTCTAGTACCCACACCGGAAGGTCCACTATGTTGTCCAAGAGTGACGCCTCCGGGTAAGAGGGGTCTTCGTCGGGTCCATCCTGGTCGACTGAGGTCGGACCGGGGTGAACCCGATCTAAAGTCAAAGTCCTACTAAGCTTGTACCAAAAGATGGACAGAGTCGATGCTACACTAAGCACTCATGAGCCCAAACTCCTTTCAGAGAACCCTCTACGAAGTGACGATGGGTCTCCGGAGACCGGACCCACGACCGAAAGAAAAAACACCGACACGACCGGAGAGCAACGACGGGCCCCCGAAAAGAAATCAACGTCGCTCACACCCGAAGAGTGACGCCACCGAAGAGAACAACGACTCGTGTCCGAGATCCGTGTGTCGAAGTCATCGACGTCGTGCACCCGAGTCGTCAACGCCAAGGGTCCAAGATCCCGTCTTCAAGTGATCAACACCGGGTGCCCGAATCGACGAGGAGTCGTACACCCTAGAAGGGTCTGGTCCCCAGCTTGGGTACAGAGGATGTAACCATCCACCTAAGAAATGGTGACTCGGTGGTCCCTTCGGGGGCTCACCACAAAACTAATCACTAAACTTACTCCCGAGAGCTAACCAACTAGTGGGACCATCTACCGTACTTTGACCCTCTCTATCACTTACCCAGCCTTCTGTCCTAAACTGTCAAAGATCCGTCTATCCTCGACACAAGTTTAGATTGTCCTCCTCTACATTATCAACATAGATCTTTTGGATGTGTCACCCCCTTCTATTCTAAATCGTCTTCAGATAGACAACCACAGGGTAGTCCTCTGTCTTTGGTGTGTTACATAAAATTGTCCTTCATAAAACATATTTTTTTTAGTCTTTTGACTTTCCCACCTTGAAGGGACCACCAGATCACCGATTCTGAGGTACGAGGTTCCGTCCCCCGGACCCAAACTAGGGACCAGCCCCTTGATCTAGGGAGTACGGTTTGATTCTCAAACGTACGGTGTTCACTTTCTGGAACGTTCGCCATTGATTCTAGGCCACGTCGGTTTATTTATTCATTTTTATTTATTATTTGTGGTTCGTTTGTTCTGTACCCCTAAGTCTTGGTTTCGGTATGCTCCTTGTGTTCTAACCTCCCTGATCACGGGTGTCTCCCTATTTACGATAGAAGTAAAGAGTCCGACGTTCACCGTTTGTCTCGGTTGAACCAAAGCTACCAAGGTCCACCCATTGTTATTCGAGGTCTTTCCGTCCAAGGTCGAACCGTATTTCTTTTGACAAAAGGAATTTTTTCTTTTTATTTTGTAAAAAAAGGAAGACTAGCATCTTCGGTACCGACGTGTGATACCTCCTGAATCTTGTACGTCCAATGCCTCTCCAGTCAATCCCACGTCCCTCTCTCTGTAGTAGAAACTCTCAAACCCAACTTTACTCGACTGGGGAAGTAAGGTATTTCCCTCCCATACGGTTCATGAAGGATTTTCAAGACACGAAAGGGTGACACGTAGAGATCAGAGGTTCGGAGGGGACTAAGAGTTTAGAAACTGGTGTGACGGGATCTGAGTCAAAGGGGGAACCCAGTCCGGGAGGTTCGAAGTCGGAGATCGGGAACACGAAAGTTCCGTAAGGAGGTTTCGGTCTAAGAAAGGAGTCTCTTTAATACCATGGTAGAGAATTCTATTAGTATAAAAAGGTGGAACGACGTATGTTTTCGTAAATTTCTTCGTTTATTTTTAGTAAACATTAATATGGAGGGTTTCTACTGGTGATAAGTGTAAAACCGGAAAAAGGGGACACGTTTATATAAGTATAAAATTCTTTTGACCCCGAATCATTTATATATTAAAATATAGGACGAAGAGGAATTGGGGGAGTGAATTGTGTACTCATAAAAGGTTTCTGGTCATACACAAAAATTTTTATAGAAAAATGACATCACTGGATTGTAAGTCAAATAACAGACATAGTATTGAATAATACCCGATACAGTGAAAATTGACTAAAAAAAAAGGAGAGTACTGGTCAAAAGAACAACTATAGGGACAAGTATTTAGAAACACGTGTAGAAACCAGTAAAGGAATCCTATCCTCGTGTGTCTTCCTAACCGAGTTCACTATATAATTTGGTGGAAAATAATACCTTTTTTAAGTTTAATGAGTTCTCTCGTACATATCGAAGTTGGTAATGGTCGTAAGACTATTAGAACAAAATAGATAAGGAAGGGTAAAAAAAAAAACACCAACCTTATAAAATTTTGTTCAGGGTCTACAATATAGTAAAGGGAACATTTTCAACAAAATGAAGAGTTTATCCAGTAGTTCATTGAAGAATTTCGTATTGGTCTTACGCAAAACGTGTGGGTTTTAATACTTGTTTTTAAGGATTCATCGTTGATTATAGACCATTCCAGGTTTAAAGAGGTTATTAGAGTTTTTACAGAGAGTGTCAGTTTAACGAACTTAGTCCTAAGTTTGTTTTCAGGTGCAAAATATAAACCAACTACGTAAAACATTTAAAGAGATTTAGCTGTGGTGGAGACTTTAAGACGAGAAACAAATGAATTTCTTAGACGATATTTCTTAAAATGCCAAGAACTATGTATTATCTCTGGCTAAAGGACCTCCCAGCATTACTGAATGTGAAGGCGGTCCCTTCTCTCTACACTCTTTCTTGTAAAGGGTAAGAGTCGTAACTTATAGTAATTTTAAAAATTTTTAGCTAAACTATCCACTTTCTACCGTGGAATACCGACGAAATTGAACGTAAAGATACTACTACTCGAACTAACTTGTAAAAAGGTATACGTATAATCGACAAACATAAAGAAGAAAACACTTAATAGAGAAAACTGGAAACGGGGAAAATTTTTCCCCATAACTAATAGTTCGAACTCATATATCGTATCTCTTTAAATTCTAAAAATACATCAGTATAAGTAATAGAAAAGGAAACACTTAAGAAATTAACAAAATTTCGAACCTTTTAGGAAAGAGATGGGGGTTTAAGGTAAACGAATGTAAGAAAAAAAGAGGATCACAAGAATGAACTAAAAAATGACTCAAAATTTTAGGTAGACTCTAGAGTATATGTCTGGCAACTAGATCATGGTATTAGGAAGTGAGTCAAACACTATGCGAACATACTACGAGACCAAAGTAAATACCCGAAGGGACCACCGAGTCACCATTTCTTAAACGGACGATTACGTCTTCTACACCCAAACTAGGAACCCACCCCTTCTAGGGGACCTCTTTCTTTACTGTTGGGTGAGGTCATAATAACGGACCTCTTAGGGTACCTGTCTCCTTGGACCGTCCGATGTCAGGTACCCCAACGTCTCAGTCTGTACTGAATCGCTGACTTGTGATGGTGGTGGGTGTTGTTGGTACTTTAAAGTAAACATGTGTGTGTGTGTGTGCGCGTGTACACAAACAGACAAGTTCTCGAACACGTCAGTCGTCAAAAGACCGGGGACTCACCATCACTCACGGGGTAACACCCTCCATAAGTTCGTCCCTTAGACAGTTTGTGTTCTGGTCCAACTCTGGACACGGACTGTAAGACTTCCAAAGACCAAAGGGAGAGGACCCTCCTGGTCATATGGGAGTGAGTCGAGACCCTCCGTTACTACTACAGGGAAGGAGGAGAAGAAAAAGGACAAGAAGGACGGGTGACCCACCTGGAAGTCTAAGACAAAGACAAGTACGAGTACCGACCTCACACCTCAGGTCTGGAGTGGTCTCTCCGGACCGGACCTTCAGGACTCCCAGGGAGTCGACCTAATACGCGACCAGTGACCCCTGGGTGTCCCACTGACCCTAGACCCGAGTCGAGACTCTTCTTAGTTCTAAGTAGGAGAAAGAGTCTACATGAAACAGGAGTCGTAAAGGAGGTTAAATTGTTAATGTCGGTTAACATAACAAACGGAGAAGTGATCGTTCATTCGGGGTTCCTGTCTGCAGAACATGAAGGTACAGACCGTGTACCGCCCGTGGATCCTCAACTTCCCTCCCTACTTACTTACCAGGAAACCTTGGACACCCAGTCCCGATGTCACGGAAGTATTCGATTCGGGTTTGGCCTCTGTCAGTAGACTCGTCTTGTTTATGAGAAAACCCCTGTTTCCCTGTCTTGTCGACTTTACCTTAGGTAGGACCTTTTAGGTCACGTCGACCAACAGTGTCCCTCCCGACCCAGAGGACTCAGAGTCCAGGCACACCTCGGCACTTTCAGGGGGCAAAACTGGGACTCGACTGTGGACTGGAGATCTCGACTAATAAAGAAGAGAGGTGGTCGTTGTAAGGGCTGTTTTACCCCAACCCTCTGTAAACGTAGGTTTGGTGGTCCGAGAAATTTACGACCCCGGGCCTCCGGGCTACCCAAATAATCTAATAGTAACGCCTTCAATTATTTCTTAATTAAAGAGAAGTACACTGTAGGTTTCCGTCAATAAAGTCCTCGGACAGGTAAATGTGTTTCGGTTCATAAACAGTTCACAGTCTCCGTTAAGGGTCCAGGGTCGGGGGGGAGTTATTAAGACCTAATCCCTGTCGGACTTTACTGTAATGTGTTTAAAAGAAAGCTCTACGTAACTCGAGACCCCTGGTGAGTCCTTAAAGTCCAAGGACTTCCAATATGACAGTCGTTTTCCCGCCCCCAACCCCCCCTCGACCTCAGCGACACCGAAACGTCGACCCGGTCGAGGCCTTACCCCTCCCCTCCTCTCCCCCCTCCCTCGGGGCCTGCCGGTAATCAGACACCCCCGGGTAGACGGAGGGCTTTTGTTGAATGAATGCCGGTAAACATCGCGCTTGGAGTACGGGTCGAACTACCAAAAAGGAACAAGAAACTGAGTCCGGGTCCCTCCCCGGCGCCGGACCACCCCTACCGCCCCGACCTGGCGCAGGGGTGCCATTATATAATTCCTTCCAGTCCCGTGGTAGTTAGGGACAGACCCCCCAATTCACGACCCTTCACCCCCCGTGACGTTCTTTCCTGAGAGAGGATCTGGGATTTTCGTTCAACACCTTGGCAGTGAAGTCCCACCAACCTCGTGTCCAGACCCCCCGACCCGACCACCCTCCCATAGGACTCGACCCAGGTCCGACCCGGGGGACCTCACCGTTCTTCTCCGGGGACACCTTGTCGGGTGTCTGCACCCGTAAACGGGCGCAGGATCTGTGGTAGGGTGTGCACAGGGTCTGACTTGGAGCGCGGAGGTCGAACAGAGGGGAGGGTATGTACTGTGAGGTGGCACACCCCGAAGAAGGAGCAAGAGGTTCCCTTGGTCGGGGAAAGTCTGAAGGAACGGCAGAAGAGAAAGGAGCCGCACAGACGGGGAAGGCCGGTATAAACGGAAAATTCCAGGTCGGGCCTACAACGAAGGAGACACTTCGCGAAGGACTGACGAAGCCCTTATCAGGCAGAGGACGGTGCCAGTGTCAGCGGATATGTCTTGGAAACACGCCTATTTCCTGGAGGTGAGCGGTACGGGGTAGACACGAGTACAGAAAACAAGTCACCTTTCACAGACATACACTTTGTCTTTTTCCCCGGGGAGGGACAGGGGTGGGGAGTGGTATCGGTATCAGGAGTGTTCCCGAAGCTCGGACCAGTCTCCTTACACCCGACTTAAAACTGGGGTTCTAGAGGAATCGACGGATAAAAACCCATCCCATGTTGGACCTGTTGTACCGTCGGGAAGAGGAAGTCGACTCCAGGATGTTGGGAGACACGTCTCGACACACTGATACAGATAAACAAAGGATAACGTCGACTTGGTTTACTGGTTTGACTCATCGAATTTTATCGTGTACAGATAATAGAATGTTATGTCTTCCAGACTTCAAACTTTATCCAAAATGACCCGATTTTTAGTTCCACAACCGTTCCTACATAAGGAAGACCTCCTACATCCTCTTTTTAACCAAAAGACCGGAAAAAGGTCGAAGACCTTGGGTGAACGTAAGAAGTCGAGTACCAGGAGGTAGAAGTTTCGGTCGTCGTTTCGTAGAAGTAGAGAGAGAGACTAAGACGTGAGACGAAGGAAGTAATGTAGAAAAAAAAACCTAAGATTGAGGACAGAGGGAGAAACCGGGTGAACCTACTAGTCCCCATTATAGGAGTAGAATTGTAGGAGGTAAATTAGAGTAAACGTTTCGGGGAAAACGGTACAGTCCATTATATCCGAGACTAAGGTCCCGAATACCGTGCCTGTAGAAACCCCCGGGAATAGACGGATACTACGATACATTAAAGGAATATAGTTTTATTAAAGAAGGAGATTGACAGTTCAGAGACTCTCCTCTTAGTGTCAAGACAAGTGACGAGAAAAATCGTGGGTCATGTTCGAATCGTGTCTTATTCACAAGTTTCTTACAAACAACTAGTTTACGTATTCCCACACCTGTGTGTCCGGGAGGAGGTCCTCTGTCTCCGTTATCTATCCACTGTGAACAGGTGTCTAACAGAGTCTTCCAACGAACATCGGGACGCACCAAATGAAGGGACCCCGTCAAAACGGAGGTCTCCTATGAAGAGTTATAGACTTCTGTAAAAACAAAGGGTCTTTACGACAATTTGTAGGCAGTTACGTGCTCCTGTAATTGTTGAGTAGGCCGGGGTCACAGATGTCCCACTCAAACCCGGCAGTCCACATATGGTCCTGACGTACCGACCTTTCGGGTCTTCCGTCGACACCGACCCCGGATACCATCTGCACAGTTACACGGTGCATGGAATAAGGAGGTTCCCGACCCAAATAGACCTAGGTTAGTCTTCTACTCTTTCATCTAGTGACCTCCGGTAAACGAATCCGAAATGTCGATCATGGACTACCCCAGTCCAAAACTTTAGTCCAGGGGGACGGGGTCCGTCACCCGTCTACCCTTTTTACTGCACACCACCGGGGGAGGTGTGTGTGACCGGACGGACCGAAAGGACGAGGGAGCGACTAGTGAGGAAGAGACGAAGGGACTAGTACGACGGAGATGATTTGGGGAGACGTAACATGGTACATAGGGGTCTAGGGTGTACTAGGGTGGAGAGGGAAAAGTCGAGATGGAACCACTGGAGTAAATGCCAGAGACACCCTGTCGAGAATTTTGAAACACAATCGTCTTAGGAGAATGGACCCACGACCCGGGAGGGAAACCGGACAGAACACCTGGATGACCGAGAACGATAGTCGTGTCGGGGTGAGACTAGGATGGTGGTAAGTTTGTGGAAGTCACCATGCATACTCGTCGTGATTCGTGTCGTAAGTCCGGGACGAGACCGGTTCGACTTTTCGAGTCAAGGGGTTCGAGTGGAACGTGAAGGAGTGAGAGCAAAAACGGGTTCGAGACAGGGGCGTGGGGTTTGTGGGGAGAACAAGGAATAGAAGTAAGACCACAGGAGGTGTCACCTTATCTAAACGTTATCTAGACGTCCAGTAGAACACCAAACCCTCTTCATCCTCCAACTAAATTATTGATTAATAAAAAAAATAAATGAGACGGGTACAAATATCTGGTGATGATCCAGTGTCCGTGTCCCGACCTAAACCACGTACACTTTCATCTACTCTTTTAACACAATCAACAGTATTTCGAACGTCGGAGGTCCCGTCTGTCTGTGCCTTGTCGATTAAAATATTAGGCAATTTATCAAAGTCAACACCAACCCCACGACTCTTTTGAAAGTCCCCCTCCCCCACGGTCCAGTCGTTTCAACGGAGCTCCTCCACTGTAAACCCAGGTCCTAGACGACCAGTAACAGATCTGACTCGTCGTTGAACTCAACGGTCTCGGACCTGACGATTTCCTGGTCAGCGCAACGACGCCTCCCGCTGCACCGGCCCCATCCATATTTAGTTTGTCTGGAGACGGTCCGGGGGACCCGAGACACCTTTCCAATGAGGTTCGACACCAAGGACCGGCCCGAACGAGTCTACGGTAATTAGGTCGAAGGTCCTTTCCGTAGTCCGACCCACCCCCAGCTGGTCTACCTACTTCTCGGGTCGTTGTGGTACTACGGGTCATAACGACACGGACACACTGAAGAATGGTCGTCTTGGTGGACCGCTGTGCCCAAAGACTAACGAGTACGAAGTTTCGTGGGTGATGGGAAACATTGACTTGTTAACGAACGCACTACGTCACTACGGACGGGAGGGGACGGTGAACACTTGAGTGTCCCGACTGAGGTCTTCAAGGGACCTGGGAACTTGGAACACGACTCGGACCACCCACGAGGTATGTGTGGACGGTTCACTTAGGTGTAGTGACCCGAACAGAGAGAGGAGTTGGGTTTCCTCTGACAACGATGCCCGACTTAACACACAGGGGACTTGAAACGAACAACTACAAGATTAAAGTCATCTAGTCTCCACTAATTCAATTTTATTTCAGTATTCCCACCCCCGAAGAGACCACCCAGTCACCATTTCTTAGACGGACGGTTACGTCCCCTACTCCCAAGCTAAGGACCCAACCCTTCTAGTGGACGTCTTCCTTTACCGTTGGGTAAGGGGTCGACTCGTGTGTGTGCGTGAGAGGTCGGAAGAAACGTGGTCCATGGTCAGAGCATCTTCCACTAAAAGGGTACCTGAACCGCCCATCCTCACACCAAAACCCTACTAGGTTCGTGTAATGTAAGTAATACCGGACGTAAAGGTAAGAATAACGTAATTGAGGTGGAGTCTAGTAGTCCATACTCTAGGACCTCCAACCCCTGGGGACCAAATTCGGTGAAGTAGACGTCACGAAGTACTCCCGTCGGGACCGTTTGAGTAGGGCACGGGGGAGACCCTTAGGGTACAGGTCCCGACCCGGAGACGGACCTCGTCCTACCACCCCCGGTAGACCCGTTACCTCCCTTCTTCCTTCCAGAATAAGGAAGACGGTTCGAATGGGGACCGGACTCCGGGCCACCGGGTCCGGTTCATCTCTTTCCGTCCCGGTGTCAAGAGCGAGTGAGGACCTCAGAGCTAAACGTGTAGTTTCCCGGATAAGGACCGTCCAGGAAGTGTCCCCCGGACTCACTTCTAAGTAACAGGTCCGGGGACATCCGGAACGAACCGACCTAAAGCCCTCAGTCACTCCATCGGCCTTCCCTTCAAGTCAATTGTCTGTCCTCGGTCCACGTAGACTTTCCCCGAAGAAATGAGGGACGTACCACCGACGTCGGGGGTGTCTGTCTGTAGGACCTGGTCTAATTGGAAATTGGTCCGTCGAGGTCCGGAGTCGACGACCCGGACCCCGAGGACGACTGGTCACTCGTCCGGTCGAAAAGACGAGAACAGAGGCCCGCTTGGCCTCAGGGACTACTTACCAGGCGTGTGGGGGGGGGGTGGGGGGCGGGGACCGGGACGGTGGTACAACTCACGACCACAGGGGTCGGTTCTACTTACCCGGGGTGATTACTCGACCTCCGCCGCCGAGCCACTGGGGACTGGGGTGCGTGAGCCTCGGTCGTCGGACCCCTTACCGACGGGGGTCGGACGAATTACACAGCCCGACCGGAGACTTTCCTTTTGTGTAAATAACGATGAATCTCTTTTAACTAGATTAACCCGACCTTCGTAAGACGACTACCTTGTACCTTAAAAATAATCCTCCCACTGAGTTCAAGTCGGTTCCATAGGATCGACCCCCACCACCCCCCTCCGTTCTGTCACAAAGATCCCTAAAGTGGGGGTTTAGAGAAAGGTCGACTACAGGGTTCAGATCCCTCCAGACCCAAACTTAAGTCTGACAGGACAAATGTCGGATGTAGGATCTTTTGAAACCGTCGAAGAGGGTCCGGACTACGGAATTAACATTTTACCTTTTTTTTTTAATATCGTAAGAACGTCAGAACAACACTCTCCCTTTACTCTAATACGTACGTAGTCCCGGTGCCCTGACGGGAATCGTCCTCGGACCTAGGTTACCCCGGACACACTCGGTTCTGATGTACACCAAAGTCAGGGAAACCGGTTTAGGGAACGTTAAGTCATTATTTGGTCGGTTTAGGAACAACCGACGATAACTCCACTGAGTAAACTCTCGATAAAAATCTGACTCGAGACCAGGGACTTTACACCCCCTGTGTGGGTGACTATCGGAGTCTTGGTGAGAAAAGAGATGGTCGAGAATGACGTCAGTTCAGACAAATTATAGAGGATTTACGAGAATTTGAAGGGAACTGGGTAATGACGAAAAGACCGGAGTTACGTCCCACAGTTCTGGTGACTACCGTGACTGGTTTCCTGATGGAGGTAGAGGAGGGACCGGAGAGTCGAACAAGGTGGGACCAGGTGTGAGTGAGAGGTTTGGTCGGGTGGGAGGTGTACTCGAGTGGTACTTGTGGACATCGAAGAGACGTCTACCTAGAAAGATCTTATGTAAAACTAGACAAGTGAGGGGTCGAATTTTGGGAAGACACCGAGGGGTAATGAATCTCAGTTCAGGTTTACGGAATGCATCGGACGTGAGACCCAAGTAGGTGTCCCATTGGTATAGATTGGATCGTAGTAGATTTAGATCCGTTAAAATAGGTCCCGTTTATCATTTAAAATACCCCACGGACCATGTGTCCGTATTTAGGTTTGACAGGACCTGTTTGCCCCTACATACCAGTGAGATAGATAGTACTGGACCGGGGGTGACGTAGAGATTGGTGAATGACAACCCGGAGGACACGAAGGCCGTTTCGGGGGTTATAGATATGGAATCGTGTGGCACGAGGTAGGTGGTCCTTACATGTGGGAGAGAGGGGTAAAATCGGACACAAGAATTTCGGGACCGAAACTGTAGTAAAGACGTCAAGAAGGATTGAGAGTAACTGTGACTTTCGACAAAGAAACACATAAACAGTAGATGACGACGTATTGTTTATGGGGGTTAGTTAATGTCCTCAAATTTTGTTGTTTATGGAATACACTGTCAAGAACATCTAGACCTTAAACCCTCGTGGAATTGACCACCAACTCCGAATCCTAGGGAGTTCTCTAACACAGTTCTACAACCTTCCCTGACCCCACCACCACCCGACGAAAGTTCTACTAAAGGAGTGTACTACCACGACTGAGACCTCGAGACCTAGTGTGGGAGTGGGATCTTCAAAGGGTCTTTAAGTCAAGGAGGAGACGATCTGGGAACCTTTATGACTAGACTAGGTCGATCTCCACCCCTACCCCTCCTTTTTTTTAAGGATTACGATTATTTAGTTAGACTAAAGTAAAGGGTCGAAACACTAAAGATTACTTAAAATACCCACGGGAAGTCCCTGAGGTATAGTCTTCCGTGGAGTAATTGTTCAGGAGACCTTATCTGGGTGAAAATCGGTGGTCCTCAGATCTGAACCGAGAGTCCCTTCCGGATTTCGAACCATACACTACCGACACCGGTGTCCAGGTCTTTCGTTGGAACGAACCCTAGAACCCAGGGACTCTTCGAACTCGAACAAAAAAATCCTAGGAGTAGGACTAGACACTACGACACAATCACCGACATTTCCTTCACTCTCAACTGAAGTAGACCGAACCGGTGACAAGAACCCACCAGTCCGAGGGAAACCCGAAGGGTCCACCACGTCACTATTTTTAAACGGACGGTCAGATCCCCTACGTCCAAGTCAGAGACCCAACCTTTCTAGGAGACCTCAGCCTTTACCGGTACGTGAGGTCTTAGGAAGCGGACCTTTTAAGACACCTCTCTCCTCGGACCACCGGATGTCAGGTACCCTAAAGTTTCTCAACCTATACTAACTCGAACGTGTGTCCTGAAGGAATTAAGAGTTAATAACTGGATTATATACCAGTCTCCTATCTCAATCATGAACGGAAGCTAAGGATCTACACTTGGTAACGAGGTAAGAAGGAGGGAAGAGGAGAAGGGAAATAGGTAAACACGATAGGTATAGGTAGGAAGGTAGCTAGGTACATACGTAGGTATAGACAGGTAAGTAGTACGTAGGTAGGTAGGTATAGTTAGGTAGGTAGACAGGCATAGTTAGGTAGATAGGTACAGGTTACTCAAGAAAAAGTTAAAAGGTCTGACATGAGAAGGTAGGGTTGTGAGTTAGAGGGAGTGGGACGGGACGAAGAGGGGTTTGTATTATGAAATAGGGGAGGGTTATAGGGTAAATGAATAAATAATGCGAGGAACAACTCACATCTTATATTCGAGACATTTCTCTCCAGGGGAATAAAACAAGTAGATCTCTTCAACGTCATGTTGTATCTGTAAACAATTTAGAAACAGTTATCCGCTTGTAAATGAATCGTGGATGACATAGGATCTGTGGTATCCGTAACCCGATCCGTGTTCGTCCTCTCCGGAGACGGAAGTATCCCGAGGGACACTCAGATTACTCACTCTACCCTTACTTGGATTGTGTCTTTATTTCTATTAACAACTAGTATTAATGATCATATTTCCTCCCTTTTTTCCTCTACATACTGCCACTTTTGTCCCCTCTGGATAGAATCAATCCCCACGTAGTTTAAGGACCTCGACAATATTGTTTCACGGTGTTTGATATACTGACTTTTGTTGTCTCTAAATAAGAGAGTGTCAAGATCTCCGATCTTCAGACTTCCGTTCCCAGGTGTACGAGAGAGAAGATCGAAAACCACCGGAGCCCGGAAGAAACGGAACACCGGTACATTGCGGTAGTAGGAACGTACCCTAAGAGGAAAGACCCCGGTCTATAAGGAGAAGATTAACATTCTTCAGCAACCACCTCCCGGGTGGGATTAGGTCACACTAGGTAGGATTACACTAATGTAGAAGTTTCTGGGATAAAGGTTTATTCCAGTGTAAGTGTCTAGGGTCCCGAATTTTGAACTTGAATAGAAAACGTCCCCCTGTATTAAGTTGAGTGTTATCCCCCAGTCTCTTCGA
The DNA here is from genome assembly GCA_006410555.1 of Capra ibex. Lineage (NCBI taxonomy): Eukaryota > Metazoa > Chordata > Mammalia > Artiodactyla > Bovidae > Capra > Capra ibex. The sequence goes on along the minus strand of SJYO01045292.1, from coordinate 51,438,401 downwards.
GAGACTGTAAAGTCGACTATAACTTCGACCTCTCACCGACCGGTTCCTTTTCCCCTAATGCTGACCTCCTTCTCCAGTCCAAATACAATGGTCTCCGCCGTCCACTCCCTACCCTCTAACCTACTTTTATCAATTCTCCATATTTGAACGTCGAGACTCTATTTATTCATGTCCCCTACCTTACGTGTTGTATTATTTATGTAAATTGTGACGACATACGATACATTTCAACCATTCTCCCATTTAGGACTCAAGAGTACTCTTTCTTTTGTTAAGATAAAGAAATTAAAAAATAGGTATACTCTACTACCTATAAGTGATTTGAATAACACCAATAGTAAAATACTACGTACATTCCGTTTGATAATCCGAAATGTGGAATTCGAATGGGCCAAACACACACGAGTGAGCACAGGTTGAGAACCTCTGAGGTACCTGACATCGGATGACCCAAGGAGACAAGTACCTTAAAAGGTCTGTCCTCACGACCTCATCCAACGGTAAAGGATGAGGTCCCCTAAAAGGACTGGGTCCCTAGTTTGGGCGTAGAGAACTCAGAGGACGTAACCGTCCACCCAAGAAATGGTGACTCGATGAAAAGAAAGATTTGCATAGGTCACAACATACAGTTAATATAGAGTTATTTGGACCCTCTCTTTTTTCTCGTTTCCTCCTCACGAGTCCACCCTCAAGAATGTCTTCGGGTCGGGTCCTCACCCTCCTCACCTCGTAAAGACTCAAGGGTCGTCTCTCGAGTCGGAGAGTTGGGTCTGGGACCGGACTGGTCCCTTCCCGACTCCCCATCTGCCCAGATTTATCTGGGGGTCGGACCGTGTCATGGTCGTCGTCGCTACCCGACTTAGTAGTGCTACCTAAGTTTACGTAGAGACGAGAAAAGGAGGGGACGAAGGACGAGGGATACCGAGGGGTCAAGGGAGTCCTGTTTTGGGTTTCGCTAGAGAAAAGAAGAAGGAGTCGGACGTCTCCACGCTTCTTCCTCACGCTTCCCAGGGGTGTGGTACTCATCGAAACCCGTGCGGTGGAATAGGGAACCACTGAGTCGGTGGAATAGGGAACCACTGAGTCGAAGGAGCAGACATTTCCCCCTCCCTTGTCGAAGGCGAGATCCAACAACACTCTTGACTTCCTCTAGGGCCTCCATTTCGCGACTCGGACCGACCGGAAATCACCCGAGGGGAAGGGAAAGGGGTGGTCCAGGACTCTGAGGACGTCGGTCGAAGGGGACCCACCCGTATCGTTGGGTTTCGTCTTCCGGACTGTGGGTCCTCGTGCAGAAACCAGTTACAAGACCCCTACCTTTTAGGTCCACAGACAGGGGAGGACGGGGGTAGTCCGGAACTACGAACCTTTTACGGAAAGTAAATAAAGTCCCGGGGAGGAGTGTACCCCTAGTGTCTGTGGGTTCATGTTGTATCCATTAGTCTTTAGTGGTCCTTCTTTTTGTCTCCTTCTTCCTTACGACCCTTTAGTTGTGTTTGCTAACTGTTCGATAGTTGGTCCCCAACCTGGGACCACCAGTCCTACGCGGAACCACTCCTCGAGCTACGTAGGTACTTCCCCTCCGGACTCCAATCGTGGTGAAAGAGAAACCCCACCGTAGTGACCCCGACCGAACGATCCGACCTCCACTACTCTCACTCTCGACTCATGGAACACGACGAAAGTCACAGAGCCGTGACACGGGGGTCGGTTGGACCTCGAGGACCCCCGTGTCCTCAGTCTAAAAACTCCAGGAGTGACGTAGGGGTCGGGGGTCGTACCCCGGACCGGGACTCGTCTACCCACGAGGGACTTCCTTGTGGGTGCACGGACTCGGAACGTGGGGTGTGAGAGACTAATCTGGGGTGCACCGGTTCTGTAACGTCGCCAAGTTCAGGGATATCTTCGTCGGGAGCTTTACTTCTACACTCCCGTCCGTCAGACAAACCCTCCACTAGGGTCTACACGAACATCCTCTCTCTCCTACGTTTTTGTCTCTCTTCCTTTACGTACAGAAGGACCCGTCCAATGGAGACACCCGTCGCCCTCGGGTCAGGATGACCTCTGAAACCCTCCGTCGCGTCTTGTACGTGCAGCCGTATCGGGTGGGTTCCTCGCTCTGTCGACCCCGAAAACACGTGGACGAGTGCGTCAAGAGTAAGTTCCAGACGAAGTCCCACAATACAAATAAGGAGGTCATCTCCCCGACCACCAAGCCCCTCGCCGACGTCCACCAGCTCCTTAGTCCTCACGTGTACCGCTCTACCCGTCCCCTGGCCCTTCCTAGTATCCGAGGTCACCGTGGACTGAGCGAGTGTTCAGAAACCTTACGACCCGTGACTCAAAAAGGACTGGTACAGGGCTGGGGGTAGTCGGTAGCTCTCACCGATTACTTCCTCTTGGAGTACCCCAGGTGGACTTAGAGTCAAGGGTCTCAGGACCGAGTCCAGGAGTAGTCCTAGGGTAGGATCGGACACAGACCGCGGGGGGAGGGACTGGTCTCCCCGTCCCCGTTCCTCCGCGTTCTCGTGGGTCCACGGTCCGACCACCTGAAGCTGAGAGGGGTCTGGTCTCGACTGAGCTCACGACTGTACCCCTACTTTTTACTCGTTGGAACGAACGTAATTTATAAATTATAAGAGAGGGACCCTCCACAGTCCTTTTCCTGGGATATTATTTATGGTACACCCTGTTAGGGTAGTGACTCGAGAGTCAATTACCGGAGCAAACGAGACTGTCTTCGTAATTACTACAGCCCAGATACCGGACAAAGCCCACACACAGAGGGAGGTCGAAGTCTAGTGCCTCCCGTCCCCTGCTCGACCTCTTCTCCCAGGAGGTCCAACGGTCAAAAATACAATTATGAACGTCTTAATCACCTTAATACCAACCCGTCCTCTTTCCAAGCACATTATTTGTGTGTTACGAACCATAGTTAGTCCGGGACAAAATTCACAAGCCAAGTCAACGAGTCACCACAGGCCGAGAAACACTGTGGTACCTGACGTCGTACGATCTGAAGGGACAGACAGTGGTTGAGGGCCTCAAACGAGTTTGAGTACCACTACGGTACGTTGGTAGAGTAGAAGACAGTAGGGGAAGAGAAGGAATCAGAAAGAGTCGTAGTCCCAGAAATTTACAAGGTACCTATAGTCCATAAGTCTGAAGCGATGATGACATGACCCCACAGGGTCCACCACGAAGTCAAATCAAGTCAACGAGTCAGCACAGACTGAGAAAAGATGGGGTGCCTGACGTCGTGAGGTCCGGAGGGACAGGTAGTGGTCGAGGGTCTCGAATGAGTCTGAGTACAGGCAGCTCATCCACTACGGTAGGTTGGTAGAGTAAGAGACAGTAGGGGAAAGGGAGGACGGAAGTTAGAAAGGGTCGTAGTCCCAGAGAAGTTTACTCAGTCAAGAAACATAGTCCACCGGTTTTATAACCTCAAAGTCGAAGTCGTAATCAGGAAGGTCACTTATAAGTACTGACTAAAGGAAATCCTACCTGACCAATCTGAGAGTTCTCAGAAGAGGTCGTGGTGTCAAGTTTTCGTAGTTATGAAGCCACGACTCGAAAGAAATATCAGGTCAAGAGTGTTAGTATGTACTAATAACCTTTTTAGTATCAAAACTGATCTACCTGAAAACAACCACTTCATTACGGAGACGAAAAATTATACGACATATCCAACCAGTATTGAAAAGAAGGTTCCTCATTCTCAGAATTAAAGTACCGACTTCAGTGGTAGACGTAACTACCTCGGGGAGTTTTATTAGAGAGTAACAAAAGTGACAAAGGAGTAGATAAACGGTTCATCACTACCCTGGCCTACGGTACTAGAATCAAAAGACTTACAACTCGAAATTCGGTTGAAAAAGTGAGAGGAGAAAGTGAAAATAGTCTTCAAGAAATCAAGAAGAAGTGAAAGACGGTATTCCCACCACAGTAGACGTATAGACTCCAATAACTATAAAGAGGGTCGTTAGAACTAAGGTCGAACACGAAGAAGGTCGAGTCGCAAAGAGTACTACATAAGACGTATATTCAATTTATTTGTCCCACTGTTATATGTTGGAACTACATGAGGAAAGGGCTAAACCTTCGTCAGACAACAAGGTACAGATCAAGATGGACAACGAAGAACTGGACGTACGTCTAAAGAGTCCTCCGTCCAGTCCACCAGACCACAAGGGTAGAGAAATTCTTAAAAGGTGTCAAACAACACAGGTATGTCAGTTTGTGAAACCGTATCAGTTATTACGTCATCTCAAAAAAAAGACCATCAGAGAACGAAAAAACTACTAGGTTGCCTACAACCGTTAAACTAGACCCAAGGAGACGGAAAAATTTTAGGTCGAACTTATAGACCTTCAAGTACCAAATACATGATGACTTCGGACCGAAACCTCTTAAAACTCGTAACGAAACAATCGAACACTCTACTCACGTTAACACGTCATCAAATTTGTGAGAAACCGTAACGGAAAGAAACCCCAACCTTACTTTTGACTGGAAAAGGTGAAGTGATGATGACACAGCCCCGAAGGGTCCACCACGATCACCATTTCTTGGACGGACGGTTACGTCCTCAGTATTCTCTACGCCCAAGTTAGAGACCCAACTCTTCTACGGGACCTCCTCCCGTACCGTTGGGTTAGGTCAGAAGAACGGACCTCTTAGGGTACTTGTCTCCACGGACCACCCGAAGTCAGGTGTCCTAACACGTCTCAACCTGTGTTGAATCGCGACCTCCTACGTGCGTGCGTGATGACATAATACTATTACTAAAGGTAAACTTTCCAACCCTTTAACTCTGGGTCTCTCAGACGACTCGTTAAGTAAGTTTCAGTGTACCGATCACCTAAGGAGATGGGTACACTGAAACTTACTTGACACCAAGTCTCCAATTCTCAGACGGACGGTCACGTTCCCTACACCCAGGTTAGGGAACAGGTCCTTCTAAGGTGTACGACTCCTCGTCGATTCGAGGACACGACGCTGATGACTTCGGAGGCGTTGTCCTTCGGATTCGTGGTGTCACTTCTCTTCGGGGAGAGCGACGTTGATCTCTTTCGGGCACCCGTCGTTGCTTCTGGGTCACATCGGTTTTTTTTTTCAGGGGTCCGATCATTCACCTTTTCCACCCTAAACTTTACCTTTTCTGTCCGGACAGAGGACGGTGATATACACGATACAACGGCCCCGAGACCTCCGTCTGTCGACACCCAACCCTAGTGTTGAGTAACAAAAACGATCGACGCACTGCCACACCTTAGACCGAGGGGCGAGACTCGAAGTGACCGATACATGTGTTTTGACCCCGTTAGGACAGGACAGAGTCCCTTCGACCCTCTTACCATACTCCTTAGCGTACATTATGAAATTAGTGGTGTGACTATTTTCAAGTAAGAATGGTGACGAAATTTGGGTCAAAACAGTAAAGGACCACCACACTGGAGGACCGTGCACTAAATTGAAGAGGGTCTCAGTCAAAGGCATAGTCATTTACCTCCATTTTTAAGGATAGAGGGTCCCTATGACCCTCACGGGAAGTTGGAGATTCGGAACCTGACTCGTCTGACGTAAGACGAAGTAAGACCCTTACCGAGACTCACCAGGACTCCCAGTCGGGACTCGGTCTACCAGGGTTGCACGGAGTCACCCAGTTCGGACATAGTCCTCTGGGTCCAGTGGACGTCCAAGAGTAGAGACACGGGGACCGAACACGGTTCGACAGGACACGATGGGTCACCTGCCAAACGTCGGGACTTAATATCGACTTGACGACTCCTACTCTTTCCCCACCGGACTAGACTCGAGGAACGTCCCTCTCTTAAGTGTCGGGGTCCACAAGTGTGTTCGTTCGGTTTCGGGACCCGTCGGGTGCCAGGGTTTCGAGACCCACCGGGTCCTAACGCTCCAAGACCGTGGTCCGCAGAAAGACTAACACTGGAACTGAGTGGGTACACCGACGACTCAAGTCCCATGAGGGACGAGGATTCCCGTCTCACCAAGAGGCCTACCGTTACAAGGTTTCCAGCGTCCGAGACCCGGTCCCCCCGGGTGAAGGCGGGGACCGGGGTCTCCACGGTAGCGGTCGGTCGGTCGTATAAAACATGGAGACCCCGGACCTCGACCCCCACCCCCACCCTCATCCCTCCCGACCGCTTTCGTCCCTCCTCACGAGTCAGTCGTCACCGAAGTACCTACCGATGGACGCACACTCCCCTTTCCCTGGGGACCCGACAAGGGACCCTCGGGGTCCGAGACGGACTGGCCCTCGTCGGCTCTACACGAACTGATTAAATATAATTAAGTTCTGGTAATTACTACTCGATAGCGGAGAGAAAGGAGAGAGGAGAGGGAGAGGATCGCCCTTCTGTCACGAGTCTAAATTTACGACTCGAAACGCCCGAGGACTGAGGACCCCATTACTCAAGTCTGATCCTCAAGTTCAGTCCGCCGAGGTCGAGGACTGCGGGTGGGATGGTTTCTTTGCTCGAGGGTCCCAAGAAAAGACGGGGTTCCAGTGGGTTGATCAGAGAATTACTTCTTCTCTCGGGGTTTAGACAACACTTTTCAGATCCCCACTACACCCTCCCGTCCCGGAACCTCCCGGAGTCCCCGAACACGTTGTTTGTGTGTCATGTCGGAAGTTTTGTTGAAAGAGGGAGGACGGACAAACACGGACTTTGACGACCTTCTCGTTCTCCCGGAATCTAACGGGACAAAACACCTGAGGGACGAGTGTCGAAAAGAAAGACGTCACCGTATCAACGAAGCCAACACAGACTGAGAGACACTGGGGGACCTGATGTCGGGCGGTTCGAGGAGACAGGTACCCTAAGAGGTCCGTTGCTATGACCTGACTCAACGGTAAGACTAGATTCACTTTAAAGGGTCACCCGGACACTTCGTCTCTGTCCCGACTACCTCAATTGGAATTGATTCCTTCCTTGACTCCGAAAGGGGGTTTGTGGTTCGACTCGGGTCCTGGGCTGAGGACTTCCACACTCGTCTCTAAAGGTTGATTAATAGACCTGTATTAACAAGTAAAGGGTTAATACAAGGAACAGGGGACTCTGACCCCTGTTCTGGTTCGGTGTCTCTACGGACAAGGGTCCTGTCCCATACTATCCTCAGGGTAAAATACCACAGAAGTCTTCGATCCTCATCTCTATGATTTGTCGACGGGTCCACGTCAGGAGTCCCTCGTCACATCAGGAGTCCCCACGTGTCTCCGATGCCCCTCTTCCGGACACACGTCTCGGGTCGGTCTTAGGTCTCCTCCGGGACCCCAGTACAGAAAGAGGAAAGCTTGGAGGTAGAAGGGTAGACCTACAACTGAAATACGTGCTTCACTCTCAACACTCGAGTCAAAATGACTCCCGTTTCACTCCTGACGTCGGGCCCGCTGTCGTCGAGACTCTTTGACGAGGTTTTTCCACCCGTCCGCCTTCCCTTCCAGTCATATATACTCTAAAACCACTTTCCCCTTATGTACATTAACTCGGATAAAAAGGTCTTCCAAAGATGATCAGAGTACTTCGAAACGATCAGTGCTCCTTGTCACCAGTGGTACTTCCTAAAATCTCGAAAAGATCTATACCCCTCTATATTCTTAACCCGAGTATTTTAGTCGAGGTCTCTTATAGATAGACTTCTGGACGGGACAGGGAAGACGGGAGTCGGGAGATGGGGTCGAGTCTCACGGAGTAAAGACGGGAGACGTAGCTTGAAAAAGTCTCCCATAACTTCCAATCGTCGACGTCGTCGTGTACTAAATTAGGAACGCGTCCATCTACCGTCCACGAGTACCGTTCACGGGTAAACATTAACTGTACCTGTTACCCTGACAGACCCCTCGAAGGCACTCGTACTAGTCGGACGTCTACGGAGTCACCTCCGAACTCCCTTCCTTCCGGGAAATGCATGACTCTGGTACTCTCAGGTTACCCCTCCCCCATGGGTCGACAGACTCGGAGCCTGGGATCTGGACCGACCACCGTCTCAGGGTCCCGTTCCGTCTCCGGGGGAGGTCAAGGGAGTCCGGAGGGGACTTGTCGTCACTGAGTCAAGGGGACGAAAAGGAGGACCAACTACTACAATTTTGAACCCCGTAGACTTTGTGAGGACGTGTTTGGGTGTGTTTACTAAAGAGGGTCGTAAATGTATAAAGGAAAACTTTGGGACGCTCAGAAAAGAGGTTTCATTACCTAAAAGGAGGGGGGATCGGGGAACAGACCCGGTTTACATAAGTTTAGACCAGTCTTCTAAGGATAGTCGAGTCGTCCCGAAGGGAGGACAAAGGACCGTTTAGTCGTAGGAAAAATAAGAAGGGGAGTCTAGAGACGCATTTTTCCTCGGAAAGATACGCTTTCAAAATGACCCTGTCTGTCTGCCTGAGGTACAACGGCTCCCCAGAAACTATCGGGTCTTGTGTTCGAGACTGAAGTCCCCCGAGTCTTTTGAAGTAGTCGGCTCCTCCCCCTACTCCTTTTGTCCTAGGACGACTTTGTCGGGAAACTTTAGGGGGGTTTACTACAAACTACACGGCCGCGGAAAGTCGGATTCGGTATGGAAACCGTAGTTTTCGTGGAAAACTTTTTTTTTTAATCGATAAAAAATTCCGTGTCTTCTTCATTTAAATTATAATTCAGGATTACCGTGTTCAGAAACTTTTTCGTAAAGACCTGAAGTAAATTATGAGAGGGGAGACTCGATCGTCGTGTTCGAAGGGGGGACGGAAAAGAGGGGGACGAGAAATTAAGAATTAGGAGGAGAAAGGTTTAGGACCCGGAGACTACCGTCCAGTCCCGGACCGTGGATGTCCCGACGTTACTGTAGGTCGTTTACCTCGATCTCAAAGTAAGGGAAACCGGTGGGTCTGGTGGACCGAAAATTTCGTCACCGGTTGGAGACCCCAAAAGTAGACAAAAAACCGGACTTTTCCTCGCAGACTTCCGTAACGATCGTGACTCTCGACCTCGGTGTCGGACCAAGGGGCACCACTCTCGTGACTGGTGGGTCCCACCGGAGGTCGGATATCCCTGTCCTCACCCTCAGGTCGGGACTCCCCAGGACCTGGTGAGATCCCGGGTCTCCGAGTGGGTCGAGTCTGACCAGGTCGAGTGGTCGCTCAGTGGACGGTTCAGGACTAGGACCTCCCCTCGAGGGGATTGTGGTGTCTTCCCAAAGACTGGACGGAACCCCTCTCAGACCTGGTTCCGTCGGTCCTGGTGCCTGTCGAGACCCGCACAGGTCCAGACCAACGACCCGAGTGTCATGGAGGACCGGAGGGAGACTCTCACCATTCCTGGGGAACAATCTGATTTCACTCGAATGAAAAACCCCTACCCGGTAGGACAAGAAGGTGTGTGTCCCCGGTCGCAAGTTCATCCTCCAAAGACTCCCTGGGATCCTTCACACTCCCTACCTTCTCCTCTCACATATCCTCCTTACGATCCAAAGAACGGACCTCCCTTACCCCAGTGAGCGACCCTGGTCCCTCCAACCCCACCCACACGAGTGAACCCCTCTCCTCTCAACCCCCTAAGGACCTCCTTGCCGCAACACACTACTCGTGAACCTAGAGTGGATTTAAGCCTGACAGGGCAGGGGTGGTTGAGTAGAGAGAGGGTCTTCCTTGAAAGGACTCACGTTGACAACAAGAATCGAGGTAGGGACCGAATTCTGGAAGAGACCGAGGGATAATGATAATGTCATATCCTGGTCGAGGAGTCGGACCGTTTACTCTGGAAACTCCTAGACCGAATCAGTTGGGTAGGGCAAGGTAAGGGACCAAGACAAAGTCGATACGACCCGTAGAGTGTACACGAGGGATGTAGAGACGGGACGTCAGGAGAGTCGGGTCTGAGAGAGGGAAGAGAAGAGGTAGACAGTCTATCGACGAGAAACGAGTTCCCAGTGGTGGAACCACTTTGGGAAAGACTAGAGTCCGTCATAAAGGTCGTGACCCAAACCTGTACAGATTGTCGCAATCGAAGAACGTACCACCCACAAAAATGGATAGAGAGGGTTACGAAGACTCGATAAAAAAACTTTTTTTAAATAAACCGACAAGACCTAGAATCATCTCCCGACGTCTAAAAGTTAGAAATCAACTTCGTGTGTTTAGGAATCAACGTCGTACACACTAGACCAAGAGACCGGTCCCTAGCTTGGGTCGATGGACATAACCCTCGTACCTCAGAATCGGGGACCTGGTTATCCTTTCAGGGACTTGAGAAGTTTCTATCTCCGACCCAGAATAATGAGAAACGTAGGAGTAGTGGATGTTTAGGTTGAGTTTGAGGAAAGGGCCTCGTAGTTATGAAAGATAGTAGGAATAAAATGTCTACTTCTTTGATTTCGAGTCTCTGGAATTCATTGAACGAATTCCAGTGTGTCACTTATTCAATTTGTGGGGGGAACGGAGTCTTCTACTCTACATCATCTTTTCCTCGGAAAACGTCGAGTTTCTGGTAACAACTTCGGTCTCAAATGACTCTACCAGTCCATCTCGGAAGGTTCGCTTCAGGGGAAGGGAACCTTTAACAAAGGTTATCATACCCACCGGAGTGTACGGGACTTACACTACCAGACCTAGACACGGCAGGGTCCACCGACCGACCACTTCACCCCGTGGGCTCTGGCACCTTCCCTCTGCTTTGACGTCTGTCTTGTCTTTACCCCTTCACGCAAACCATAAAAGACTCAGGACCTTTTTGACAAGAAGGACCAAGACACCTTCGAGGTCCGGCACGAGGGTGACTAAGAACGAGGGGTGAGGGGCGGATGTTCCGTAATCGGGAAATACTGAAGTATAATTAGATGTCCGTGAATAACGAGACGTTCCGACAAAACTGTTTTCAAGTAATAGTTCTGACGATTTACGAAAATTTCGTAACTAACCCGTTTAATAATGTAGTGACCCCATCTGTGACCCAAACTTCTACCTACCACAACGAGTCTGGTAGACTTTAAAAGGAAGAAAATTAACCTAGCTAGGGGTCTTATTTGCTTCAAATTAACTTAAAACTCCTTTTAACTCGTCAACAAACACTCAGAGACAGCTATCCGTAATAAAGTTAATGTGCCACTATTCACTCGCCCCCACCCACTACCACCACCCTACCCCACCCGTCCTATCTCGAACGACATGGATCCCGACCTCCGTTTAGAGGGACTTCACGCAGGGAGAGGAAGTCATTTACAAATGACTAGTAGTTGAAACGCGGGGGCGGGTACAACCCGGTCGAGGGAGAACCCCCGGACGCTGTGGTCAGAGAGTTACAACTACAACAACAAATCAGTGATTCAAGACAGAGTGACAAAACGCTGGGGCACCTGATATCGGGACGGGACTGTCCAAAAAGACAGGTACCCTAAAGGGTCCGTCCGTGCTTATGACCTCACCCACCGGTAAAGGAGAAGGTCCCCTAGAAGGGCTGGACCCCTAGCTCGGGGACAGAGGACGTACCGTCCGTCTAAAAAAAAAAAAATGGTGACCCGGTGGACCCTTTGGGGTGATCACTACATCGAGGACCGTTCAATGTATGCAAACGACTCGGAGTCCCAGGGTCGACCACTTTATTCGTATACTACCGACGTCAGTGAACCCCAACTATCTTTGGTCTTTACACTACTATATCCACGACCAGGGAGCCAATCACGACCTTCCAACACGTTCAGATCTGGGCACGGCCCCCACCCCCCGCCCCTTCGTCAACCCCTGTGTGTCTACCGTCTCCCACTCCTTTTCGATGACGCTAGTTCCGAAGCGGGAAATAAATGACACCGTAAGAAAGAAAAGGAGAGAGGTACAGGGGCACAAAGAGACACAGAAAAAGACAGAACCGGTACGAGAGAGTGCGAATGAAGAAAAAGAAAAAGAGGTGGACGGAGTCGGGAGGGGGGTGGTGTATAAATAGATTGGTGCTGATCGTGTTCGACTACATGTCACATGTGGTGCCTCGGATTCCCGGGTCCCTTAGTCCCTTTGTCGGACACCTCTCTCCGTCGGAAATTGGACTCCGGACCTCTTTCTCTTCCACCCACTTGTTCGACACATACAAATACCCACACACATACATAAATACTCATACATACACAAGACCCACACACACACAGAAATACCCGTACACACATATGTAGCCAAACACACATATACATACAACTACCCAAACCTTCTCCCGTACCGTTGGGTGAGGTCAAAAGAACGGACCTCTTAGGGTACCTGTCTCCTCGAACAGTCCGATGTCACGTATCCCAACGTTTCTCAGTCTGTACTGACTTCAGTGAATCGTATGTACGTACACAAATACCGATACACACACATATGTACACACAGAAATACCCGTACACACATATATACCCACACACATACACACAGATCCCCATGCACATACACACCATACACATCTGTCACGAGATCCGTCTCCATCGTCCGTCACGTTTCCGGAACTCCAACTCACACTTCTACAAACGGTCGTCTGGTTACCCCGAACTCGTGTCATTCCTTCCCTCCTGGGTCCAGGGACTTCTTGTCTGGTACGTACTAGTTCACTCTTCGGACCCGAGGTATCTTAAGATTTAGTTGTGAGTGGGGTATCGGGGCACTGTCGACTAGTCAAGAAGAAGTCAGAAAAAACTTCAGGGGTCGTCTCGTTTCGATTCCCTAAGACCCTCGTTTCGATTCCCTGGAGGGACTCCAGGTAGTGCCCTCCCGTCACCACCCATTGACTCCTAATTGGTGGTCTCCAATTGACGTTTAGAAATCTAAGAAGTCTTACCTCGAAAAATTCGGTAATTTGGAAAGAGAGTATTCAGGACCTGAGGGAGAAAGTTTTTATTGGTTCTGAGTCTTGACCAGTAGTTTCAGATCCACTCCCCCATAAGTTGACCCCCGTTAAACAGGGGTACCCTTGTGAACTGTTTAAGACCTCTGTAAGACTTCCCCCACAATGACCGGAGATCACCCATCTCTCGGTCCTACACCTATTTGTAAAAAGTTATGATATGACACGTACTGGGTTGGGTTTCTTAATAGGTTAAGTATGACAGTTACCGAAACTCCAACTTTTTGAAGGGACCCGTTAAGGCCTGTCGCCGGAGACGCGAAAAATGGAAGGTGGCGAGTGTGGACCACTCACCTGTTCAGTCTCCGGAGAGGAGACACCGGTGTCCCGTAAAGAAGGGTTTCGAAAGACGAGTCGTCGACACGACCCGAGGGATCTGGGGGTGGAATAGGACAGGAACCTCTCTGTAAAGGAAGAGACCAAAGGAGGAGTAGGGTCTTCAGTCGATATGAACAACTAAAACAAAAATTTTTAAATGAATTAAAAACTAACACAACCCAGAAACAACGAAACACACCCGAAAGAGATCAACGTCCTTCGTCCCCGATGAGAGATCAACACCACACTCCCGAAGAGTGACACCACCGAAGAGAACAACACCTCGTGTCCGAAATCCACACACCCAAAGACATCAACACCGTGTACCTGGGTCGACGGGACGCCGTACACCCTAGAAGGACCTGGTCCCTAGCTTGGACACAGGGGACGTGGTCGTCCGCCTAAGAATTGGCGCCCTGTTGGTCCCTTCAGGGGCATGAAGAACCGAAATTTATCGTGGAGATGAAACAATTCTCGAACTTCTGTGATACAGAAAAGCCGGGGAAAAGACCCTCGAGTTCAAGAAACACGGACGTAAAAAGTTGGTGGTAAGAGAGTAGTCTCGATTCATGAGCCAATTGTATGAGGGACACACTACACCGCCCTAAACTTATAAAAGGAGGGAACAGTGATTAACGTTTGTTATTTTATTTTGTAGTCTAACGGTGGTTCTGACGTAACGGTAACTTTAGTCCAGGTAAAGGTAAATTTGTTCAAACACTTTGTGTGAGTAACCTTTGTTTACACAAGGAACGTGTACTTAAGTCTACTGTTTACCGAAAAAAAATAAAAGGTCTCATACAGAAAGAGGCTAGAACCCTTGACACTTGAAGAACGTTCACGGAAACATTGGAGACCTCAGTCGAACTCCGGACTAAGGTAAAGAGGACGAATGCGAAAACCCCTGTCTCAGGTCTTCCCCCACCGAATGAAATCCCCGACGCCGGCAGGACTGTTCTCCCAACTCATCTACGCTGAGGTGGCTGCATAGTGAGGGTGTGAGTTTTAGTGCCAACAGACAACTGGTGTCCTATTTCCGACTCGAAGAGGATTACTGTAAACTCCAGTAAGTAAGAATGGTATACCAAGAACAGATGGGTTACTCAAAAACCGACGAAGAAGTGGGGTGCTCCCGAAGGGACCACCGAGTCTACCATTTCTTAGACCGAAGTTACGTCCTCTGGGTCCAAGGTCGGGACCCAGTCCTTCTGGGGGACCTCTTCCCCTACCGATGAGTGACGTCATAAGAACGGACCTCTTAAGGTCCCTGTCTCCTCGGACCGTCCGATGTCAGGTACCCCAGTGTTTCTCAGCCTGTGTTGACTCACTGATTGTGAAAGTGAAAGAAATGGCGTGATCTGAAAAGTGAAAAGGGATTTGGGGGATATAGAAACGTCAATAAAGGTGTTGGTCCTTACGCGAACGTTAAGTACGGACATTCCACTTGCATAGGAAGACCTAGGTTGAGTTTGTAATGAGGAGACCCTTCGGACCGAAGGAAAAGACCTTACGAGGGAAGAGGTATAAGAAAAAAGTTTAATTTTTTTTTTAATAAAATGTAACCTCATAATGACGAAAGACTTCGTGGTTGGTTATGAAACCGGTGGATTACGGTTCTCGGTTGAGTAACCTTTTCTGAGTCTACGACCATTTCTACCTTCCGTCATCCTCTTCTCCCGCCGTCCCCTACTCTACCGAGATATCGTAGTGGTTGAGTTACCTGTACTTAAACTCATTTGAGACCCTCCGTCACTTCCTGTTCCTTCGTACCGAATGACATCAGGTTCCTTAACGTTTCTTAACCTGTACTGAATCGATGACTTGTTGTTTTGTTATCAACGAAATGTTACGACACAATTAAAGATGACATGTCGTTTTATCTAGTCGACATATATGTGTACATAGAGGAGAAAAAACCTAAAGGAGGGGTAAATTCAGTAGTGTCTCGTAATTCATCTCAAGAGACACGATGTATCATACAAGAGTAGTCAAAAGATAAAATATGTGCCATAGTTATCACATATACACAGTTAGAATTAGAGAGTTAAGGAGGGTGAGGGAAGGGGGAACTATAGGTATGTAAACAAAAGATGTAGATACAGATAAAAACGAAACGTTTATAGATATAAGAATTTCACGACATAGGTATGGAGACAGCCTTGAACGAGGTGTCCCATATGCTTTACGTATAAATGAGTATCTTGGGTTTATTTTGGTTCCGGGGTGCACCGGGTCAGAATCGTACCTCAACGTAAATTTCTTAGTGTATTTCGTCAACTTCCTTAAATTCCGTTAAATTTAGAAAATAACCCTAGAGAGTTCACAGTCTCTTCTAGGTTTAGGATTAAGTGTTGTTGTGAATTTTAAGAGAAACGAGTAAGGACTGAAAGTTAACGAGAGAGGAAAACATCGACAGGAGTATTAATTGAGGCGTGATTTTCACAGATCCGGTATGGTTAGTGTCGAGAACTGAAGGAACAATGAAGAGAAAGAGAGAGTTCATGAAAGGAGGAGGATTCACCCAAAAGGAATGTAAAAGGATTTACCCTCAATTTTTTTTTTTTTTTTTTCTTAGGTTCCCTTTAATGACCGTCTGAGTCTTCGAGGGACTCTACCGTCTCCTCTTTCTCCCAGTCTTATCGATTTCTATTCGAAGAGAAATCATCAGACCCTCCACCCCTCAACCGTTTGGGAATGTTAAATTACAGTCAAATGTACAGAAAGGGGACCGTGAACAAACAGAGGTGACGACCTGAAGTCCTAACTCACACGTAGGGTAAGTAGACATAGACTCGGGGTACGGATCCCGAAAAGTGATTTACAAGTGAGCTCCAAATAAGGGCGTTAAGGAGAGTATGACTTTTTAAGTTCGTAGTCTAACCCACCTAACTTTAAGACATCCAAGTCGGGTCTGGCAGACACAAGGTATGACCCCCCACACCCCGTACCTGGGAATAAGATCAGTGGTAGGTGACCCAACGTAAGACTACCTCAACCGAAAGAAGATAAGGGTGGGGAGGGGTAACGAGTGTGAATAAACAAAAACAAAAGGTAGACACTTACGGATTTAATAAAAAATGTACAAGGGACTTAAAACTTTGTCTAAAAATTAATATGTAAAAGTTGACAAAATTACACTTGTATACTCGTCGATGGTTTTCACGTCTATTTTCGTGGTGTAAAGGTTAACAAACAGTGTTATAAACGAAAAACGCTTTGTAAGGCCCCTACACCAGAGGGTGTAGGTGTAAACATCCGACAAAACCTTAATGACGGTTGTCGTACCGGTCACAACACTTTCGACTCTTTCTCTCCCAGACCTCGAACATGAATAACAAACCCACCCACCTAAGATCTCGTATAGGGACCGGTTCGACACTTATGTCGTCCTTACCGTCACCCTAACTCGGATTCATGTTCCGTAGGTTGTCTGGTCACTTGTCACAAGTTTCGTACCCAAACCCTAACTAACTAGTAAGACAAGTAAGTAATTAGGTAAGTTAATTAATAAGAGCGTGTAGATGATACACGTACCCTAGGGTAGGTCGAGTCCGGACCCTAAAACACACCACTGACAGATTTGGACCTTTGTTCATGACCGGTCTCCGAAACCCTGTACCGGTTGAACTCAGTAGTTCCCTGAGTCTACCACACGTCTCTCCGATCACATACGTGCCTTTCATCAGACTCCGAATCTGAGAACACACACCTTACTCCCCATCATGTGCTCTCCTGGTAAGGTCATAGGGGTCTCAAAATCTCATCCACTACCCAAAATACCACCAGTCCGTTTATAAAAGAGGAAAGAGAAGAAGATGAAGGGAGGGTACAGGTACCCTCTTCATATGAATAGACGAGATAATTTAACCTAAAACAGTTTCCGGAACGAAGTCTGAGAAATACTCTTAAGTGAAGAAATAAGGAACTGAAACCCGAACTGAAACAACAAAAAGAACCAGTTACCTTACAGTCGTCTTAGATTAGAGACCGGAGTTTCGGTCGGGTTAGATCTCGTCGAGTCGGATCTTATCGGTCTAGATTCTACTAGACTTCTGGGTATTCACTTTGTATTTATCAATAGTAACATACGTACACTCTTAAAACTCCACCAACAATGTGTCGTCATCGACTGACTATATTCCTAGACTGTCTGGTTTCCGATATGACTTTCTGCCGTGTACTAAAATATGGGTACAGAGGAAGTCATTTTCATGTTTAGAGGATACGAGGAGTGGGGTCTAGTCTCTAATACTGTGTAGGAACTCCCTGATTCAGGAGAAGAAGGAACAACTCGTCATGACAGAAGATCTGTAGAAGTGATTAGTCCCGTAAACTAGTCCAAATGAACAAGATCAAATGTGATACCTTCCTCATCTATCATAAAATTTAAAGGTTCTCCTGTTTAGTATAATCCTATAACTCCTATGAAAGGTATCGATCCGTTCAGGGAACTGTACTGGAGTCGACTCGACTCTCTACCCGACCCCTCACCGAGATGGGGTTCTACTAATACCGTCCGGACCTACAAACACCAGGTCCGATCACGGAAATGGTGTTTGTCCCAACCCCGGATCCCTGTTTTAGACTGGACTATACATCTTAGGTTGTCCCCAGATCGTACTATCTCTACGACCCTTTCTAACTTCCGTCCTCCTCTTACCCCGCTGTCTTCTACTCTACCAACCTACCGTAGTGGTAGAGTTACCTGTACTTAAACTCGTTTGAGACCCTCTACCACTTCCTGTCCCTTCAGACCACACGACGTCAGGTACCCCAACGTTTGTCAGTCTGTACTGACTTCGATGAATCGTACGTGTCCCTGGAATAACAAGACGACTGGTGTCTGAGACAAGACGACGGAAATAAAACCTAAGAAGAGACTCACACATACACATGAGTCAACGAGTAAGTACAGACTGAGAAACGTTAGGATACCTGACATCGGAAGGTCCGAGGAGAACAGGTACCCTAAGAGGTCCGTTCTTATGACCTCCCCCAACGGTACGGGAGGAGGTCCCGTAGAAAGACTAGGTCCCTAGCTTGTGTATAGAGGACGTAGAGGACGTAACGTCCCCCTAAGAAATGGGTGACTCGGTGGACCCTTCGGTAGAAGAAACTCCCAGTGTACGTTTAGGGTTTCCCGGGAGGGTAGAGACTTAGAGTCTTTCCTTCAGGAGTTTGGACGACTATCCTACCCAATCTCCAGTGTCACGTCAGAGGTGGGAAAGGGACCCTCATCCCTCCATCCGTTACCCTTGGTTTTCCGACACTTAGAGAGGGAAGTTACAGTTGTATCGAGACTCCAGGGTCGGGACCCTGGTGTCCTAGGCGAGATCCGGTTCGACCAGAAGTTCCATTACAAACTATAAACGATCGACCGGGACGGCCCGACATTCACATTAAATCCTATTAATTTTACTTTACAATCGTTCATCACATAGAGGGGTGCTACTACTCTGAGGTCACAACCTATATCGACTCGTCGACCCAGAGAACTAGGTAGTCTCCCCCTACTACGGTCGGAGATTCGAGGACCGGCTAGAGGGTGCACCTTCCTTAATTGTGTCGTCTGTATTAAAGGGGCCCCAGTTGTACGAAGTGGGACGTCTAGACAGAGGAAAGTTCGAGTCCCTTCCGACTGCCGTCGGTGGACGAACGGACCGGAACCTCTGGAACAGACCCGGACGACTGGTGGAGGGACGTGGGTGCCCAAAACGAAGATCGACTTTGGAGGGAGGGGGTAGGTCAGATTAGTGGTCCCCCTCCCCTTGTGTTAGTTGAACCCACATTTTAAGATTTCAGGAAACCTTTTACGTTAACCTTGTATTAGGGCGGACACTTGTAAAGGGTCAATTAATAGTAGCCGATATAAAAACCGTAGTCCCGACTCGCCCACCCTCCCCCACTCCCCCTACCCCCACCGTAGAAGTAGTGTTATGGTCAAAATCCTCAGCAAATAGAACAGAAAATCTGATTAATAGGGTTTGAGTGGTGATCCGACAGTGTGAATGTACGAGGTTATTTACATCAAAATTTAGTCGGCGACTGAACCACCGTCCCAATGATCGTCGCAGGCACCGAGCACAGATTGATCCCGGTAGGTAGACATTAGTACCGCGACTCCCCTCCACCGTGACAAGCCCGGAGGTACTTACTAGTACGAATAAATATACGTTTATGCAGACTGTTTAGTTATTACATACTAAATCGACAGGTACCCGATCGTTAGGGTCCACCCCCGAGATGACTTCCAGACACAACCGAGGACGGGACAGGGTGGTCCTGAAACGGACGTCGAGGGGAAGGGGTGACGTTGGTTGAAGATTCCAAAGGTTCAAGTTCCACAAAAATGACTCTAGTTCCTTACATGGGAGCACTCCCAGAAGTAGGGACAGAGTCCGAGACGAGATTAATCCTGAAACAGGGAAAAAATTTGAGTCCTGTAATAATTAAGTAGTTTATAAATAACTCTTAGATGATAAATAATAGAGGTAGAAATAGGGATGGATATAGGTATATCTTTTGTTTAGGAACATATCGTGAATGGTATAAGGGTTTGACAAGAACTCAACAGATGTATACGATAGTAAATTAAGAGGATTGTTCTGTCCTCCTATGACCACCGAGTCTACTATTTCTTAGACGGACGTTACACCCTCTGGACCCAAGCTAGGGACCCAACCCTTCTAGGGGACCTCTTCCCGTACCGAAGGGTGAGGTTATAAGAACGGACCTCTTAGGGTACCTGTTCTCCTGGGACCGTTAGATGTAAGGCACCCCTACTTTTCTCAGTCTGTTGACTCACTGATTGGTGGAATAACCGGGATGAAACGTCTCCCTCTTTGACACAGTGAGACAACAGGTTTCGAGAAGTCCGTCTCTCCTAACCAAGACCTTGAGTTCGGGTCCGTCAGACCGGGTCTGAGAGGTGACACTAGACGATCCGAAACAGCAGTTCACGACGTAGTCGTCACCCCGATGTCGTCTCTCGTTCCGTCTGTCCACGGACTGGAGTGCCTCGAAAGTAAGAACACCCATCTATTTCTCGTTTTCGTTTTACATTTTGTTACGTTTTACTGCTGTTTCGAGTATGTTCACTTGTTGATCATTAAGTGTTTAACACGTCCGAAGGGTCCTCCGTGATCACCATTTCTTGGACGGACGTTTACGTCCTCTACATTTTCTACGTCCACACTGGGGACGTAACCCTTCTAGGGGACCTCCTCCCGTGCCACTGGGTGAGATCATAAGAACAGACCTCTTAGGGTACCAGTCTCCTCGGCCCGTCCGATGTCAGATGTCCCAGCGTGTCTTAGTCTGTACTGACATCGCTGAATCGTGTGTAGGTGCGTGTTTAACACAATTAAAGAACCTTTCTTTGACCATCTTACTTCTCGTATTCCTTCAGTCTTTTGAGTGGATTGACTCGTGTCGTGACAACCGCACATCAATCAGGTTTTCGTCCCGTAATCAGAGCGAAACGGTTGAGGACCCCTGAAGATTAGATCACCTCCCCCGACCGTCGTTCTAAGAATCCACGTTTTATAATCCAGTACAAATTCGTGAACTCTCATCCAACCACCATTCCTCTCTACCACTCCCCGATCAGATTCAGGACCTCTCTTCTCGAAACTGCACGTTATCCCTTCTTGTTTAGACTAGGGTATAATCAGACAACGAAAATGACATTGTAAAGATAAAGTAACGAAAACGAATCTCAATTGAGTCTAATGGTAATATAGATGATGACATTCGTCCTTAGGGAGTCTTCTTTACCTCATCGGTAGTACCAGTTGTTCTCAGGCTTTATGTCATGAACCTACGTTAGAGTTTTTGCTGTCTTACTAGAGACAAGTAGAGGTTCCGTTTGGTAAGTTATAGTGTCAATAGGTTCAGATACGGGGTTGGTCATTACGACTTCTTCGACTTCAACTTGCCAAAATACTTCTGGATGTTCTGGAAAATCTTGATTGTGGGTTTTTTCTACAGGAAAAGTAATATCCCCTGACCTTACGTTTTCATCCTTCAGTTCTTTGTGGACCTCATTGTCCGTTTAAACCGGAACCTTACGCCTTACTTCGTCCCGTTTCTGATTATCTCAAAACAGTTCTTTTACGTGACCAGTATCGTTTGTGGGAGAAGGTTGTTGTGTTCTCTTCTAAGATGTGTACCTGTAGTGGTCTACCAGTTGTGACTTTAGTCTAACTAATATAAGAAACGTCGGTTTCTACCTCTTCGAGATATGTCAGTTATTTTTGTTCTGGTCCTCGACTGACACCGAGTCTAATACTTAAGGAATAATGGTTTAAGTCTGACTTTAACTTCTTTCATCCCTTTTGGTGATCTGGTAAGTCCAGACTGGATTTAGTTTAGGGAATACTAATATGTCACCTTCACTCTTTATCTAAATTCCCGGATCTCGACTATCCATCTCACGGATTACTTGATACCTTACTCCAAGCACTGTAACATGTCCTCTGTCCCTAGTTCTGGTAGGGGCACCCTTTATTTACGTCTTTTCGTTTTACCGACAGCCCTCTCCGGAGTATTTATCGACACTTTTCTTCTCTCCGTTTTTCGTTTCCTCTTTTCCTTTCTATATTCGTAGACGTACGTCTCAAGGTTTCTTATCGTTCTTCTCTATTCTTTCGGAAGAAGTCACTAGTTACGTTTCTTTATCTCCTTTGGTTGTCTTACCCTTTCTGATCTCTAGAGAAGTTCTTTTAATCTCTATGGTTCCCTTGTAAAGTACGTTTCTACCCGAATATTTTCCTGTCTTTAACATACCTGGATTGTCTTCGTCTTCTATAATTCTTCTCCACCGTTCTTATGTACCTTCTTGACATGTTTTTTCTAGAAGCACTGGGTCTGTTAGTACTACTACACTAGTGATTAGATCCCGGTCTGTAGAACCTTACACTTCAGTTTACCCGGAATCTTTCTTAGTGATGCTTGTTTCGATCACCTCCACTACCTTAAGGTCAACTCGACAAAGTTTAGGACTTTCTACTACGACACTTTCACGACGTGAGTTATACGGTTGTTTAAACCTTTTGAGTCGTCACCGGTGTCCTGACCTTTTCCAGTCAAAAGTAAGGTTAGGGTTTCTTTCCGTTTCGGTTTCTTACGAGTTTGATGGCGTGTTAACGTGAGTAGAGTGTACGATCATTTCATTACGAGTTTTAAGAGGTTCGTCTGAAGTCGTTATGCACTTGGCACTTGAGGGACTACAAGTTCGACCAAAATCTTTTCCGTCTCCTTGGTCTCTAGTTTAACGGTTGTACGCGACCTAGTACCTTTTTCGTTCTCTCAAGGTCTTTTTGTAGATAAAGACGAAATAACTGATACAGTTTCGGAAACTAACACACCTAGTGTTCTTTGACACCTTTTAAGGCTTTCTCTACCCTTATGGTCTGGTGGACTGGACGGAGAACTCTTTAGACATACGTCCAGTTCTTCGTTGTCAATCTTGACCTGTACCTTGTTGTCTGACCAAGGTTTATCCTTTTCCTCATACAGTTCCGACATATAACAGTGGGACGAACAAATTGAAGATACGTCTCATGTAGGACTCTTTGCGACCTGACCTTCTTTGTGTTCGACCTTAGTTCTAACGACCCTCTTTATAGTTCTTGGAGTCTATACGTCTACTGTGGTGGCAATACCGTCTTTCACTTCTCCTTGAGTTTTCGGAGAACTACTTTCACTTTCTCCTCTCACTTTTTCAACCGAATTTCGAGTTGTAAGTCTTTTGCTTCTAGTACCGTAGGCCAGGGTAGAGAAGTACCCTTTATCTACCCCTTTGTCACCTTTGTCACAGTCTGAAATAAAAAAAACCCCCCCCCCGAGGTTTTAGTGACGTCTACCACTGACGTCGGTACTTTAATTTTCTACAAATGAGGAACCTTCTTTTCAATACTGGTTGGATCTATCATATAAGTTTTCGTCTCTGTATTCAAACGGCTGATTCCAGGCAGATCAGTTCCGATACCAAAAAGGTCACCAGTACATACCTACACTCGCAACCTGACACTTCTTCCGACTCGTGGCTTCTTAACTACGAAAACTTGACACCACAACCTCTTCTGAGAACTCTCAGGGAACCTGACGTTCCTCTAGGTTGGTCAGGTAAGACTTCCTCTACTTGGGACCCTAAAGAAACCTTCCTTACTATGACTTTGAGGTCATGAAACCGGTGCAGTACACTTCTCAACTGAGTGACCTTTTCTGAGACTACGACCCTCCCTAGCCCTCGTCCTCCTCTTCTCCTGCTGGCTCCTACTCTACCGACCTACCGTAGTGCCTGAGCTACCTGTACTCGGACTCACTTGAGGCCCTCTACCACTACTTGTCCCTCCGGACCGCACGACACTAAGTACCCCAGTGTTTCTCAGCCTGTACTGACTCACTGACTTGACTTGACTTGACTTGACTTGACTTCTTGGAACGGATGTCGGGGTTTATGTCCTATCGAGTAAGAGTTCCGAGACTGGAAATTCTCATGGTAAAAAAGTAAGTATATATCTATTTTGTAACGTCTTGTCTCTTATTGTAAACAGAACAACTCCCAAATGTTCTTGTAGTATGGACTGGATGTGTCATATCTATTTCCTAAGGATATGGTTCTTCAAACACTATTCCTTGGTACGGGGAGGGAGTGAAACGGAAGACGGAACGTTACGTCCCCTGGGTCCGGACTAGGGACCAACCCCTTGATTCTAGGGTATACGACGTATCCTGGAATCGGGTACTCTACGTTGACGACTCGGATGTACGGTGTTTGTCTCTCAGGTACACACCGTTGCTTTTCTACTGTACCACGTCACTTCTAGGTTGTGTTGGTTTATTTATTTAATTGTTCATAACAAATTTTGTCTTTTTGTTTTGAATTTTTCCCATACTGACCGAGGAAATTTTTTTTTTTACAAAACGACTTTAGAAAGTCCCTCAAACCTCAAAAAACCTCCCGTGCTTGACGAGTAAAAGGAACGTACGAGGACGTTATTTGGAAACAGACGAGGTCTGAGACTACAAAACCGAAACAAACCGAAGTGACACGTAACCCGTGTACTTGAACACAAACCACTGTCTGTGTGTATTTCCGGATTAAACAATAACAAGTCAGTGGTTCAGTACCGGTCGAGAAACGCTGGGGTACCTGACGTCGTACGGTCCGAAGGAACAGGAAGCGATAGAGGGTCTCACACAAGTTTGAGTATAGGTAACTCAACCACTACGATAGATTGGTAGAGTAGGAGATTAAGTGAGGAATTCTTAAATGACTCACCTATGATACACGGTCTACAGAATAGAGTTAGTTGTAGGTGTTGTTGGAATACTTCAATCTCTACTCTTTTAACTCCGGGTCCTAGTACATCGACCGTTCACTTACCACCCACCCTCCGGTCGTAAACTTTGTTATACACAGGTCAAGAGGTCAAGATTGGGATTTAGATTCAATTGAGATTAGGACTTGACCTAGGAGATCTTATTCGATATAGAGTCCCGACTGAGTCCCAAGACAGAGGTACAAAGGTCTCGTAGAAAAGTTTGGGTGGGTCTGAGTGGTAAGAAGTACCGACATAGGAGTCGAATTACTCCTCGGATCGTGTACCACCTCTTAGTATTCCATTAACCAGTTCCTTACTAACGGTCCTACCCCCAAGGGTCTCAGTAAAGTCCCCTTCTCCAACCCGTCCCAAAAGACTAAATAGAAGGACACATAAGAATCTTTCCTACTCCCGGAAGGACCGACACACAATGACTCGCCCTCGGATACCCCGGAAGGGACCTGTCCAGAAGGGGGTATAGGAGACGGAATCGAGGAGAGACTTCATGAATCTATATAATTATCATAAACTACGTTTAAAGGACTCAACGAAGCATCTACACTTTTGGGAGGGGGGTGGTTTACCTTCTACAATTGAAGAACTACTGACACTCGTGTCCGAAGGACCCCGGGTTCCTGACTATTTCGATTGGGGACACTGTAGTGGAACAGGGGAGTAGTAATCGGATAGTCTCTTAACACGTCCTCGACTAGTGCATGGGACACTGGGGGTGGGGGCGTACGAGAAATTTTTACGGTTTTAGAAAGTCGCTCGAGCTCTGAAAAATCCCGTATTCGGTGAAGCAGAGGAACGTACCGGAACGTTATTTGGAAAGAGACGAGGTTTACGGAGCCAAAGTCTAACAAACCGGAGTGACACGCAGTCCGTGTACTTCAACGGGATTGTCCACCTGGTACGGTAAAAGGTGGGAGAGGTCTGAAGACAAGGTAGGTGCACCGAACCCTTCAGTCAGACACCGTCGAACTTGTTCGAGGGAAGAGATATCTTCAAAGGTCCTTGGTCTTCCATCTCCGTTTTTCGTCTATAAGACGAACTTTTCCGTCCTTTTTTTGGTTCGTCCGTCGTCGTCCGACACGGGTCTATCCTCCCGAGTAGTTAAGGACAATCGTTGAGAGGAGGGCGGACCCCTCTAACAAGGACGGAGTAGAGGACCTGACAATTACGGTCGCGAGGGACCGTGTGTACCGGTCCGGGTCGAGACCCGACCCCTGGAAGTGAAGTTCGATCCGAGTCTCGGTACTTTATAAGTCACGGTCACTGAAAGAGAGAGTATAAAGAAGTATAAGCCTCACCGGTGAGTTAACTATACATTTATTTTACGCGGTCGTGGCTCGGACAGGACGTGACGTAATAAATTCGACGTTTTGCTACGTAGTAGGCAGTACCCCCGGTAACCGCCCTGGGGCGACCCGCGGCCCGTTATTTCGGGCGTTCTCGGAGTAGTCTTCGTCGCCCACCGGATCACCTTCAAGTAAATACGTACTTTATAAGTCGGTCGTTGTCACGGTCGGAATTTGTAGTCATTAACCCCCCAAAGATAACGAGGATTGATCACGGAGAT
The DNA here is from genome assembly GCA_006410555.1 of Capra ibex. Lineage (NCBI taxonomy): Eukaryota > Metazoa > Chordata > Mammalia > Artiodactyla > Bovidae > Capra > Capra ibex. The sequence continues at coordinate 51,412,311 of SJYO01045292.1, read as the reverse complement.
TTAATAACGTTTTCTGACCGGTTAAAAGTTTAATGTATATAAACAGTACGAGAACATGGAAAGGACTTGATTGACGTGACCGGGGCACAACACCGACGCACGTGTGAGTGGCACTACTCGACACGGGTCATCTCTGCCCGTGGAGACGTCTCCTCTTTTGTCATCTCCGACGTAGTCAGGTCGTTCGGGACACGAGGGAGAGGCAGAGTGAGAGGACTAAAAACCGACATGGCGAGTGAGACCAAAGGAATCACCCCAGCAAAAGTACGAATGTAGTCCACAGACTCTGGGACCCCACCCTTCCGTTTCTAAGGGGTCCCAAGGGGACTCTTCCTAGCTCAGGTTTTAGACGGGAACACATCTGAACGGATCAAGACGCTCCTGTGTCAAGTAACTACCACGTAGAAAGGACAGGGTCCGGGAGGGATCCACTCTACGACCCATATGTCGTTACTTAATTTTCCGTCTAGCGGGGTCAGAAATTTCTCGAGTGTTCCGACCATCGAGTATCAGAGTAAATCTAAATGATTTAGTAGAAACCCATTTCACAATAACAGAACGGGAGGGGAACTCCGTCTAAGATTCTGTTCTTACACTTACGTCAAACAAATAAACCCTCCACTAGGTCGTTTGGTACCACCCTCACCCCTCCACTCTGTCCCTTCACTTCCCTTTCTCCAAGTATATCTTTCACAAGTACTCGATCCATGGACCCCAAGGTAGGGTGACCCGACTCAATCGTATCTTATGTAGAGTCTGAAAGAGATGTACATCCTACTCCCTCTATTTCATAAACAGGTTACCAGGGACAGGTAGGGAACCTCCGTGTAAAGTCTCTCCACGACGACGAACACCCCACCCGCCCTGTTCCTAATTCCGTCATACGAACCGTAGGAGGGTTGCAGCGGGGACCCTTGACCGTCGTAGTCTGTTGACAGACATACCCTCAAGGGGTAAAAAGAGAGATTTAAGACCGTGTCCAGGACGTACATATCCCTCTCTCCCCCTCTTCAAGGGACGTTTCCTGAGCCGAGTTGGACGGGTCCCCCGGACGACTGGAAAACGCGTTTCTCCAGAACGGGAAACCAACTCCCACGTTACCCACTCCCACCTTCCTTCCTCTTTCCTCCTTCCTTCCCTCTACCCTACGATTTTCGTAGAGTGCTAGTTAAGGCCTACTAACGATTAGTAGAGTTCTTACGGAAAAGTGGAACCGACGATGGAGAGTCGGAAGTTCAAAGACAATTCGCAGGGGAGGAACCTCTTCGGAAGGGACTGGTTCATCTACCAGTAGGGAAATAAGAAACAGCGTCAGACAAAGTAGGTGTCGTAAAAAGCGTTAGACATTCCGATAGTGAATGAATAGACGACAGAACGACAGTGAGTGGAGGGTGACCCATCATTTAAGGTCCTCCTTCACTAACACAGATGAGAGGAGCGAAAAGACAAGGATCCCAGACTGGACCGCAAACTGAGTGTCCCCCTCTAGGAGTATTTACGATGACTCACTCACTTCCTCAGTCACTGCTGACACTCGCTCCATCATACTAGGGAGGACAGTGTCTACCCCTTTTACTCCGACTCTCTGAGACTTCCTTAACAGGGACACCACTACAGTCCCGACCTTGGGTCGAAAGCCAGGGGTCCCGAGAGGCCGTTATTGAGGAGGGGAAGACAGGGGAAAGACTTAGGAACCGTAAGACGGCAAAAGTCGTGATTGTGGGGGAGTTTGGTATGAACCCTTTGGAACTCCGGTTTAAGTCGGAACTTTAGGTGTCCTCTGTCCTAAGGTTCTCACCTCAACGGGTCGGTACCCCGTCCGTCCTTTCCCACCCAACTTTAAGGTAAGTAGGTAATACGGTCCGGTGGGGACCGGGCGGGCGGACGAGACATAGGACGGGGTGGTCCCCGTACTACAGTCGAGACCAAGGGTTCCGAGTCGATGTTTTCCTTAAATTTTAGGGTTCCTCTTATTTTATGGGTTTATAGGTTCTTTGGGAAGTCCCGGTTCTGAGAAAAGACTATTCGAGGAGTTTCCGTAAAGGATACATCATTATTTGAAAAGAAACAACGAGTAACGTTACCTTACTTTAAACAAAATTAGGAAGAAAACTTTTTATTCTGTCTACTCCACTAAAAAATTTTTTTGAAATTTGTAAAACTTTGTTCGAGTATAAATGTTCTTTCAATGTGTTTATTAAGTTTCTTAACGACATATGAGAAATGGGTCCAAGGAAGTGTCACTTGGAAATTGGTGTACATAAAATAGTAACATACACACACACATATTTGTATGTTACAAAAAAGGACTGAACTTAACAAACTGGATTCAAAACTTGTATCGCAGGAAAACGACAGCTATATAGTCACACATAGAGGAGTTTCGGTCCTTTAATCGTAAGTATATCATGTAGTAGACTAGGTGATTGGAATAGGACGAGAATGGACAACAGGTCATTACACCTACTTCACGGGAACTTCCTCGTCCGACACCGACACCCGGACCCCGATTTCCTCTGTACCAAGGTTAGAACTGAGAAAGGGAAAAATGAGACTCCTGGAACTTATTTATTGTATAAGGTGGGGTTCGTATCCAAAGAAGGAGATATCTTACCCTCAATGTTATCCTGGAAGGAGAACTAACAAAATCCCTGAACGGACCACCAGGTCACCAATTCTTAGACGGACGGTTACGCCCCCTGTGTCCAAGTCAGGGACCAATTTGGTCCTTTGAAGGTGGACGACGTCTCCTTGATTCGGACATGTGGAGTTGATGACTCGGACACGAGAGCTTGGACACGTGGTGTTGCTTCGCACCGGGGACGAATGACGTCGATCTCTTTCGGACAAGTGTCGTTTCTTGTGAGTCCCTTTGACGCGTGGGGGTTTATTGTTATTATTTTATTCAAAACTTTTCTAACGAAATCTTAATTCACTCTATTACGTCCCTTTCGTGAATGGGGACTTGGACCGTCGGTTAGATGTACGTCATTTACCATCGAGAACCACCACCACCGCCGTTTCCCTACGGAACATACCACGGTACGCAACGTCACTCCCGTACACTGTGGGGGAGACGGAAAAGGGAACACCGAGTCGACCATTTCTTAGACGGTCGTTACGTCCTCTGGACCCAAGCTAGGGACCCAACTCTTCTAAGGGACCTCTTCCCTTTCCGATGGGTGAGGACATGAGAACGGGTCTCTCTTAAGGTACCTGACATCTCAGGTACCCAAACGGTTCTCAGCCTGTGTTGACTCTCTGAAAGTGAAGTGACGGAAGAGGTCCAAACCCTACCACTTATTCGGAGTACTGAGATGGACACAGGTGAAGACTGAGACCAAGGAGACGGAGACCTGCCAACACTCTCAACGGTAACCACGGGGGTACTGTGTAGGGGAATAGGGTAGAGACTGAAGTCGACATATATAACACCCTCCAAGGGTACGTGGACCTCTTTCAGGGTAAAATTTTTAACTTTATATCAACTAAATGTCGTAACATGATCAAAGACCACATGTTGTGTCACTGAGTTAATATATATATACATGAAAAAACCATAAGAAAAGGTAATACCAAATAATCTCCTACAGTTTATATCAAGAGACACGATGTGTCATCCTGGAACAAATAGATAAAATATATATCATCAAACATAGACGATTAGGGTTTGAGGATGAAATAGGGAAGGATGGGGGGAAAGGGGAAAGTATTGATATTTTCCAAAAAATATAGGCACTTAGACAAAGTATTTATTCAAGTGCACACAGTACAAAATCTAAGGAGTATGCTCATTATGGTGCACCCCAAACAACTCTTTCAGGGTAAAATTCCCGAGCGACCTAGAGGGTCGAGAGGACAGAGTTCGAGAAGAAGTTTCGGAGTCCCTCAGAGGATGCGAACGTCGTATGGGTCTACGTTTCCGTAGTTCGTGTCCTCGCCCTTGTAGGGACCCCCATCGACTTTTCTCAGCCATACAACTACGGGTCGAAGGACAGGAGACCCCCTGTCCAGACTCCACACACTTACGACAGCGAAGCCAGTGTAGACTGAGACGCTAGGATACCTGACGTCGGACGGTCCGAGGAGACAGGTACCCTAAGAAGTCCGTTCTTGTGACCTCTCCCAACGGTACAGGAGGAGGTCTCCTGGAAGGGTTGACTCCCTAACTTGGGTCCGGAGAATGTAGAGTACGTGACCGTCTATTCAAGAAGTGGTGATCTCGGTGGACCCTTTGGGGGTCAGACTCCATGTTAGAGTGCTAAGGGGTCCCCCAGAGGTCACTCTTACTCTGAGTGGAAGGGTGTCACCATTCGTCGAACATAACCGAAAGGTAGGGGACACAGAATGAGAAGGGGTAGGAGTAAAGTCCCCAGTGGAGGGTCCATTTGACGGACGTAGATTCAAGAACAGAATTTAAGACGAAACCCCCCTTGAGTCTAATTCCCTGTTCGGGTTCCCCGAAACCTTTACAACCGACACAGGGAGTAAAGAGGGTGAGGAGGAAGATTTTGAGTCAAAGGTCGGGGTCCGAGAAATAAGACGTAGAGTCTGGGAGGAAACAAGACAAAACGGAGTAGCAGACCTAAGGACCACCACTCTCTCTTCACGGTCTCGGGTCCACTCCGGACTGAGAGTCTAGAACAAGATCTTATGGAGGTCCTAAATGAAGGAGAAGAGATTAGTGTGTAAAAGTGAAACCCAAAAGAACCACCGAGTCTGCCATTTCTTAGACGGACGTCATGTCCTCTGGACCCACGATAGGGACCCAACCCTTCTGCGGAACCTCTTCCCTTACCGATGGGTGAGGTCATAAGAACAGACCTTTTAAGGTACCTGTCTTATCGGACCACCCGATGTCAGGTACCCCAGTGTTTGTCAGATTGTGTTGACTCGCTGATTGTGAAAGTAAAGTGAGAGGAGAATGTCGGTGACAGGATCGAGCCCAAAGTACTAGAAGCTTCTTCTTATAACTTTCACAGAGTCGACGGAGAACAGGGCTTAGAGAGAGGAAGGTAGATAAAATATTTTTTTATTATAAATAAACAAATAAACAAATTAAAAACCGACTCTGTCCAGAATCAACGTCGTGAACTCTAGAAGTAACTCCGTACGGCCTAGAAAAGTAACACCGATTGCCTGAAGAGAGATCAACGTCGTGCATCCAAGTTATCAACACCGTACTCCCGAAGTAACAGGGTTCCGTAAGTCCTAGAATCAAGGCGCTTGTCCCTAGTTTGCGTGTAGGGGACGTAACCTTCCGTCTAAGAATCGGTGACCTGATGGTCCCTTTAGGGAGGAAGGTAGATAAAACGTACTCCGAAGAGTTGTGCGTCAAAATAAAATTACAAAGATGAGACGAATTTCACGACAACCTGGATGTCCTACTTCGGAAGTGGGTGTCGGACCGTGTTTTACAAGACCGGCCGAACAAGTCAAAGAGGGTGAAAGAACGGTCAAGACACAGAGGTTCCTGTGGGTTCCGGGACGTCCAGGTTTTGTTGAGTCGGACAGAGTATCTGGTACGGAACGGGGTATGACAAAAGAGACGGGTCTTTCACGTAGACGGGATCACCCCAAACCTTTTAAGGGTGACTGGAAGTTCAAAATAGAGTTTGTAGTACCGGAGAACCTACGGGGACTCGTACAGGAGGGAACGGAGAAAGAGTTTATTGTAAATAACGGGACTTGACTTCGACAAAGAAAGAGGTAAATAGATCTGACCTCGAGGAATTCCCGGTCGGACCAGAACAAGTGTGGTGTTGGGAGTTCGGGTCGAGTCACGAACTGAGTCTACTCGTGACCCCTTTACAAACACCCCACTTAATCTTCCTGTCTAAAGTTTTTATACAAACAAGGGAATAAGTGAATAAACCGACACAGGCCAGAATCTACACCGTACGTGTGAGGGATCGACACCGTGTGCCCGAGATCTCACACGCCCGAGTCATCAATACCTCGGTCCGAACCAACGAGACGACCATACACCCTAGAAACAAAGGTCTGGTCCCTTAGTTTGGGACAGCGGACGTGACTCTCCACCAAAGAATTGGTGACCTGGTGGTCTCCTCAGGGTCTTACTACCAAAGGACTCGAAGGTTTTGTTTGAAGGACAATTGTGAACGGACTATGGTTGTGACTTACCGGGATACACCTACGATAATTTTATTACTTACGTCTTCCCCTATCTACTTGTTCCGACCCTTAACTAGAACCTGGGGACTACTCTAGTAATTCTTGACCCCCTTCCCCACCCTCGTGGTGAGAGTGTTCAACTCTAAGATGATCGAAGAGAGGGAAGGATGTAGTTGAGGTGAGGGTGGGGGTGAAACTAAATACTCGACCTTCGGAAGGGGGAGGGGGTAGGTAATGGGAGTAACGTCGCGATTGAGTGGTACCTTTCAGATAAACTCAGTTTATCTTAAAAATAGAAACGGACCCTTAATTACGTAAAACATTTTCTACAAAATTAGTACGAAAGGAATACCGTTTTTAGTAAGGAATTTTTTATAGATGGGGTTTCTGAGTCCGTCCACAGGGTATCTACATGGAGGAGAGGAACTGTTCCTTGTGAAACACTCCTTAGATCTGACCAGTATGGACTCCTGATCCATAACAACCCCCTCCTCCTTCGACGGACCTCCCCTAAAACCGACCCACTACCTCTCCCCGTACCTCTCGAGGATGTTGAGAATTATCTCTAGTAGATAAAATAATAACAATTATTTAAGAAGGATCTTAGTACAAGAGTGTAAGACCATTTTTACTTCTAAAAGTAAGACTACTAAACTAAATTAATTTTTCTCCGACCCCTCCTTCGTATGAAACCCCTTTCTTCGGTGTGGGGGGTGGGGTCCAGGTTTAAGATCGACACGGTGAAAGATTTACATGTCTATTGAGGACTCGACACCCTTTAACCCTTAATGGAATCAGTGGTGGAGAGACGATGGAACACTCCTGACTCACTTTTTTTACGTGTTTTAGTGTGTCGAGACTGTGCATCATTCAGGAGTTATTTACGACGACAACGACGACGATTCAACGAAGTCAGCACAGACTGAGACACGCTGGGGTATCTGCCGTCGGGTGGTCCGAGGGGGCAGGGACCCTAAGAGGTCCGTTCTTGTGACCTCACCCAACGGTAAAGGAGAGGTTACGTACTTTCACCTTTCACTTTCACTTCAGTGAGTCAACACAGTCTGAGAAACTCTGGGGTACCTGACGTCGGAAGGTCCGAGGAGGCAGGTACCCTAAAAGGTCCGTTCTCATGACCTCACCTCACAGTAGTGAAAGAGGTGTTATTTACGATCGAAAGGAAATGAGAGAAAGAAGGAAGGAGTAAACCTTAGTCTACTAGAATTTAGTTCAAAATTGTAACGGTGAAGTATCGTCGGTCCCTGTCACATCCGCGAGACAGTCATATACAACTCGTTTTCGTATTAAAGGAAAACCCCAGTGACTCTTTAAGACGAGAGAGAAACCGAATACCTCTATTTTTAAGATGGTTTGCTTGGAAAGGTTCACCCAACACCTAAAAACGATAAAAGAGACGTCAGCTGGACCTAAACGAAAAGATAAGACAGTGACAGATAATACAACGGAATAAATTTAACTTAAGAAAATAATAAACTAGGCAAGTCAATTCATCGAGTCAGTACAGACTGAGAAACGTGGGGGTGCCTGAAGTCGTGCGGTCCGGACGGACAGATAGTGGTTGAGGACCTCGAACGAGTTTGAGTACGGGTAGTTCAACCACTACGGTAGATTAGTAGAGTAGGAGACAGTAGGGGAAGAGGACGGAAATTAGAAAGGGTCGTAGTCCTAGAAAAGGTCACTCAGTCAAGAAGCTTAATCCACCGGTTTCACAACCTCAAAGTCGAAGTCGTACTCAGGAAGGTTACATATAAGTCCTGACTAAAGAAAATCCTAACTGATCAAACTAGAGGAACGTCAGGTTCCCTGAGAGTTCTCAGAAGAGGTTGTGGTGTCAAGTTTTTGTAGTAAAGAAGCCACGAGTCGAAAGAAATACCAGGTTGAGAGTATAGGTATATTATGATGACTATAAAGGTAAATTTTAAATAAACAAAGAACAAACGGATGGAGAAAATGACCTAAAGTTCGAAGTACCACCGGACACACAAAGAGTGTTTGCTGACATAGAGATCTTAAACCTTGTATCTTCCACGACTTATTTTATTAACAACTTATATAAGTATTTATTCTCGTATTCTTCTCATTCACTTTTTTTAAAAAAAATAGAGACGCACTACCATTTCCATGGTTCTCGTTATATCCCGGTCAGACAAAGGTCTTATCGAACACATTTCTGAATTTTTTGACATCCGTGATCTCACCCCCACCGACATTCCCTGCGAACACTTTTCTCCACGGAATAGTTACATTCTAGAGACTTACAACGTTTTTTTTCCAGACCCTACCCCTCCTTCCACCAAACCTAACACTTCTGGTCAAGAGTCACCCACACCGTCCTCCCTTCCTCAACTGGAGACTATTACTCCATCCTCTTCCATAACATACTTAGAAGAACTCTCCCCATAGGATACATGGTCGATACTCTCCTACCCTTTCCTCCCGAAGAGAGGGTATGGGGGGACCAAACTACCAACTTCCCCTCCTTCATACACGACGAACTCGAGGGGAGGGAGGTGAGGAACCTCGACCACCGTACCCCACAGACAGCTCAGATTTTACTTCCCGAGGTCCCTCTGGAGAACCCGAAGGGACGTTCCCCTTCCTAGACGGACGTTACGTCCTCTACGTTCTCTGTACTCAAGGTAGAGACTCAGTCCTTCTAGGGGACCTCCTCCCGTACCGTTGGGTGAGGTCATAAGAACGACCCTTTTAGGGTACCCGTCTCTTCGGACGACCCGATGTCAGGTACCCCAACGTTTCTCAGTCTGTACTGATTTCACTAACTCGTACGTATATGTCCCTTGGGAGAGTGACTACCTGTAGTGAAAGTCTTAGAACCTTCGAACACAGTCTCTGAGAGTAACCGAGTGTCCCTAAGTCCCAGAGCACCGAGTCTCCACTTCCCAGTAGACGAAACTAAATAGGGAGACGATACTCAACGAAACCTTTTCCCGAGACTAAACCGACAATCTCTTCACCCTCTTTTTCCAGGTGTCCCTCTTACTTACCCTTGTAAGTAAATTAAGGGAGTAAGTTAGTGAGTACATTAATTAAATGAATTACTTAAAAATTTTCCAAAAAATAAACCACACCTGGTAAAAATTTTCAGAAATAACTTAAACAATGTTATAACAAAGACAAAATACAAAATCACAAAAACCGATACTCCGTACACCCTAGGATCAAGGGACTGATCCCTAATTTGGACGTAGAGTACGAAACCTTCTATTTCAGAATTGGTACCCGGTGGTCTCTTCAGGGATTTGTTACTTAAAAACCCCCCTTGTGAAGGACACACGGTCCATGATACAGTCCGGTTCCTTAAGTCATTACATTTACATTTAAGATATTTTCTGTGTGATAGAGGGTTGTACTCCGAATGTCAGATTACCTTTTTTCTTTGTAAATATTCTATGTACGTATTTCTTTATGTATTAGTGTTGACATTGAACAATCCTTCCCTTTAAAATCTATAGTCAAAAGACATAACCAAAAGTTAACAGTGTTTTAAAACCTATTTTTTTTTTAGTAGGGTTTTAAACCACAGATTTTTGTTGCTCGTAAGTAAATCGAGTACTCAACCATCAATCGGGTCTCGCGTCACACTGGAAACCAGAACCAAGTCCGAGAGGACACAGACAAGAAACCGACACCCAACCGACTAGACTTACCAAAAGTCAACCTCACTGTCCTCCCGGAGTACAGACAAGTGTATAACAAAAAAACAAAAATTTTTGATTAATTAAAACCGACACGACGTAGAAACAACGTCGTGTACCCGAGAAACGACGTGCGTCCGAAAGAGATCAATCCCGTGTTCGAGTCATCAACGCGGAGTAACGGGACACGGTACACCCTTAGAATCAACGACCTGGTCCCTAGCTGGGACACAGGGGACGTAACCATCCACCTAAGAAACGGTGACTCGGTGGTCCCTTCAGGGTAGACAAGTGTATAGAATAGAGGTCCGACCCATGTAAGAGTACTACTTCCCATCTACTCGTTCTCCCATTCTCTTTTATGTGTTACGGAGAACTACAGATGCGTAGTGAAGACAAAATAGGATAACCGATTTCATTCAGGGTTTCGGTCGGCTCTAAAGTCACCACCCCTTTATTTACGGTGGACAAATCACTCTCAACGACGTCTCAGAATCCGTCTTCGATGCCTACTTCCCTCTCTCCTATACCACTTCGAGACCCCGTTAGTTAGACACCGACTTATAGGACAAGTACCTCTTATCCCGTGAACTAAATTTAGGCCACCAGTGTCTTCCGAGGAGATTCCTACACTGTAAAGTCGACTCGAACCGTCCTTTTTATCCTCGATCGGTTCACTTCTCTCTCCGAAGGGGCCACCGAGTCACCATTTCTTAGACGGACGGTTACGTTCTCTACCGCCCAAACTAGGGACCCATCCCCTGCTAGTGGAGCTCTTCCTTTACCGTTGGGCGAGGTCATAAGAACGGACCCTTTACGGTACCTGTCTCCTTGGACCGTCCGATGGCAAGTACCCCAACAGTTTCTCAGGCTGTTCTGAATCACTGATGTCCTGTTGTCGCTGTTCACTTCTCTCTCCGTCTTGTGAGGTCCACCACTTGTACACGAGAGACTTGAGACTTCACCCTCGGTCGACCCGTCTCAGTTCTCTGGTCTTCGTCTTGTCGTGCCGGTCTTGTACCGATCTTTACGAAACCCCACTCTGTTCCGACTTCCCCTACCGTCTCCGGTCGGTCCGATCGAGACTTCAACGAGACGGTCCTCGTGTCCGAAATAAACTTTGTTATTAGTATTATCACAGTACCTTCGAGATTAACTCGTAGATTAACGAGGACCACCCCCACTTATCTCTTTTTCTGTGTCAGGAACATACTGAGTCGGTATTTTTTCGTTTTATTACGGAAAACATCGTTGTACCTACCTGGGAGTCTAACAGTATGACTCTCTTCATTCAGTTTCTGTTTGTTGTATACGGTAGTGAATATACACCTTGGATCTTTTTAACTTGGATCTTTTACTTGAATAAATGTTTTGTCTTTATCCTAGTGTCTACGTCTTTTGTTTGAATACCAGTAGTGCCCCCTTCCTTTCCTCCCTGTTTCGCCCTCTGACCTTAACTGCATATGTGTATATGTGTGACGATGACGACGACGAGGACGACGATTCAGCGAAGTCAACACAGGCTGAGACACACTGGGGTGTCCGCCGTCGGGTGGTCCGATGGGACAGGGACCCTAAGAGGTCCGTTCTTGTGACCTCACCCAACGGTAAAGGAAGAGGTTACGTACTTTCACTTTTCACTTTCCCTTCAGCGAGTCAGCACAGGCTGAGAAGCGCTGGGGTACCTGCCGGGGGATGGTCCGAGGAGACAGGTACCCTAAAAGGTCCATCCTCATGACCTCACCCCACGGTAGCGGAAGAGGTCGTATATGTGTGGTGACATATAGTTTATCCATTGTTTATTCTAGGATGATATATTGTGTCCCGGTTGGGAGCGTCCACGCGTCGGCCGACCGAGTGATCCGCGGACGCCGACGTTCCTCGATGGGGTGCAGACTCCAGTCCCCGTCACCGGATCTCACGGTCCGACACTGCCGCGTCCTTGTCGGTCTCCTCGATGGGACGCAGACTCCAGTCACCACTGCAGACCCTCCTCGATGGGGTGCAGACTCCAGTCCTCGCCGCCGGCCCTCCTCTGTGGGGCACAGGCTCCAGTCCCCACCGGTCCTCTTCGGTGTTCGGTGGAGCGCGGGCTCCGGTCCCCACCCCTGGAACTCCTCGGTAGGGCTCGACCTCCGGTCCCCACCGTCGACCCTCCTCGATGGGTGCGGGCTCCGGTCCCGGCCGCCGGCCCTCCTCGTTGGGCTCCTCACCACCGACTCATCCGTGTCCTCCCGGGATCTCCTCGATAGGGTGCAACTTCGAGTCCTTGCCACCGCCATTCCTCTATGGCGAGCAGGTTCCATTCCTCGTCGCCGACACGAAACGACCTCATCGCCGACACGAAACGACCTCGTCGGAACTTCTCTATGGGGTGCGGTTCCATTCTCTTTGGGTTCATTCTACCATTCACAGCGTTCTCCCGTAGTCTCCCGTCTGTGTGACTTTGGTATGAGTGTCTTTTGATCCGTTAGATTAGTGTGATCCTGGTGTCGGAACAGATTGAGTTACTTTGGTTCGGTACGGACGGCCCGTTGGGTTCTGCCCGACCAGTACCACCTCTCCGGACTGTCTTACACCAGGTGACCTCTTCCCTTACCGTTCGGGAAGTCGTAAGAACGGAACTCTTGGGGTACTTGTCATACTTTTCCGTTTTACTATCTTATGGTTTTCTCCTTGAGGGGTCCACGGGTTATACGATGACCTCTAGTCACCTCTTTATTGAGGTCTTTCTTACTTCCCTCCCTCAGTTTCGTTTTTGTTATCGGTCAACACCTACACTGACCACTATCTTCGTTCTACGCTACGACATTTCTCGTTATAACGCATCCTTGGACCTTACAGTCCAGGTACTTAGTTCCGTTTAACCTTCACCAGTTTGTTCTCTACCGTTCCCACTTGCAGTTGTAAGATCCTTAGTCACTTGATTTTACCTGACCTTACCCACTTAAATTGAGTCTACTGGTAATATAGATGATGACGCCTGTCCTTAGGGAGTCTTCTTTACCTCATCGGTAGTACCCGTTGTTTTCTCAGACTTGACGTCATGAACCTACGTCAGAGTTTTTGCTGTCTTACTAGAGACAAGCAGAGGTTCCGTTTGGTAAGTTATAGTGTCAATAGGTTCAGATACGGGGTTGGTCATTGCGTCTTCTTTGACTTCAACTTGCCAAAATACTTCTGGATGTTCTGGAAAATCTTGATTGTGGGTTTTTTCTACAGGAAAAGTAATATCCCCTGACCTTACGGTTTCATCCTTCAGTTCTTTGTGGACCTCATTGTCCGTTTAAACCGGAACCTTACACCTTACTTCGTCCCGTTTCTGATTATCTCAAAACGGTTCTTTTACGTGACCAGTATCGTTTGTGGGAGAAGGTTGTTGTGTTCTCTTCTGAGATGTGTACCTGTGGTGGTCTACCAGTTGTGGCTTTAGTCTAACTGATATAAGAAACGTCGGTTTCTACCTCTTCGAGATATGTCAGTTGTTTTTGTTCTCGTCCTCGACTGACACCGAGTCTAGTACTTGAGGAATAACGGTTTAAGTCTGACTTTAACTTCTTTCATCCCTTTTGGCGATCTGGTAAGTCCATACTGGATTTAGTTTAGGGAATACTAATATGTCACCTTCACTCTTTATCTAAATTCCCGGATCTCGACTATCCATCTCACGGATTACTTGATACCTTACTCCAAGCACTGTAACATGTCCTCTGTCCCTAGTTCTGGTAGGTGTACCTTTTTTTTACGTTTTTTCGTTTTACCGACAGACCCCTCCGGAATGTTTATCGACACTTTTCTTCTCTCCGTTTTTCGTTTCCTCTTTTCGTTTCTATATTCGTAGACTTACATCTCAAGGTTTCTTATCGTTCTTCTCTATTCTTTCGGAAGAAGTCACTAGTTACGTTTCTTTATCTCCTTTGGTTGTTTTACCCTTTCTGATCTCTAGAAAAGTTCTTTTAATCTCTATGGTTCCCTTGTAAAGTACGTTTCTACCCGAGCATTTTCCTGTCTTTACCAGACCTGGATTGTCTTCGTCTTCTATAATTCTTCTCCACCGTTCTTATGTGCCTTCTTGACATGTTTTTTCTAGAAGTGCTGTGTCTATTAGTACTACTACACTAGTGATTAGATCTCGGTCTGTAGGACCTTACACTTCAGTTCACCAGGAACCTTTCGTAGTGATGTTTGTTTCGATCACCTCCACTACCTTAAGGTCAACTCGACAAAGTTTAGGACTTTCTACTACGACACTTTCACGACGTGAGTTATACGGTCGTTCAAACCTTTTGAGTCGTCACCGGTGTCCTGACCTTTTCCAGTCAAAAGTAAGGTTAAGGTTTCTTTCCGTTACGGTTTCTTACGAATTTGATGGCGTGTTAACGTGAGTGGAGTGTACGATCATCTCGTTACGAGTTTTAAGAGGTTCGGTCTGAAGTCGTTATGCACTTGGTACTTAAGGGACTACAAGTTCGACCAAAATCTTTTCCGTCTCCTTGGTCTCTAGTTTAACGGTTGTACGCGACCGAGTACCTTTTTCGTTCTCTCAAGGTCCTTTTGTAGATAAAGACGAAATAACTGATACGGTTTCGGAAACTGACACACCTAGTGTTTTTTGACACCTTTTAAGACTTTCTCTACCCTTATGGTCTGGTGGACTGGACGGAGAACTCTTTAGACATACGTACAGTCCTTCGTTGTCAATCTTGACCTGTACCTTGTTGTCTGACCAAGGTTTATCCTTTTCCTCATACAGTTCCGACATATAACAGTGGGACGAATAAATTGAATATACGTCTCATGTAGTACTCTTTGCGACCTGACCTTCTTTGTGTTCGACCTTAGTTCTAACGGTCCTCTTTATAGTTCTTGGAGTCTATACGTCTACTGTGGTGGGAATACCGTCTTTCACTTCTCCTCGATTTTTCGGAGAACTACTTTCACTTTCTCTTCTCCCTTTTTCAACCGAATTTGGAGTTGTAAGTCTTTTGTTTCTAGTATAGTAGACCAGGGTAGTGAAGTACCCTTTATCTACCCCTTTGTCTTTGTCACAGTCTGAAATAAAAACCCCCGAGGTTTTAGTGACGTCTACCACTGACGTCGGTACTTTAATTTTCTGCGAATGAGGAACCTTCTTTTCAATACTGGTTGATTTATAATATAACTTTTCGTCTCTGTAATGAAACGACTGATTCCAGGCAGATCAGTTCCGATACCAAAAAGGACATCAGTACATACCTACACTCGCAACCTGACACTTCTTGCCACTCACGGTTTCTTAACTACGAAAACTTGACACCACAACCTCTTCTGAGAACTCTCAGGGATCCTGACGTTACTCTAGGTTGGTCAGGTAAGACTTCCTCTAGTCGGGACCCTAAAGAAACCTTCCTTACTACGATTTCGACTTCGAGGTCATGAAACCGGTGGAGTACGTTTCTCAACTGAGTAACCTTTTCTGANAGAACTACTTTCACTTTCTCTTCTCCCTTTTTCAACCGAATTTGGAGTTGTAAGTGTTTTCCTTCTAGTATAGTAGACCAGGGTAGTGAAGTACCCTTTATCTACCCCTTTGTCTTTGTCACAGTCTGAAATAAAACCCCCCGAGGTTTTAGTGACGTCTACCACTGACGTCGGTACTTTAATTTTCTGCGAATGAGGAACCTTCTTTTCAATACTGGTTGATTTATAATATAACTTTTCGTCTCTGTAATGAAACGACTGATTCCAGGCAGATCAGTTCCGATACCAAAAAGGACATCAGTACATGCCTACACTCGCAACCTGACACTTCTTCCCACTCACGGTTTCTTAACTACGAAAACTTGACACCACAACCTCTTCTGAGAACTCTCAGGGATCCTGACGTTACTCTAGGTTGGTCAGTTAAGACTTCCTCTAGTCGGGACCCTAAAGAAACCTTCCTTACTACGATTTCGACTTCGAGGTCATGAAACCGGTGGAGTACGTTTCTCAACTGAGTAACCTTTTCTGAGACTACGACCCTCCCTAACCCCCGTCCTCCTCTTCCCCTGCTGGGTCCTACTCTACCGACCTACCGTAGTGGCTGAGCTACCTGCACTCAGACTCACTTGAGACCCTCTACCACTACCTGTCCCTCCGGACCGCACGACGCTAAGTACCCCAACGTTTCTCAGCCTGTCCTGACTCGCTGACTTGACTTGACTCCCGAAGGGTCCACCGCGATCACCATTTCTCGGACGGACGGTTACGTCAAACTGTATTCTCTACGTCTAAACTAGGGACCCAACCCTTCTAGGGAACCTCCTCCCGTACCGTTGGGTGAGGTCATAGGAACGGACCTCTTAGGGTACCTGTCTCCTCGGACCGCCCGACGACAGGTACCCCAGAGTTTCTCAACTTGTGTAGACTTTACTGAATCGTGTATGTGTACGTGCATATCGTCTCTCCTGAGATGAGTTATGAGACATTACTGGATATACCCTTTCCTTAGAACTTTTCTTACGTATAATACGTATAATATTGACTAAGAGAAACATCATGTCGTCTTTGATTGTGTTGTAACATTTAGTCGAGATTAGGTTTTTTTAATTATTATTTTTTTCTGTGACAGAAACAGGAACCTCCCGAGCGTCTTTCCACCCCTCCACCAGTCTCCTCACTAACACGTGCACCTCCCCACACTACTTCCCTGTGCGTTTGTGTTATCCCTCAGGACGTCTCCTTCGTCACGGGACCCTCCACCCCCAGGTCCCCTTCCCTCGACCCAGTCTTTCCACTCATCCATGGCGTCCCCGACTTCCGCTTCCCGGAAGACTTACCTCCTTTCCCAGACTTACCGGGTGCACCTATACTCTCCACCAGTCACACCGACCTCACACCACTCTATAGCCGTCCCCGACCCGACCACCCCCGTCCGGTCCAGACACTTCCTAAAACTCAACCGACTCTCCAACCCCGAAACTCAAACCCAACCCCTTTGGAGACGAGACAGTCTCCCACCCCACCCTACCTCAACCTCAAAATACCTTCCTAATGAAACCAGTACGCACACACCGTCACCAGTCTACCCCTTCGGTCTCGACGACGACCGTAGGTCTGTTCAACCCCTCTTGCCTCGTGTCGTCACCACTCTCTATGGCCGACCCCTCCCCTCCACGTTCAAGGGACTCTGGGGCTCCCTCGGAGTCTCCTCCAACATGGGCCTCGGTTCGTCCCTAGTACCTCCAACTTCCTCAAGGACCCCCTGGACCTCTTCATCCTCACCCGGTTTGGAAGAAGGGAGAACGAGAGAGGAGACTCCGACTCCAGGGGTCTTGATTGTCCAAAAGATAGGCACTACCACGACCTCACTCTTCCTACACTAACCTCCTGGTCTGACCCACCTCACTCTTCCTCGGTACCTACGTCAGGGGTTCCTCCCAGGGAAGACGTTTCACAGTCCCTGTCCCTCCCTGGACTCCTCACCCCACCTAGACCCAAATCTAGGGTGACACACTGGAACCCGGTCAGTTCAGTGGAGACTCGGACTCTAAGGAGTAGATGTTTCACCCATGGGTTTTCTCATGACACTAATAGATCTCCAACACCCCTCTCCAGTCATCCTATCTACGAATCGTGTTTTAATCCTACGGAAGGTCTTTACAGTCGTCGTGACGACATAGTGTTTGAGGTCCCCCGTGGAAAATGTACCTCTTACTCCACTTAATAAACTATATCTGTAATTCCGGCCTTCTGGAGTTGTCAACCAGAAGTCCCGGTCCACTAGACTACCATGATTCGAAATACCCACATCCCGGACCTCCCTCCGAACCGTAAACCCCTCTACGACCGGACAGGGAGGTGACGACAGGGAAGGGGCATCCTCGACGGGTAGACAGTCCCCGAGTCCGTCAGTCCGTCCGACAACTTTCCCGGACGTCCGTTCTCTGCGAAGGGGACTGTCCCCGCAGGAAGTGACAGTCGTCGGAGCGGAGCCACCCAATTATTTCGGTAGGTAGTGGGAAGAGGTGCGGTCCATAGATTTACGGACAAATTACGGTGGGCCCCTCCCCCATCGGACGTTATCCCTACGAGTGAACCGTAGGAATGGACCCAACTCCTGTTCTCCTTGGACGGACCACCAAACCTTGGAATGACGTCGGGGCTACGTTTGGGTCAGGCTCTGGAGGGAGGCGGACCGACCGGACCCGGAGAGACCTAGTGAATCACTGTTTACCGTAGTTCCGTAGGTTCAAGGGCAAACGACAGAAGCACGAGCGTCTCCTATGTACAACCTCGTCCTTGTCCACAGACCACTGGCCTCGGTGGGTCGACTAGACAGGGTGGGTTGACGGAGCCGTGTCTCAGCCTCTACACGCCCAACACAGACCGAGAAGTCTCTTTCCGTAAACTCTCCGTACTCACCAACGAAACTACGGACAAGCCCGATTCCCTCCCTTCCCCTCCCTTGAACTCCTGACAGTTAGTTTACTGTCCGACGACAAATGACTCGTGAATGACACACGTGAAACGGACGTATACTAGTTTGGACCCACGTCAATAATGGGGGTAACACGTCTACCGTTTAACTCCAGGTCTCTTCACTTAACACATACTAATTTTTCGGTCTTCCACGGTTCAGACTCAGGTCCAAGTAAACTGAGACTTCAGAGAGAGAGAGAGAAAAAAACTTATATTAACGAAATGTTGCAATACAATGAAAGACGACATGTTGTTACACTTAGCGAGATTCGCATGTATATAGGGGAGGAAGAACTCAAAGGGAAGGGGTGTAGGGTGGGGAGATCCAGTAGTGTTTCGTGACTCGACTCGAGGAACACGATATATTATCCAAAAGTGATCGATAAAATGTGTACTTTCACTTTGACTTCCAACGAGTCAGTACACGTCGAGAAACGCTGGGGTATGTCAGGTACCTTAAGACGTCCGGTCTTATGACGTCACCCATCGGTAAGGGAAGAGGTCCCCTAGAAGGGTTGGGTCCCTAGTTTGGGTTCAGAGGGTCTAACGTCCACCTAAGAAATGGTCGACTCGGTGGTCCCTTCGGGAAAAATGTGGACCACCACATATGTACAGTCACGGAAAGAGGGTCAAGTAGGGTGTGAGAGAGGAAAGGGGAGACACAAGTGTATAGACAAGAGATGCAGAAGCAAAGGTAAGAACAGAACGTTTATCCAAGTAGACATAGTAAAAAGATCTAAGGCACATACACACAATTATATGGTACAAACAAAAAGAGAAAGACTGAATGAAGTAAGACATACTGTCTGAGGTCCAGATAGGTACAGTGATGTTTACCGGGTTAAAACGAGGAACAATAACCTTGGAGTAAGACTTGACCTTGTGAAACGACCGAAGTCCTGACCTACCAGAGTATCAAGAGGATTTTAGGGGGGTCATTAAGACACTTAGTCACAAGAGGGGGCTGAAATAGATACTTCTCTTCCTTCAAACCCCTCCACTATCCTCCTCACATTCGAGTGGGTCGGGCTCTGGAGTCCCGACCCGAAGTTGGGTCCAGACGCCCTGGGGTTTGATCACATACATTTTACAAAGAAAGGGTAGCCTGGTCACACAAAAGTTTGGAAACATCGGTGTCTAGAAGAAAACGAGAGTTTCCCCTTTAGACTAAACCCTGGGACCTTATCTCTCGTCTACTTTCTCCCACGGTGAGACCAATTCGCCCCCGAAAAGGATCAACAGAGGACGACACATTGTTTTACGTCACCCGAATTATGTGTTAGTAACACATAATACAGAGCACCAAAACACCCAGTCCTTAAGCCCGTCCCGCGCCACCCCTATCTAACGAAGAAAAGGTGGTATAGACAACCTTCTGAGCTTCTGACCCCGACCTCGGACGTCCCAGCAAATCAGAGTACAGACCGCCCGTTACGACCGAAAACCAACTCCCCACCCACCGAGTGTGAAGGAGGAGCACACCAGAGAGGGACACTGGCTCAAGCCCGAAGGAGTGTCGTACCTACAACCCAAGTTTGGTGTCCGTCGGTGTCTCTCTCTCTCTCTCTGTCTGTCTTCGGTACTATCGAAAGTACTACACCGAGTCTTACAGGGAAGGACCGACTCACGTTCCTCTCCTCTGTCTGGTCTTCCCGTGTACCCTGACCTTTAAAACGACCTCGATCAAAACCTTTTATGGCAAACGGTGCACCTCGACCGATTGGGGGAAGGACGGAGGGATCGGGGACTCGTTGGGTCCCCAAGGTTTCTCATTAATCTTTTGACAGGGTATTGTACACCGGATCCACTGGAAAACTTCTAGGTAGTCAAGTAATTAGTTGTCAGTTTAGTGAAGGATTGAACGGTCCAGAGACGGCTTCGCCTTGAGTCGGAGTAGTACTTTGAGTGGTCCGTTCAAGTAAGAAAGAAGTAAGTACACAGTTCCCTACGTGGCGTAGTGTCGGAAATCCCGTGAACACCAACCACCTTCTCTGTGTTTCCGGTTGTTGGAATGATTCGTTGTACGACTTATGGCATGAACATGGTCAGGTCACGTGGAGTCGTCTTTACTTATCTGGACCCCACCCTGAAGGGTCCACCAGGTCCCCAATTCTGAGGTCCGAGGGTTACGTCCCCTGGACCCCAAGGTAGGGACCAGTCCCTTGACATAGGGTATACGGTGTTGATTCTGAAGAGGATGGGGTTGCTTCTATCTTCTGGGACGTACGACGTTGATTCTAGACCACGTCGGTTGTTTGTTTGTTTGTTTATTGTTTTGTTTTTTAGACCTCCGGAGTCCCTACGAATCTTAGAAGAGGAAACCAATTGGGGACGTAAGACCGGAAGGACTAAAAGGAGAGACGCTAGGGACCCTGGAAAGATGACAAGGGACGAAACAGGACCCCCACCCCCGAAGACGAAATCCACGGGGAGAAGGGGGAGACGAGGACAGGGGAGGACCGGTCCAGTTTTTATAGGGGACAGAGATCGAGAGGAGTCCCTGGGTCGTCCGAGTTAGGTAGGTGGAGGTCGAGTGACCGAAAAACTGGTCGTCGACATAATCAACTCTATTAAGACAGTTGTGCACGGAAAACATGGGTCTTGCACGGACCAATTTAAACAATTTCTTATGGGGTCCGATTGTGTAGTAATATGAGGGTCTGAGTAGATAGAAACTGAAGCCTAATTAAGAAAAGAAGGGGGGGAGAGAGAAGTGGAGGAGGTATTTAGGACCACGTGAATTAATTAAAGTCAAGGTGACATTCCAGGTATTATGTCTTAACAAGTTCGTTTGTGTTTTAATTAATAAGATAAATGTCGGAAGAGTAACTCTCCTCGTAAAGTAGAAAGTATTAATGTAAAACCATGCAGGTTAATACTTAAGTCCTCGGACGACAAAACGTGTGCCCCATCAGGGGCTGAACAGGAGCTCCATCTCCTCAGCGCGACCACCGGAGAACACGGAAGACGTGACCAAGTCAGGAGCTTCCTGGAAAATTCCTCTGTGACTCCGTCCCCGTCCTACTGCCCTAGACCTTCCCTCACCTCGGTTCTCTACCCCCCACCTCCCGTCCCCCCTCCTCCTTCAACCCCCTACACGGCCGAATTAACCAAAGAGTAGTATACTCGTTCTCGGAAGTTTACTCTCTTTTGTCTGGAGAAGTAGAACGGTCCAACCGTCCCTCTAGGGACCGAAAAGACTTTTGGAGATTCGGTCCGTGTGCTCTCGGCAGAGTATGGACTGAAACGGGACGAGAGTCAGTGCTTGGGGCCTTCAGGTCGAAAAGGAGGAAAAGAGAGACCTGGTGCAACACTGTACTCAAAATGTTTTGGTAGTCCGAGAGCCAGTCCTGGGAAGGTCGTCTCCTCCTCTCGGAGACACAAGGGGTTCTCGACGAGAAACGGAGAGGTTCCAGTACCCGGTCGTAGTGGAGAGTCTAGTCCTACCCTCCCTGCGAACGAGAAACCGGGGTCTCCCGTAAAGGCTCTACGAATCGGAGGACCTCAAAATTCTATGTTTCCTTTGGGACAAATAAATTTCTAAAAAATTTTTTTACACCTGGTGAAAAATTTTCAGAAATAAATTAAACAATGTTATGACGAAGAAAGTGCCAAACCAAAAAACTAGAGTTCAGTACTCCCGAGAATCGAGGAGCTGGTCCCTAGTTTGGACGCAGGGGACCGTAACCTTCCATTTCAGAATTAGAGACCTGACGGTCCCTTCAGGACTCTAGGACAAAATTTTTCATGGTAAAAGATTGTCTGAGTATAAAACTACTTTAATACGTATATACAAATTTCTCTCCCAAATTTTGTAAACAATTCTCACTCCAGGGCAAAAACCTTACCCATACGAGACGACCAGGTGGGATCTATAATCCCAAGGCAGGAGGGTCGGACCAGAGGGTACAAAAAGAAGTCTCTGTTACACCGAAGTGAAATTGTATTCATCTTTTTTTTTAGATACTTCAAGGACGATTTGCGATCCGTAGCACAGTTCGGGACACGACCGAAGAAACGTGCACAAGGAATAAATTGGGAGTGTTGGTGGGATACTGTAAGTCTCCACTCAAGAACTGTGTGTCCTCCCAATAGAGCCTGTCCATGTACGTCTACTCGTTCTCCTCTGAACTCAAGGTCCGGACGCACCCGAGACTTTAGAGTCCCTTTACTAAATGAGATACTTCCGATGTTCCACACCACAGTCTGGACCTGAGAGAGACACAAACTTAGGGTCGAGGTCATGTCAGAGTACAGAACCCATTAAATGCATTGAAGAGACACGGAGTCAAAGGAACACACAATTTGACTCTGTTACAATGGGTGGAGTAACCTGACAACGTTCAAAAGATCCTCTGAGATGTGTCTTTCGGGACCGAGTATGACCCTTCCATGAGAGATTCTCCGACAGAGACAAAGAGACAGACACCTTACTCAATTAAAACTCATGCTCCCTGTTGTTACGGATAACCTTTACTTACAAGACAGTGTCAAGTGCTTCCGGACCCTACGTGATCATAAAATTCCCACCCTGTCCTTAATTACACTACACTTTCCTCCCTACACTTTCCGAGTCTTCAACACGACTTGGAAGACGAAAATAAAGACGGATAGTGCAACGAGAAGCTCATTTGAGAAGAGTCAAAGGGGTAAGTAAGTCTTATTTTTATATGGGAACTACCACCGGATATACCGGGTCGGTCTAAGACAGAGAGGTTTGAATGGATGAAGGGTGAAAAGAGAAATGAAAGGGACAGATCAGTATTACTGGAAGAGAGACAAGGGGGACACTGTAGAAAGGTTGGAGTCCTGAAGGCGTGATCGGTATGGGGAAAGGTCTGTACAAGAAGGGAGACGAGAATCCTACCGACCAAACCAAGTTCGCAGTAGAGAAACCTCTTGGAAGAGACTGGTAGGATGGACACTTCATCGGGAATCGGGTTATGAGAATTAGTGTAGTGGAGAATTAATAGAAGTATCGAGAATGGTCAGAGACTTTCTAGAACGAACGAAGGAACAAATAGCAGACAGAGGTTTGGTGATCGTCTATTTCTGCACTCTCGTCCCCAGTACAGACAGAACGAAGTAAGAGATCGGGTCCAAAGTACTACACACACACACAAGTCAGTGAAGTCAGTACAGGCTGAGAAAGACTGGAATGCCTGACATCGGACGGTCCGAGGAGACAGATACCCTAAGAGGTCCGTTCTTATGACGTCACCCAAAGGTACGGGAGGAGGTCCCCTAGAAGGGTTAGGTCCCTAGTTCGGACGTAGAGGACGTAACTGTTCGTCTGGGAAGTAGATGATTCCGTGGACCCTTCGGACCAAAGTACTATCCACGTGTTATTTATGACAAATGGAAGTAGGGATTTCACTGTTGTCGTTCGGACCCTTTTGTTTCTGAAACATTTCAGAGCCAAATACTAATTGACATCTCCTTTACCCGCTCCGAAGTAAAAACGAAATTTAGTCAAAGGACTAGAACTTCTCGGAAGGAGGTGAGATTGTCTAGGAGTTCTAACCCCTCTCGGTGACTAAATAGAGTATTCACTAAAAAAGGTCTGGACGGGTGTGACTTATTACTGAACGAAAACACCCGACTCTTACAGAAAGACAACAAGGTGGACCATCCAAACAAAACAAACAATTAATCGATAATTAACGTTCCCGAGGACCCCTGACCCCAAACCTTCCCTCCGGGGTCTCTTCCCGGTCCCCCAGACCCCATTCGCTTCTGGGTCTAACCTAACTCCTACTGGAGTGACCTATGACCCGATTAAATAAAGTTTACGACAGTACAGGTCTATCAGTCACTCAAGCACCCTACTACTCACTAAAACAATTAATTCAGGACATTTGTGATGTCGAATTAAAAGTCGTCACCCTGACGTCGACCACCCACCCTCGACGGTCGTCGACACCGTCTTCAACAGGAACTTCCTTGTCCGGTACCCACCAACCTTCACCCCGTCCCGTCCCGTCCCTCCGTTAAGTTTCTGTCCTTTGAGTAAGACCCAGTAAGAAAAGAGGGAGGGGTAAAACAGGGAAGAGACAGGGAGATTCTGTACGGAACGGGTACCCTTATGGGGTCTAATTACTTTACCATTATTACCGAGTCACCATTTCTTAAACGAACGGTTACGTCCTCTGTACCCAAGTTAGGGACCCGGTCCTTCTAGGGGACCTCTTCCTTTGTCGTTGAGGTCATAAAAACGAACCTTTTAGGGTACCTGTCTCCTGGGACTACCTGATGTCAGAGACCCCAGCGTTTTTTAACTTGTTCTGAATCACTGATTTGTTGTCGTTGTTACGGGTATTTAAGAGACTTCCCGTGAAGTCCCTCTCGTGGGATAGAGGAAATTTCGGGTTCGAAGGTAGTAAAAAAAGCAGAAGGAGGTGAAGTGGAGGGGGGCTGGAGTGCAGGTAGTAGAGAACATAGAAAGTCAAACGGAGACTTCGTGACATACGGAACGGAAACGGGTCCAGAAGGGTAGAGGAGGTCGTCGGGACGACATCGGGTGGAGGAAGAGAGAGACCTTTCTGGGACTAATGGTAGTAAACCTAGAGAAATGACCGTGAACACCGAGATATTAAGAGAGAGGTGTGTCGTGAGTCATGCTAGCGAAACTTTGTATGGAAACTGATACAGTGAGGGAACGAATTTTAAGATATCACTGAAAGATACATCATTTTCAGGAAAGGTTCCAGATGCTCTAGGGTATGGTGGCTCAGGGTATCGAGACAAACGGTAGGGAGAGTTAACGTATGAACCCTTGTTTAACGAAAAGAATAAAACCTTGGTCTAATTTATTTTGTTTTGTTTTTTTGAAGTCCAGAAACTTGTTCTACAAGGAAGACGAACCTTGGGAAAGAAGAAAAGGAACTACGGAAACGAACAGAGTGAGGGGTGACATATCCAGAGTCTTCAGGGAAGTAATCTAGTCCCCTAAGAAGGACTGGGGACATCGATGAATCCTAAGGGAGTCCACCGACTGGGGTACCTTCTGAACTACCGTAATCTCACAAGTGTGACTTTCAATTATACAAACACCAGTCTCAGACAGGAATATCCCTACCCTGGTACTCATCGAGTGACGAGGGGAGGGGTACGGGTCTTACCTCGGATGGTAGATGTACAAACAACTTAACGTACTTAAGTCGCGACGTAAAGATACTACCTGTCTCTCGCCACTCCACGTTTCGTTAACGAAGGTACCCCTGACACTCCTTCCCGAAGTCTCTCCTCCGGTAACCCTCAGTTCAGGACTTTCTTTACCGGCGTCTCTACTGTCCCAAGTTTGCCATCTAAATGGTTAAAGGGTCGTCTCAATTCCCTCAATCCTCGTACTCCGTTGTTCCAGTCGTGACTTCCAGTCCCTGTCCGCTCCTACCCCAGAACCCTCACCCCTCCTTGGTGGACTCCCACTAGGATGGACTCTCGGTCCCTACCGGTCCCGAACCCCTCGACGACGTCAGGGGACGCTGAACTACGGTATTACGGGCCACGGGAGTGGACCCAGCGGGAGAATTCCCTACGAGATCTCAACAGATGTAGTTTCCCATAAGTGACCCTTAAGTGAAGGTTCTTACGACCGAAGGACTCTGTCGATCGGGTAGGGGGACTACTCCCGTCTCCACGTCGTGTCCCGAGGTGTCGGAGAATGTGTGAGCACCGGGACTAAAATATACCTTCTGTCTAACCTAGGAGTGTCGGCGTATCTGGGTCCTCCTAGAGTTTACAAAGGAAAACCGAAACTGACCAGGGAGACGAACACTACGACGGGCACGAAAGATGACGACACAGGATGGGGTTTGAATGACTACAGTTCGTGGGTCGCCGAAGTCGAGTGTCCCAGACACCAAGTCCTTAAGACCTTCCCGTGTCACCCCTGTCGAGAAGAGACGAAGTGTTATAGTCCTCGAAGTCGATCCTATTGAACGGACCCCTACCCCCTATGGTGAAGGTTACACGAAAGAGGTGGACGTACGGACCATGGGGTCCATCCCTACCGACCTCAGACTCGAGTCCACCCTGACAGTGTCTCCTGAATTTTTACCAGATGTAAGGACGTCAGATCCCATCATTCTTGAGAATGAACCTATGGAGGATGGTACAACACTAACAATGTTTGAGAAAGGGACGGAGATTTAATAACGTACCGGAATCAGTTCAACGAATTAGAGGAAACTCCGGAGTTAAGGAGTAGACACTTTACCCCTATTACAACCACCGTTAGGGTATCCCAGAACCACTCGTAATTCACTCTTTTACATATGTTTTATGTGTCTTATTTTAGTGTTACGAACAATTATAATGGTAACGAAGGAATGGAAATTGTACGCTCTCAGTTACTGAGACATAAGTAAGTCACAGATTCCTAGAGGAAAAACTGTGACTTACACATACTTCTCTCTTTCTTGTTAGAGAGACCCTAGAGAAGAATACTCCTGTAATTAGGATAACCCAGTTCCGGAGTAGGAATACTAGAGTAAACTAGAATTGATGGAGGACTTTCAGGATAGAGGTCTATGTCAACTGGTACTTGTAGAAGGTCCGAATCCCCGTGAAAGTTGGTCTGTCGACCTTTAGACTCATATTCAAATATATATATATATATCAATAGGTATCATATATAAATACATCTCTCACATAAAGATATGTAAACAAAATAAAATAGAGAGACATATATATTATATATATATAAGAACACAGACCCGTCAGATAAAATTATGTATAAAAGAAGATACGTATATTTTATATAAAGAAAGACACGTAACACGTACGTACGGATCAAGACAGGTTGAGAAACGTTGGGGTATCGTGTGGTCCAAGGAGACAGGTACCTTAAAAGGTTCGTTCTCATGACCTCACCCAACGGTAAAGGATAAGTCCCATAGAAGGTTTGGGTCCCTACCTTGGACACAAAGGACGTGGAGGACGTGACCATCCGTCTAACAAATAGGGACGCGATGAACCCTTCAGGGTATACAGAGAGGGAAATATTTCTTTTTGTATACATAATTCTTTTATCCTGACTTGACGCGTTTGGGTTCTTGTGTGTTTAGGTGTCGATCAATCTCCAGTTCGGTTCGAAACTTAGGGTCAAACAGAATGAGGTTTCTAGTAAACCTCCCCCTGCACTCCTTGATAA
Source organism: Capra ibex (assembly GCA_006410555.1). Classification (NCBI taxonomy): domain Eukaryota; kingdom Metazoa; phylum Chordata; class Mammalia; order Artiodactyla; family Bovidae; genus Capra; species Capra ibex. Next base: position 51,384,903 of record SJYO01045292.1, on the reverse strand, counting down.
CCCCCTACCCATATTCCTCTCCTTTACAGGCATTTGTTCAAAATGAAGGAACAGTGTTAAACAATACTATGCCAAACAATAATAAAAAGACTTCCGTTAATTTTAAAAGAGACATCAAAAGTAAAAACCCGGACTCGAAATGGACAGGAACCTCTCAGTCCCTTAAGATATTCTACACAACGTTTGGAGAGGTCATCAAAGAGAGGGTAGAGGGGACAGAATGTCCATTGGTGGGAGGGAAGAGCGTTGTCTGACTCTATAAATGGAGACACAGAGACGTGTTGTACAAGCGCAATCATGAAGAACGAAAAAGTCTACGTCCATCAAACAGAACTAAAGAGTAGTACCTTTCACTCCTAAATTGAAAGAAGATAGACAAGGAAGGTGTGAACATGTATGAACAGTGGACGAGGATGGGGGGTCGTGTCTATATAGAATCAACACAATTCTAACTATAAATGGGAAATATAATGACACCGATACATTCGTGAGGAATACTGACTCCGTCTATCATTCGATAATAATGAAGAAAAAAGGGTGTTTAGGAGATTAAAAGGTTCTCAATGATAAACGGAACTAAAAAATAAAAAAAACGTCAAACTAAACGATATATAAGTAGTAACCAAGTTAGGGTTGAGGAACGATTAATGGATTTAGTGGATAGTTCTGTGAGTTTGTATAGTCTATAAGATAAAGAAGAAGACTTTCTACAGAGAGGGTCACCGAGATTGAACTAGAGTAGACCGAACATACGGAAGATTCGAACTGTGTGTCGACAGTAGAGTTTGAGAGAGAAGGAGTAGGATGACTCCTCAGGAAGAACGAGTGAGGAACCAACCTAAAGAGTAAAAGACTTAGAGTAGAAGGAGAAAGAACCGAATATATATGGTTCTCTCTCTCGAGGAACCATAAAAACCTCTCGAGGAAGAGATCGACACAGAATTTTTCTCTATGTACTTTCCAGTTTTTGGTTTTCGAAGAGTCCAGACTTTTTATCGGAATAAAATAAGAGTGTAAACTACGTATAAGCGGGTCCTCATTTAAAAAACGAATCTTAAGTAAAAGGAACTATCAAAACTTCGTTCAGAAGGCATTGATCGAAGGTTTTGTCCATTCTATCAAGGGCAGAGAACCATTGGTACAGGGGGGATCAGGGAAGGGTGCAAATTATTCCTACTGTAAGTACTGGTCACCTTCTCATATCTTTACTGTCGGTACTTCATGTCCACAGAAGACCCGGATTCTAGTGAGAAAGACTCTCTTCGGTCGACGACAAAATACTTCTGTAAGTTCGTCGTAAAACTTCTCCAAATGTACCACTCTTTGTCTGGAGGACGGTTCCCAGTTATAGTTGACCGGTCTGTACACTCGCTCCGTAGAATCTACACCTGGGTGGTCGGGGTCAGTTCAGAAGTCTACTAATACTGAGACCGGTTGTAACACTGGTAGTGGAGTACTTTCTGGAACTCGGTCTTGGTGGGTGGATTGGGTGAGGACTTAAGGACTAAGGTCTTTGACACACGCTATATTTATAAGTAACAAAGTTCGACGATTCAAAACCCAATTACACAATACACATTATCTATTGATTATGAATGACAAGATAACAGAAGATCGACAACTCTGTAGACTTCGTAAAGACTGAAGACTAGGAAAGAACCTAAACAAACAAAAAAGGGAGATCTTCGACCAACCTAGTAGAGAAACATAGGTCCCAGGACCATAAAAGAATTGTAAAGTAATATTATACGGAACACACGCTGATAAAAGTAGGAAAGATATTTACAAAAGTTACCTTTGAGTATCAGAAGTCTCGAGTCTTTAAGAGAACTTATTAAAATCATTGAAAGAAAGAGATAACAGAGATGGAAGGAAAAGGTCTTACGAGCAGTGAACCTCAGACCTGTAGAAACCGACTAAGAAAGTAAAAGAGTAGAAAAGAGAGAACAAAAAACGAAACAGGAAAACGAGATAAAAGACTCCTCATAGGAGGAATATAAGTTTGAGAAGAGACTCAGAAAATAAATTTGACGACGTAAAATTTAAAGATTGTGGGAAAACATACACAAGTCTTACAAGAAAAATATAGTAAGATGTAAACAAACTACTTCTTACAGAAAAAAGAGGAGAAAGACTTTATATATATTCTATCGTATATACATATATATATACATTAAAAAAACCATTGTCGAAATGACTCTATATTAAGTCTTTTGTCTGTTAAGTGGGTATAGTCATATGTTAAATTTCCAAAAATCATACGGTGTCTCAACACGTTAGTAGGGGTGTTAGTTAAAATCTTGTAAGAGGAGTGAGAGATCTCCTTGAGACATGAAAAATCAATACTGAAGAGTTGAGGAGTAAGGATGACATCGAATCCGTTAGTGATTAGACGAAAGACAGACAGATATAAAAGACAAGGCCTGTGAGGATATTTATCCTATTTTGAATATTGTAGAATATTCATTTTTAACTACGAAAAGTTAATATCACAACCTCTTCTGAAAACTCTTAGGGGACCTGACGTTCCTCTAGTTTGGTCAGTTAGGATTTTCTTTAGTTGGGACTTACAAGAATCTTCCTGACTACGACTTCGAGGTTATGAAACCGGCGGATTACGTTCCTCAGCTGAGTAACCTTTTCTGGGATTACGACCATTTCTAACTCCCGTTTTCCTCTTCCCCCACCGTCTCCTACTCTACCATCCTATCGTAGCGGCTGAGTTACCTGTACTCAAACTCGTATGAGGCCCTCTATCACTTCCTGTCCCTTCGGACCGCACGACGTCAGGTACCCCAACGTTTCTCAACCTGTACTGACTCGTTCATTTGTTGTTGTTGATTGTTCGACAAAAAACCCCTTATCCTAACAAAGACAAAAAAGGGTTAACGAAGAGTAAAACGTAAATAAACGGAAATAGAGGTACAAGATATGATCCTGGGAAAGAGTCTACAGACAACTAGGAATCAACGAATAAGAATAATTTCTTCCTCTGGGATCGGTCGACTAACCTGTGAAACTCACACACTCATTCTGAACAGTAGAGACTCGAACACGTAACCCACTAGACACCGAATAAACCATCTCGTTGACGTCTCTTACAGTAAAAATCCAGACACAACGACCCTACTCATCTGAGGATCTCCTCTAACGAAGTCAGAGGGTGGACCTCCATCTCAAAACCGACAGTTGTAAGACTCTCAGTTTACCCTCTTGTCATACCCCGCCAGATTTGTGGATTACAATCTTCAAGTGAGCAAAGGGGATGAACATCATTCCTTGGGACGAGAGTTGTCTCGGACGATAGTAAAATAAAATAAAAACCGGTGTGTCGTACCGTACACCCTGGAATCGAGAGGTTGGTCTTAGATGGGGACGTCACCTCAGAATTGGTGACCTGACGGACTCTTCAGGAGACCACAGGAATAAAATCCCTGAAAAAAAACCAGATTATGAGAGACCTCTTTTTAAGAGGTAAGTAGACGACTCTGTCCTGTCCCCGTTAACGAAAAGACAGTTTCTCAACCCTTCTTCGAAATCCCTAGAGTGACGAGGAATTTCTATAAAATTTGGTTAAAATAAATATAAACAAGTTGTTTGTATATTGGTGATGATCCAAGGTCCGTGGGATTTTTTAAAAATTTACCATTAAAAAAATAACCTCACTCTTGTAAATTGTACTCTAGTTGGGAGCATTGTCTAAACCTCACCTGTGATGTCATACCAATAGACGGCCGGGTCACAACGTGTCACCTAGAAATCTTGAATGAGTAGACCGCGTTGACTTTAAAACATGGGTAAACAGTCGTGGAGGAGTAAAAGGAGAAGGGGTCGTAGACCGTTGGTGTCAAAATAAGAAACGAAGTTACTTAATCTGATAAAAAAATATGACGGACATTTACCTTAGTCCGTTATAAACAGGACACCGATCGAATGAAGTGAGTTGTATGACAACAGTTCCAAGTAAGTACAACGACGTATACCATCCAACCAGAAGAGAAAAATTCCAACTTATTATAAGTTGACATACATTATTTAGTGTAATTTTTTAGGTAGGTAGGTAACTTGTAAATCCAACGGAGGCATAGAACTGACGCCACTTTCCACTTAGTCCAACTAAGAGTCAGAAGAGATGACGACCGAATCCTAGGTCAAAAGAGTTCGCACAATCAAACCAAGAGAATCTCCATCCGTGAGACTAACCTAATTTCCATCCTCTCCAAATTACCACTCTTGTGAATACTCCCTCTCCCGACCCTCCCGACAGTCCGGTACTACGTCAAGATTGGAAAAACCTTCTCTCTCCCTTCCTTCGTACCAACCCATCATAGCTGACTTTTTTTTTATGTTACACTCTCAACACTCAATTTAAAATAAACCCCATTATACTCCTGACGTCGGATCTTCTGTCGTGAAGTCTATCGAGACTCCGTTGACAAGGTTTCTCCATCCCTCCTTCGTGTCATATATACACTAAAACCATTTCCCCCTTATATACGTTAGTTCTTATATCAAAAAACATCTTTCAAAGATGACTAGAGTAAAGACGATCAGTACTCTTTGTTAACAGTGGTACTTCCTAAAATCACAAAAAGATCTAGACTCCTCTATGTTCTTGACCCGAGTATTTTAGTCGAGGACTCTTATAAATGGATAGATTTCTGGACAGGACGGTTAAAAGGACCTCATCTCATGGCATAAAGACGAGAGGTGAGACTTGAGGCTGCACACACACGAACACACGCGGTTGCGAGTCAGCACAGGCTGAGAAAACTCGGGCACCTGACATTGGGTGGTGCGATGAGACAGGCACTCTAAAAGGTCCGCTCGTACGACCTCACCCAACGGTACAGGAGGAGGTCCCCTTAGAAGGGTTGGGTCCCCAGTTTGGGACGTTACTTCCATCGTACCCTGTGACACCGTCTTATTTGCTACCCGAGGGTCGAGTCAGAGACCCCAAGTACCCTCAGAAGAACCTCCCCTGCAAACTCGGAGTCACCCGGCGTCTACGCCTCTTCCCATAAAGTTTATCTCCTTTGTTAGACACTTCTTCGTATCGCACTTTACGTTCTCACGTAAGACCTTCAGGACTCGTCGAGTCACAATGACCCCGTACCTCACGCTCCTCACCTTCACTCTCTACACCGTCCGGACTAGGACTCCTACCGCCTACATTAGGCCTCGACCGCCGAACAAGACTTCCAAGCACGTAGGTAGGGACGATCAAACCCGTCAGGGGACTCTGACAGTAATGGGTCGAGGGGTCGTGGGGGAGGGGGTCGCGGAAAGACCTCTAGAACGTCTACGGGTCCCATAACCGACCGACACCTGTAGGAGGGTGCTACCACCCAGGATTATGAGAGAGGACAATCCACTGCGACCCCGGTAGAACGGGACCGAGGGGAGGGATTGATCTATCGGGTCTTCACAATAGGAACACGGCCGTAGGAGAGAAACTCTTTAGTGTAAGGTGTGAGAAATGGAACGTCCTTCGTCCTCCGACCCTGGGGGACGTCTGGGACGAGACGATAGACCGAAACCCCTTTCGTACGGTCGAGACTAAAGGGGGTTCTTGGGGTCCTCAGTGACAAATGTCCTCCCCACAACTCTTCCTTCCACACTACCCTCAGTCTGTCTAGACCACGATTAGGACCGACTCCGCGAGGGGACGACCCACTGGGACCCGTTTAAGAAAGAAATCACTCGGCCGTGACCGACCATGGGAGAGGTACGTGTCGATTATACGACCCAAGACCCCTTTGTTCTGTGAGATCCCCTCCATCTGTCTGTCTTCCCCTCCCGGCTCTACGACACACTCGGGGCCCTCTGAGTTCGGGAGTGAAATGAGGTCTTCCACTCTTTCCGACCTCGAACTTCTCCAGTGTACCGAGTGAGTTTCAGGGACATCGAGAAGAGAGACTGTGGTGTTGGTGACAAAGGTTCCAAACGGGTCAGTATGGTATCGTTTTCGCGTCGTCGGGTGTCAGAGTGAGAGGTGTGGTAACGGACGAACGGACAACTCCCTGACCTTCAATAGTCACTTGGACCTCCCTACCACCTACGGGGTCTGGGGGTCCACCTGGGTGGACCTTACCCGTCCTCAGACACAACCACCGGACTCTACAAAGGTCGGGGAAAAGAAAGAGGGGGGCGTCCTGGTACCAAGGGTACGTGGGCTCCGAGACCCACCCACCATGGGTGCCAATGCCAGAAACTCCCCCTGACGACCCCGAAGAGAGGAACCGTGGAGAATCGTCGCCCCGACCCGCACACACGACCCGACTGTCCTTCTCAATAGACGTCTGTCGGGGAGCCGGACGGCCGAAAGAGGAGACGTCAGGGGAGGATTAAGTAAAAGGCGGAAATTACATGACAACACCTCGAAGGAGAGGGTAATCCCGGACATTACGCGTGGCTAAGGGAAGTCGAACTGACGGGAATTATCCGTCGCATTTATCTTAAATCACACCGCACGTGATTGTAGAGATAGGTAACAGGTCTCTAATTTATGAACGGTGGCTACCAAGTACGTAGTAGTCGGAGCCCGGGACAAAGTATCGAGGGTTGGTTTCCTCCTATAATTTAATTAAACGTCCAACGAAATCGTTTTGGATTGTCTTTTTTGGAGGTAGTCTCTTCCTCCCCCGAACTCCACAGACGACTGGTAGTTAGTGCCCACCCCCACCCTCAATAACCTTTGGTCCCGACCCCAGGACAGATAGGTCCCGACCCAGGTACACTCCCGACGTGACGAACCGACAGACGAAGTCAGTACCAGGGGTTCGGAACCAGGTACTGGTCGGGAAGAAAGTCGAAGCCTTAGACAGACTCCTAACTCTTTCCCTACCTCTTTCCCTACATCCTTGACCCCCAGACTCACGTTCTACGTCCCCGATGAAGGAGGAAGAATCACACACTTTACGGGAACAACAGGACCATTCCCTCTAGGACCTTGGTAAAATTTTTTAGAAAACTTTGGGGAACCGTAAAGAAGAAATAACCCTCGAGATGACCGACCGACACCTTCAGACCCTATACTTTAGGTCCGACACTCTATTATCCCGACTCCCAGTCGTATGTGGGTCGAAGACCCCAGGTTAGTTCCGTACATGGCCGGAAAAACGAGACCTGCGACCAGCCACAGTACTCAGTCCTCTCTGTCTGGACGTTTGTGTGTTACAGCTAGGTCTTAGGGACAGAGCACCCGAGACGGATGTGCCTTAGTTCCGTAACCCACTTTCCTCCGTCCAGTCTTCCCAAACCGAGTGAACTCGTACCAACCTTCCCTTCTACGGGGGTCGACCACTTACCTGGCTTCTCCTCTCAGCGAGAAGGTTGTCCTGATCGTACGGAGGTCGGAGGTGAAGCCACGGGACCGTCCGCAGGGATTGGTCAATTCGGTGGAAAGGGTCCTACGGAATCCGTCATGTCGCGTGTTTCCGTCGGTAGTGATGACCGGACCTCAATCGCGTCCCCTCACGATGGACCTGAGAACTCGACGTTTGTTAGCACACGTTAGACCCCGTGGAGACCGTCTGACCCATCCTGGTGAGTCCTACTGACTCAAACCGGGCATTCGGGTAAAAAGGAATTCCCTTGACTACATACGTGCCCACGAGTCTGCGAGTCTGCACAAACTGAGAAGGACCGGGGTGCCTGAGGTCGGTCGGTCCGATGAGACAGGTACCCTAAAAGGTCCGTTCTTAGGACCTCACACCTCGATAAAGGAGGAGGTCCCCTAGAAGGGTCGACTCCCTAGTTTGGACGTAGAGGCCGTAACCGTCCATCTAAGAAGTGGTGACTCGGTGGACCCTTCGGGTGTACCTACCCATTATTGACCGGTCAATAAATAAACTAACGGTCGGTCCGAGAACAAAGAAGGGTCCAAACTCGTCGTACCACCCACACCCCTCGGAAAGGAAAGGAGTCTAGAATCGTCTGCAAAGATCAAGGAGTGGGATGGGAAGGGACGTAGTGTCTTTACACCCAGCGACACGGAAACCTCCGTTCCCCTCCACTCCCGCCCCAGGAGTCGCCGCCGCCCTCTGAGGTGACACCCAACGGCTAACGAGGGACTACTGAGGGACGTGGTCGCCGGAGACGAGCACCACCAAATAATTATCGAAAATTGTGTTCGTAAACCTGATTAACTTTTACCCTCGCTACGATTATACGGGGAACGTAAAGTAAGGAGACAATAAAGTTTTTCTACGATTTTCGTAAATAGCTCAGTAAAGACCCCTTGTCATTCCATTTCCAAAGGTGAGACCGGTAACGTTACCACACCAGAGGACGGCTGTGGGGTGTACCCTCAAGAACTCCGAATAATCACACTAAATTCCACAGGTCCACTGGGGCAATATTTCGGTAGTCGTCCTCGACGAGCCTGTGTCGGAACCGAGTAACCATTCGAGACGGACCAGGACTACCGCCTCTCACCCACCCTGCCCTACTCCCGAAGTGAGACCGGGGAGACACACCAAACCCACACTAACACCATGTCCCTTACTGACCAATAAAAAAGGAACAAAAAGACAGAAAGGCCAACCTTAAATTTCAGGACCCTCTCATGGAAGAATCCAATCGTGGGTAGAGAACCAGTTTCGTCTGTCCAACAAAAGGTAAACGGGAGGAAGAAGGGGACCAAGGATAGAAATAGGAGAGACTCGAGGTTTTCTACTGGAAGTCTAAACGTACATTCGTAGGGTGACCTGAACCGGTTACCCTCGGTTACCTCCTCTACTCTCCCACCTTCTTCTGACTCCGACCCCAGAGGGTGTGGGGGAAGGGAGAGACCCACCGTGACCGAGACCGTCAGTGACAGGGACAGCCTGAAATAGAGGACGACCTGTCAGAGAGAGGTATCATGTCGATAGGTCCGTCCCCTTGTCGCAGGGGACACAGTAGTCGGAGACAACCAAAGGAATGTGGTAGACATGAAACTGTTGGCAGGCGAGTAATCTCTGGCGGGCGAGTAAACACTCCCCCGAAACTAAGGTCAATAGTGTCACCTTCTACTAGTGTGGAGCAACTTTTCTCTATGACTACAATATGGTCATTTCCTCTTACGTACATCCTGCCGGGAGTTACGAAGTGGGGAGGAAGTATAAGACCGGAACGAGAACGGGTATCTGATTCGGGACCCAGACTGAAGAGGAAAGGGTACTCACACACCAAAACTCCGACTCAGACTCCGACCGGGACCCGAATGAGACGGGGACCGGTAGACCCCTGACTAAGAGGAGTCGGTTCAGAAGTAGGGTGAGGACCAAGAGGTCGGGAGAAGGGTCGTACCCCTGACACACGGACACCAGGGTCGACCCCTGTCAAGACCGAGGAGTCTTCAGTACAGGTCTTCGTGAGGTGTTTTCGAAATGGAGGTAGACATCAAGGAAGAACCTGGGGAGGATTCTCCCGGACAACGTCAGACTCGTGTAGTCTTATTTATGACTCAACCGGTTTGCAAAACAAGTTCACAAGGTAGAATACCTTTTTAGACTTACTTGAAAAACCAGTTGGGTCATGTTGACGGACCCTCGACAAAGGTTTTAGTGAAGATGGGAGTCTCCTAGTTGCAAACGGGAGCTGTTCCGAAGGACCGACGTCTTATTCTCGTCCCGAAAGGTTCCTCTAGGGAAACTATGGTCGTGTTCCCACACCTACTCGACGACCGATAACTGTTACATCGGTATCGAGTCCGACACCCAACACACGTGTACACGGACTTCCACAGACACACACACGTACTCACACGTAAGAACTGTTCTCGACGACATCTTTCCTCTCTTGAGTGGTTTCCTTTCGAGAGACCTGAGTAGAAGGTCCCTTTCCTCCAGGGATCCTGGGTGGTTGGATCTAGAGTGGAGTAGGACCAGACCCCTCCGTCGACTCCAATTCGACCCTCGGGAGAACCTGGTCTCTCTCCGACTCAGGTCCACGGTCCACGACATAATTCGAGATCTCTATTTTCCGACCTGAACCCATGACCGATCACAGATGAGATTATAAATGAGCTCGTCATTTTGACCTGAACTTATAACCCATGAAGATTGAGCCGTCACTGAAAGTCCAGAAGAACCCAAGAGTCATATAAATAGACATTACCCTAGTTGTGGGAGTCTGTCAGAACTCTAAGACACCAGGAGGCGTACCCCCTTGGACCCAAAGAGTTGGAACCACGGTAACCGTAAACCCCGATCTCCTGACAGGACACGTGACATCTTACAAATTGTCGTAACGACCGAAGATGGGTACCTACGGTCTCGTGGGACTAGTAGTTTTTATAGAGGTCCAGAACAGTTCACAGAGGATCCCCCGTTGTGATGGGACTTACTCTTGGTGACCAGATCTTACTACTAGCTTCGAGTGGTATATTGAACCGGTCCCCAAGAGGGTCCCGACACAATCACTTGTCTGAACCTCAACCAATACCCAGAATTTTCGGGCTAAGACTCCGGACCCCGGAGCCGGACGGAACAGGATCGGAGTGCTCCGTCACTTTAGTGTTGGAGTTCGGAAAGGTCGACGTTCTTTACTCCCGAATAAATAAGATACTAGTCTATTCCAGACTTGTACTGTCGGCCTGAGGGTCGGGACGTCCTCTCCTGTCACTGCAGTGTACCCGATCGTTCTCGTCTTTCGGTAAAGGAGCGGAGGAAGTGATCCCACTTCCCCGCTCCCCTCCTTACCACAAAAGACTCCGGACACTCCCAGTCTCAGAACCTTGGGGAGGAGGTCGGGGGTGGATCTAGGATCCGATCTCTCCTTGCGTCGGTGCCGATCTTAGGGATGCCCGGGATCAGAACACGTCACGAAAGGTAACGCCCTTTGGTCGGGGGCGGACCTCCCGTTCCCTCGAGGACCGTGTAGTTCGTAGAGTCCCTTGCGACCTCTAATCTACTCTTCCTGTCACCCACCCCCACCCTTCCTGTTGACAATCCTTTTACTGGAACACCTACAAACAGGTCACGAATCTTATCGGGAATCGTGTATCATTCGTAAACGATTTACTTCGGAACACGATTTGAGACCCATGTTGTATGCAATTTATTTGGAGACGTCGGAGAGGATCCGGGTCCCATCCCGAGGGGAGACCCTTCCAGGGTCCGAGAAGGAAAACCTCAACACTCTTGTCGGACCCAGCCGACACCAACCGGGGGTGTACCTCTGAAATCGCGTCCGACATGGGGAGGGGAGGTATGTCTATGTCGGCACATTCGAGTCGAACCCGGAGAGGTGAGTACGGACTGTGTCAGTAGACCTAAGTGGGTACGAAGGAACCGGGACGAGGTGGAGGGGGTGGAGAGGACCAAAGAAAACCGAAACTGGGGTGTTAACCCGGTCCTGGGCCCTCCAGACTTTCCGGGGTAGACCCCTCTTTCCTCCGGGTCGGAGGCAACACGGGAGTCAGAGGAACCGTGACTGCAAAAGTACTACGTGTCTTCCCTAACAGGAAACGAAAACACTCAGGGAAAACACGTCTATACCCTACCCCTCGGTGCAGTACCGAGGACACCCCGAACTCGAGGATCGACGGATGTCCTCACGGGAGAGTTTCCTGGATCCCAGTCTTCCCAACGGTCTTTTCGTCCCTCTCCGTCTCCCCCACTCCTCCGTCGTAGAGTACTCGAAAGTACGAAGTAGGTAACACCGAGGTTGGTATCCAACGGAACGTCCACCTTCCGTCCGAAGAGGACGAGGACCCCGGATAGAGGTCCCTCTCTAGACCTCTACGACACTCGACCTTGGACTCGGGGAAAGACGAGTCTAGGTTGTCTCCGTAACCTCCACCCCAGACCCGAGTCTCTCCCCTTCCAAGGACCAGGAAAGTGGAGGGATGGTGGAGAGGAGGTAGGTGTTGTTCGGAGGTAGGTCCGAACAAAGGACACAGGTCACCCGAGAACACTCGGGACCTATGAGACCGTCTAGGTGGAACAGGACTGAGAGGTGGATCACAACGACCTATACTATTTCCTACGGCCCTGAAGGGACTACCAGGTCACCAATTCAGAAGGGTAAGGTTACATCCCTTCCACCCAAACTAGGGACCAACCCCTCGATCCTAGGGTGTACGGAGCACCGGTTTTATATTTTGTCTTCATTATAATATTGTTTAAGTTATTACCGAATTTTTTTACCAGATGTAGTTAGTTACTTAGGTATTTCCTACGGTTCAATCTTGACTAAAGTCTATTTTGTTACTTAGTAACAAATCGTATTCATATAGGGTTTACAACGTACCCTGTATAAATACGAACTGTTACTGAACAATAAATAGACTATAGGTGTACATTGACCCACAAGAAAAAAAAAAAAAAATTTAGACAAAACGACTTAGACTATTAGAACGGGGGTCTGAGAGACCGGATGAAGGGGAGGGGGATGACCGGGGGTCTTCATCCCCAAAATACTGTAGGAGGAGAAGGAGGTACCAAGGGAATGTTCACTTCAGGTCCTAGACTCGAGTCTCTCGAGACTTCTCCCCGGCAAAGGCCAGGTCCCGACCGTCCGACTCTGGAACCAGAACAACGATACAGTCAAGACATCGACGCCCCTCGCCCCCGATGAGAGATCGACGCCAGGGGTCCGAGGAGTAACACCACCGAAGAGAGCAACGTCTCGTACCCGAGATCCCGCGTCCCAAGTCATCGACGTCGTGTACTCGAGTCATCAACACCGAGGACCCGAGATCTCGTGTACGAGTCATCGACACCACACGCCCGAATCATCGAGACAACGCACACTCTAGAAGGGTCAAGTCCCTAACTTGGGCACAGAGGGTGTGACCGTCCGTCTAAGAAATGGTGACTCGGGGGTCCCTTCGGGAGACCAACCGCAAACAGTCCAACCCCACCATCTTCGCACACCTCACCCCTACCTATGACGTGTCTGAGAACTCGAGGCTGTCGTGTTACTGGGAAACCCGACGTTGGTCGTACACTCCAGACTCGAATACGTCTGAAACACAAGTCCTGACCTGAACGGAATAAAGTGAGCGGGAGAGTGTCAAGACACTCCGACCGTGGTTATCATAGACACATTATATCCTTTAGTTCCGTGTCTCTCCAATTCCCACTTGAGTCCCAGTGTGTCGACTATACATCGTCTCGACCTCAAACTTAAGTCCCGACCAAAGAGTCGACGACCTGGCGTGACGGAGGGGAAGGTCCAGAGCCAGAAGAACAAAAGGGTCCCATAGTAGTCCGGACCCCAGCGACGTCCCGCCCCCGGCGTCGAGTCCCTTCTCCGACAGAGCCCTTGTAAAAAACGTGCGGGGGGTCGGGGCACGTCGACACATTACTCGGGTGTAGACAAGGGTGGTGTACAACGAGTCACGATGCGTCTACATTTCAGAGTTAAAAAGATTAATCGTCGTTGTGCTTCAGATAGAAGTAAAAGAGGAGGGGAGGGAGATTATTTGCACTATAATTGTTCCAATGTGCAGACGCAAAAACGACCACATTAACTTAGTCCAGCGTCTAAACTAATCACCCACACCCCGCGACCCCAGACCAGTCCGACTCCCCGACCCTCTTCCTTCCCCGACGGTGCCTGCCTGGAGTCCTACCTCTCTTTCCTCTCTCTTCTTTCGCTCCCTCTCTCTTTCCTCCCTCTCCCCCTTCTTCTCTTCTCCTTTCTCCGTTCCTCTCTGTTTCTGTCTGTTTCTACCCATTATCTACCTCTTTCTCTATCTCTTATTATCTTCTTCGCCCCTCTCTCTGTTTCTACGTCACTCTACCTCCCCTTCTGTCTGTGTCTCTCTTTCTATGTATGTGTGTGTGTGTGTGTCGTGTGCTCGTTCGTTCTCTGTTTCTCCCTCTCCTTCTGTCTCTACGATTTCCGGCCCCCCTGTTTCGCCTCTCCGTCCATAGTGGCCCGGAGACGAGTCTTGAAAGACGTCTCCATGGACCAGTCTTGGGTGGAGACCTCCCGGACCTAAGTCCGCCCTTACCGTCGGTCTCGCGTGGGACGGGGGGTATGGGACGATTCGGACTCCGGCGTCCGTCCCCAGTACCCGGACCGAGACCCGCGGGCTCCCGGTCAGTTGAGGGACTTGAGTCGGAGTGAAAGATGTAGACAATTTTCACCAGACATAGTCCTGAAGGGACCGTCAGATCATCAACTCTGAGACACGAGGGTTATGTCCCCTATGCCCAAACTAGGGCAGTCCCTTGATCCTAGAACGTACGGCGTTCCGGTCTTTTTCTTTTGTTTACCAGACCTGGTGTCTGAGTCTCTTACTTGGATGTCGAAGGTCCTCCCCTTCTTACTACCAATCTCTATCAATCCCCCAAACCCTGGTTGTACATATGTGACCACATAAATTTTACCTATTGGTCGTTCCAGGATGTCATGTCATGTCATGTCATGTCACTTGAGACGAGTCACAATACACCGTCGGACCTACCCTCCCCTCTGGGAAGAGGGAAACGTCAGGGTGACTTTGGTAGTGTTGGAACAATTAACTGATATAAGGTTATGTTTTATTTTTTATATATATTTTTTATTTTACTTTATCTATTGGTTGTTTCTGGATGACATCCCGAGTCCCTTGAGACGAGTTATAAGATATTACTGTATTATGTAAACATACATAAAAATTTTTCACTAGACGTTTAGGGTGAGGGACGGGACTTTTAGATTCCAAGAGACCTCGACGGGGGTGGGATGAAACTGACCCCTTGGAGTGAATGTTCTCGGAGTACAAAGGAATGAGGTCGGGTCTCCTAGAGATGTTCGTAGAGAGTGGATTCCCAGGGGACCTGTCTTGACTCCACCCCCTCAACCATTTGGTCACAGACCTTACCTTGGGGAACGGAGGAGGGTTGGGAGGTTTAACGTGAGGAGATCCGTGGGGGCGAAAGTTACCGAAGTGTATCCTATCAGACTGCGAGTCCCAGTACATCAGAGACGGGGTGGACAGGTGGTAGGAGTGTCAGGAGGTGGTACCTGGTCACTGACAAGGGTCTCGTAGGGTACTAAGAGAGTGTGGGGTTCCGAAGCGAGGACGTCAAGGGAGGTGGACCTTACGGGAAGGGGTGAAGGAACGGAACAGGAGACAGTTGAATTAAGTTTACAGGAAGAATGGACCCGGGACGGGACTACCTGGGTCCTTGACCGAAGAAGAAGACACACTATCGTACAAGAAACGAAAAATAGTGTCGTAGTCTAAATAAATAACACTGACGAAGATGAGTGGCAAAAAGGGTCCACGTGGACCGACCGCAGATCATCCGTGAAACACACACACACACTTTCGTACTAGTCCACACACCTACATGTTCACTACCACACATACCCTCCTCCCGGCACCGTCCCGACAAAAGGACGACACTGTTAAAGAGGACGACTACTGAGTCAGGGGTCCCGGAGCCCTCCGCGACTCTTCGAAGACAGTTCCCCGTCACCGAAAAGGGGAAAGCGAATTTACTCTATACTTATTAACTAAACCGAGGACTTATTAATTAGTCTATAAGTTATTCCTTTCATTAACAAACGATGTAGGGGGTACCTACCAGCCCGAGTCGGCGGCGGGGTGAACCCCACCCTCCGACCATCCCTCGATACCCGAGTATTCCTCAGGTCACAGTCGACCCCCTCCAGTGGAACAGGTCGGGAAGACCGTGAGGACAGACCGAGTGACAGGGGGCCCTCCGGTGACGGACAGAGGTACACGGTCGGTTCCGGACCCAGAAGACAGGAGAGTGGGTTCACAGGCTACCAGGGACACGGAGGGTCGAGACATCCCCCGGGGG
This sequence comes from Capra ibex, assembly GCA_006410555.1. Lineage (NCBI taxonomy): Eukaryota > Metazoa > Chordata > Mammalia > Artiodactyla > Bovidae > Capra > Capra ibex. The sequence continues at coordinate 51,369,148 of SJYO01045292.1, read as the reverse complement.
AGTGACCTACCAGAAGGAAGACCTACGGTGGGGGAGGTTACCTACGAGACCGGACCCCCGACCGGTTCCCCTGACACCTTTCCAGAGTACAAGAGTGACGATGGGGAGGAAGTGGAAGTATGGTGACGTTCGGACACACCGTGACGGGTGAAAGACACGGCACCCCGGTCCACCCCTATGCGACCACCACTTACTTCGTGCCGAGACACGGCACCTCTTCGGTCCTCCTCCTAGAGACTCACCCCCAGAGTACGCGAAGGAGCCCGAACGGGAAGAAGGTCTCTCGACAGAAGAAGATCCAGGGGGCACCCTGGGAACATGGGCGGAGAATCCCTGGGGCTGGACGACTGGGGAACGGGGACGAAGCTCCTTACCGAGGGGAATACCGACGTCGGTTAACAGTACCGGAACCTGTGAGGTCCCGAGAGACTTGTTAAATCCCCACGGGACCCCGGGGTCCAGACAGGAGTCGCCCCACTCAGGGGAACCCTAAAATACTCAACGTTCATCAACGTGTATGAAGGCACACAGTCTGGTTTGCGTGAATACGCACGGTGTGTCTGGTGGGTTGGGTGAGTTTATGTGTGTCGTCTGTGTATATGGAATGTGTTGTGTGTTTGTATGTGTAACGTGTGTGTGTTTGGGGTGGGGTGTGTCTTTGTATATGAGATGTGTAGTGGGTGTAGTGTGTTTGGTGTGTTTATGTGCAGTCTATGTGTCACATCTATGTGTGAAAACTATATGTTACATATGTGTAATGCGTTATTATGCATACGGTGTGTGTGGTACATCCGTTTACATTTGAGTGTGGTGCTCTGGATGGACCCCCATTCTTGCCCGAGTAAAAGGTGCGGAGGTTGAGAAGTTTCGGTGAAGGGGTTGAGAAACGTCGGTAAAGGGGTCCGTCTGTTCCGGTCCACGACCCCAGTAACGAGACCCTCCCCGGACTCTTACACGTAAGAGACTCGGGTTCCGTCCCTTCCGAGCCCCGATGTCTGACTCTATTTTGGTCACACACCCTGACTGTAAGTGTACGATAACTATGTCCGTATTTTATCCATTGAGTATTCTTGTTGGCATATCGCGTCCCCCTGAGGTAGGTCACTAATCGCCACTGGATTTACCCTTCCTTTAGGGCTTTCTCCCCTGTGTACATATGCACACCGACTAAGAGAAACGACATGTCGTCTTTGATTGTGTTGGAACATTTCGTTGATACGACGACGACGACGATTCAGTGAAGTCAGCACAGGCTGAGACACACTGGGGTATCTGTCGTCGGTAGTCTTAGGGGGACCCTAAGAGGTCCGTTCTTGAGACCTCACCCAACGGTAAAGGAAGAGGTTACGTCCTTTCACTTTTCACTTTCACTTCAGCGAGTCAGCATAGGTTGAGAATCGCTGGGGTACCTGACGTCGGGTGGTCCGAGGAAACAGGTACCCTAAAAGGTCCGTTCTCATGACCTCACCCCACGGTAACGGAAGAGGTTGACTTTTTTTTGGGTCACACGCCTCACCTCGGGTCGAGTCGATTCTTCCCTTCCCTTGGAGTCATTCGCCTCTTTTTCTCGGACTCCCCAAAGTCACACATATACACAGACACACACATCTCGACACACATACAGAGGTGTACACACGTGTGACCCAGAGAACTCACCCCCTCGTCGGGTCGTCGGGGAACAAGTGGAGGGTCTCCGGAGCGGAGAGGGTAACGAGAGACTAGACACACAGAGGAAGTCCCGTCTCAACGTTTCGGTGACGGCAGTGGGACCCTCTGGGGACCCACAGGGGGGTTTTCATGGACCTAACACGGACGAGCAGGTCGGAACGTTTCGTGTGTGTGTCTACCGGCACAGTCCTCCGAGTACCACCCACCCACCGACCCCGACCCGTAGTCTACGACCGACCTCCACCTCGCCGTCGACCAACCTGCCGACCCTTAAACGTACCTACGATGACTGGTTTCCGGGAACCCGACACGGGACGGGTTTAGTGAGTCACAGACATAATCTAACACTACCCCTGGAGTGTTCCACTGACAGTTAACTTTTACCGTGTCAAACTGGTTACTATTTTGAGTCGTATGTATTAGTCCCTAAACAGGAGAGTTGGTCGGTGGTCCTCACAGGGCCTTATTTTCTTTTTGGTTTAAAGTCCCATTGGAAATCGGGATTAAATCCATACCGTCCACAGGGGGTCGAAGGGGGTTTTGGACGGTGATACCCTGTCTCAGGACCTGTTTCTTAGAAGGAACCGTCTTCGAGGAACCTTCAGGAGTTGCAGTCGAGAATAGGGTCGGGTCCGAGAAAAGTACTCGCTACCATCAGACAGATCGACTTGTTTCGTGACCTATAAACTCCGTGAACCAAATAGATACTTTCTCCTTACCCCCACCCACCAGTCCGCCCAGACCACCTACGACTCTAGACTAAGATGACTCCTACGATAAATACAGAACGAGACATAGGGACCCGGCTGGTCTCAGGTGGACACCGACGTCCATCAAGGAAACAGGGAATTCGGGAGACAGAGAGGAAAAGATCCAAACCCCGAGAGGGACCAGGGGGTCCTTGGACGGGTCGGAACCTATCTTCCAAGGTCTCTACACGAGTTACTGTAAAACCCCCGCACCAAAAAGAAATAGTGAACACGAAAGAACCAAGTGGTTTATTTGGTGGAGCACCACATAGGAACTGACCCCCTGAGGCAAATACCCTTGGGTCAGATTCTGTCCAGAATGTACGAGGTCCCGACTCCCCTCCTCTCTCCCCCAGGACTCGGATAGGGAGTGCGGAGGAACTGGAGGGGAGAAACACAATGAAGACTCTCAAGTTTAAGATCCGCAGGACGAAGACTGGGGTCCGTATTATAGTTATGGGTCTCTCATCTTGCGAAAACGTAGACTCGAGACAGGGGTAGTCCTCTTGTTTTTAGAAAACGATCTGAAACTCAGAGGTTAAAACTAAACTTTCTTCTGTCAGTCACCTCGATTTTATCAGACGTAAGGGGTTCCACTGGTGAAGAGGATCCGAACAAGAGTAGGTTCACAGTTATCATTGTATAGAGTTTCCAGGTTCAAGGATCCCCCCGAAAATTTTGGGAAAGTTGTTAAAATTGTTGGGTACAGACCGACAGGGGAGACTAAGGTCGACTTTAGTGACCTTTCAGAGTCACAAGTGAACACGACTACCGACCATGGAAAGTGACGGGCGCCACCACGACGGAAAAACAATCCTAACAATGTACACGGACACTTCAAGTGTGCGACGAGTTGAGGTCCCTCCCGGTGAATGTACCTTACACTGTACTTACTGTTGGGGATCTGAACGTGTCACGTGTCGGACTTGTTGACATGTGTTGTGGGGGACGAGACCTTTTGTCGTCCGACGAACTGACACGAGAGACCGAGGACAGACATGAGATGAATACGGACCTAAGGACAAGACCGTACCGAGGCCTGTTCTCTTCTGTCGTCAATGTAAGACTACTGTCCTGAACCAGTTTTAGGAGGGGGCTTCGAATCTCAGGCTTCGTAAACGACAACGATTCATGTCCTCCAACCTCCTAGTCTCCTTCGTCCCTGATCTCTCACTAGTCTTCTCCTGTAGTTCTTCCGTAGGGGTCGGGGAGCTGGGACTCGAGTCCGTTGTAAAAAATCGTGACTGGAAAGTCTCCGGAGAGTGGACGGGTCTCGTCGGAGTCTGGAAACTAGGGTGAAGACTTCGGACCCCAACAGGGACCGAGAGACTGAGAGGAACCTAGGACGGACCGGAAAATGACTAAACGGTTCTTGTCCTCCGGGAACCTTTGTAAATCGTCTTTTAGGCCGACGACCTTGTAAGGTCTTCACTTCCTACGGCTTTTTCCGCCTACCGTCGTAACTTTAGTCGGTCTCCTTGACGGTGGGTCCTGGATTCGAGACCCAATAAATACGTGCAAGTCTTTACCGAAGAACGTAGGCCCGCGTTAGGTTACTACACAGTCACGTCGGAGGGGTACGGGGGACCGGGACGGGACGGAGACTATTGTAAATGTCCTTTAGATAACGTGACTGGTAATTTAGGCTCCGGCGGGGCTCGCTAGCGAAGTTACCCCGCGACTGCCGGCTCTCAATTATTATTGCGTCTGCGATTGGACAAATAACTAAACGAAAAACAAGGGAAGTAGGAGCGAGTGAGGAAGAGGGAGAGGCTCCTCTTTAGAACCTTAGTCATTAGTCCCCTGTCGGAGCGGGGGAGGTCAAGGGTCGGTACAGTAGGACGAATTTGAGAGGCTCTATTTACTCGGGATGGAGGGACCGGGGACGGTCGGTGAGTGAGAGGTCAATGAGTCGTGTTCTACGGCGTAGACAGTGACCTCGGTCGTCTGTCCTTTTTTTGTAATTGTGTCTGTACTTTTCGAAAATTGAACCTGTTCTTCTCGTGTCGTTTCAAAATATAAATCGGGGAGGTCGTTTCCGGTCCCAGGTAGGTAATCCCACCGAACAGTCCGGACCCCTGGTGCCTGGTGTGTAGCCGGGTCCTACTGGTGGTGGAATAGGAACCCCCGACTCCTTTCCCAGATACACCCCCCGGAGACAAAGACCCAATTTTATCTCTAAAAATTGGAGGCAAATTTCTAAAATTCTACGGCAGAGTGCATTTTGACTGGGCAAAACACCGGTGTCTCAACGGTTGTAGGTGTTTATTCTACTTAGAAAAATACCTTTGGACTTCTCGATTGTTCCTTTCCGAACGAAGAGTGCTCCGCTTTGCATTCGGAAGGGTTCCTTTCCCCCCGTGAGAACAAATAGAAGACGAGTTCTCAGTTAGTAGAGTCCGACGCCCAAGGACTGGAGGGGAGGGGAGGAGGGAGAAGAGGGGTAGGGAAAAAAGGAAGAAGCGAGACAGAGGGAGAGAAGTGTTTGGTGGAGGGTTGAGAGACTTTGACTCGGGAACGACCGAGAACGGTGAAGAGTGGAAGAGGACTTAAATAGAAGAGAAAGGAGTTCTTGCCTAAAAATCTTTATTTCTTTATTGCACAAAGACTCGTGAAAACCTAGGGGGTGGGGAGTACGAAAAGGAGTCCCCCGTGTCCGACTCAAGGGGAGGCGTTCCACCCTACCTTTCCGTCACTCACACGTAGATACTTATATATTCGAGTACGTGTGTGTGTGTGTGTGTGTGTGTGTGTGTCACGTAATACCGACGTCCTGTCCTCGTTGACGTTACTGAAACACCTTCTCTGTGGAGCTTGCACAGAACCTCCTTTGTTTCGGTAGAAAACTCGTCATAAACCCTCCTCGTATCCCTTCCCAACCCTACCTCCGACGTCCGACCTGGGTGCCGGTCCTGGTTCCAGTCCCGTCACTAGAACCACATAGACTCCCCCTCCTCCATCGGTTCAACCCTTCTCCTGAGGACCCCTTGGTTCGTCCGTGACCACCCACCCCCTTCAGAGGCTTACTATTAAATCGGACCCCAAGAGGGTTTCGTCCTGAACCTTCTTCCACAGTCCCCGTTCACCAATGGAACCCTCCACTCGGGTTCCCAGGGCCGGTCATCAACTCGTACTCGATTCCTTCCTTTCCTCCGGATATGTCCCACACAATGACTCGTCTCACAACGAAACCCGTCGACTCCGTGGTAGGACGAACCTTGGAGACCTTCTAGTGCACCCTGTAGTGGGGTCAACGGGACGGGGTGAGGGGGTGGTGGCCCACCCTCCTTCGACCTCGTAAATCAGTGGGTAGAGGAAGTAGTGACACCTCCCGATGGAACCCCACCCTCCTCGACACAGACCAGGTGGGATGGACCCCGACCCCAGGAGTCCCCGGTCTCTTCCATAAGGTCTTTTCGCAGAGATCAAGATGTCATCCTTTGAAGGTTACAAATGTCTGCACCCATTACATGGTTGTTATGGACGATCTCTGAGGGTTGGTAACCATGTTGGAGGGGTAGGTTGCCATGTTGGAGGGGTAGGTAGTCATGTGCACAGGAAGTAAGTAGGTGGTCGACCTGAGGACTTCTTAGACTTCGTCCCTATCAAAGACCCTACTTGAACATTGACTCACTCTCTAATACAATTATAAAGAAAAAGAGAGGATCCCACTTCAGTATCAGTAGAAAAAAAAATCACAAAAAAAAAAAACACACACACACACACACTAATACTAAAAAAAACCGACGTGACACACCGTACGTCCCAGTATCAAGGGGCTGGTCCCTAACTTGGACACAGGGGGTGTGACCCTCATTAGTCAGACTCGGCGACCTGGTGGTCCCTTCAAGGAGTAGAAACACAGCATAATGTCCCAGATCCAGGAGTTTTTTTACAACGTACGATGAAACAGTAATAATAAAAACATGACTAGAGGAAAGAGATCCTCAAAATCTCGAACACTTCCCGTCCCTCCCTTGGGACCAGTCAAGGACGAAGGTCTCGGCTCATACCCCGACACATCTCTAGTCCACAAGACCCTCTCAAATAGTCTTCTTCCTTTTTGTAGGTCCTGAAAGGACCCTGAACCGCTCACCCGGTTTATCTGTCTAGGACACCTAGGAGCGGGCGCCCATATCCTTCCTCCGACAGAGTCGGGTCCACTCGTTCCCAGGACAGAGTCCGATACCCCTTCCCTGAGACCCATCTCACCTTCCCGTTTATCACCCACATGTCTCCACGGTCCCGTTTCCACTCGGTCTGGGTGATCTTCGTGACAGGCATCTCGGGGTCGTCTTCCTTGGTCTTCGGGTCGACGTCCATCTCTACCTCAAGGACCCCCGTCCTCCAGTCGGCACCAGTCGTCGTCGAGGAAAGACGGGTAGAGAGACCAAAGGGAGGAGGAAAGTAGATCGGAGTCCCAGGGTCGGTCTGGACCCTCCTAGGCTCTCGAAGACCCAGTCGAGACTGGCCTCGGATCACAAAAATTGTGACCGTGTTCCTGAGGTTCAAACCTCTACCCTGGAGGCAGGAGTCGCGTCGGTAAGAAAAGACCACACGTGTCGGCAAGGAAGAGTCGTCGACGCGTTTGAGGGGTCCGAGGAGACGGTGGGGGATTGGGGGTGGGGTACTCTCCTTCCTCGGGTCTCAGTTTCCTTTTCGGAGGGGGGAAAAGTGTCGAGTCCATTCTACTTCCCTTCGGTATCAGAGGTCTTGGGGAACCCAGGACACTGTCGGAAAGGACGACCCAGGTTTGAACCGAGTCAAAGAGTTTCCATGAACTAAAAAGTCCTACCGACCCTGCCCCCAGACACCACCGACCCTTGGCAGATGTCCCCGTCCCGTCCCGTCTAAGGATCGCTATACTCACAACCCCGTCCTCCACAGACGGGTGGGACCTCCGTCCCCATAGTCCAGTGGGAACGGTCTACTCCACTCAGGAACCGACGGCTTGTCCTGGACTATCGAGAGCGAGAGACACACCGCTATTTCCGGGTCTCTTTGGGTCGGCGACGTCTGACCGCAGAGGACATCGTCGGTGTCGACGACTTAGACGACAAAGACTCTTTCACTTTAAGGTCAGGGAGGTGGGAGGGGAGTGGGCGACCCGACCGTCCCGGGTACGTCTCCCGCAGTCGGTTGGAGGGTCCGGAGAATCCTCTTTTACTCGTAAGAAAACCTCCGTCTCTGACCTAGAGGTGACTTGTCCCGGGTAGACGCCTGCATCAGATCCGGGGAGACCTGGAACCCCACTCCCTTCGACGCCTGGCGAAGAGGCAGACGGGTCGGGGACCGGACTACTACATCCCCGTCGTCCACCTCCCCGGTCTCCCCTACGCCAACCACGGTACGGGAGATTCCTGTCACTACGGTGGCGGGAAGGGAGGGGAGAGTGGAAATAGGATTTCTCTTCTGGTCACAGTGTATCCCTTCCCAGTTTTGTGTCTCCTTTGCCCGGTCTCCGGACTTCCTTCTCTCGTCCCCTCCCTCCTTTTCTCAGGTGCGTCCACTGTTCAACTGCCCCGAAGACCACTTAAAGTCACAATCCCCAACTACCCTTTGAGACCCCAGAACGGTCCCAGACGGTACACGGAGAAGTTTAGACAAAGGAAAGAGAGGATCTAAGTGTCGAAAGAAACGGTAGTCCACCCGACACCAGTCGAAGGGACCACCGAGTCGACCATTTCTTGGACGGACGGTCACGTCTTCTGAGTTCTCGATACCCAAGCTAGGACCCCAACCCTTCTAGGGAACTTCCTCCTTTACCGTTGGGTGAGGCCATAAAAACGGACCTTTTAGGGTACCCGTCTCCTCGGACAACCCAATGTCTGACACCCCAGACGTGTGTGTGTGTCCGACAACAGACCAAGACCGACTATTTTATGTCCACCGGCACGTCTATAGAGAAACTCTACAGGAAGTCTACATGTAGGTCTTCACCCTAACGACCTAGTGTGCCATCAAGACAAAAAGTCAAAGACTCCTGGGAGATATGACAAAAGGTATCACCGGCGTGTTCTACTGTACTTTCTCGTACGAGCCTTAACGGGTCGTGTTCTAAACCGTGAATCGTCCCGAGGTATATAAAAAAGGGCATCGACGTCTGAGAACAGAAGTCCCTCCCTCTCCTACTCCTCTACGAGACTCGTCTCTTTCGGTGTCGGTCCGTCTCCTTCCTTCTCGGGTCCCACGACACCCCGGGTACGGACAGCCGACGCACGCACCCGTGAGTCAGCAAAGTCGACAGACTGAGAAACGTTGGGACACCTGACATCGGGCGGCCCGAGGAGACAGGTACCCTAAGAGGTCCGTGCTTATGACCTCACCCAACGGTACGGAGGGGGCCCCCCAGAAGGGTTGGGTCCCTAGCTTGGACGCAGAGAAAGCAGCTGACGTAGTGTCCGCCTAAGAAATGACTACTCGGTGGCCCCTTCGGACGGACAACTGACCCCTCCGTCTTTTCGTCGGGACGTATGGACCTCAGGGGTCTATCAAGAGAAAGAACTAGAGTTTTTAAAATCTCTTTTGGAGGGGAGGGAACACGAGACCCATCTTGTGAACAGAAACCTTCTCTTCTATATTCACCATATGACAATATAAGGTAGCAATCATAAGTAGAGAATTAAGAGAGATAGAACAAAGTCGTCGACCTTTATCTTAAATTTTTGATCGAAACATTCTATTCGAAAGAAGAGCGAGTCAATCCCCAGGTCTCGACGGTCACCACGTACATTTCTACAAACGGATAAGTAAGAGCACTCGGGACCCTACTACCCATACTTCACCGGTGACCCTTCTTTCGTTCCCAGGGGTACACAGGGACGACGAGGGTGCGTGGAAGTTTCCCTCAGCTTTCACTACCCGACTTAATGGAGACGGGAACGGAAAATTTTATAGTTCAAAAACCGTCCCTCAGAATTTCAACAAGGATTATAAAACCCAAAGTGTCTGATCCTTTACAATTTTTCTTATCAAACCTCTCGATAAGAAAAATTGTCGTGTTCCGACTGTTGAAAAATAAAACGGCTCATTTCTGCATCTCTTTTCTCTTCCGTTTGGTAGAAAGACTTTTTAGTAAAATTGTAGGGAACAGGTATCCTTCCCGAAAAAAAAAAAAAACAAATTTTAAAAGAAGTAAAACATAACTCAATATTGACTAATTGTTACAACACTATCAAAGTTCACTTGTTGTTTCCCTAAATCGGTAGGTATTTGTCCATAGGTAAGAGACGGTTTGAAGAAAGTCCTTCCCGTACTAAAACTTTATTTCTTGTNTTTTTCTTATCAAACCTCTCGATAAGAAAAATTGTCGTGTTCCGACCGTTGAAAAATAAAACGGTTCATTTCTGCATCTCTTTTCTCTTCCGTTTGGTAGAAAGACTTTTTAGTAAAATTGTAGGGAACAGGTATCCTTCCCGAAAAAAAAAAACAAATTTTAAACGAAGTAAAACATAACTCAATATTGACTAATTGTTACAACACTATCAAAGTTCACTTGTTGTTTCCCTAAATCGGTAGGTATTTGTCCATAGGTAAGAGACGGTTTGAAGAAAGTCCTTCCCGTACTAAAACTTTATTTCTTGTCAGGTAGGATTCTTTTCGTCAACTTTTAATACAGACCTATATTTTATACTCCGTGTAAAATAACACCTTTTCACTGTTACAGTAGTGTACGATCGTCATCAAACAGTGTCTGTAAGTCCACGGTGCTACAGAGTCGATTCCGAAACCGCGATCCTTCTTCAGCACGGAAGTTTTGTATAAACTCGTAGAATAAACGAAACACCGGAATCCCTTCGATTCACTGAAACAACTCTGAATGTGAAGAGAGGACATTTTACCTCTTTTATTCTGATGAACGACAATTTTCCTGACTGACCCAATTGTGTCCCTTCACGGGTCCTACCAGGGGGTGTATTCTAACGATTATTCTAACAACAATAAGTCAACGAGTCAGTACAGGTTGAGAAACGTTGGGGTACCTGACGTCGTGTGGTCCGAAGGGACAGGAAGTGACAGAGGACCTCGAATAAGTTTGAGTACAGGTAACTCAGCCACTATGGTAGGTTGGTAGAGTGGGAGACAGTAGGAGAGGAGGAGGAGGATAGAAAGGGTCGTAGTTCCAGAAAAGATTACTCAGTCAAGAAGCTTAGTCCACCGGTTTTATAACCTCGGAGTCGAAATCGTAGTCAGGAAGGTTACTTATAAGTCCTAAATAAAGGAAACCCTAACTGACCAAACTATAAGAACATCAGGTTCCCTGAGAGTTCTCAGAAGAGGTTGTGGCGTCAAGTTTTCGTAATTAAGAAACCACGAGTCGGAAGAAATACCAGGTCGAGAACCGAAGGGAACACCGAGTCGACCATTTCTTAGGTGGACGTTACTGCCTCTGGACCCAAGCTAGGGACCCAACCCTTCCAGGGGACCTCTTCCCTTTCCGATGGGTGAGGTCATAAGACCGGACGTTTTAAGGTTCCTGACATATTAGGTACCCCAGTGTTTCTCAGTCTGTGTTGACTCGTTGAAAGTGAATTGAAGTGAGTGGAAGTATGTACTGATGACCTTTTTGGTATCGAAACCGATGTGCATTCTATTAGTGACTCAATTAGGGGACATAAATAAATAAATAAAACCCTTTTCTTTAATTATCTTTACACACACTCCTACGTTCCTTTACCTCTATGGTATCAACACCGGAGACCCTAAGACCCAAGGAAGTCTAAAGAATCATTCTGGAACCCCGAAGTCCCTTACATGTGGTAAGAGGTAGCCCGTAGACCCTCCTCCTCCCATAGACCACCACCCTCGTCTCCAAGGACCCGAAGACGAACAGTAAAGTGCCTCCCCGTAAATATTCACCCTATGTCCTCACGTGGTGAGTTTACAGAGGTCCCTAGAACAGGGTCCATCGAAGAAAGACAAGGTAGGAGAGAGGACGCGAAAATACGAGATAGACTACCGGATAACTTGTGTAGGTGAACCCATGGAGTGTCTATGGAGTTTCGTCACAGCGGAGGGAGATTCGGACGAAGAGAAGGAGACAAGTAGGTTATCGTTTGCTATGGTCGTGGGCGAACGAGAGAATTCAGTCCTTGAGAGAGGAAGAGGTGTAGGCCGAAAAGGTAGTAGGGATAGAAAGGAGATGGTTCAGGTGAGCCCGTATTCAAGGAGTCAGAGATCCCTTTTTTCGGTCGAACTAAACATCGTAAAAAGGTTAAGGTATCACACTTGTACCAGTCAGAGTTCGATGGTTCTACCCCGGACTTCACCATAACCCTTCTCTATGTGTGTTAACCGAGGTGCCGTGAATACCAGGACCAAGTCGTGACCAAACAGATGAACTTTACGAACATAAGTAGGATATAAATGACTTACTCATGTACTTGGTCCCTAAGCTTAGGTTCAGAAACGAGACTGGACGGAGGATCCGTCGCGGAACTTAGTTTCAACGTTTGTTAAGACGTTAGAGACCTAAAATGGCATAAAGAGTGACTTATAACTCATCTACCTTGACGAAAGTGAAACAGGGGAATTTTCGGTAGAAAGGAGAAGGGGAGACGTGGCATAATTTCGATGCAGAACTCCAACGAAGGTCTTAATTTCCTCTGTCATTAACACTTTCGTGGATCACTGATCATCTACGAGGGGGTTTGGTCGAGAAGGGAGGGAAGGAAACCGTCTTTGCGATCGACGCGAAAGTCGTTTCTTTCGGACAAATTACAGGAGACCCTCTTTGCGGAGAAACGAGGACCGAAACTTTAGGGACCACGGGTGTTGAATTATCTGAATGTTAACCAATTAAAAGAGAACTGTAACTAGTCGTTGCCCAGTGTAGACCGTGAACGGCCAGGTCGGGACCTAACCCCCTCGGCACTCTACGGACCGGACGAAGGGATTGGTCTTTAAGTTATTGAAAAAGTATATTTAACAGGCATTCTCTTTTGAAGAACAAAAGCCGTCAACGGCGACAAAGTCGTAAAAAGACATGTTCTACTTTTTGAAAACGTAACTCGTTTTATGTCTAAATACCAGTTATTTCACTTCAAATTGTCAAATATCCCCGGTATGAAAGAAAGAATTTTTGACTATAATTTTCGGTAAAAAGGGTCAGAAACATTTCTACCGAGAAGATAGTTAGTCCTAGGACCAAACAAATTTACTACCCTCTTAATCCTTTTTGAGAGAGTAGTCTCCCGGAGGCTTATATGAGAGTAGTAGGGAAGACCAGGACCTCGAAACTGCTGTTGTCCCCAATAAAGAACTTTGACCTCTACCAACTCAAGTTCTATCTTTCAACAAACCTCTGTCGTCGCTCACACGGCTTGGAGTCTACCCCGAACTTCTCGTTCACTCGCGTCTTATAAGAAGAACATGGGTTCTAGACAAATCATGAAAAGTAAATAAGTCGTTCATAAGTGACCCATAGATGACACATAACCTCAGTCTCGATTCGTACGTATACTGTCTGCATTTAGTGTAGTCGAAGGACGGACGTCCCATGGGTGGCGACTCCTTAACTCAGTTTGTTTGTCGCTGTTACTTCAGTCCTTACCATAATACCCTTACGACTCCTTGGTGTGAAACGGGTCTGACTCCCGTAGACACTTCTGAAGGACCTCCTCCACTGCGGACTTGAGTCAAGACTTCTACTCGCTCCCTTCACCGGTCCTTCCCTTCGTGTCTGACCCTTCTTCCTCATCGTCCCACCCTATTCTCGTTCAGGGGAAGGATCCCAGCAGAAAGAGGTCCCACCTAACCCTTTTGTCCACAAACAGAGGGTCGACGAGAAAAATTTTTCATAAAATAAATAAATAGCCCAACACGACCCAGAGTCAACGTCTTATTCCCGAGAAACTAGAAACAACAACATACGTCCTAGAAATCTTGACAAACCACCGTGGTACGCCCTAGGAATCAACACCGAACACTTGAGAATCAACACCATACACTATATATCAGGGGACCGATCCTTAACTTGGGTCCGGAGGACGTGACCCTCGGGCCTCAGAATCGGTAGTCTGGTGGTCCCTTCAGGGTAGCGTCGACGAGAACTTGGAGAGGAGTCAAAGGTCGAGGGACGGGTCACGAGAACGACCGACAAGGGTCACGGTGGTACCTGGGGACGAGTGGGGTGTCAGGACCCTCCAGACCGGGGGAACTGTACTCCGACGACGACCCTCCATAGTACTACTCAACTCGTACGAAGGGAAGGGGAGGGGGTGGAGGGGTAGGAGTGGTACGTTCCACCAATCTTACACTGTCTGCACTAAAGTCACACCTACCATCGACTATCGTTACTGTTACGTCCTCCTTTATAAGTTTTGAGGTATTCCATACTGACAAGACCCTCAGGGTCTTTCTTATTGGTATTTTCTCTATGAGACTTCCCCAAAACCTCGGAACGGGGGAAAGAAGTCGAGACAAAAAGGAAGAGAGAACCTCTTTCCTGACAAGAGAAATGAGAAGATACCTCGGGTCATAGTCGATGAGAGGTACATGTCCGCTGGGGTGAGGATACTGGACATCCCCAACTAAGGGAAAAGGGGGTAACGTCAACCTTAGGGGTGGGTGTTTTGTGAGTAAATGGGTTTGTGTAGTAAGAGTCTCGGCGTCAGTCGATCAAAAGGGGAGTGACATCGGGTAAGACGAGTCGAACAGACTGAGTGTTCCCCCTGTCAGGAACTGTAACTTTACGTCTACAGATGTCGAAGAGAACCAAGAAGACGAGAACCAGATGGGTCCCGAATAGTCCTGGTGGGGGGCGAGGGGGGGTGGGGACGGCGGGGCGGCGGGGTTTACCTCCGGGACAACCACCGACGGAGAATTGACGTGATTCTGTCTCCGGTTTTGAGACTTTACTAGTAAATAAAAATTCTAGTCAATTTTAAGAATCTGTTCTGGACTGAGACTGGGGGTTCGACTTTTTTGAGTATCTACGACCACCTTACCCTCCTTCCAAAAGGATAGGGTTTCTCCGATCTCGTCCCGACAGATTACCTATGTCTTAGTCTCGGTGGACACATTGCTTTTAAAAAGAACGTCGGTGTAAATTTTTCATTTTTCTTTGTCTACTTTGCTTGACTAGGGTCTAATTGTCCTTACTTGGTTTTAGAATATTAAACTAGTACCCTAGTCAAGGTCGAATAGTCACTCTATAAAGTGTAGGAAAGAAAAGTAAGATCAACAAGTTTTAGACCATATACACATAAATGCGTATATCGCGGAGAGGTCAACCTAATCCGTGTAAGGATTCACCGGCTGTCGGTTACACACTGACTTTCTTACATCTCACGTTTACACACATATCCACACAAACACATCCACCTCTCTCTCTCTTTGTACATCTCTACTCCCAAGTCTCGTTATATCCTCGGTCGCCTTCTCGTTCTTCTGTTCTTCTCAAATCCGACACCCTTCCGTGCGTGTGACATAGGACTTCTGTTCCCCCGTCTGTTCCTTCCCCAAAATTTGTCTCCTCTCAACACTAGTCTAAATACAAAATCTTTCTAGGAGACTTACCCGTCTCTCTTCAATAAGCTCACTCGTTCTTTCGAACTTCTTTCTGAATTGATCTCAACGAAGGACCACTATGTCACCCCAAATTTCAACGCCCCACCCCCCACTACCTATACCTCCCTCCACCTACCTAAGATCTGACCACTTCGTCCATGTCGGGTGTCCTGAACATCCTACACCCCTACTCCTCCTCGGTCCCCAGTTCCCACGACACAGAGTGGGACAGGTTTACCCATCTACGGGACGGTAAATGTTTTGTGTCTCCTGTCTCCTACGGGTCCAAACTCCCACCAAGTCCTATACACTCAAACTCACAGGACACCTGTAAACTCGTCTCCTTACCTACCCACTCAGACCGTGAGTTCTCTCTCCCCACCCGACCTCCACCTCCAACCCCTACGTAACTACTCATTACCTCCTCGGGTCACTACGGAGACCGACATCATCTGGACAGAGTCTAAAAATTGAGGGTTCAGACAGAACTTCTAACCATCCCTCCCATGTACACGCAACATATCATGTCTCGAGACACGTACCTTCGACAGTCTGCTAGTACGACCAACCCACCCTAGGGTAGGGTACACGGGAAGATCTGAAACGAAAGTGGGTCGGACCGGTAAATCGTTTCCAAATTCTGTCCACCAGTAGACCCCCTTTGACTTTGAACTTTGGCTCCCTGATTTCGAGACGGTGACAGAAACTTCGGTCGAGCCACCGAGTGGGTAGTAGTTGGGAATGGAGGACCCGATAGAGACTGAAGGGTGGGTGAAAAGCACGAATAATGAAGATTTAAGAACCACAATCGCTATCAGACGACGTGACGGGTCTGAGGGACGAGTCCTGGTTACCTGACTAAAGACAGGGGAGTTTGGGACGACCTCTTCAACAGTCGACTATTAACCGACATTCAACATTCAACAAAAGTCCTAACTGGACCGACTCCTCACAACGGAGTAAGTTCCAATGTGTAGGGGACGGGTATGGGGGAACGGGGCGGTCCCCGTCGGGTGTAGGTCACTGACAAGTCACACCCCTATTTCCTCACCAGGGAAACGGGGTTGAGTTTTGTTGAGACTTCTCATTAGGATCGAAGTCTCCGGGGGATCCCAGTTGACTCTCACACAACAACCCCACGTAACATCGGTCAAAGAGGGAGACGGGTGAGGTCGGTGGAAGGAAAGAGGTGCCCGTGACCGGGGTGACCGGCGTTCACAGGAGTGATTATTTAGAGGACGCACGATCAGTGGTGGGCTGGGCACAGACGGAGGGCCTCTGAGTCGGGGACTGGGAACCGAAACAGTAATCAAGGTCGGTACTTTAGTGTCGGGGTTTTCGTCAACACAGAGAGAGAGAGTTAGAGAGATTGTGTGTGTGTGCGTGTACGTGTGTGTGTGCGTGTACGTGTGCGTGTGCGTCTCCGTGTGTGTGTCCGTGTGTGTGTCCGAATTCGTAACTGAGTAGACCGGAGACACAGAATAAAGGACTGTAGGATGGTAGCGTGAAATAAGAATTTATGTAGAAAAACACGGGACGGAGGGTGGTGTAGAGGAAGGGTAGGGAGAGAGGAAGGTGTACTCATTCGGGGCTGGGGTATTGTTTTGTTGAGGATTGGAGGTCCGAAAAGGGGAAGAGGTTCAACAGACGGGGGACCTGAACCGTGGTCGTCTATCTCCGCTATGGAGTAGGGGTTGTGAGTAGAAGGGTGAGTCGTGTCGAGGGAGGTCCAGGGGTCTCGGTCACTCCACCTCTCCCGTAAACTCCCGACACAGGGACATCAGGGAGCTCGGTCCGGAGCCCCCGACCCGATTCTAAAGACGTTCCTAGAACCTTAGCCTTCTCGGATTCAGCATCGAGTGCAGGGGTGGCTTGTTACTCCGAACTACTTGCCCCACACGACACGTTAACGACTACTTATAGTTTGACTAAGGATCCTGAGAGGCTCGACACGTATACACTGTCGGTTCGACACAACAGGGCCCTCCCGAGGTCTCCCCAGGTTCAAAGGGTTGAAGGACGGGAGTTTTAACTACACATGGTTCCGTTTTTCCCTTCTTCGTTTTGGGTGTTTTGGAACAAAGGACTCCGCTTCGGACTGTAATTCTGACAGAGAAATTCTTGAACATAACGTGTGTATGTGTGTGTGAGTGTGTGTGTGTATAAAAAGTTGACGTAGAAGACTGACTGTTTCGAGAAAGAACGGTGTTCGTTGACAATATTTTAATACTGAACGCGTATATATTACAAACGCAAGTTGTTCTTTTGTCTTTACGGTGGAATAAAACACCAATGTCGACGTGTTAAGTGTAGGCCGTTCTAACTAGTATAATTCCAATACGTTAGTAGATTAACGTGTCTGTTCGGAACCCATTATTGAGGCTTACGAACGTGAAGTTAGGCGTACCGTCTCAGTAACGGCTCAGGACTAATCGCGGACCGTCGCAAGCCCGTGGTAATAAGCGAGGCCGTAACAGATTTAGAGGTAAAAGTCGGTTTCGTTAGATGGGTGATTGACTAGATACTGTTTGTCCGGGTATTGTCGTTTCGACAAACCCAACGTCTAAGTATGCATTGGGTCACGCCGAGAAACCCGACAAAGGTCGAGAAACGACGTTTCAAAGAAGTAAAAAGGGCCCTCCTTTGTCGGGAATGAGTGCAGGGAAGGGAGAAGACCAACAGTCCTCCGACTCCTAGTGACCTGTTCCTTAAACGTTTTTAGAATTGGTTTAGTTGAGGACGAGTCTAGAACCGGGGTTCCACTGAAAGCATCTCTCCGGTCACTTAAAAAACTCTAAGTGTTCACTACGTGTTGTGAGGTAAGACAAAGAAACATCGTAAATCTTATCGAACGTTGACATGGACTTATGGGATACCAGAGGTCGAAGTCCGACAGAGGTCTTACGTTAGTGAAAGTAGTAGTGTTAGTGAACCCGACGTCGGAGGTTCAGATTAAAATTAACCAAATTTACATTCACTAGTACCAGTTACCGACGGTATAATTTGTTGTGTCCGAACCTGATGGTCGAAGTACGCTCGTCCTCAGAAGACCTCCCCCTAAATCTTTCTACGGAGAATTCGGGATCTAGATTGGGAGCCTGGGGTACTAGACTAGAACGAAAGACTTTGAGCAGGATTCCCTATCGACAAACATCTTCTTCCAAGTAGCGCAACAGTACCTACCACGTCACACACATACGAGTCAGCACAGACTGAGAAGCGCTGGAGTCCTTGACATAGGACGGTCCGAGGAGACAGGTACCTCAAAAGGTCCGTTCTTAGGACCTCACCCACCGGTAAAGTAGGAGGTCCCCTAGAAGGACTGTGTCCCTAGCACCTATTATTACTTTTAATGTTTATTAGATTTACAGGTCGTTATCCCCTACTTGTTTAGTTTCACAGGTACACTACCTTGGACCCATTTATATTTCCAAAATTTTTCAAAAAAATAAGTAAAAACTAACATCACCCAGAAACAACGTCTGACGTACGAAAGAGACCAACGTTGCTCACCCTCGATGAGAAACGACGTCACACGCCCGAAGAACAACGCCACTGAAGTGAACCACGGCTCGTGTCCGAGATCCCGTGTCAAAGTCTTCCACACCGGGTGCCCGAAATCAACGAGGTGCCGTACACCCTAGAAGGACTTAGTCCCCAGCTTGGACACAGGGGACGGAACTGTCTGGCTAAGAATTGATGACCTAGTACTCCCTTCGGGGATTGACAATTTAATTTCTGTTCGTATTTGTAAACACTATCTGACAATTTACTGTTTTCTTCGGTTACTTTGACACAGCTACAATATTAGGGGTAAAATCTCTTTTAACATATACAATAGATATTACTACTCCTTTTCTTATCTTCTTTTGGATGACCACCTTAATGTACACTAAAAATATAAGAAACTACACAAAAACCTTGTAAGGTTTAGAAGATGTTAGTTATAGGTAGTAAATTAACAGTCTTTTTGTTTCACTTATGTAAAATTTTTTTCAATCGAAGACGGACAAGACTAGAATATATAATATCGGTTAATATCTATATCTTAGACCCCTGTTTCGACTAAACCTGGGAAACAGGGGTTAAAGTAACTTAATTTTAGAAGGGACCCACCGATGACTCCCGACCAAAGACGGAAATTCTCTAAGACAAAGTAACCAGGAATTCGAAGTAATTAGGTACCAAGGAAAAAACTCGTAACCCACTGGTACTTCACCAAGCTTAAGAAAAAGAGGGGAGGATCTTACCCCGTGGGACCCGTCAAATAAGTGGGTGACAGCATCAGTCACTAGTGGCTCGGAAGACCGAAACACGAACAGTAGACGAGTCCTGATCGCGACTCCGAGAAGAAGACTTGAAGCCGGTGAAACAAGACCGGTCTTCGTAAGAGAGGGTGATCTTCAGGATTTCTGAGTATCCTTTGATACTTCTTTAAATCCTTTTAGGAAGACACACACGTGACACCGTTACCGTAACGAGTCGGACCTTTGGGTGTGCCAGACAGGGGACGAGTGGAAAGGTCGAAGTGGACAGTGTAGAGAGGTGAACGTGTATGTTAAGGAACTCTAGGGGGGTTTTGGATGGAAGTCCGGAAACATGTTGGTTAAAGGAGAGGGACCTTACGAGAAAGACTCAGTTAAATGACGGAGAAAGGAGGAGTACGTAATTCTAGCTCTGACTAAAAAAAAAGTGGGGACCATACTTGTGACAACAAGAAGCCAGTGAATTCAGTACAGACTGAGAAGCGTTGGGGTACCTGACGTCGTGTGGTCCGAAGGGACAGGTAGTGATTGAAGACGAGTTTGAGTGTAGGTAACGCAGCCGCTACGGTAGGTTGATAGAGTAGGAGACAAACAGGGGAAGAGGAGGACGGGAGTTAGAAAGGGTCGTAATATACTTACGTCACCAGTACACACCTACACTCTCAACCTGACACTTCTTCCGACTCACGGGTTCTTAACTACGAAAACTTGACACCACAACCTCTTCTGAGAACTCTCAGGGAACCTGACGTTCCTCTAGGTTGGTCAGGTAAGACTTCCTCTAGTTGGGACCCTAAAGAAACCTCCCTTACTACGACTTCGACTTTGAGGTCATGAAAGCCGTGAAGTACGCTTCTCAACTGAGTAACCCTTTCTGAGACTACGACCCTCCCTAACCCCCGTCCTCCTCTTCCCCTGTTGTCTCCTACTCTACCGACCTACCGTAGTGCCTGAGCTACATACGCTCAGACTCACTTGAGGCCCTCAACCACTACCTGTCCCTCCGGACCGCACGATACTAAGTACCCCAACGTTTCTCAACCTGTGCTGACTCGCTGACTTGACTTGACTTCTGATAAGATAACAAACTCAATGAAACAACAAACCACGTTAAGTTATTTCGTGACCGCACAGAGTACGTGTCTCGATCAAAAACCACTTTGTTCAAACCTCCCTAACACCTCCTCTCTCTTGTCGTAAACGATCTAGGGACGGTACGCGACCGGCGAGAGGTACGTAGGGAGTCACGTAGTCTCCTCTGTCTGTCTGTTTGCCAGTCATGTTACGTCACACTATGTACAGGATCGACGGCACATCTGTGCTACAATGCCCTTTCCACTAAAGACGACCCTACCCCGTTCGAAGTCCCTCTTCAAACAAGGTCAACCTAGAATCTACTATTTATCGAAAGCAAATATGGTCAACGGACCGATATACTGTCACCTGGGTCGAGAAACGGAGAGGTTCGGAGTCCCTAGAAGATTCTACTAGTGTCATTGACCACAGGACCGGAGGGGAGGTCCAACAAAATTCTAACAAACTCCCACCCAGTCCCCACCACACCTTAATCACGGAGTTCTCCCGGGAAGTTGGTCACTGCCTAACAAGTCTTCACCCTTTTGAATCTCCACACACAAAATATGACCGAGGTAGTAAAGGGTGCCACCGTCGAGAGAACTGGTGTACGAGAAATGACGGTAGGAAGGGGAGGTACTGAGTGGAAGGGGAGGTGGTGACTATGAGGACTCTAGTGGAAGACGTCGACGACGACGATTCAGTGAAGTCAGCACAGGCTGAGACACGCTGGGGTATCTGCCGTCGGGTGGTCCGAGGGGCCAGGGACCCTAAGAGGTCCCTTCTTGTGACCTCACCTAACGGTAAAGGAAGAGGTTACGTACTTTTCACTTTTCACTTTCACTTCAGTAAGTCAGTACAGGTTGAGAATATCGCTGGGGTACCTGACGTCGGGTGGTCCGAGGAGGCAGACACCCTAAAAGGTCCGTTCTCTAGTGGAAGATTTGTGGGAGTTTAGGAACGGGGGGACCGACGAGGACCCCTGGGTTCGGTACTGTAGAACCTCTGTGGTCCGCAGCGAGGGGTGACAGAGGGACACTGTAGAGGACGGGGGTTGTGTGTCACAAAAAAGTACGTCCGAAGTCAAGTACCAATACGGTGTTTTTCGAAGACCTCGTATTTCGGGTGTATGTTATCCTTGGGTCTCTTGTGGATCCGAGTCGTTTTGCGTCTCTTTCCGACCTTAAATAAAATGTCACGCACACCCTCGGTAAGAGTTCCCCGACGGTGGATTACGGTTAGGTAGTGGAGGTTCTTCAGAGGTCGGCTCCGCAAACTTTCACTATCCCACCCCGTCCTTCCGACCCCCCACGCAACCCTCGGTCGAGATATCCAGGAAACAGTTAAAGAGGGAAGTGAACTCCGACTCTACTTTCCTTCCAGACCCGAGGACCAAGAAAAGGAGGACCATGGGAGGAGGGAGGGTCCGGTCGCATGGGGAGGACCCACCCCGGAAGCCCTCTTCCCCAGGTTAGACACCGGCAGTGAGAGTGAGTGCCCTTTTAACAGACGAGTCGGTGGGTGAAACCGAGGAGGGTACGTCGACCGAGAGGGTCGGTCGGTACGTAAGGGTGGACTAGGGACCCGGACCTAGAAACCTTAGTTAGTCGTAGTCGTCTCTCCGTGGCTTTCAGAGGCACCGCGGGTCGGGGGTCGGTGTCACAACCACATACAACGAAAGTCTGTTCCTTTGGCTCTACCCACTTCTTCTCCGAAAGCTCCAGGATTGGTCGACCGTTTCAGTCAGGGTCCTTTGTCGTAGGGACTCGACCCCTCCCTCGACCGTCCGGTTTGGGTCGGAGTGGAAGATGTCGGACGACTAGGTTTCGAGTAATTGATCCGTCGTCGTCCTTCAACGCCACAAGGGTGGTCGTGGTTGTAGACCCCGTCCTCCCCCCCGCCCCACCCCAGAAGTAATTTTACGTGACTGAGGTAACCGTGGTTTTATTTGCACTGTAAGTAGTCTTCGACGATTTAGATAAGTCGCGGACGAAGGAAGCCTTCACGTCCCAAGCACGGCACCCGGACCTCTCTTTTCCAGAAACGAACACGCTTTTTACTCCACCGTCGTCCTTCTACTTCTCTTCCCTCCGACCTCTTTTCCCGTCTGTCTCTGCCTTACTCGGTGTCGGGCTGAACTCTGGAGGTTACAGACACTGAGGGGCCGACTCCCCTCGATAGATAGACTTTCGTTTTTAGTTAGTACAACACCACGAAGAGGTCCTTCCTCACCCCATAGACAGTGGGTTATTCCGTTATTTTGTTTTCATTAGGGGGGGAGGTTAGATAAGTCTAATGTGGTTCAAAATTCCTCAAGGATCTTATAACGACCATACAAATGTATATAATTAAGAGTGTTATTGAACCGTTCAATGAAAAGTAGGGGTAAGATGTCTACCCTTTTGACTCCATGTCTCTCCGAGTCATCCGGTGAGTTCTCGTGGGAAGATCCCCCACCGTCGAGTACTAGATTCCAGATGGTTTGGAACCACCTCGGTGTCACCAGAGTGACCACACCAATTCTCCACTCTCGAACCTTCTTTCCTCTACCTCAAGACTCAGATATAAATGGTAAACCAAAACCTTTCAGAGACGGGGAAGAGTCCGGGGCAAAGAGGTAGACATTCTGGACTAAGGGGACACGGACACTCATAAACACGTGAGACTCAGTAGCTGACTCCTTTTTTTAGGGCTCAGTGGTAAGAGTCTGGAGAACGGACCCAAGTCCAGAGACCTCACATTATCTTCGGCTAGTGACCTGTGAATAGTCCACCTTCGTCCTAGCCCACCACCGTGGGACCGAGGGACTTAAGCTTAGAATGGAAACGACGAATGGTCACCACACAGGAACCCGTTCAATGAATCGGACAGACCCGGGAAAGTATAGTAAAAACAACAACACTCTTAATATTTAACATTACTGTCGTGTATAAATAGGTTACTAATAAATCGGAGTCCGTGACACAATTCCTGTACCTAAGTAAATTAAAAATATTGACGAAATACTTTTCAAAGGAAAGTAAGAGAGGTGAAATCTCTGTTCCTTTGACTCCGTATCTTCAATACTATAATCCACACTATATAGTGCTAAAGATCTTTTGTCTTCTTTGAGTCTTTTCCAAAATAAGGTACAAGGAAGGACTAGATACTCAACTATTAAGGATCCGTGGAGGGGTGGCACCCAGAAGGGACCTCCGAGTCAACCATTTCTGAGACAAACGTTGCACCCTCTGTACCCAAGTTAGGGACCAACCCTTCTAGGGGACGTCTTCCTTTACCGTTGGGTGAGGTCATAAGACCGGACCTCTTAAGGTACCTGTCTCCTCGGACCACCCGATGTCATGTACCCCAGTGTTCCTCAGCCTATACCGACTCACAAATTGTGAAAGTGAAAGGAGGTAGGACTTTAACTTGGTTCTTTCAGTTTATTCTTATCTCTTTTATTTCATTAAAGTGGAGTCCCTCTTTCCATAAATAAAAAGAAAAATTTCTTGTCTATGTGACGGTCTGGGTCTCAGTGGATTGTGACAGTAAAACCTCCCTGAGAAAACTCTAATGAAGGAAACCCCTTGGAGTGAACGACCCCGGTGAACCCCGGAACCCACCGCCTGCTTGGGTGGTAAACGGACTTCAATGTGCCAGGACACTCGGAATAACATTTTCGTAGACTCTCCGTCTATCGAGAACCTCTTCTCAAACCCTAAGGACGATCTTGGACTTGGTGGTTGTAGACGTCCGACGAGACACGGACTGAGACACGATCCTCACAAACGAATCCTCTAACGAAGGTTCACCACCCACAAGGACTGGGGTAAAAAGTCTCCTCCTCTGACTCCGAGATGGTATACGGTAGTAGTCGTACCTCGACTTTCCGTTCTTAAATGAGTTACTGGAACAGGAGGCATAGGACGAACGAGAGGAGGGGCGGAACAAAAGGAAAAACTGAGATTTACCAATTGTCACTCCGCTGACTTTTGTTCACGAGTCACGTTACTAGTGGTTTGTCAATCATGTATTAACGCATAAAAACATTTGTTCAAATCTCCGAAAAAGTCACTGGGGAGACACCGAAACACCAAAACGTCTATTTAAGAGAAGGGAAAATGTGAGACTAAAATTGACCCTTGGTTCCGAGACGGCGGTACCGAGAGTTTCGGGAGTCGCGATGATGACCACACACACACACACACACACACACACACACACAGGGGACGTGTGCGTGTACACGTAAGTCAGTATAACTCACACACAGGGACACACGGAGAGACACCGGTACCGTCTCAATTGCTGTGACTTTTGAGTGCCGTCTAAAACAATTCTTGAGGAACCGTTCCTCGTTCCTAAGGGGAATTCACATTCCTTCTAAAGTGGAACCGTCTTCGTTTCTTAGACCTCAAAGGTCGGGGACTGTACTGGTATCCTAGAAGTATCCCTAGTAAGTAAGTGAGTGACGTGTTTATAAATAACTCCGGGACGTACACGGTCCAAGGGACCTCTGTATCGGGATTTGCTCAGTCTAGGTCAGTGTCTGACCAGTCCTTCACAAGAGTTTGATATAAATTATAAAGTTGTTCGACGGTAGTCCGGTGGGTTCAATGGATTTTGTGAGTCGAAACGGAACCCGTCTTTAATATGGTCAAACAACCCCAGTGGGTCGACCTGTCTCTTGAGACCTCCCAACACTGATCAATCCCGACCTTTACTTACTTAATGATGAATTTTGTAAATCCCACAACAATCTGTTTGAGAACTTTACGCCCATGGAACCATCTTCCACCGTTACCCGGGTCGACAGTGGTATTTCCTAGGACTATAGGAGGAGGGGCTAGAAGGATCATAGACGAAGGGACGTCCGTAATCCACCCCCACGATCCAAAGGGGTTTACAAAGACGACGACAACAATCGTCACCTGTCACTCCCCGTCCCGGGGTTTGGCGGGACGTGAGTCTTCGGACACGGTGGTAGTTTGACGAGACGTCCGGGACCGGGGACGAAGGACGTGAGGATGACGGGACGAAGGTCTCGGCACAGGAGGGTCCGACCCCTGAGACCTAGGTCCTGTTCGACTTCAGTGACGCTAAGGAGGACGTAAATATAGACCCCGAAAACGATACAACATTTTCTCTAGGAAATTGAACGAAGTTCTTCGACTTTGGTCGAGGTCCTCTGGTCGTTCCGTCACACGACCCATGGGCAACCCCCGGCTGGTTACTTTTTCAGGACTCCCACCCCCGAACCCGACCCACAGAGTGCATTCTTCTCTAGTCCTGTCAGACCCGAGACACCGACGGTGGACGTAGGAAGTTCTGAGTCCTCTAAGGACCTGAACTGTGTTCTAGGTAGGGTCCCAGACCCTGTCGTTTCGGGTCCGTGTCGAGACCGAGACCCCAGACGGCCGGCCACAATGCTTAGGGTCGAGACTGCGGACGTCCAGGACGTAGAGTTAAACGGGAAGACATCTCTCCCTCAATGGGGTGTGGATGGAGGGTCCCAGGACCGACAGTTAAAACCCCTTATTTAACATTTCCTGACAACACATATGTACACTTCCTCACATTAATACTCCTACACCAGTTTATCCTCTCGAGACTTCAGTCTTACGGACTCAAGTTTAGGACCGAGATGGGAATCGGACGACACACTGATGCCCGTTCACTGAATTGGAGAGACAAAGGATAGTAGGGATCCCTACTGTCAAAGATTAAGTATCCCATCAACTCCTCTGAACTTGATTAATTATGTTTATCGTATTGTTTAAAGGACCGTGGAGGATTCACGTATTATTTACTACTACCACTTCTACGACCACCACTATTACCACTACTACCACCCTTACCCCCACTATACTCCTCCCCCACACCTGTGGTTATAATAGGAGTAAGTGTCTCTCGCCGTGAATCGGTAAAGTTTAGAGGACCTGAGACACTGGAACTGGACCGAGACTGACCCGCCCGTTGAGTACCACTTCACCTACGGTTCAGAGTTGAAGTTGACCCAACCCCCCCACGCTCCGACCGGGGTCTACCTCCTCCACACCTATTTGTACGAGGAACCCCAGACAAAAAGGACATAAGAGAGTAACCCAGTCGTTACCTCCGACTCGGACACTGGACGCGGACCTGGGAGTCCACCCAGGGAAACGGAAAGTCTTGTCCGTGTTTCGGGGACCGTGCGACTGGTTCAACCCTAGTTACCCTACAACGTCTCTTCTTTTTCTTCTTTATTCAAGTTATCTCTTTAAGAAGACGGAGTCAAGTCAAGTCAGTGAGTCAACACAGGTTGAGAAACGTTGGGGTGCCTGACGTCGTGCGGTCCGAAGGGACAGGTAGTGGTTGAGGACCTCAAATGAGTTTGAGTACAGGTAACTCAGCCACTACGGTAGGTTGGTGGAGTAGGAGACAGCAGGGGAAGAGGAAGACGGAAGTCAGAAAGCGTCGTAGTCCCAGAAAAGGTTACTCAGTCAAGAAGTGTAGTCCACCGGTTTCATAACCTCAAAGTCGAAGTCGTAGTCAGGAAGGTTACTTATAAGTCCTGACTAAAGGAAATCCTATCTGACCAACCTAGAGGAGCGTCAAGTTCCCTGAGAGTTCCCAGAAGAAGTTGTGGTGTCAAGTTTTCGTAGTTAAGATGAACTGTTAGTTAAGAAGACGGATGAACTGTTATTTCTCGGCTAGATTCGACTGTAGACCCCTTCGTAAGTCTCACGGAAACTAATGCTTCACAAAAGTCACCGTCACTTATCTTTCGAAGACCCCTGGATCTTCCGTCGTGAAGTATCTCACGGGGTAAAAGGTTCCCTGGAGCAAAGGACTCCTTCACGGGGGTTCGAAGTAAAGACCGGTTCCTCGTCGTCGGTCTTAGGGTCCGAACCCACCACACCCGGTCCTTCTTCCTTCCCAGACCTACTCTCCGGACCTCCCTCCTGGTGACCTGGGGAGGGAACTCTCGACTAGACGAGACGAGACCGGTCGACCGAGAACAAGACCCGTCCGATTAGTCCGCTGGAGTAGTAAGGGAACCCACGTCGGAGGGACTTTTGTTCTTGTCACTACTGTCGGTGGTGAGTGGACGGGACTCCCGAAGTATCCACGAATCATCCGCAAATCATCCTCGAATCATCCGTGACACAGGTCCACGATGTCTATAATAACATAATAACTGTGCACCGAACGGGTAGTCGGAGACCGGTCAAACAGAACCCAACACTCTTCCATGACTAACGGGACCGCACGCCTCCAGTCCCGAAGACGTGGACGTCTCGACACCCGCCCCGACCTTGATTTGGGGCGGGGGGACGGACTACTCGGGAAGACAAAGGGTAGGAGGACCCGGACATTGAGAGGTAGGGCTGAAGAGAAGAGGTACCTCAGAGAGAGTGGGTTACACAGAGAGCGGAAGACTACAGAGAAGGACAACCTCCGAGAGACAGGAGGTGATAGAGAGTGAGGTCGGGACGTCGAGGGAGAGAGGTCCTCGACCAAGAAAGGATGGTCGAGGACGAGGGTTCAGGAGACCTCTTTATCCTCCAAGAATTAGACGACCCTAGTCGTTTTCGGAGATAAGGTAGGTGTTTTGTGGTTGGGACCAAGGACAGGGAGGGGTCGGGGTCACCTGCGGAGACTAGTAGAGAGTGTGGTCAAGGACTCGGGAGCCGGGTAGGTCCAAAGGACTCTTTTCGTCCGCACCCCCACCAGGACCGACCATCCAACCCGCCACCGACCCAACCCAAGGGTACCCTTTCGTACACGGACACACACAAACACACAAGAGTCGGACGCCACTGTGCCCGGGGGTGGAGACGACCGAGTCGGAGACCAGCACCTGGTGGACCCAGCGGTCCTCTTCTCTTCAACCCTGGAGTCTCGGTTCCCTTTCCTCCCTACACCAGGCACCGTCCTGTGCCCCCGCTTTTGGTGCGCGAAGGACCACACAGGAAAGGGCCCGAGGGCCGAACCGGGGTCTGTGGCCCTCCCTACTCTTAGTCGTTTGAGACCGAGGAGGTGCCCCGTCCTCCCGTCCTGCACCCCAACCTACCCACGGGACCACCACACAGGAGACCGGTCAGTGGAGTGACGGAGGACGGAACCCGACATTGGCACCATCACTCCTATGACCGGTACTCTCCGAGAAAATCAGTAGCACTTTCATGGCCTTTACACTCCTACGTCCACACCGTGGCCCCTCCACCCGTTCTTCCCCGTCGTAGTTGAAGAGTGGAATAAGAAAAAGGAGGGAAGAAAGGACAGGAGGAAAGGGTAGTTCAGTAATAATTGTTGGAGGATCCGAACCTTCCCGAAGGTCCACCGCGATCACCACTTCTTGGGCGGACGGTTACGTCCTCTGTATTCTCTACGTCCAAGCTAGGGACCCACCCCTCCTAGGGGACCTCCTCCCGTACCGTAGGGTGAGGTCATAAGAACGGACCTCTTAGGGTACCTGTCTCCCCAGACCACCCGATATCAAGTATCCCGCCGTGTCTCAACCTTTGTTGACTTCGGTGAATGTGCGCACGTGTTAATTATATTACGTTGTTGTCTTTATTATTATTGTCATTGATTAGTTTACGTCTTAGAGTCCCGAATAGGGTCTAGAAGACTTGGTCTTCGACGTAAACTAGTTCTGGGGACCCACTAAGTTCACGTGTACCTGTACAATCAGAGCCCTTGAGTGAGGTCAGACTCTAAGTCGGACCGAGGTGCTGAATGGTCGGTCCAACCCATTAAGACCCGTTTAACCAATTGAAGAGACCCAGAGTTAAAGGATTAGATGTTTTATTTCTCTTATTAG
The DNA here is from genome assembly GCA_006410555.1 of Capra ibex. Taxonomy (NCBI): domain Eukaryota; kingdom Metazoa; phylum Chordata; class Mammalia; order Artiodactyla; family Bovidae; genus Capra; species Capra ibex. Next base: position 51,340,094 of record SJYO01045292.1, on the reverse strand, counting down.
TTTCAAATGGGGGGACCCCAGTAACACTCTTAAGTTATTCTATTATACTGGACTCTCGTGTTCGTCCCGGTAGTCCTTCCTGAGGCAGTCGTGCTTACACTGGGCCGACGGTAACACAGTGAGACCAGGAGACCGAACACCTAATTAAAACTGTAATTCATTCTTTCCGACTCACAGGCCAAGTGTGTGTCGCCTTTAGGGTCTCCTCACTTCAAGTACCCTGGCCCTCGGTCTGTAGGTCCCGAGTTTAGGTCGGAGACGGAAAACGATTGACCCACTCGAATCTGTCTGTCAAAGAGGTTCGAGACCAAACAGGTGGACACTTTACCCCGACAACATTTCAAATTGACTCGGTCATGGGACTCTTACGACCGAGGATCGGTCACGATCTCTTGTCAAAAGATTGAGTCTCGACCGTGAGACAGTGAAGACGGTGTAACGCGACTACCTTTGTTCAGGGTTCCAGTCGAGTCCAAGTTCTCCTCCTGTTCGTCTGAGGACAGAACTGCCCTCCTCACACATGTCCCTACCTTCCTAACAACCGCCAGTGTGACCTTCTGTTTCATGGATGGGTATCCTTAACACGACGGTTGAAAACTTAAATTTTTAGGGAGGAAAAAAAAAAAATTATTTTTCAATTTTTTTTATAAAACCGTACACCCTAGAATGAATCAAGGGACTGTTCCCTAGTTTGGACGTGGGTGACATAGTCTTCACGTTTCAGAATTGGTGACCATATGGTCCCTTCAAGGTTTTCAGAGAGTAAAAAAAAAAATTTTACTTTCACTGATAATAATAATCAACATCGTAGGTCCGAGAGTGTCTCCCCGGACATGATCTTTCGACTTGATCAATTGAGATGGACCTCTTCCATTCCTTCTGAGGAATTTTACTCTTTTGAGGAGGAGTACTTTACTCTTTACTTGTACCCTCCCCTACCTTAGGTCCGGCTCCCTGTTCTCGTTTCGCCCTTTGTTCTCTAATAAATTGTATATTTCCCCTATTTTTTCTCCGGTGGGGATTCCTCCGGACACCCGAAGGGTATAGACGTCCAGACTCCAAAGTTCCTATTGGTCCGTCCTGTACCTAGATATCCTTACACGGTCGTAAGGGACAGGTGGGTGGTGGGGGGTGGTCCACCCCTCTCTCTCTGGACTCGGGGTGGTCCCGTAGGTCACCTCCCCCGCCCCGAATCCGTACCCCCCACCCCTCTGGTCGACCGAGACCCCTCGTCAGACTCGGTAGTGAGAACGCGACAAGTTCCGGTTCGGTCGAAGTAAAGGTTGTCGCAAGAGGGGTGAAAGTAAACTCTCTGGTTAATGTCTCGCAAAACGTGGTGTTAATGGCTGCAATTTTGGAGAGTCAAGGCAAACTTCTTAAAATCATCATTAACTTGTCTCCTTCGGTAGTGTGTCCTCTACCAGGTTAACTTAGACGAGTGCGTGACTTGACACTTAAGGTCGGGAAGGGGCCCACCGGTACCCCTGGGTCCGTCCCCTACGGTGAACGGAAGGTGACCCCTGACGTGGGTCCGGGGCCACTCGCCGTCAGACACTTACCTCTCCACTACTCTCTATCGAGGTCAGTCCCCTACGGTCGAGAATTCCAGACCATACCTCTTTTCCGACCTCTCCTCGGAAGTTTCAAGACTCTTGAATCTTTGTAGCTACAAAGTCCGGACCCTCGGTCTGACCTAAGTACGGAAGTAAAGAATAAATAACTTGTTTGTGACGACATCGCAAATGTCACACGACCGGTGATAAGATTCATGTAATGTTTATAATTGAACAAATTTTGGGTTTCGTTGAGGTCTCAATCGGTATAGTAATAATAATAGTAAGGGTAGACGACCTACCTCCTTTGACTTTGAGTCTCTCCAATTAATTTAACGAGTTCCAGTGTGTCGATTATCCATCGACTCGTCAGAGGTCTCGAGGAGAAGAAGAAAAGAGTAAGAAGACACTGTAGGACAGAATCACCAACCCTTTCGGAGTAGTCCAATCCCCTCCCCAAACCGGAAAGGATTGGACCTCACTGTTTCCTCGGACATTCGGACGAATTGTCTCCCCCTCCTTAGGTTCACTTTAGGGAGTCACCTCTCCCTCCCACTCCCCCCTCTACCCCCCTCTGAGTCTCGGGTCTCAGTCCTGACCCACCAGATCCGTGGAGAGGAGTGGACTCCGAGTCAGGCGTGGACTCAGTGTCTCAAGGTCAAGACACGACTCGTCTCCACAGGTATAGTGGGACCCTGTATACACCAACGGGGGTAGGAAATACTGAGGGGAGCAGCGAGTCGACCATTCCTCAGACGGACGTTACACCGTCTGGACCCAAGTTAGGGACCCAACCCTTATAGGGGACCTCTTCCTTTACCGTTGGGTGAGGTCATAAGAACGGACCTCTTAGGGTACCTGTCTCCTCGGACCGTCCCGATGTCAAGTGCCCCAATGTTTCTCAGGCTGACTCGCTGAAGTGAAGAAGTGAGGAAGGTAGGAAAGTCGACTTCGACTTCGAGATTATGAACCCGGTGGACTATTCTCGACTGAGTGACGTTTTCTAGGACTACGACCCTTTCTGACTCCCGTCCTCTCTTCCCCCGCTGTCTCCTACTCTACCAACCTACCGTAGTGGCTGAGTTACCTGTACTCAAACTCGGTTGAGGTCCTCGATCACTTCCTGTCCCTTCGGACCGTACGACGTCAGGTACCCCAACATCTCAGTCTGCACTAACTCTCTGATTGTTGTCAGTCCCGAGATGGGAGTATTTAAGAGTAAGTCTTCTAGAACCTCCTCCACCTCCTTCCATCGTACCTCCCCGACTCTTAGACCGACTGAGTCCACAGTCCACGCTAGCGCCCGAGTCATCGAGGCTCCGGACACCCTAGATTCAAGGGACTGGTCTCTAGCTTGGACACAGGGGAGGTAACGTTCCGCTTAAGAATTGGTGACCTGGTGGTCCCTTCAGAGTCTCTTAGACGTAAAGATCGTTCGGGGGTCCACTACAACTCTGACGACCAGCCCCTAGGTCTAAAAAGTGAAACTGGTCTTACGACGGAAACCTGTCGTAAGAGGGAACTCCGGAGGGAACCTCCAACGAGAACGACCGTGACTCGACCCAAGGATGGCTCGTATCGGGAGTCGAACCACAGTCTCCCCACGTCCACTGTCGCTCCTGACCCCGTCGAGTCCGTTCCCGTGGCTCAACTCTCCCTGAGCCACCTATCCTGGGACCGCGTCTCGTGCACACCGGTGGTCTCCGTCGAAGCTACGAACGGGGACTCTTCGCTGACTCAGTCTCCACCCCCGGGGTACCTCTCGAGATCTTTTGGGAAGACTACGTTTCAATCCTCCGACTCACTTCCTCACCTCCTCTCTAACGTATCCCTTCTGAGACGGTCTTCAGAGACCGAGACACTCTCTCTCTCTCCCTCCCTCCCTCTAAAACTCGTTTACTGGAGGGAAAGACGGAGTCAAAGAGACAGTCATTTACCTCGATTATTATGAAAGATACGAACTACAGTCCTATATTAACGCTAATAGTTGTTCTGTCGAGGATCGTACTTGGACGGTCATGCACATCTGAGGGGTCGGGTCTCCGAAGTATACGACTGACTCGACCCTGAGGAGAGAGAGACGGTCAAAGACGGGTAGGAGAGGTCGGTGACCTGGTAGTCAGGGACAATAATAATTTTTTTTTTTTTTTCTCCGACCTAAAATTAAACACCTTACAAAGAAAGAAGAAGAAGAAAAAAAAAAAAAAATTCTTCTCGGATTAATCCTTCGGGCAATTTACGGACGTTAAGGTTATATTAAGATAATTTAAGAGGGACATTTCAATTACAATGTCTGAAAAATTGTCTACAAAATTAATCCGTAACAATAATTTCTCTTATGACATCTTTAATTTTGGTCTGGGATTTACCCCCTTCTTTCCGTCAAAAGAACACGACCCATTTACCACCGTCGGCGGGTCGTTTTTCGACAACCGTCGTCCAGTACTTTTTGTGTGTGTTTTCCTCTCCTTTACGAACCACGCTAAGCGTCATGAGTCGTTCTTCCCCTTTTACGCACACGGACCGGGTGAGTCGGTCGTGTCGGAGACCGGGTCGGCTACGTCTTTTGTCTCTCCTCGGTCCCACCCCCATCCCCCGCCCGACCCCCCGTCCGTCTCCGGGTGACCGGTCCCACCTGTCCAAACCCCCACAGAGACTACTGACCTCGACAAGGTACATCCAAGTGTAATAGACGGGGAGTACAGTCGGTACTGAATGACCGGTCCCACCTGTCCAAACTCCCGCAGACACTGAGGACCCCAACAAGGTACATCCAAGTCGAAGAGACGGGGAGTACAGTCGGTACTGAGAAAGGGTAAAATGTCTATTCGTTTGACTTCGAAGCTCTACAGACTAGTAGATAGGTCCACGTGTGTCCTCCACGAACTCAAAGAACGACCCAACCCAAAGGTCTTGACCTTGAACCCAAAAGACGACATACCGTGACGAAGGAAAGAGGTGGCGTTATCTTGGTCACCAAGATATGTCACACTTGAGCCCTCTGTCTTTCTGGACCCAACTTCAGGTCCGAAACGACGCGTGACCGGTACACAGGAATCCAATAAACGAAGTGGAGAGACTCGGAACTATAAGAACAGACATTTTACCCTTGTTATTCTACTGACCAAACAATCAATTGTACTTTGTAACGTTTAGTCTCTGATTCGGGTCCCGGACCGAGTCACGACTCCCTCACCTGAACCTGAACTATTCCTGAGATTAGGTCTACCGGACGTCGGGTGCGACAGGGTTTGGTGACCGACGGTGACGGCTTGGGACTCCGCACCTCTCACTGGAGTGGAAACTATGGTCACTTTGTTTCGCAGCCGGTCTCTCACGTCAACCCAAGTCCATTTGGTAGGACGGTGACACCCATCTCAGTGACCAACGGTACCTCTGGGGGTCACTGGTTAGGTCCAGAGAGTCTCCACTCAGTGGGTCACGAAACGCCGACGACCTTCCGCCCCCCTCTCCTCACTCCAACCTCTCTTGACCTAAGTTCAGGACCGGGACGAGGAGCCTCGGACGTACAACGGTAACGGAAGAGGACCCGTAGTTCGGTTCCCGAACCCACCCTCGTTTGTGAAGGACTTCGGTAGCTCCGACGACCGCGTGGGAGACTCACGTAGGTCACTGTAGGAGTCCAAATAGGTCCCCTATTGAAAGGACAGGTAAGGTTCCGACAGTCGGACTCTAATAAGTTTACTACAAACAAAGCCAGGACACTAGTTCTATCTAGACGGTGCTCGTGAAAGAGTCCTCACACTGTCCTTGATTATTCACTTTCCCCTCGGTGGTGCACCCAGAGCAGGGAACCCGGGGGAGGTCTCCTTCACGTCAAGGAAGACGGAACACGACTGGGTGTAAGGGGTTGAGGGGTGTGACGAGGAAGTAGTGGTAAGTTTAATGGGGAGACTCAACTCCCCCTACGGGGTCCTCACTGAGAGCTAGTCCTACAGGTTTTCCCCCGACAGTGGTGCCCTCGGGGCTCCACAGGTCCTACGTGTCGGACCATCCGCGACCCACGAATTATCGACGACCTACAACTTTCAACCCAAGGAGAGGGGTTGGATCCCGGAGGACCCAGAAAACAAAGTTCCTGTATTTTACAAGAAGAACCAGTGGAGAGAAACATCCAACCTTCCGTGACCCTTTGTGGGTCGGAGACTTTAGTCGTCTGTCTGACCCACACTTAGGGTCAGGACAACGAATGATCGACACACTCGGACTCTTTCACCAAATCGGAGAGACCCGGAGTTAAAGGAACAGACATTTCACCCCTACCACAACACAGATCCGGGATCCTGTTCCTACTACACTCTGTTACAAGGATTTTAGTAGACTACGTAAGTCAAGTAAAGTCAAGTCAATGAGTCAGCACAGGCTGAGGAACACTGGGGTTCTTGACGTCGTGCGGTCCGGAGGGACAGGTAGTGGTTGAGGGTCTCAGGTGGGTTTGGTACAGGTAACTCAGCCACTATGGTAGGTTGGTAGAATAGGAGACAGTAGGGGAAGAGGAGGCCGGGAGTTAGAAAGGGTCATAGTCGCAGAAAAGTTTACTCAGGCGGGAAGCGTAGTCCACCGGTTTCATAACCTCAAAGTCGAAGTTGTAGTCAGGAAGGTTACTTGTGGGTGTTGACTAGAGGAAATCTTACCTGACCAACCTAGAGGAACGTCAGGTTCCCTGAGAGTCCTCAGAAGAGGTTGTGGTGTCAAGTTTTCGTAGTTAAGAAGCCGCGAGTCTAAAGAAATATCAGGTTGAGAGTGTAGGTATGTACTGGTGACCTTTTTGGTATCGGAACTGACCATCAAGTCAAGTCAAGTCAGAGAGTCAGTACAGGCTGAGAAACGTTGGGGTACTTAGCGTCGTGCGGTCCGGAGGGACAGGTAGTGGTTGAGGGCCTCAAGTGAGTGTGAGTGCAGGTAGTTCAGACACTACGGTAGGTCGGTAGAGTAGGAGACAGCAGGGGAAGAGGAGGACGGGGACTAGGGAGGGTCGTAGTCTCAGAAAAGGTCACTCAGTTGAGAAACGTACTCCACCGGTTTCATGACCTCAAAGTCGAAATCGTAGTAAGGAAGGTTTCTTTAGGGTCCCGACTAGAGGAAGTCTTACCTGACCAACCTAGAGGAACGTCAGGTTCCCTGAGAGTTCTCAGAAGAGGTTGTGGTGTCAAGTTTTCGTAGTTAAGAAGCCGCGAGTCGGAAGAAGTGTCAGGTCGAGAGTGTAGGTATGTACTGGGGACCTTTTTGGTATACCAATATTTTCCCCACCCTTTTCGTCAATATTACACACGTGTGTATATGTGTGTGTACGTCGTTTGTTGCGTGTCCTTCACAGGTATTATTGGGGCTTGACCAGTATTTTCAAAGGATATCTCTCATCTGGACTCCCAAAGATGAAAAGAGAGGTCAGACTTAGTAAAAATTTGGTACCCGAACATAATAAAAAAGTAATTATCCTTTTTTAGTCGTTCTTTGGGTCACACCTTTAGGCACCACCAAACCCTTTACGACTACCCACCCTTAGTCGACTAAACGTTCGTCGTAGTAAATCGGGCGTTCCCCGACGACCCGGTGGGAGATCGAGACCCAAGACTCGTGGACCCAAACCTGGTGACACTCAAGAGTCGGTACAGAGACTCGGAGTCAAAGGAACGGACATATTACCCTTATCGTTTTGGATACACGTCCCGACAAAATCCACTCTACTCTTTCCACACTTTGTATTCCTGTGTACATGGGTGGTTTATTCACGTCAAACCGACCGAGACCCAAAAGACAACGACGGAGACGGGGTCCTCCGACCTGAGGGGAGGGGTTAGGCTCCAGTCCGCTCCCTGAATCTTCATTGAGGCCCAGGGATTTGGGTCACCCGTAACCAGTCAGAAGTAGAATGAATTGTAGAGTCGTCGTAGGTGAGACGACAACCCCTGTGAGAGACGAAGGGAATCGAAGACGTGGGGTAGGAGAGGGTCACTGATTTCTTCCACCACACCCAACATTACTGGAAACACCCGGGGTGTACCGACCTAATCCCCATACTCTTAAGGGGACAGGAAATCTTGAACGTTCACTTTTAGCAGACCTTGTAAGACGTGCAGGTAGCCCTTCCTAGGACAAGGTAGAGACCTTGGAGTCCGTCGGGAATGCTCACTCAACCTGTTAACAGGTCCACCCGTTGAGGTGTTATCCGACTCATCTTCTATTTATTACTCTTTTATTTCGGATATCATACTAGAGTAAAAATACTTTTTTATTCTAATTTTTTTAGGAACCTCATCGTCTCTGATTCTTCAAAAAAAGAATGAATTAGACGTGACAAGTGGAATGTACTTGTTGTTATTATTTCTAAATTTTTTTATACTTTCCCCGGAAGGAACCACCAGGTCACCAATTCTGAAGCTCTAAGGTAAAGTCTTCCGGACCTAAACTAAGGACCAGTCCCTTGATCTAGGGTGTACGGTGTTGATTTTGGGTTTAAAATTTTTTATTTATTTTATATACTTCCCTGGAACACGTCAAACCACGATTCACCCCACTCAGTCCTACCGACCCTTAAACTAGTTCGACCCCCCTAAATCCCCACTCAGTCCTAAGTCTACGACTCACTCATCATGCGGACCCTCCAGTCTGGAGTTCCGGTTCGAACCCCTCTCTCCCCTAAGGAAATCACCGGGGTTTCTGTTCAAAATTACCATTCGGACCAATAAGGGTATCGGATAAGGGACGGAAGGGGGTGGGTCGTATGACCCCTTCATTTACCCCAGAAGGTCCACACCGTCCCCCTTATTGCGACGGGTGGGGGATTCTACAGGTGGAAGATTAGAGTTCTTAAACACTATCCAATACACCTTTCCCCCTTAATTCTAACGTCCACCCTAATTTCAACGATTAGTTTCGGACATTTTAGTTCTCAAGTAGGACTTAATAGTCCCACGAGTCAGTGAGTCAGTACAGGCTGAGAAACCGTGGCGTACCTGACATCGGGGGTCCGAGGAAGACAGGTACCGTAATAGGACCGTTCTTATGACCTCAGCCAACGGTAAAGGAGGAGGTGTCTGGGAAGGTCCCACCCGGGTGCATTAGTACTCTCAGGAATTTTCTACTTTCTCCCTCCGTCTTCTCCTCAGTCACGACCTCATTAAGGTACATTCCTGAACGACCTGGTAACGACCGAAACTTCTACCTTCCCCTAGTACTTAGATCCTTACCTCTACTGGAGACTACCGACCTGTTTCGGTCCTTACTAAGAAGGGACGTCGGAAGCTTTTACTGACTTCGGGACGACCGCGGAACTAAAACGAGGAACTCTGGACAAAACCTGAAGGGTGGAGGTCACGACACTTTGTTATTTGAGTACAACGAAATTTAGTGATTCAATACACCACTAGACAATGTCGTCGACATCTCTTGATTATATCCTCCCTAGAACCAAATTTCTCAGTTCCAAAATTCCCAATCCTCACTCAATGTAGGTCGGGACAGTCCTGAAACATACCGTGTCGGAGTCGAGGTGGGTTCCGGTCCTTACCTACACCCAGACGTACTGGGGGCTTGTTCGGACCTCAGGTCTCTACTTTCTCGGTCGACGGATGACCTACCTCTACGTCGAAAGACCAGTCCCCTTACCCCCACTACCGTCCATGGTCTCTACGTAACAAAAAGGAGAGGTCCGGGTACTGAACGTCGACGGACACATTCCTTCCACAGTGACTTCTGTACCTGAAGTAGGGGTCAAGGTGGATGGAGACGACCCACTGAGTTGTACTCTAGAGTAGCGAGGTTCGGAATTGTGAAGTTGGACAGTTTACCCATAGTGTGACAGGAAAGGCTCAACTACACCCAGTCCACTCCCGGGTAGACACTTCGTGAGTCCTGTCAGGAACCAAGTTTCCCCTTCGACTCTCTCCCTCTAGGTCACGTCCCTTCCACCCGTCAGGGGTGGACCAGACGGGAGGGCCCTCAGGGATGTTCCGAGGGGTCTTAAAGACGTCCACATTAGACAACCAGATAAACTACCTGCACCCAAGGTGTGAGACGAGACGGAACTACAATATAATTGTCCGTACAGGTTCTCTAGAGAAAACGTAAGGACTCGTGGAACTGTTTTACAAAAGAGACCGTGTGTCCAGGGACAAAGTGTCCCTCCGTGTTAATCTGTAAACAGTGACGAAAGCGGTCCTTCGAGGTCCCTTTTGACGGGTACTGAGAGTCCCACCCACTAAAAGTACCTGAACGGTCTTCAGTAGGGGAGCGAATCAGGTCAATTTGTAGAAGGTCCCTGATACCCATTTTAAAGGGTCGACTCAAATTTAGCAGATTCAGGATACCTAGTCGGTTTCGATTTATGAGAGAGACCGATACTTGAAATTCCAGTTTTCAGGTCACGACCGAAAAGACACTCAATGATCGGATCAGTGAAGTAAGTAGGATATGTGTAAATAACTTATAAATGACCCTCACTCCGTTACAAACCCCGTGATCTTTATGTAGTCACTTGTTTTATCTTTAGAGACGAGAGTGCCTCGAAGTTTTACCCCCTTCTCTCTCTCTCTCTCTCTCTCTCTCTCTCTCTCTCTCTCTCTCTCTATTTGGGTTTTCGTTGACCTTACTTATCATGTCTTATACCCAATTCAAATATACTCTTGAGAGATGATAAAAACGACGAAAAGACATTCAGATTTTAATTTTGTTTTTATTTTTCTTATATATATATATATAAATCAATAATACTCACGATATTTCTTTTAAGTCAATTCTTTCCTTTATCCGTTTATCCCCTAGAATACTCCACCCTCTTTCTCGACATCAAAACAGACCGGAGAAACTTTGTCACTGTAAACTCGTTTCTAAACTTCGTCTTTTTTTCTCGTTCGGTACCCGCTACCCTATAAACCCTTTTCTTATATGGTCAACCTCTTTTATTGACGCTTCAGCATCACCATCGGTCGGAGGTTCTCCCTGGGGTCCCTGGGGTCATAAGTGTGGAAACAGGTCAGGGGAGGATGTGACTTATCTCGACGGCACACATTAATCATCCTCTACCCTCTTTACATTGAAGGCACCCACTCTGTGGTTTCTCTAATGTCAACCCCGGAACGAAAGAGAACCTAGTGTCCGGGGTCGACGGTAGAACACTCCTACCCTTCACACTGACGGTACCGACTCTGTGGTTTCTCTGATGTGAAAACCGGGACGAAAGGAGCCGTGTGACCGGGGTCGGCGGTACAACACTCCTTCGAGTTCCTCGGGATACCCGTCCAGGTGCACCCCTCCTTGACTCCGGAGGACAGTTGTTGGTCGCGATTAAACGTCCCGGTACTCATTCGGTGGAACCTTCGTCTAGGATATCGGAAATTAAAAATAATAATTTAAAAAAAATTTAATAAAAAAACCGACATGGAGTGTCGTACATCCTAGAAGTAAGGGGTTGATCCCTAACTTGAACACGGGGGACGTCCCCGTCTCTCCTCAGAGTCGGTGACCCGATTGTCTCTTCAGGGAGTCGGAAATCTACTGACACCGGAGTGACTGTGGAACTGATGAGAGAGTACTTTGTGAAGTTTCACCTTGGAGAACCGATTCAACGAGGATCTGAGGACAAGATGTCCTTGAGACCCTCTAGTTTTTTTAAAAAATTCGTCGATTTTTGACCCAACTAAGTAATATGTCGTTATTTATTGGTGATGTCCAGAACTTCACCCTCGACCGCACCAACGAACTCCTTGACGTTTCCCCGGTACACCAACCTCACCACCCATATGCCACCTCTTGTCCTTCTCTACTCCCATCTCCCGGACTCAGTTAGAAGGAGGACTTATTTTCCGAAGGAAAGACACCCATAGTAATAATAAATAAGTCGTTCACCGGAGAAGACTCACAAAGAGTCCGGGTCTGGAACCCTTGCTCACACGCTACGGGGAAACGAAGTGAGGAGACCAGAAAACTCTACGTGAATTTAGAGGAAAAGGGTCCTTCAGACACCCCCACAGGAGGAAGGACTTCACCAAAGGTGCTCTGGAGTGTGACTTTGACCCGGTTCGGGAGAGACCCGTAAAAAAAAAAAAAATTTCCGGTCCAAATAAAACCATCTCTTGATTGTATCTAAACTTGTTGTTGTCTTTCTCTCTCTTTCACTTAAGTTAATTAATTCTTCAACAAGTCTCTTTTCGAGTGTCCCTCCCACTCCAAACTCCCTCCGACCTTTCTACCAATTGCCAACAGTAAGTCAACGATTCAACACAGACTGAGAAACCTTAGGGTGTCTGACGTCGTGTGGTCCGAAGGAAGGGACAGGAACTGGTTGAAGACCTCGAACGAGTCTGCGTACAGGTAACTCAGCCCCCACGGTAAGTTGGTAGAGTAGGAGACAACAGGGAAAGAGGAGGACGGAAGTTAGAAAGTCCAGAAAGGGTTCTCAGTCGAGAAGCGTAGTCCACCGGTTTCATATTAAAAACCCGTTTCCACCACTCACTCCCGTCACCTTTGTTTTTTTTCGCCTCTACTCGTCCACACTCCTCCGAACGACAAAAGACCCTTAAACCGTAACAACCACACTTCTGCCCCTTACCTCTACCACTTCCACGACCTTTCCCTCAACCCACACCTCCTAAGACTCAGGTCAGACGCGGGAAGTCCAGTCTCCAAGAGGGAGGTTAATAAACGTTTAGAAGTCTCCCCCCAAGGGTCCCCATCGGGTAGACTCTGCGTCAATCCTAATAAGACTAATCTTTCCAGTATTCTAGGTAAAGTTCAACCTCGATCCCTTTTTCTCTTAACAACTAAATACATTTCTCTGGCACCAGACTACATTCATTAGTTCCGGGAGAATGAAAGAGAAAACAGGACGGAAAGGGTATGACCGTGTCGGGAATCCGAGAGAGGAACCCCAAGGTTCTGTCACCGGTCAGAGAAAGATCCTAACTTAGATCTTCTTTTCTCATGGACACAAACAGGGTCGTGGAGTGTGTTTCAGAACCATAAATGAGACCAACTAATAAACTGAGTACATATAGTACGCCGATGAGAAATTGACTAGTGACGGTGGTCACTTACATTTTTCGAAACTGACCGATCCGGATGCACGGTGGAGCATCTTGGGTATCTGACTCTTGTCTATCCCAGATAGTTAGTCTACTTTTAGTCACCCAACTACACAGTACGCTGTTCTACGTTTCTCCGTATAAAGCGTCGATCAGTTCTTAAAAGGAAGCATTCATACATTCTCTCTTACCAGTCCCGTGGTTTAGATTAGTTTGACTATGTACCATGACTTTTCAGAGGGTAATTCGACAGTCTACAAACAGAAATGTCTTAGACACTCTATAACAATGCACCATCGGTACTAGTGCAATAGTAATAATAACTAAACAAAGGATAAAACTCAGAAAATTGGGGAAACATAGTTATAATGAATTTCAAAATAATCAACGATATTGTCTATTTGGGATGTCGGAGTAATCGAATTTTGTTAAAAGGAAACTCATTTCAGGCTTTCGTACTTAAGAACTAGCCACCACGACCCCGAAACAATCTGTCTCAGTAAGTCCCCAGCTTCGTGGAAGGTGACACACCGAGGCGGTACAGAAGTATAGAATCAGAAAAGAAGGTCGATCGTCCATCCTCTACTCTGCCATCATCCCCCCGTGGACGAAGAACTTCTGGAGACGGACCTCCCCTCGACGTGTACAAGGTAAGTGCGAGGTAACCACTTTTCAGCAGTGGACCGAGGTAGGTCCCCACCCTTTTTGAACATTTTGCAGTCGGACCGACCCGTTGGTCCGAGATCGTTGAGGTATGCCACCGTTCCCTCTTCCATAGAAACCACCCATCGATCCGTTGAAACGGCGTGAGCGGTTCCTACCGTGGGGTTTAAGTTCTAAAAGTTCAATGTGTGATTTTTCCACTCTTAATGACGGTTTTCCCTACACCCTGGAGGCTCCCCAAAATCCGTCGTCACCGTAATCACCACTTCTTGGGTGGACGGTTACGTCCTCCGTATTCTCTACGTCCAAACTAGGGACCCACCCCTTCTAGGGGACCTCTTCCTTTACCGTTGGGTGAGGCCATAATAACGGACCTTTTAAGGTACCTGTTTCCTCGGACCACCCGATAGCAGATACCCCAGTGTTTCTCAGTCGGTACTGACTCACTGACTCGTACATATGCGCACTTTATAGTTCAGTTAGACACAAGGTCCCTGTACCTCTATTACCTTTTCTCCCTCCTCCAAAACACTTTTGGAGTCAGTCTGGTTCAGGGACAGTAGGAGTAAACACGGGGTCAAAACTTACCCTGTTATGGGACTCCACGGGGTGTGAATGTGGGTTGGTAGTAGGATGACTCCTGAGGTTACGGTCACTCCGTCCATGAGAATGGACGTTGAATTTTTTTGTTTTTTGTTTTTTGACTTCAGAGACCTTTCCTTCACTGAACAGGTTCCACGTGACCGGAAAGTCACCAAACAGTGACTCCGATGACTAGATCTAAACCTATTAAACCCCTTGAGATATCACGTTATGAAACCGGTGGACTACGCTTCTTGACTAAGTAACCTTTTCTGGAACTACGATCCTTTCTACCTCCCGTTCTCCTCTTCCCCCACTGTCTCCTACTCTACCAACCTACCGTAGTAATTGAGCCACCTGTACTCACACTCGTTTGAGGTCCTCTATCACTTCCTGTCCCTTCGGGTTACACGACGTCAGACACCCCAACGTTTCTCGACCTGTGTTGTTAACTTGTTGTTGTTACCACGGTTCGTACGTAAACGGGGCAGCGTGCTACAGAAGATCCACAGAACTACAGACTCATAGGTCACCCCTGGTCCCCCGACCGTCCACCGAATCTACCGGGGAACGTGGACATGGAGGAGGTCCTCGTTTCGAAGTTCGTGACGAGAGGGACTGGGGACGGGTACGGTGACTTAGGGGAGGTTCAGGGAGTGCTACGAGACTTGCAGGGGAGTAGTCGAGGATCCTCAGTAGCGATACCGAGGACCGGGGCAAACCCTCCCACTGGAGTCTGAACGAGGGCCCCGACGTCCTCGGGCAAGACGACTGTCGCGTCTACCCCGGGTGCGTGTCCCTGGACCCGTCTCCCTCTCCTCTTTCACCGACTCGCGTCGAGACGCTCCGGACCACTAAATACTCCTCGTCGAAGGCGGCCGGTAGACCTGGTCCTCGAAGTCCTTCGTGTAGGACACACCTCCGCGCCCGTCGCACCCTCGGGACGGTCGGTCCTCCGCACGAAGGTCCCTCGCCTTCCTCCCTCCCCTATCCCTCCGTCCGAACCCCTTCTCCGTTGCGCCTTCGTCTTTGACCTTAGTGAAGGTCAAAGAAGGAGAACGTCTGGGAAACCGGTGCTGAGCTGGCAACGCCCTGGAACCAGAATGACTGAAATTTTTACCCTGTCACCGACGTGGACGACGAGACAACTCTCCGAATTCACCTGACAACGAAGAGTTTCATGGGTTGGGTTACGGAACTTCCTTCTTACGACTATGGTAACTCTTAGAAGACACACGGTTTATAAGTCAAGCCACGACTCTTATGTTTCCAAGAGTCGAACGCCCGATAACCCCGTCCGTCCAATAAAGCTTGGTGAACTCTATAAATGTTCCTTGAGACACTTACCTCTCCACCGGTCGAGACGGACTTCCACTTGAAACCTGACCTGGAATTTCCTCTGTATCCTCGGGCCACCCGTCACTTCTTCCCCGTCTCCCTTGTCAAACCCATTTACGTACAGTGTGACTCCAGTCTACAACCAAACAAGTAAATGCGAAAGTCGGGACTCGTTAGACGACTCGAGGTTTGTCCTTTTAGGTTGACGGGTGAATGTGGAAGTAAACCCATAGATTACTTGTACAGTTTATATCGTATCGGTCTGGTCTGGATGACCAGGGGAAGGGTACCGAGGGAATAGGGGGACGTAATTGGTAAAAAGAAGGCAGGTGGGTCAGTGTATTCGGTTTTCTAGATCTTTTATAAATAGAGGATAAAAGGACTAAGGGAGTGAGACAGACCCACACGGTACAACGTAGTGATATTTCACCACCAAGGAGGATCTTACCAAGTTATAATAGAACTGGACTGTAGGGGTTGAGGTCTGGTAATCGTTCAGAACAGACAATGCCAGAGGGTTCAAGTAGGTCTTGGGTAAATTAACAGAGCTTGGGGTGGTGTTGGTAGTTGCGGACTGGCCGACGTCTTAGAATGGGTCCTCTCATGTCCGAAGATTGTAAAAAAGGATAAAGGTGTAGACAGAAGGTTTTTGAGTAGAGGCGCATCACTGGTCTCACTAAATGTTTTCTCTTTAGTTTATTTTTGTGAGGAGACGAACTTAAGAAATGGTCCGTCAATAAAAGTGTCATTAAGACGTATTGTCAATTGGAATTTTGAGTTGTGATGTGTCATTGATGTGTCTGTGTAAAGGAGTACACAGACTTCCAACCGACTCAGAGCCGACTAGATCCGACTAAAACCGACATCTGACATCTAACCCAGGTCCAGATGACACACACAGAGAGTAGGAGAAACCCTGTCAACGGTGACTTCCGTACAAGAAGACTACCACTTTTTGTTCCTGTATTTCCAAGTTCTTGTAATGTTCGGAACGAAGGTTATATAGGTTGTGGTAGGGTAAGAAGTTTCGTTCAGTACACCGGTTCAGGTTCCAGTTTCTCTGTCCTTCACTGGAAGTAATAGTACTCCGGTACTCTTTCCACGTCTATCTATTAAATAATATTACCTTATTTTTTAATCCTGATTGGTCATCGAGTCGACAGTTGTTTTGGAAAGTTACCGAAAGGTAATTTGAATCTTATGTCCGATTTGAGGTGGAGGGGGAAGTGGGCACCTAGACCGAGGACTATATAGAGGTGGTAGTTGGACATAATGAGAACGGGAGTGTGGAAGGGGAGATCGGTACGTCGAAAGAACCGCAAACCAGGTTTAAGAAAAAGGTAGAGTTCTGGAAGCGTGACCAGTGAGAAACACAGACCTTGTGTGACGAGGGTCTAGAAGTGGTCCGTCCTAGGAAGACTGGTAGTCCAGAGTCTACTTTACTATGGATGTGGATATCTCGGACAATTTCTACGCCTTCGGACCCGAGACGAGGGTCTCTAAGACTTTCTCGACCAGATCTCAACCGAGACTCCTCAGACAAAGATTGTTCTGTGGGTGGTAACTGTAGCCACGACTACAAGGTACCTGTGTAAGACTCTTTGTGACGACACACTCTCTTCGTACAGGGTCCTTTCTTCTCCTTCCGAAATCAGACAACCCCAAACTCTTCCAAAGGTCCACTACGATCACCATTTCTTGGACGGACGACTACGTCCTTCACATTCTCTACGCCCAAGTTAGGAACCCAGTCCTTCTAGGAGACCTCCTCCCGTACCGTTGGGGGAGGTCATAAGAACGGACCTCTTAGGCGAACCTGGAGGAGGTGGTCTCCTCGGACCACCCGACGTCAGGTATACCAACGTTCCTCAGTCTGTGCTGACTTCACTGAATCGTGTGTCGTGTGTAGTCTTCTCCATCATCGACTCGATCACAAACTTCTTACACCCCTCCAGCAGCCCGACTCGACGGGTCCAGACTTCAAGGTTCAATAAGAGAGACCCAGGGAGTCAGGCAAGTCGGACCTAGGTCAACCACGACGGAGGGTGACTCTCGGTCTTGACTGGTATAATATATACTGGTGGTAGACTCGAAGAACTCTGTTGGTTAAGGTGTCCTTCAGAATCTTTCGAAAAAGAGAGATTTACTAAAAAAAAAAAATGACAGACAGTGAGTCTCAACATCTCTAAAATATAGTAGATACTTTAGGATAATTCTAAAATAAAGGAATAAAAGGAAAATACTACTGGTCCTAAAGGAAGACCTCTACTCCAGGCGTCCTTCACCCGTACGGAACCGTCCTCAGCCCAGGACCCACCCCCCACGTAATGACCCCGTCGGAGCCGGAGTCACTGTCGTGTCCGTAAGTCTTGACCGTCGTAGGAAGCTCTAGGACACCGGGTAAAAGGTGATTTCCCTAGGAGACACCTCGTAGAACTCCGGGTCCTCTCTGTTGGCACCCTGACATCTCAGTCTCTTTACTAAAATCTCAACCTCGTCGACTCAATTCTGAGTCAGGAAGAATTGCCTGACCCGAAAACCCAACGACACAAAAACCCACTTAAATCCGTTCGGTAAACGGAAGAGACTGGGCATAAACATACACACATGTACACGATACAATTTCTGTTCTACACTATTCACGAGACATTTGTCCCCAACAGAGTTTGTCCAAGTCACCACCCCTTGGACAAACTCTCTGTATGATGAAACTGTTCGTCTCATAACGTTAGACCAACCAAGACCTACGTCAATCGGTCGGGTAACCACCAGAGAGGGTTAAAGTTCAGTAAATTGAATTTGGAGTTTGAAGCCCTCGGAGTGACTTCGGTGACTGAATTATAACTGGTCCTTTTCTAAGTCCCAATCTCTGTATACCTGACCCCTGAAGTAAAGTCCGACAACCAAGAGTTGACCGAAGAATTCTCTTACTGGACACTACTATCGTATTGGATGGGTTTCGAGTCTGGAAGTCAAGTCAAGTCAAGTCAGCGAGTCAGCACAGACTGAGAAACACTGGGGTACTTAACGTCGTGGACGGTCCGGAGGGACGGGTAGTGGTTGAGGGCTTTAAACGAGTTTGAGTACAGGTAACTTATCCACTACGGTAGGTTGGTAGAGTAGGAGACAACAGGGGTAGAGGAGGACGGAAGTTAGAAAGGGTCGTAGTCCCAGAAAAGTTTACTCAGTCAAGAAGTGTAGTCCACCGGTTTCATAACCTCAAAGTCGAAGTCGTACTTATAAGGTTACTTATAAGTTCTGACTAAAGAACTTCCTACCTGACCAACCTAGAGGAACGACAGGTTCTCTGAGAATTCTCAGAAGAGGTTGTGGTGTCAAGTTTTCATAGTTCGAGTCAGGAATAAGGTCTAAATAATTCATTTTGAGTTGTTTCCATAGTCACACCGATAACTTCAAGAGGTTAATTAAGATTAAAATATCGGTCCCACTGTCAGAGGAAAATCCATGTCAGTCAGTCAGTACCTAGGAGGGACCTCGTGACCGTATCGAGTATAAAGGGGTGAACAAGTGTTCCTGTAGTAGAACTCTCGTAGACAACTTACCTACAGACAAAGTAAGGTCTGTGTCCTACACCTCGGACTTAAATAGATCCCGTGGGGTCCAACCCCAATTTGGACCCTGGTATAATTGTTTTAAGTGGGAACAAAAGACCCAAGACTGGGGTGAAGTTACCCGGGGACTTTTCAGGAGAGTCAAAACAGTTCCTCAGGGAATATGTAAATCCCCTTTAGAGTCCGGGGCACACTACTACACACGATTCAAGAAAGAGAGGATGAGAAAGAACCACTGCGGGTGACGGACACTTAGTCTTTCACCATACGCAGGTGACGAAGGGGAGACGACCACGAGGGACGATCCTACGCTTACGGGTATAGGTCCCACGTCATAGGGCCTGTAACCATGGGAAGGAACCGTAGGGGTAACTAATTCGACGTGACCCAGACCACGTCTTCACTTGCCTTCCGAACGGAACCCCCTCCGAGTGTGAAACGGTACACCTAAAGTGTCATCCCGACAAACAACGTTCAGAGAAAACTCAAGTCGGAGTCGTCGGAGAAGGACTTTGGAGAGGGGTCTGCTGGACCGGGACCTGGACCTGGACCTTGACCTGGACCTGGACCTGGACTAATAAGTCCGACTGAGTAGTACCGGAGAGATCACATACAAAAACGAGAAAAGGGAGGTTTGATTTTTCTGCATTGACTAACGTTGGGTTTAACTGAACATGTGCAGTGGAGGACCGGTCAAATGGGGGTTTAAACGGAATACTCGGGTCCCATGAGTCATCAGACAGAATCTTTGGGTCCGGGTTAAGTCTGATGTCACGCCGGAGTCGAATCCGGTTTCAACCCTGAAGGTTCACACAATGTTGAGAGACCAGAGAATTAAATCAGGATGGTAGACCTCCTTTATTAACATAATTATCGGCGACAAATAATTCAAGAATCAGACCTGACCGTACCACGATTCACGACATGTATAGAGTAAATTAAGTACGTTTTCGCAACAACTGACCCACGATAATACTGGGTAAAATGTCTACTTCCTTTTTTCCTAGTCTTACCATTTAAAGGTCACAGTGCATCGTACCTCCACCTCTTCGACCCTAGACCTAAGTCTAGATCCATTGAGTCTATGGGGTTGAGTACTCGAGTGACCCAAAAAGGAGCTTTTCAGCACACCTAAGGACCACGAGGAAAGGGTTCCCGAGAACGCAATAGGTCTTTTATTCGTCTAGAAGTTTGAATCCTCCTCAGGTCCCAGGTACTAGTTTCAAGGTACAAAAGATAACATTTTAACCTACCGAAGACGGGTAGATAATAGAAGGTCTAGGATTTAAAAAGTGTGAGGGGTTTCCCAAAGGAAGTACCGACTCTACCATTTCTTAGACGGACGTTACGTCCTCTGTACCCAAACTATGAACCCAGCCCTTCTAGGGTACCTTTTACCTTACTGTTGGGTGAGATCCTAAGAACGGACCTCTTAAGGTACCTGTCTCTTCGGACTACCCGATGTCAAGTGCCCTAGTGTTTCTCAACCTGTACTGACTCATTGATTGTGTGTGTTTCGAGAGTAAATCTGGTTTTCGTCACAACTTACAGTCTTGTAGTCTCGGTTGTCACGGGACTCTCTATCTGACACTTCAAGTGAAGGAAGGAGTCGTCGATTACCCCTAAATAGATTTTAGAGTGTTTAAGTGTCGTTTGACCTAAATCCTGGGCCCCAGGAAGAGGGTTTCGGCACCTGAGTGATACATTCGAACGTACAGTGGGGAGAGACATCGTACTTTGTCTATATAGGGGTCTCCGTCAAGGTCGTAATTCGATTCGAAAATCCGTCACCTTGGAAAACTGTGTTCCCTTTGACTTCACCTTTAGAAGAGATTAACGAGTTTCGGTTCCACCAGATAACCTCTTGGGGTACTTGTCACATCAGACCACCTGACAACAGGTGCCCCAACGTTTCCCAACCTATGCTGACTTCACTGAAATCGTCTCGTGTTTCACCACATAACTGAGTCCCTACACTTAGGCTCTCTAGGAAAGAATGGGAACAGTAGAAAGGGGTGGAGAAGGAAGTCGTGAAGACTCTTACGGTCCATGGACGATTACATCTTTTAGTATCGGAATTTGTACAACCCCCCTACCTTTTTCTTGAACTAACTTGATTTAGTTCAGTAGCACGACTGACTAGAGTCTCTTTCTCAGGGGGTTGGTTACCACAATTATTTACTAATTATTGGACGAAAGACCTCTGTTTGTAATGTGTAAAGGTCCCACATTTACTACCGGTGAAAATTTGACAGGTGTACTATAACTGGTTGAACGTCTAAAGGACTTTTAAATTGTAAACCGAGAACACCCGACTAGATTCAACAGAGGACGTGTGACGACGAAGACATAGAAGTTTATATATGAAACGACCTAAGCCGAGTAATTTGAAACGTCGTCAAAAGATAACGGGACCCTGATACCACTTCGTTTACCACCCACCCCGACACTTCTATTGAGCCTACTGAGTAATTATCCAGAAAAGGACACTATAGTGACAGAGACAAAGTATAGAACCGTTTTTACAACGACAAAGATGGGACAATATCTTGTTTATCTTCACACTGAACACCGAGTGTTAGAAACTTCGACTAAAGTGTACTAAAACTATTAAGATAGCGTAAAGAGTGTCTATGTTGAGAAAAAGGGAGGACCCTACCATCTTACAGTAGAACCCTAAGAAGAAAGGGCGACTAGGAAAGACATTCCGACGGAAGGAGACACGAAAATGTGAACGGGTTCACGGTCCGAAACGGTTGTACGTGAAATACTTTCAAGGAATGGGGATCGGACCACGTAGACCTCCTCCCCTCTACTCTGAGGCACCAAGATTTAGAGAGGAACCGTGTGCACGAGTCCGAACTCGCTTCTTGGTCAATAAGGTAAACTTGTCTCTTTGACGTCTGTCTACACGACAAAAGTGTAGACCGATGACCCTCCATGTATCGACACAAACCAATGGATGGGTGAGAAAAAACGTGAATATCCACCCCCTTCCCTGAGTAGGGAAACAACACGACCACAAAAATAGACGCACCCCCTCCAGTACAAGAGCCCTCTACGATCCGCCTGAGGACCCCACCCCTTCTATAAAAGAATTTAGACCTACTCGTCCGTTAACTCATCTTTCTAACTCCCACCTCCCTTCTGCAAGGACACAGGGACCAGACGAGGAGTGAGGCGACTCCCAAACACTCTCTTTCGTGTTTAGGTAGAAGTAGGTTTGCTGAGGATAGTGTGAAGACCAACCCCAATCCATGTGGGTGAGGAATCTACCGTGACTCGGTCTTTTAATCGTTACTAGTTACTTTCCCCTTCCTACTACTTTATTTTCACCTCAGAGTTAATACGAGATTTACTCGTTCCGTTACAATTCAGAAATTGTCTCCTCCCCGACCCCTGACCTCCTTTCTTTTTGCTAATGAACCTTCTTAAGTCGTGGGGTCAGACCTGAATCGGTAACTAAAGGATAAGGTCAAGGTATCTACCTGGTATTTCCGGAACATCTCACGTGTCGAGGGGGGACGCGATAAAGAGGTACTAGACGTAACTCCTTTATGTTCAAAGAGACGGAACGAAAAGACAGGTGGTCGTAGTCTAGACCCCACCTAGGTTCCCTTCTTTACAGACACCCGTACTGCAATCCCAAAGGTTGAATGGTCGACGACCCTCCAGTCTAAACACCAAAGCCCCGTGTCCTACAAAGACACACTTGGCACCAATTTTAACAAAACGGTTTAATATTCGCAGTAAACAACACAAACATACTTTTCCTTCCGACGTCACAAAGGTACTTTAGAGTCAGTAGAAATTTTTGTTTTTTGTGTTGAAAGAAAAGGACTTTGAGACGATTTTCTGTTTCATTAACTACAACTCAAACCCCTAAACGGGACTTTTTACGTTAGTAATCCTGTCGGACATAATCAGTAAATCTTACCTTTGGTTTACAAAGGAAGGTATAGATAGGTATTGCATTTTCAATAGGGGGTAGACCGTTTTGGAGAAAGACAACTTTACAAGGCTCACCACAACGTAATTATTCATCTGTAGTTCACTTTAAATGATAAATACAGGAAAGTTACCAGAGACATGTGGGTCAACGTGCATGTCGAACATAGTTATTTGTAGAGATGGACGCCCAAAAGTTCTGTCTAATTGACCCTTCCCGGTAACACCCTATTTTCTTCTCCGGTACGACCCTCTTTTTACGTTAATTTGTAAGTGGGCACGTTTGTGAAGGAAGGACCTATGATAAGTCTAAAATTAAAGAAAGAAAAAATTATATTTTATTTTATGTTCTACAACCACGTCGAACCTCTATCGGGTGTAGACATGACATTACTCTGTTAAGACGTTTCACCTTGAGAGTCACCCCATACATAAATTAAGTATAACCAAAACCTGGTGTCGGATATTACTCCTTTCTATGCCCACCTCCGTCCTCTACCGTCAACCTTCAGACATGGGAAAAACTTGTGCTTTCATGTTTTCCCAGCACGTACATAAATACAAAATCACTTTTAAGTTATTGAAATCGACGTCTGTGAAACGAGGTCTTGTGATTATTTCTACCCTCTGGATTATTTGCTGGACTTAAGTTCGAAGAACCTCCCATTCCGACCTCCTAACGGTCCAAACCGACGGGACTACGATTTCTTATAGGACCACACAAAAAACGTGCACCCGGTTTACTCCTGTTCCAACTAAAAATTTCGTAGAAGATTTTCGCACACTCGGGGTTCCAGGATATTTGTAGTTTGTCTAAGACGTATTTTTCCTAAGTTACTCCTCCCAAAGCCTTTATGAGTCCAAAGGACGGTCGTTTACAGGACTACTTCCCTACCTATCCGGTTTAAATTCTGGATCTCCCACTACCACCAAATCAACACTTTAACACAGATTGACACTGACATCGGACGGTCCAAGAAGACAGGTACCCTAAAGGGTCCATTCTTATGACCTTACCCAACGGTAAAGGATGAGGTCCCTTAGAAGGGCTGGGTCCCTAACTTGGCAGCAGAGACCGCTGCGGACGTACCCGTCCGTCTAGCAAATGTGACTCGGCTCTACGAAGGGATTCAATTCTGATAGGAGACCGGGACTCAGAAAGGAAGCGGACGTCCCGTCACCAGACTCGTAACACAGGCACTCGAACTCAAACTCAGTTTTCCGGGTTTTAGAGTTTCTTCCTAGGTGGTTCATCATTCTTCTTACTTTTCGATATCCAAACCGGAGAGCTTGTAAGTCCTGAGAGGGACTTGATAGATTGCAGTAGGAATAGTGGCAGTCGGTGACAGTAAGGGAGGGTAAAGTCCTGTGAGTGAACAGGTGGAAGTACGGAACGTTCACCGTCTTAGTCCCGAACTTGGGTCCGGTTTTCGTACCTACCGTACCAGAAGCGGGTTTCCGGAAGACCCCGAGTCTAGGACGTCCGAGTCCTCCTTCCTTTAGTCCCAGACTTTTCTTCTTCTCCTTAGTCCCTACTCCACTTTAGATCCCTAGATGGAACAAGGACCCAAACTGGTGTAGACGACTCTCGATGAACCCTTGGTAGAACTTTACTGGGAAGTCGGAAAAGGCGACGTCCGACCTACGGGAGTCGAATGTGACACCAGCTACGAAACACCCACCTAAACGGGTGTAAACTCCTTCCGACGGACTCTTGGCAGACAGACTCTTCGAGTCGGAAGAGGCGTGGTCCTCCCTCTAAGAATTGACCGTGATCGAGACGGAATCCAGATCTACGAGCAAAGACACCGATACTAGTCATGACTACTAACAACGTCGCGGACCGTACCAGGTACCGTGGACCAACACTGTTAAGGTCCTCCAATCCGAGAGGAATAAAAAGAAAATATCTACTTCTCTCACTAAACTGCGGTCCCGATAGCGTTAAGGTTCGAGTACATCAATTACGACTGGTCCCTCCGACACTCAACCTTAGAAGGACTTCCTTACACTTCCTACGAGACCCGTAAAGACGGTCTGAGACACTCGACTCTATATGTACCCGTCCCAGTCTGTCCGACGAGTGTCCTCCATAGGGGACATAGGTGAAGAAGGAGGATCGTTTAAGAACGTAGGGACCCGTAGACGAGACCCGGCAAAAACAGACGGACTCAACGAAAGGGGAAAGGACATCTCAAGACCTCGGAGAAGGGGTCGTTTCGACTGGACGGTCACTATTTATGGTAAATTAATGTCTTGTTCAAAAAGACGGTAAAAAGAGTCGTGCCGAAGATAACGGATTCTAATTTGAAGTAAGGTTATGGTGACTTAATGGAAAAATTTGGATAATAAAGTTACACTAATTGAAGTGAAGAAAGGTAAATCGACATTCGTTTTAGAACAAATGTTCCGTTTTTTTCAGAAACGGAATTATAGCCGTTATTATTATGTTTGCTTGTAACGTTCTTTTATTAAATACACTTTTTGTCCTTTTTTACCGTAACTATGTACTCCGAGGAGAAGTTAATTATTTTTCCTCCTTTATAAATTTTTGTTAAATAGTTTCTTTATATATGTCAAGTATGTAGTACGTAAACGTTTCTTACATGATTATAAGTAAGGTGTCTATCGGGGCACTCGTCCCTAAACTTAAGAAAACACACACTACACACTACCAAACACCGATTTTAGGTCTCGACCCAAACCAATTACTTCACGGCCAGGTATGTTCCGACGACTACCTCTTTATTCGAATACAACCGATCTGTGAACGGTACGGAATAATAATCTCGTACACGAGTGGAAACTTCCACTGGTTTTTCCGTGAACTCTGAAAATTTCTTCTCCAACAATGACGTTCGGACCCACCCGTGGGGTTTTGGATCCTGTCTAAAAACCCGTGTAGATGTTGGCAAAAGAGAGTGACCACAGAGAAGCCCTGACTTTGGGTTTCCTGATCTTTTTTGGTACTAACATAA
This sequence comes from Capra ibex, assembly GCA_006410555.1. NCBI lineage: Eukaryota > Metazoa > Chordata > Mammalia > Artiodactyla > Bovidae > Capra > Capra ibex. The sequence goes on along the minus strand of SJYO01045292.1, from coordinate 51,314,418 downwards.
TTCTTAACGTTTTTTCATCGTGTCATAATTCTTAACGTTTTCCATCATGTCCTTTGATATAAGTCATAAGATACTATTTGGTATTACCTTTTCTTTTATATTTTTTCTTACATATATATATGCATATTAACTTAATGAAACGGCACTTTCACTTTCGTAATCGACGAGTCAGCACAGGCTGAGAAACCCTAGGGCACCTGATATTGGAAGGTCCGAGGTGACAGGTACCCTAAAGGGTCCGTTCTTGTGACCTCACCTAACGGTACGGGAGGGGGTCCCCTTAGAAGGACTGGATCCCTAGCTTGAACCCAGAGGAAGTAACGTCCGTCTAGGAAATGGCAGACTCGGTGGTCCCTTCAGGGGTCTTTTTATAAAAAATTTCTCACTTTTTTTTTTAACTCTTTCCCTCTTTACGAACCACTAATTTTTTTTTTCTTCTTCTTTTAACAGAGACTTCGTCTAGGGCCGTCTGACAAAAGACTTTCAACAGTTCCGGCTCACCGGCGACCCTTCACCACCGTGGACAGTGGCGTCAATACGATTAGAAGAGGACAACCCCGGTCTCTTCCCTGGGTACCGACGTCCAACCGTTTTGTCTGTGACATACGAAGGTGGGTTTAAAGAGGGATTAAATAAAACTGGTAAAAGATAATACCGGAAGGTGATCTACGTGAAGTATCCCTCAAGGAAATGCCCCGCTACGTCTCTTTAGTCGTAAATGTAGTATAAATTGTCAAATATTCCTCCTCAAAACGAGTGTGTATTTTGTTGTACGAAAATGGACCTTTTGTATCTATAGTCTTGAGTATAAAGGTGTATACCACAGGTGCGAATCGTCTGCAAATCTTAGTTTCTATCAAGTTTTCCATTCTGTCTCAGCCGTTCAGAGAAGTTGAGTTCGGTCCCACGGAACAGGTGACACGATACGGTGGTCCAACCGTCTCTCTCTCTCTCTCCTAAACACCTATGTCCTGACCTTCCAGTTCCAACGCCCCATCTCGCCCGTTCTCCCTGTTGATGAGATTAGATGAAAGAGGGACGAGTTGTGAGTCAGAGGAACACTGAGTGGGAAGTCAAGTCAAGTTAAGTCAACGAGTCAGCATAGACTGACAAACACTGGGGTACCTGACGTCGTGCGGTCAGAAGAGACAGGTAGCGGTTGAAGGCCTTAAATGAGTTTGAGTACAGGTAACTCAGTCACTACGGTAGGTTGGTAGAGTAGGAGACAGTAAGGGAAGAGGAGGGCGGAAGTTAGAAAGGGTCGTAGTCCCAGAAAAGTTTACTCAGTCAAGAAGCATAGTCCACCGGTTTCATAACCTCAAAGTCGAAGTCGGAGTCAAGAAGGTTACTTATACGTCCTGACTAGAGGAAATCTTACCTGACCAACCTAGAGGAACGTCAGGTTCCCTGAGAGTTCTCAGAAGAGGTTGTGGTGTCAAGTTTTCGTAGTTAAAAAGTCGTGAGTCGAAAGAAATATCAGGTTGAGAGTGTAGGTATGTACTGATGACCTTTTTGGTATCGGAAATGATCTACCTGGAAACAACCGTTTCATTACAGACGAAAAATTATACGACAGATCCAACCAGTATTGAAAAGAGGGTTCCTCATTCGCAGAAAATTAATTGAGAACGGGACTCGTTTAAAAGAACGGAAAGGGGGAGATAGGATGGGAAGAAGGAGGGGGACAAACAGAGGTCAAACAAATTCGGATAATGGACTCGTTGGTGTGTTCAGGTCCAAGACTGGACTCCAACCGTACCGGTCCCTCTTAGACTACGCGGTTCTAACGGATTAGACACGTCAAAATAAAAAGTCCGTATCTTTTGTGTGGGTCTGTACGTGTTGGTCAGACTAGTGGAAAAGGAGGGTACTTCATGTATTACAGCTTTAGTACATCCTTGAAGGTACTACCACTGAGGATGGTCAGTCCTTTTCCCCACTACCTAGACTGACCCCGGGATAAGAATGGGACCGATTTACGTGGGAGGTCAAAAGGAACATTCGAGAGGTAGAACAAGATGCGTCGTCGACTACCCATACGGAAAGGGAAGAGGTCCCCTAAAAGGGTTGGGTCCCTAACTTGGGTCCAGAGGGTGTAACGTCCGTCTACGAAATGGTCGACTTGGTGTTCCCTTCGGGTTCTTATGTCCTCACCCATCGGATAGGGAAGAGGTCCCCTAGAAGGTCTGGGTCCTTAACTTGGTCCCAGAGGACGTAACGTCCACCTAAGAAATGGTTGACTCGATAGTCCCTTCGGGCTACTAGTCCCTTACACAAATACATAAGAGTCGAGAATTTATTGAACACCAAATCTTCTCTTCTGTCTCCGTCTTCGTCCACACACCGACCGGTGCGTCTGTGGTCAGAACGAGAGGCGACCCTAAACGACCGGACGTCGACCCAATCGAGGAGACTCCTGAGAAGTAACACAGACACCATACAGACCCTAGTTGTAGGGTGAACGACAGAGTCTTCCCCCGAACAACCTCACCACCCGTAGTTGTTTTTTCGTCTCGTCTGACTCAGTGGGGACTCTGACCCCGGGGCGGGAGCCCCCCGTCGGTGGGGAGTTCTTATAGGGTCCTGTGGGAGGACGCCCTCACGGTTCTTGACAATTTGAGACTCCTACCCCGACGAAGGTCCCAACCCGCCCCCCTCGTCTCTTCGAGACTTTCGGACCCCCTTCACGGTCTTTGGTAGTCCCGTCCAACTGTCTACACAAAGGTCGTAGACGGAGCGAGGACCACAAACCGTCTACCCCCCGCCCCTGGTCCGTCGACTTTTGGACCTAGACAAAGTTTATCGAGGGAAAGGATCCGACTTTCGTATCACAAAGGTCACCCGTCGGTACCTCGGTCACCGGAGTCCCACGAAGGTCGGTCTCTTTCAGGGTGACGGTGAAGCTTGTTTCGCACCAAAACAGCTATGTCCCTTAACACCCAGGCTCACTTGCAGGAGACCGAACACTTTGAGGAATAAGACGCGAACGAGAACAGTAGGAAACGAAGTGAAAAGTGGGACATAAAGTCGGAAATGTCCGGTCTACTGGAACTCTATACAGGGGAACGGTCTACCCTCACAGTCGGTTTTCCGACTGAACTCGAAGATCTCGACCACGACAGATCATGCATCATCGGTGATCGGTCTACACTAATGACTTGTAAATTTTACACCGATCAGGTTCACGTATATTTTATCAGTCACGTCACGTTTTTTACTAACATTTTATAGAGTCGTTAGAAAAATATAACAATATACAATTTTATTATCGTGGAACCTATATAACTGGATTTATCCGATATTATATATTTTAAGTAAAGTGGACAAAGACAAAAACAAATTTTTCTTACACCGATGATCCTTTACATTTTACTGTATACCCCGAACGTAAGATAAAAAAACTTTTCGAGACAGGGTCTCGCACCTGGAACATTATGTTAAGAGTTGCTGTGACATGGACCCAGGAATCGGTTCAAACGGACCTTTGGGAGTAACGACTCCTAGCGGTCCCGGACGTCCGTAGTCGGGTAGGGGAGGTGAGAACTGGTCTTACACTCAGTTTACCCCCAGGAATCCCTAGGTCGACAAAGAGTCCTCCCCTCTGACACCGGCGACGAAGCACTGAGACTCGTCAAGACGACCAGACAGTGACGTCACGACTCTGTGTCCGAGACACGACCCGGGGTTCCGAGTACAAAGAGGGGGACCTGGGTTTCTGTCCAAGGTTTCCCCGAAGAGACCCGTGGGTCATTGGAGAGAAGGACGAGAGGTGCACCGATCCGAGATGGAGCCGACTGAGTGTCCTGGGTGAGAGGACAGAACATGTAAGAGATGGAATTTCCCGACGGTTCGAGGTTCGTCCTTGGGGACATTCGACCTTGTTGGTACTGTGCGTCCATCCTCCCCAGTAGAACGCCACCGGCGGAGGTAGGACCGAGTGGGAGTGGGGGTGACCCGTGAAAAGGTTGACCCCTGTTGTCCTCGGTGAGTAGGGATTCCTCTTCCCCCGGTCACCCCTACCCCACGAGAGAGCCGAGACAGAGTCGGTGTCGGTGGGATTTCGGGTGAATCGGTCCGGTGGAATAAGGAGGCGAATCTCCGTATAGGAACGACCCGAGGGGTTCCCGCCGGTCTTAGGAGGTAGAAGGTGCCGCCGGGGGTCCCGACCCACCCCTTCTTCGCGAAATAGACGGAGAGAAGGAGCCCCTCATCTATAGATGACTCCTAGACGGAGCACTTTCCGTGGCACGGCTCGCGACCGTTACCTCGTCGTTTGTCTTTGAGGGTAGCGAACCGGAGAGTCTCGAAGTGAGAGTACCCATTCTGTGTGCGGTTAGTCCTTTAGTGTGAGTACAGAGGGGTGTTGATATTCTCGAGAAACCGGTTCCTACGACCTCTGCCTGTACCAACCTCAGTCCCTTCCGACGAGACCTCTACACTACGAACTCGACTTTAACATAATTATAAAAGTTTTCGAAACGAGGACAAGGGAAGGTAAAGTCTCGACCCCAGTCTGAGGGATCCTCTTCCAGGACTCCTAGTCCATTCTGGGTCTTTTGTAAATGGTCGTACTGGACTCCGTCTTAACAGACCTTCCCTTTAATACATTACTCTTGTCTCTTCACTAGGTCTTTTAGTTACACAGAACCCAATTTTAGGTTCTCATCCCGGGTCCTACGTACATCCTCCCCCTGTCCGGACCCTGAGTCCTCCCCTCTCCGTTCTCCGAGTTCCACTTCCTCCACTCCCCATTGACTCGCACAGAGGCGAGACGGGTTCTGGGGGTGAGAACGTCTGTCAGTAAAATGTTTAGACACGACCAACATACAAGATTGAACCACGGAATTACCTGGAACACAAAATAACCTAGAGTCTTTTCGTAGTTTGTTAGCTCAGAGGGACAACCCCGTGGGGTACAACCTTTTTCGGGACTTGGTCTTCCGACCTAGGTCGGGACTAAAACGGGGGTGAGCAGGCGACACACTGGAACCCACTCGGGGAACGGGAGAGACCTTACATCGAAAGAGTAGACATTTTACTCCCCCGACCTGACCCAACTGGAGCTTCGGGCGTACGTGTAGAGTCCAAGGTCCTGGGGCCCTCAGTTACTGCACGAACTGACTCGGCAAGGGTCGACATCGGGTCTCCAGCCCCAAGTTCGGACAATACTTCGACGGTGAGTCTACGACGGTGAAGACTATAATTAAAGTAAAGAAGGGTACTCCGTACCCCAGAAATGCTTACTGAGGTTCTTAACGAAGGTCGGAACCCCTGTCTTCGACCAGGACTTTCGTTTACCTCGATTTTGGGGTCTCATGGGGGTGGGACCCGAGAACCACTTGACTGGTCTTAGTCGAAGAGTTACTCGTTCAACGCCGACTTGAGGGCTCTTGTCCCTCGACCACTGTTGAAAGTAAGAACAGGAGTCTTGCCGCGGGACGAGGTAAGGTCCGGTCTTACTCGGCCAAAGACCTGGTCTCCTTCGGGACGAAAATAGTCTTCACGTTTCAGTGTCTATGCCCCAAGGACTCAACACTCAATTTTAGAAAAAAAAAAAAATTGTAAAACAAAACCCCATATCACCGGTTAATTGTTACAACACTATCAAAGTCAACCTGTCGTTTCCCTGAGTCAGTACGTATTTGTATGTATTGGTAAGAGGGGGTTTGAGGGGAAGGTAGGTCCCACGGTGTATTGTAACTCGTCTCAAGGTACACGATATGTTATCCGGGAAAAACGAATAAGTAAAATTTATATCGGAACACATGTACAGGTAGGGTTTAGGGGATTCATATGGAAGGGGACCGTTGGTTGGTATTCAAACAAGAGTTTCAGACACTGAGAAAAAGACAAAACATACATTCAAGTAAACATGGTAAAAAAGAATTTAAGGTGTACCCTCCCTACACTACACTATAAAGAGGAAGAGACAGACTGACTGAAGCGAGTCATACTACGAGAGATCTAGGTAGGTACAACGACGTCTACCGTGATAAAGTAACACTCGATCTGAGAACATTGATCGACTCATTGAGACCCGGTACTCGGGACCAAAAAAGTACGGAGTTTACCCCTTTTATTTCAGTGGGTGGAAGTGGTATAATAATCCTTCTAATTTTTCTCGAGTATAATGTAGTATAGTATCCATTCAAGGACCATTTTAAATTTCAACATACATCTGATAATATTTTATTACTATTATTTTTATATATAGGGAAGGCCTAACCCCTTTTTTTCAAATCTCGAAGACAACAATTGTTTACATCGAAAGGAAACGTGTCCCGAACGTGAAGATTTTGTGGAGGGATAAACAAAAGAGCAAAAGGAGAGTGGTCCTGAGTACTCCGTCCATAGCACACAAAGCCCCCCTGTCCACCCAGTACCGATGGACTCCTGATCCTTGGGAGTAGACTAACGGAGGTTCAACCCGTCAAAAGACGGTAGAACAAGATAAACCTGACCTACTAAACCCGGTGTCGGGAGACTCGGAAAAAACGAACGTGAAGAACACTGTCGGTGGCAGAGACATGAGTCTACGACCAGGGAGTCTCGCCACTACCAAAACGGTCTTCCCGGAAACTTTCGTCGACACAAGTGAAAAGACACTGACTCCCTTCACCCGAATCTTATCGAGACTCCCTACCCTGAAGGGACACCATGTCACCGACCCTGAGACACGAGGGTCCCGTGTCCCAGACCTAATCCAGGAACCAACTCCCTGACCTAGGGTGTACGACACTGGTCCTCAAACAGGAAGTGTTGATTTTCTAAACGTACGACGTTTGCTTCTACCTTCTAGAGTACACGGTGTCAGCTCTGGACTACGTCGGTTTATTTATTTAATTTGTTTTTCTTCTTATCGAAACTCCCGTTGAGGAACCGGTCTACCCAGTCTCCGGGGTCGAAGTTGGAGTCCACTCACCCCTGACCTGTACATCACCTGAACTGACACAAGAACCGACCATCCACCCGGGTCTCACCCCGTCCGTCGGACTTTTCCACTTTTTGAGATCTTGTCCTCTAGGTAGTGACCGGAGTGACTAAATAGGTTGTCCGGGTTAAGGTGTGGAGTCTATGACCCGAATCGAAAAAGAACGGTGTGGCGTCCGGTCCCGGGATGTGAGTAAGTGTGATTTCGAAGGAAGGACGGGAACTCTACGAGTGTCAGTGCCGGACCTGTTCGACAAATCCTCGGTGGTCTATTCGGTCCTCGTTTCAACGACTAAGGAAAGGTCGGTTTTACTTTTACAGAAAAGTCCTTTTTTCTTTTTTTTCAGGGACCTTTGTTGTGGAATAGTCTTATTATTTTAATTTAATATTGTCCCGACAGTCACTGTGTTATAGACTCCCACTGTTCTACATTAGAGTCATTTTTGTAGCCTAGACAGACAAATATCTAGATTATTTAATACCACCTTAACACGAGAATATTTAGGTCCGACAGCTCCTTTGGATTGTTGATTAAGTAGTCAACGATCATGTCTCCAGACGAAGAGACAAGGTTAACAAGTGGCGCATCTATTGTTCCTCGGAAGGTCTGGCCGACCAATTTACAGTAAACAAAGTCTCGACATTGTGCCGTGCCTAGTAACGAGTGTGTATCAGTGGGTTAATATAATTGGACACGTCGTTATGCCACATTACTGTACTGTAATTGCGTCGGCGATGTCTCCCCGCGGTCGAAGGGAGGAGTCTCTCTTGGTCCTCGGTGGCCGAAGAGGGGTCGTCGAGGGAAAAGTAAATTTACGTTTTGTTTTCGAGATCTCACCTTCCTCGTCTCTCAGTGAAGAGAGACCCTCGGAGACTTTAGATTTTGTCAGATCCGAAATAGGTGACAGTCTAGACCCCCCGAACGACCGACTCAAAAAAAAAAAAAAGGGGGGTCGCCGAGTTAAAAAAAGGGTTCCTGTCTTAAGAAGAGGGATGGAGGAGGTTGGAAACTTTAAGTGTCAAGGAACGGAGGGCCTACCCCATCCCTGCGTCCAGACCCTAACGGGGTTTCTATCCCTTATTACACTACTTGACTTGAGGTCTCTCTACGTCTCTTGGGACAAATGTCTTCATTTACTGTTCCACGTCTCAAGAAGACCCCCTAATACCATGAACCCCTATAGATCAAAGGAAACAGAGTACTCTCTATCTTCCCCGTCCACTCCTCTAGATCAACTATAGCTTCGGACACAAAGAGTCAGAGTCGAGATGACTGTAAGCCCGACCTAGTAAGAGACGACACTCCCTACCAGGGAGACGTGACTACCTACAAATCGTAGTAGGGACAAGAGACGGGTGATCTACGGTCTTCGTGGGGAGACCGAGGGATGATGAGTACTGTTGGCTTTGACAGAGGACTTTAACGGATTGAAACCCCCGTTTTGGTGGGAGGGGTTAACTTTTAGTAATTAGTACCCGTTCTGAAAGTGTGATATTTGTAGATCGTATATAGACATCTTGTGGTCTAGATACGACCCAAACCCTGAGAACGGGACCTCGGAAGAATTATTTTCTCACCGAACAGAGACTTGAGGGGTTTAGAGAAAGGAGAAGTTTCTCCACCGAGACGGAAAGTCGGAAGAGTCTAAACTTCGGGTCAAGGAGGAGAATTACCCTAAGGGACCATCGAGTCGACCATTTCTTAAGTCGACGTTGCACCCTCTGGACCCAAACTAGGGACCCAACCCTTCTAGGAGACCTCCTTCCTTACCGATGGGTGAAGTCATAAGACCGGACCTCTTAAGGGACCTGACATATCAGGTACCCCAACGTTTCTCAACCTACAATGACTCGCTGAAAGTGAAGTGAGGAGACGAATTATCGTCACTTTGAAGGTTCGAAGGAAACATGTCACCCCCTTAGTATCGTCGCTGGAGTGTCCCGACAACACTCCTAATTTACTAAATACGTCCATTTCTTGACTCCCAGACCGTGTATTCTTTAGGAATCGAACACCCTACCCCCCCACAATAAAAGTAATTTCGGCGGAGTGCTTCCTAGAACCTCCATTCAACCGAGTCTGGGGTCCCTGGAGACCTAATGGTCACGACCGGTGAAATTTAGTCAGTTACTTAGTCAGTACATGTATCGTAAAGCAATACGCAGTCCACGATCAGATTCATGAAAAGTTTATATAGTGAACGAGGAGTTTTACTGGGATGGTTTCACTCTACAAAATAGTAATAGGGGTGAAAATGTTCACCCTTTCGACTCCCTGTCTAAAACAAAACAAAACAAAACTTAGTGAACAGGTCATAGTAAGTAAATCATTCACTATCTCGACCCTAAACTTGGTCCGTCTAAGGTCTCAGGTTAGAAAGTTGGTCAATGAGTCGACTATCGAGGTCGTGGACAGAGACTACCCTTAGACTCTGAGGAACAGAACGAGTCCCAACTCCATCCCCTTTCCGTTCCGGTCTCCCGACTTCCTCCGACCCCGACGGGTAGGGGGTACCCCTTTCCGTTCGGTGTGACTCGAACGAAAGGATAAAGGCAAACTCAACCAATGCGGACAAGTGGCAGAGATGAAAAGGTAACTTTACAAATAATTTTGTGTAAAACGGTACAAATCGACGTGATCTTGGGACCTTACAATTAGTCAAAATATATTTTTATATTGTATATATGATATATTACATATATATTAAAGGTGGTTGGTTTCCCTGCAGGGATCACCGAGTCTACCATTTCGCAGACAAATGTTACGCCTTCTGGGTCTAAGTTAGGGACCCAACCTTTCTAGGGGACCTCTTCCTTTACCGTTAGGTGAGGTCATGATAACGGACCTTTTAGGGTACCTGCCTCACTCGGACCATCCGATGTCAGGTACCCCAGCGTTTCTCAGCCTGTGCTGACGCGCTGAAGTGAAAGTGGTTGGTCTTCAGTCTATTTCAGAAAAATTTTTTATTAATTAGCTAATTAATTGAACCGACACGGTCCAGAATTGACACCGTACACTTGAGACTCAACACCGTACACCCTAGATCAAGGGACTGGTCCCTAACTTGGGGGCCGGGCGACGTAACCCTCACCCCTCAGAATCGGAGACCTGGTGGTCCCTACAAGGGTCTAGCGCAGACCTCCGTCTTTCACCTCGGTGTATTCCACTTCCGTCAGAGTTAGAGGGGTCGGAGCAAGACACCCTTAAAGTAAGATTCCTCCAGCCTCAAGAGTCGAGGAAGTCAGGTCGGGTCGACACGAGAGGGTGGTCAGACCGAGGGTCGTGCTAGTACGGTGACCCCACCTTTACGCGTTCCCACTGACTACCTACAGGACCCTCCACTGTAACCGAAACCCTTTCCCACCTGGGATCCTCTCTACACCCTCAAGTCCTCACCCTCAAACGTAAATATGAACCGAGTCTAAGAAGTCCTCATACACTGGAAGAGTGCTGGTCAACCGGTAAAGTACCCTGAGAGTGACGGGCACTCGACTCAGTATCATTTATGTTCTCACCTTTGGTGACCTTTAAACCTCTCTCCTACTCTCTTACGGTAAACTCGGTCACGAGACACATACATGACTCAGGTTCCAGAGTTTGTCGTCGGCCTACCTGACACTTCTCCCTGGTCACTTTTTAGAGTAAAATAAATGGTCTTTCTAGAATAAAGACCTAACTGAAGGGAAAAGAAGGAAGTAAAGAAGGAAGGAAGGAAAGAAAGAAACCTAGTTTCTACTCATTTGTCTCTTTATTATTTCTGCGTATACTTCAGACACTCTTTTAGAGGTTGTAGTTTGTGCCTTGTGACACGTGTTCCGTCCCTTTCTTGAATGAGAACTTTTTGCGACTAATATCATTGACTTCTAGTAAAATCTTATACCGATTTAGACAGAGAAGTCACTTTAAACCCTTTTGCACGTCAAATACTATGTTCTTTAATTCTTTACTCGGCTACCGTGTGGTGATACTCTATACTTCCCTCGTTCACCCCTCCTCAATCTTTATATTAATTTCTATTCTATCATTTATTTTCTGAATTTCTTCGTCTCAATTGTCGTTGTAATCTACGTAGTGTTCGGTCTTAACCACTACGTCTTTTGTCTCGGTTATTAGTGAATTCGAGGGCTACGGAGTCACAATAATAGACAAGTTACCTCTATTACGGTCACAAAGTTCCTCAACTAGACTCGTCATTTACTTTATTTCGTGGGGTAAGAATCGTCTTATGGACCTCACTCCGTACGGAAATTATTTATAATCGGTAATGAAAATATTAATTTTTGAATTATATTTTTGATTATTAGTAGTGTTTTATTTATTAAATTTGAATAAAATTGACTCGAAAACCTGATTATCATCTACTTCGTCTGTAACCTCAACCTTAGTCCTTAGAACCTATTTGAACTTTTTGAGATCGTTTTTTACTCTTTTTTTCTCTACTTCATAAATTATGTGTCATCTGTCTTTTACCACGAAGTCTTATGGATATTAACGAAAAGGATTTCCTTTCTCATACGAGAAAGGATCTATATTTTATGAAATTTTTTAAAGTTTTTAAAAAAGTTTTACTTTTAGTTTAATTTGGTTTTTTCTTGTCTTGTTGTTATTTTATTTTTATCTTCCACTTGATCTTCTTTTGAAAAAACTGGAATTCTTTTCGGACTCATAAAGTTACCCTAAGGTGTCTGTTCAATTGACCCTTTACTAGCGTAGAGGGAGAATCTCTCATCGTTCCGGGTCTCGTATAAAAGTGACCTGAGGTCGAACCACTTCCGATCGGACATCCTCTTCCGTTACCGTGGGGTGGCGTCATGAGAACGGACCTTTTAGGGTACCTGCCTCCTCGGACCATCCGACCTCAGGGACCCCAGCGATCCTCAGCCTGTGCTGACTCGCCGAAGTGAAAGTGAAAAGTGAAAGTATGTAACCTCTTCCTGTACCGTTGGGTGAGGTCACAAGAACGGACCTCTTAGGGTCCCAACCCCCTCGGACCACCCGACGGCAGATACCCCAGCGTGTCTCAGCCTGTGTTGACTTCGCTGAATCGTCGTCGTCGTCGTCGTCGGACATGTACTGGTTCAATTGATCTCGGATATCCTGGACTGGAGGTACTGTTGAGATTAGAGTTCTCGAAGGTGAGAGGGGAGACGAGTAAGAGGAGGTCGGTGTCACCGGAAGGATAATAAAGAACCTATTACATACGAAAACCAAAGTCAAGTCCCAGAGAGGTTTACGACAAGGAAGTTAGACCTTACGAGAAGTGTTCTATAGGGACACTGCTCGAGGGAGTAAAGGAAGTTGTAAAAGAACTGACAGAGGGATGACTTTCGCTAGGGTAATTTTAGAGGTACACAGGTCAAGGGATTCGAGAAGGAGTTACCACAAGAAGAAGGTCGTGCAGAGTGAGAGTCTTTGTGATTTACACACGAAGGAAGTAAAACAAATAGTAGACAGAGGGAGGTGATCTCACAGTTACGGTATTTCCGTCCCTAAAACCAGTTAACGTAAGTAACGACACAGATCTAGTTGTCAAGTGTGTGTTATCCATGAGTTGTTTGTAAACAACTTATATACTTAATTATTTGTTTATTTGGGCTCTCCGTATGTCTTTCTTTTCTCAAAGGACATTTCCCGTTTCTAGTCTGACGAAAGTCTAAAACGACATTGAACCTTTTAATATTCTGTCATTCTGGCATAGATACCTTAAGACTCTTCCTTTCTAATACTAAGTCTCGGTACGATCAGAGTCTGTTCAATAAGTAAACACCTCTGTTGTTTTTCTACATACACGTTTCCCATATCAAATACTCGAGTAGGATTTTATGTTCTTGTTTCGTTTACCTTAGGAAGTTCTACATGAGAAAACTACCCCTGTGTCCTTACCCATTTAGGTCTATAATTCAGTCTCATCATTTATAATTTTAGTCAATTTGTATCTCGACTTAGACAATACAATAAAATTCCTGGTATTTATATCAATGAATCATTACGTTAATAGATTTTTTTTAAGAACCTTATCTACTTGTATTATATTTGTTTGTATTTTAATTTGTAATTATTAGACTCAAATTTCTAAGATCTAATGTGGTTACTTTTGTACTTTCACCCAATCTTTCCTTACCCCCATTTAAATTATTACGAACGATCAGTTCCGATACCAAAAAGGTCATCAGTACATACCTACACTCTCAACCTGACACTTCTTCCGACTCGCGGCTTCTTAACTACGAAAACTTACTTGACACCACAACCTCTTCTGAGAACTCTCAGGGAACCTAACGTTCCTCTAGGTTGGTCAGGTAAGACTTCCTCTAGTTGGGACCTTAAAGAGACCTTCCTTACTACGGTTTCGACTTTGAGGTCATGAAACCGGTGGAGTACACTTCTCAACTGAGTAACCTTTTCTGAAACTACGACCCTCCCTAACCCCCGTCTTCTTCCCCTGCTGTCTCCTACTCCACCGACCTACCGTAATGGCTGAACTACCTGCGCTCAGACTCACTTGAGGCCCTCTACCACTACCTGTCCCTCCGGACCGCACGACGCTAAGTACCTTAGCGTTTCTCAGCCTGTGCTGACTCGCTGACTTGACTTGACTTGACTTGACTGAGAAGAATATCTCCTTCTCAGTTGCTTTTACTGAATTAAGTAATATGGCTACTTGTCTGGTCAACGTCCAAGTTCATGTCAACAATGTTTCCTTTCTATTAGCGAGTCTCCTTATATTCCCTATATTCCCTATATTCTTATATATATGAGAAATTAATTGGTCTCCACTTTTCTTTTCGTTTGTCTTGTCTCAAATACCATATAGAACTATATAATAATAACTAACCACGAAAATGTATAAAGTNACCCCCGTCTTCTTCCCCTGCTGTCTCCTACTCCACCGACCTACCGTAGTGGCTGAGCTACCTGCGCTCAGACTCACTTGAGGCCCTCTACCACTACCTGTCCCTCCGGACCGCACGACGCTAAGTACCTTAGCGTTTCTCAGCCTGTACTGACTCGCTGACTTGACTTGACTTGACTTGACTGAGAAGAATATCTCCTTCTCAGTTGCTTTTACTGAATTAAGTAATATGGCTACTTGTCTGGTCAACGTCCAAGTTCATGTCAACAATGTTTCCTTTCTATTAGCGAGTCTCCTTATATTCCCTATATTCCCTATATTCTTATATATATGAGAAATTAATTGGTCTCCACTTTTCTTTTCGTTTGTCTTGTCTCAAATACCATATAGAACTATATAATAATAACTAACCACGAAAATGTATAAAGTTTTCAAAAAGTTTTAAATCTTCAACCCGGTTACCATTTATATTGATTACCGTTTTTTTTCGTGTTTAGGGTCTTTTATATTTTATCTTTATGTTCTTCTTAACATTATGATCTTAAGACTGAGAAATTTATCTTATTTGAAATTATGTTTTAAGTCTGAAGTCTAACTCAATTTCGTTCGTTCTTTCATTTGGTGTCTTTAGCGGATACTTAAGACGTGTTTTAAATGTGGACACAGTTTTACTGTGTCTTTCTGTTCTAGTTTAGGTTACATTTTTCGTAATTTGACTTTATTAAAATAAATTATACCTTCGTCAAATGTCATTTTTTATCCGTACTTGGAACTACACGTTCTATCGAATTGTAACTTTAAATATTTATTCTTGACAATCGGTCTGTTTCCTTTCACTCCTTTGTGTCGTCGCCGTCTCCGTAAAGTATGCGAAGAGAAGTGCTCAGTAAATCTATTTTTACATTCCTATGACTACTCATTTCTTTACACAGATATAGTACCATAGACATAAATCAGTAATACTTGGTCTCCTTTGTTTATCACCGAAGTGTACGCAGGGGTGACTCTCGGTGTTTCCGTCTGTGAGGTTTAATGACTATAATTAAACATTGGTTCGATTAAGAGTGTACCAGTTACGGAATATCACACGATGTTCCCTCTTCGTCACCCCTAGACGAAGAAATTGTTACCAGTTACTAAAAGACTTCATTACAGTTACCTTGGTTTCTCAGATAATAATATTAACATTCTTGTCCAGTTTACATTTTCACGATTATAGAACTACTTCTGACATTTTCTTAAACTACTCTGAGTTACAGATGAAGACTGAAATTTTTAGAATCAATTGTATCAAAGTTTCTGAGTGATGAGTTGTTTTAAAACCGGAAATTGTCAGTCAGGTATGTATTACCACTTTGTGTCACTTTAGAGTAAAAGTGGCTCTAGTTCTGATTCTGTTCTTGCCGGGAGATGAATGATCTTTGTAGAGAGATTAACACTATTGGTTTTAACAGAGGTCTGTCTAACGGTTCGCAGGGGGTCCCCTCCTTCAGTAGGGGTCGACTCTTAATGACAAGATCTTCAAAGTCATTTACGTCATTCTATTCCCCCTTTAAAGTGTTACGTTTATCATCAGTATCGTTAATAACAAAATCTTCAAGATTATTTACGTTCCTCTGTTAAATTAAATCATTTGTGTTACCTCATTACATTGAAAATTTTAATGTTTAACATTTATAACTTTCTCTCTTATCAATGATGAACTTCTACAAAAATGGTGGGACGACGACGACGACGATTCAACGAAGTCAGTACAGGCTGAGACACGCTGGGGTATCTGTCGTCGGGTGGTCCGAGGGGACAGGGACCCTAAGAGGTCCGTTCTTGTGACCTCACCCAACGGTACAGGAAGAGGTTACCTACTTTCACTTTTCACTTTCACTTCACCGAGTCAGCACAGACTGAGAAGCGCTGGGGTACCTGAGGTCGGGTGGTCCGAGGAGGCAGGTACCCTAAAAGGTCCGTTCTCATGACCTCACCCCACGGTAGCGGAAGAGACAAAACGGTGGGATCCTTTGAATTTTCTTAGTTGATCTCATAGATGACCCTCATTATGTTACTCAAGTAATTCCACCGACATATACCTTATTTACATGTTTTTTTCAAGTTTTAGGGTCGTCCTTTTTATTACCTGTTTTTCTAAAATAGGGGTATCGTTGTTATTACCCTATTGAACTCATTTGAGTGATTCTATACACTCTATGACCTTATGTACACTTCTTTTGAATGTTAAAATAACTTATTCCACAAGGACCTTCCACAAGGACCTAGTTATAGATCTCACTAGACAACTTTTACTTTTGTACGGTGACAAACAGATTGTGACAGTCACCGAAAGGTAACGGAAGTCTTATTTCCGGATTCAGAGATTGTACGGGTAAAACCGAGAACGACTAGGTAGTCTTCAAAAGAGGACGAGTAAGGGACCTGAGGGTTCTCGTGGGTCCTATAAACTCATTTCCCAATGTACGGTAAGTCGAGACGAGAAGAAGTTGAGCATGTGGGAGTCTTGAAACTAGAATATGCCGCATCAAACGTCGGGGAACTGGTGAGTGTAGTGAAAAGGAACATATATAAGGTAATCGGTTCGTTTCAGAGGGAAATTTCACACGTACATCCTAACTTACACTATGGGACTCACCCCCGACTAGTGTCACTTTATAACAGGGGAGGGAGTAGAATTATAAAGTAAGTAAATAAGTAATTTTAAAGATCCTACGTATACCTTTACGTAAATTAAGGACCGAGATGACGAATAATCGTTCTTTATATTGGAGGAACTCGGAGTACCAGAGGAAGTCGTTCTACCCCTATTGTCCTAAGGTCACGACACTATTGTCCTAAGGTCCCGACACTACTGTCGTAACAAGAAAAAGAGAAAGACGAAAGACTAATTAGTACAGGCTCAGAGGAGGTAGGAAAGGGGAAGTAGTTGTAGTACGACAGGTATGGTTGTGCCACTGACACGACCCGATAACAACTTCGACTGAACAACCTGGGGGACTGAGATAAACGTAGGGGAGGTCAGGAGAAACGTCTTGGTAGAAGAATCTTGTGTCCACTGCATATATTGAGGAGAAGGACATAGAAACTACGGAGAGGTGGCGGAGGGGTTTCAATTTTACAAAATAGACGTTGACCCGACATAGATGGAAAGACCGTAATACCGGATGAGGGAGGAGGACTCATAGGGTGTGGGCTTAGACCGAGTCTTTCAGGAACTGAACGGTTCGAGACCAGACTCTTCCATAAGTCCATAGTCTCTTCTATAAGGTGCACCTTATGGAGATATGAGGTACGAGGTTGAAGGGAGGAGATCTTAAGAGTTGGTTCTCTCATTTCTGATGTTATCTTACAGAGGGAAACCTCGATTTGTAGTTTAACGAAGAATCGTCTAATTCTCGGTTCCAGTCCGATCCCTCACCGACCCTCGGTACTCCTAAGGTCGCCCTAAGGACAGGGACTTGATCTCTTGGTCGGGAGTCCGAGGCCTCCGGGGCAAAGACTCGTGTTGTCGAAGGAGTTGGGTTGTGGAGTAACCAGTGCCTGTGAAGGTAAAGTGCCAGTTAACCAGTATTAAAGTTAATACATCCTTCGGAAAATAAAATGTACGTTTAAGGTTTTACTGACTCTTTAGACCTCTTCGGATCCACATTTCCTGGTCAAAATTTGGACTCTCCACTCTTATTGGATGTATAAGATGTGTTAATAAGGATGACCGGGACCGTATAAGTCTCCTACAACACTCGTTGCTAAAAACTCTCTTGAACCCTCCTACCCTCCATATATCGTCTATACTTTATCAGATTACCAGAAAAAAGAAATCGTTTTAGGTACACGATTTAAATATAGATTCTGTAGTACAAATATAGAATGTTGTGAAACATCTAGGTATCTCAGTGTGTGTTTATCAGTGTGTGTGTTATCTCAGATAACAATTCTCTGAACTCAAAACTAAACCTTTAGGTCTAGAGTCAAGTTCCCTCTTCCAGAAATCGGGCCCTATCTACTTGAAGGAGGAGGAGGGGAGACGGAACCGAATGGTCTGTCTGACCACCGCTCCGAGTATTCCACGAAGTACTTACCGTCTCTTTGGGATGCCTGTTCTCTCAGAGTTGAAACCAACGGGCAATCCTAGTGGGTCCGTCGAAGATTTTCGGAACTAAGAGTCCGGTGACGGGTCACTTAGTTTCGGAGAACCTTACCCTGGGTCCAAAGTCCCTGAGGTAACAAGTCGATTCAAACTCTTGGTAGTGGAAAGAGAGGAGATGACAGGGGATGATAGTGCCGAAACTGTGACAGACGTTCCTCCGTTCTTCCTTGGAATGTGCACGACTCCTGGACTATACGTAATCTGGGACACGACCCTTAAAAGGAATATACGGTAAAAGTATTGTTACAACTCTTCATGTATACTAGTAGAAGTGAAGGTCCGCTCCCTAGGTCGACGAGTCTTCCCGTCTCACTGTACGAACTCCAGTGAATTTGGGTTCATTCACCACTCCAACCCTCTACTGCGTTCAAAAAGACCGAGGTTCAGAATACTAGAAAGTCAAAGTAGTTCCACGTACGTGATTCTCTTCCCTGGGTTGGAACGGTACGGGTCCCACCCACAATCGATAATGAAGGAACAGGATTTGATTAAATTTGTTACAAATCAGAGGGGACAGGGGTCTCCCTCTTCGTCCTCTATTTTGTTCTCGACTCTACGTACTTCATCATATGTAGGAGTAAGGACTAGAAAGACGTAGAGGACGTTATTGAGGTCCTGAAAGACGGAATACACGTTAAGATTGATAGACGTAATAAACGGTAGGTCGAACGTGTGAACGTATGTGTTTGTGAAAGTAAGTGTGTGTTTGTGTCTGTGTGTAAAAGTGGGTAAGTAATTTGTTTATAATACCCCTTAGATGAGACACGGTCCGTGACCTGCACACACACAATGTGGACTAATATTTCCCTCCGCCAAGTGACTTCTCTTACAATTTACGTATTCGAGACGTCTATCTACTGAACTTAGAACTCGGGTGAGAGGGTCAACATACTTGAATCGGTTCAATCACTTCGACTTAAAAAAAGAAGAAAACGGTAATGACAAGACATATTCTTAAATATGTGTGTAGAGGAACCCAAACCTCGATTTTATTTTCGCCCTCGATCACCCCCACCACCACCTGTTGAGCGTCCGGTCACAGGAGCCTCAAACAGGGAGTTCAGCCGACGCCGAGGGCACCGTCGGTGACACAGACGGGACTAGGGAGAGGTCGACTCCACAGTCGAAGGTCGAAGATCCCCTAGTCCATAGTTCGGTCCTGACCGGTTCCGGTCGGTCTCCTCTGGGCCTCCGACCCCCACAAGCACGACTCGGATCACGCCGCACTCTATCTTGACGGACGGTGAAACTATGGAGGACTACGGAACCCGTCACCCCCGTCCACACTCTTAGGAAAGAGGGAGGACCTTAAAGGGACCGACGAGACTCCCGAGTCTGTCTGTCTCTCTAGTTGTAGGGAACCCTACAATTGCACATGACACCAATTCCCGTACCCCGAGACCGGAACTTGGGTAGAGTCATTGAGAGTCGGAACACGTGTTAATGTCTAGAGACTACAACTCACTATTCAAACTTGGATGAGGGGAACAAAATTATGAGCCCAAACCAGTTTAAAAGACCGAAATCAGGAATTTTCTTTGTGTGTGTGTGTGTGTGTGTGTGTGTTGTTGGGACTAAATCTCTTACAAACCTGGAGTGGCTTTCAGTCAAGAAGGAACGACACTGAATTGTCCTAAGGACGTCTTAGTATCTTCTGTTTCAAATGGTTCAACCTGTCTACCTGTGTCTGGGAAACGGACGGGTCTTAGGGGCCTCTGGGACACCTTTGACGAAACCGTCCTGTCGACGTGTTGGACCCCCCGCCCCCTCAGTGATCTGGACGTAAACTTATGCGTAACACAATGACAAGTCGGGACCTATTCAAAGAATTGGTTCGACTTAGAGTCGTGGGAGAAGAACCGAGACTCATTCCCGTAGTCTATTTTCACACAACATTAGGTAACTAAAATTGAACTGACAAAGAGAGACTGCGGACTTTGTTCCAGTTTCAGGAGAAAGTCTCTACAAGTGTTATATTACTAGGGAGGGGGTCTCAGGAGCAGGGATGCAGTAGTCGATAAATGGATATCTGCTGAACAAACAATCGATGTCGTCACTTTATGCTTAAGACACTTTGTCCGTAGAACAAATTGAACGAGTAACGACATGGAGGTCGGATCGGACCTCGGACCGTGTATCGTCTACGAGTCGTTTATAAACAACTTAGTACTTGAACCCTCACCGGGTTGAGTGCGTCAGTCTGAGTGACTAAATATTTCACTGGACACGGTTCTCAAGGACCCTCGGACTACAGTCACTACAGGGGTATCTGACTGGACCAAGTGTCCAATCCATTGTCCGGAGGACAGAGGTGACTTTCTCCCTCTCTCGACTCTACTCGACGGAGTCTTTGTCCTTCTCTCACAACCCCCTCTCAGTGTGACGGAAACTGGGACTTACGGACAAGTGTACCCCGAACCTTCCCTCCAACCTCTTAGGAACCACTTCGACACACACCAGAGGACAGAGGGGTCGTTCCTGTGACTTGTCTATCCCACGATGGGTCTGTCGTCCCAAAAATCCCTGTCTCGAACCACGACCCTAATTCCTTCGTCTCAGGACGTCTGTGTTGACATTCTGGATTCTACTGTTATACCCGTAGAGACTATAGTGGGTGAACAGTACTCTTAGTTCTCTCTAGTACGTTAAGTTCGTAGTTTATTGCTATCGTCACCTAATATTGTGTAACTTATTTTCTTCTTAGACGCAGGCATATCAGTCTTTAAATTTTTACTTAAGTATCCGAGGGGACCACCACGTCCCATACCCTTAGACGGACGGGTACGTCCCCTATGTCTAAACTAGGGACCAGGCCCTTCGAAGGTGTACGGCTCCTGGTTGAGTCGGACACCGGTGTTGATGACTCGAGTACACGATCTCGGACTCTCGACGTTGACGACTCGGTTTTGCGACGTTGACGAGTTCTGACACACGGATCTTGGTCGCGACAAGTTTGTCTCTTCGGTGGCGTTACTCGTCAGACGCGTGACGTTACGTCTAGGTCGCGTCGGTCTTTATTTTTATTTACTTCGATAATTTTTTACTTAAGTATTTATCTCCCCTTTTCCGTCTCGAGCCAACGTAAGAATGTCAAAACTTACGGTTCACCCTTTACATCTTCTCCAAATCGTTTGAGGCAGTAAAACGCGGGTAGTGCCATTATTGACTAAGCTCGTTCTTTGTAGTTATCTCTGGTTTTACTTACAGACGTTCCTACAAATGCATAGAGTTTCACAGTGAGGTGCTTCATGGGTGCCTATTGTTTCCCTTTTGTTATTGAATTGACACCTCTTTTGATCCTAGTGGTGTAATAGGTTCACTACCCCCAGTCGAGGTGGTTCTTACCCTGTCTTACGGGACTCTTCTTGTGTAGTGAAGACACCACAAAGTCGGGGTTTAAGTAGTGGGTTTACCATCGAGTCTACCATTTCTTAGACGGACGTTACGTCCTCCGGGCTCACCGTAGGGACCCAACCCTTCTAGGGGACCTCTTCCTTTACCCATAGGTGAGGTCATAAGAACGGACCCTTTAGGGTACCTGTCTCCTCGGACCACCCGATGTATGTCGGTACCCCAGTGTCTTCTCAACCTGTGTTGACTCGCTGATTGTGAAAATTAGTGTTCCGTCGGTTGTCTCCCTGGAAGGCGTTGTATTCACTCGTCTCGAGAAGTTCTTGTGAAAGTTCAGTACTTTCTGTTTCTCTTCCCTTGACAGACTTCACCTTCCTCAGACTTCTCTGTACTAGTCATTTACGGTGTACACCAGGACTTGGTCTGAGACTGTATTCTTTTATTTACCGATATTTCTCGTGATCACCCCTGAAAGGACCACCAGATCAACAATTCTTAGACGGAACGTTCCGTCCCCTACGCTCAAGTTACGGACCAACCCCTTGATTGATTCTAGGGTGTCTCCGTATTCAGACGTACGACATTGATGGCTCGGGTGTACGGCGTTGATCTCTGTACTACGTTGTTTCTAGGACACACGACGTTGATTCTGGGCTGTGTCAGTTTATGCATTTATTTATTTGTAAATTTCCTCTCGTAATTACCCGCCCGACCGTTGCAAACTGATACCTGATGTTTGATTTATTATCGTACCGTAGATCCATTTAAAGGACTAAAACTGATAATGTTACAATACATTCTCTTACAGGAACAAGAATCCTTTATCCGGGACTACAGAAATCCCAAATTTTCCCCTTCACCCTGTTCCTTGACCTCCGGAATCGACCTATGTTCCGATGAAAGAACTCACAACGGTCCTTTAGACGAGGGCCGACCCCCTTGAATCGGTAACCGACCACGAAGACACAGGACGTGTGCGTACGTCCGATGGACATTTACTCGGGAAACCCTCTCCAGTGGGTGGGCGGTACCGACCCTTTACCCCCAAGAACAGGAAATGTTAGAGACCTAGAAGGGGAGGAGGTGCGGCAGTCGAGGGGTAATGGGTCTTCTGCTCGGTTTCTGTATTACAAGAAGACAAATACATGATAGAGACGAGGGTCAGTTTTGGGTGATCTTTTATGTAGCTTTGTTTTAATTGAACTGTCCCTTTACCTATAAACTTACTTCGAAGACGAATTTTGTTATTAAGTAGTACAAGGCAGCATGTAGAGATGTTTTGGTCCTAGTGCCCACCAAATCGACTTTACTCCCTTAAGTAATGAGGGGCTTTGTAGAGGTCCTGAGTAAAGTGTCCCTGACCCCCCATACCCCTTTCTCCCTCCCTTGCCTGGAGCTGGCTCGAGGGGTATGGACGTGGGAACATACGTACAGTGGGGATTTCGGAGTGCCATGAGACCTCTGTTACTAGTTCTGGTCAAAACGTCTGTTCGTGTGACCCTAAGAATTACTGTCATCGGTTCGGGCTCCAGTGGGTCGACCCTCCACTACCCGGTCAAACCAAAACAAGACAATACCTTTTAAAACGTTGAGATAAAAAAATTTTTCTTTAATAAAAATTTAACCTCATATTAACGAAATGTTACAACACAATCAAAGACGACATGTTGTTTCCCTTAGTCGGTACACATATGTCTACAGTCGAGGGAGAACTCGGAGGGAAGGGGGGTGAGGGTGGGGTAAGGTGGGGAAATCAAGTAGTCTCTCGTCGTTCGACTCGAGGGACTCGACACGTTGCTGAAGGGTCATCGAGAGATAAAATGTGTACGCCCACGTACATATACAGTTACGATGAGAGTCGAACAGGGTGGCAGAGGAAGGGGACGGCACAAGTGTCCAGGTAAGAGATGTAAAGACAGAGAAAAGGACTACCCGGTCAAGAAGTTCCGATCCTCTTAGTGGCAAGGAGAGTAGTTCCGACCCTACCTGACGGAATGGGGGAAGTATCGGAGGACTGGTGGATCCTCTCAGTCGGAGAAAGACAACCCCTCCCTTCAGTGTTTGGGAGAGTACGTTAATTTTCGGGAGTCGGGACAGGGTCCTGTGTATAAGGAGAACCCACGAGAATATCTACAGACTATCTGTAACCCATTGGGTCTGTTTCACATCGCCGAATACCTTAGGGCCAATCTCCCGAGTGTTCCCCTCAAAAATAATAAATAAGTTAGTCAAGGCATAAGTAACTAAGTGAGACGTTTGTGTCCAACGTAGGGATGACACATGACCCGGGACCCCTACACTGGTACCTCGAATCTCAGATCACAGAGTTTTAAGACGGGGGTCTTAGTCGTGATTATGGACCCTTGAACGATCTTTACGTTTAAGACTCCGGGATGGGGTACGGATGACTCAGTCTTCGAGTCCCTCCCGTGGGTCGGCAGACGTAGAATCGTTTGTGGTGGGGGGTTAAGGTGGAGGGGGGTCACTAAGACTACACATGGTTCCACACTCTCGAGACGTGTCCCGGGTATTTTATTACCGTCCGACACTTTTGTTGTCGATCCCTTTCTTCGTGAACTGTTGATACCCCGAGACTGGTACTATTTGTCACGGGTCCTGACGTGCCTCCTATCAACATGAAGGGTTAAGGTGTCACAGACCTTCAGACCAGAGAAGAACGGGGTCTGTCTCGTCGAAATTTAGGTCTTATTATATTATTATCGTCTTATTTAGGTCGTCTGCTAGGTACCGGGTCGAGTCGGACCTGTGTAGTCAGCACGACCCTCGGGTCCCTACGGGTCCCCATGGATTCTACCCTTCAGTCGACCTGGATTTCTATGACTCGAGGAAAATCCAACACAGAGGGGATGCCACAGTCACTCAATTAGTTGTAAAAGTCCTTTTAGTCACTTAGTTGGTCTACCGTAGTTTTTGACTTGATCCCCTGAAGCGACCACCAGGTCACCAATTCGGAGGAGGAATGTTACGTCCCGTGTGTCCGAGTTGGGGAGTAACCCCTTGATTCTAGGGTGTATGACGTCTCGTTGATTCGGTACACGGAGTTGATGACTCCGACTCGGGGTGTTGAACTCTCAGACACGGAGCGTTGCTTTCTAGGACGTACTACGTTACTTCTAGGACCCACGGTGTTGATTCCGGGGTTTGTCGGTTTATCTGATTTTTTTGACTCGTCTCTCAAACCCTTCATAAACCCTGTCGTCGAGTGTTTTCTTTAGTATGTCAAATAGGTTATAAGTCTGAAGGTCGGGTGTGAGGGGTCTACGAAGGCTTCGTCTAGATCGACTTCGAGTCTGAAACGTAGAGGATGTTCGAAATCCCATCAGAGTCGTGTTTACCAAACTCCCTATGGGTAACTCTTTGTGACAGAACACTTTACGTAAGTCACCCCGTCCGAGTATCGAGATCGGTGTGTGTCTCCGAATATTAGACTGGTGGGGACCGAGGACCCACGGACCTCTGTCCAGACACCAAACCCCGTCAAAAGAGCCTTCTCTTACTCATTGATGCCAGTAGACTACTCACTATTATCCCTACTCTTCTCGAACATTGAACCGACCCTTCACCAAGTAACGAGATATTCGTTGTCTCTGTGTTACTTCGGAAAGAGTAAAATATTTTCAACGAAACTTTAGATTAACCTGTTACTTTCCACTCTAGAGCCTGATAAAAATTCGTTTCGTACTCAAGTCGTCCTTATTAGTCACGGTCTCGAGGCGGGTAGTCCGAAGTGACCCCGTTCAGTAAGGGTGGAAGTGAACTCCCACCCTGTTCACCTACCTCTTCTTCCCCTGGTCTGAATGTGTGTGTGACTCGAGACACTACACGCACTGTTAATCCCCTCCTCTACCCTCCACCACTTTAGAGGTCTGTAAGAGTTTTCAGGGTCGACCCGGGAGTCCCCTTCTTTCCCACCCGCGGACGGCACGCCTACCACCCACTGGAGGAGACAATCTTGACAACAAAAAATAAGTGACTCAGTACAGACTGAGAAACTCTGGGGTACCTGATATCGGAAGGTCCGAGGAGACAGGTACCCTAAAGGTCTGTTCTTGTGACCTCGCCCTACGGTAAATAAAAAGGCCTCCTGGAAGGGTTGGGTCCCTAGTTTTCAAGTAGAGGACATAACGTCCATCTAAGAAATGGTGACTCGGTGGTCCCATCTAATCTCCTTCGTTTAT
Organism: Capra ibex; assembly: GCA_006410555.1. NCBI lineage: Eukaryota > Metazoa > Chordata > Mammalia > Artiodactyla > Bovidae > Capra > Capra ibex. The sequence goes on along the minus strand of SJYO01045292.1, from coordinate 51,288,931 downwards.
GTTATATAAAGGTGAGAGGTACCCCCTCTCGACACCCCCACCAAATCACTCTTCCTCGTACTTAAAAACCTCGGTCTAAGATTTGACTTCGAGTCGGGACGAGTGAATGAGTGACACACTAAACTGTGTGAAACGTTGGCAAGATTCAGAGTTCAAAGGGGTAGACATTTTATAACTATTATTATGATTGGCACTCTCATTATTTTACTTTAGTCTTATTGTTAGTGTCAATTCGACACACACGAAATACATGTGTACAATAAAGTTAACCAGAAATGTCGTTGACATACTTCAAGTCCCTGGACCTCCCGAAACGGAATGATTTACGTTTGTTTCGTAAGGCCTATCGGAAACCATGTCTCATCCACGAGTTAATTATAAACAAAGGAAGGACCCCGTTCCCCTTCCCCACCATTCCTCCGAACAAAGGCTCTTGTCTCGAGAGGACAGTCGACGTGAAGGGGTCCGTCGTCACTGTCGACTACTGATTTCAGACGACTTGGTCTCGTTCTGAAGGTCTTGGTTGACCACCCTACAAAGACTAGGACGCCGACTGTGAGTCGGCTCGTCCGTCCAAACCGTCGCGGACGCACTCGGTCCTACGTGCCTGAGGTCTCTACGAGTGCACTGGTGACGGCCAGGCGAAACATCCTTGTAGGGTGGGTCTACACGGAAGGAACTTCTCCTCCTTACGTTTTCCGGTAAAAAGTGAAAATTTATCGAAAGTAAGATACAGAATTATTTACGTGCAAACAACTAAACACATTCGTACTACACCCTTCAGACGTTTACCTACGTTAGACGTGGCTCCGGTGTACATTCGTGGTCACTCGTGAAAACTTATTACTTAGGGAGGGCATTTTCTGCCTGCGATAAGTATTATTAAGGAACGAAAAGAGTAAAACGGCGCATGTCATCGCTAATTAGTTAAACGTTACAATACAGTGGGCGTTGTTTAACGATCGTGGTTCTGTTTAAATAACGAAATACTATTTTCTTGAACAAATCCATCTTTATTTAATTTAAACCCCCCGAACAAGAAATCCAAACTACAAGTGTATCCACTGGGTATCTCTCACCCGACCCCCTCCCATTCTCTACTAAGTCCATTCCTGGACCGTGGGACCCCCTCCTCATATTCCCACAAACGAGTCAATGACTGGGGCTCTGTCTCGTCGAGACTACCGTCATTGTAACTTTTGAAGACCACCAAGAACCGGACCGAGAGGTACAAACCTTCACATTAATTAAATCTCAAGACGTGTCGTAAAACCTATTAGTCGTTCAGAAGTCCTTTTGTGTGAAAGAAGGGGAAGATATAAAGTGAACTCACTATTCTAGAGTCAAAGAAAGTTTAACCTTCTTTCTCTGGAGATAAGATCTTTGAACCCTCTCTTCCTTTGGAAGCAATATCCTTGACCCTTGTCTCAAGTCTCTAGTCTCACACTGTCAGAGGTTCCGTAGACAGCTAGTTCCGACGACTACATAATTTTATGACCCCCTCTTTTCCGGTTTTACTCAATGGTTTTAACACCACATCATTTACAATGGAAACCGTCTACTTGCGAAAAGTAGGTACATTGTAAATTAAGAGATATTACCGCAGTACTTGTGTCACATCTTTCGAGAGTAAATTTCAGAAAGTGCCATATTTCCAGCCGAACCGACCCAACGGTGGTACCGTTCTCACTGGACCCCTGTATATCGGGACAAGAGACATAGTGTAAGAATCTTTTCTGTGAGTCCCTACCCTTTCGTAAAACGGGCTCCCCCACCCTCTTCGCAGACTGAGCGTCCTATCGTGTGTACAAACAGTAATTAAAGATGAGGTAATTAAACCTTAGACCTCTCCTTAGTCTCGACCTACGTAATTAAGACTGGGGAGGGGGTTGTATGTGTGTGTGTGTGTGTGCACCCCCTCAAAAAAGAATCCGTTAGACTATCAGATTGTACTAAACACTTTTCGTCTAAAGTTAATCCTTTCTGCAATCTAGGTGGTGAAAGCGCTCCCCTACAAAGACGGGGTCGAGTGGTTTTAGTTAAGGAAAGCCGAGAATTTCGTCCACGACCCTGGTGGAGGACCTAGTGGAACCATGGGTGTCGGGTGGACGGACCCTTTCACGGGGTCCCTGAAAGAATCCAACGTCAGAGACAGTAGGAGGAAAGTAAAGTCGGAACCGTCTCCGTCCCCCGGTACCTCCGGGTGAACGTCTACGAAGACGTCGGAGAGACGTCCTAGACTCGTCGGAGAACCGACGGGGGGTTGGGGTCACGGGTGTGGGTCTCGGGACACTTGTTTCCGGATGTGTCTTGGGTCTGGAAAACGACCCTGGGAAAGATGTCGGAACACCGACTTCCCCGGATTCCCCCGTGCACCGTCGGGGTCCCCCACGGCCTGAGTGGACCGCGACCGAAGAAACAGAAGGCGACACGGACGAGGCACCTGAGGTCAGTCGGGTCCAGGACCGACCCCCTCGGTCGTCGAGGGGACACACGGACCGGTCCGGACGGGTGAGGGACCTGTGGAATCTCCCCCAGGACTTCCTCAAGGGTCGGGAGTTACCCCAAGAGAATGGGAACGAGGGCGACGGGCGGACGACCGATTAAGACTAATAAAGAGAAAGAGGAACGAGAGAACCCGCGGAAATAAGGACTGGCACGTAAAAGAGACCTGAGTCCTAAAATTTTTTTTGGGTGTGACGATTATAGGAACAGTCGGAAAGGACTTAGTAACGACACGTCACGGCCCTCGGTGCCCGGTGACGGAAGACCGGTCGTCTGAGACAGGGACTCGGAAGGACAGGGACCCCAGGCCGTCGGGACAGACCGAGAGAAACGGAGGACTTCTGTTGTGAGTCTCCAGATCTATGAGACTCTTTACAGGTCCATCCCCTCCGTCTACCACCCCCGACCCCTCACCACTTCTTGACTCTTAGGGCGACTCCGAAAGGTAGAATGTCCACTGAAGAACGTTTACGATAATTTTATAAAAAATCACAAAGGGAAATGTATCAGAGTAAAAGATAAAAGTAGGGACAAAATTTCTACTCCTTAGGTCTGGAGTCTCCTGAATCACTACAGGAACTTCAGAGTGTTGACGATTCCCAGCCTTGAGGTTAGAGATGAGTCCATGTCCTCCCTTTTAGTAGGGGTAATCTGTCTACTCCTCTGACTCCCAGTACAACGACTTTCTTGTCTAGAGTCTAGTACGTCGGCACCTCCACCGGGATCTTCACCTTAAGTCCGTGGCACCCCAGGTCCGGCCACGACCGCGACCCGTCTCCAAAGAGGAACACACAACAGGTACTTTTCGGTCCAGTCCGGTCCGATCCTTTGTGGGTGGTCTTCTATGAACTTTCGGAGTCCAGTTCTCAAGTTCCACTGACCACCCGACAGGACCCATGTGACCAGAGTAACGTCCATGTGTCCCAGATGACCCCTCCTGTGTAAACATAAAGGTCCTTCTTCCGACACACTGGACCCGTCACAGGGACGAGACACGATTCCATACACACACGTACGGTTCAGTGAAGTCAACACAGGTTGAGAAACGTTGGGAAACCTAACATCGGGTGGTCCCAGGAGACGGGTCCCCTAAGAGGTCCGTTCTTATGACCTCACCCAACGGTACGGGAGGAGGTCCTCCAGAAGGGTTGGGTCCCTAGCTTGGGGGTAGTACATGTAGAGGACGTAACCGTCCACTCAAGAAATAACGATCGCGGTGGACCCTTCGGGGACGTGACTCCTGTTACCCGATTTGTGCGAAGACTAACCATTGACTCCAAAGGTTTTAAGACCAAGTACGGGTAGTTAGAGTAGTCTCTGTGTGTCTCTTCCACAGTGAATCGTTTACGTGGGAGGAGGTCAGTCAGGAGGAACTAAAGGGCGAGTTCTGTCTTTTTTAGGAGAGGGAGGAACCAGGACGTCGGAGATGAAGAGACTTACCAGTGGAAAGAAAACTTACCCGGTTGACAAGGAGGTGGTAGGGAGTGGAACCGTCTCGGTACCGGTAATTTAAAGAGTACCTCCGGATTGTGGATCTACGTGTCGGTCAACGCACCTGTAGGTAAACGGGTCAATGTCAGTCAATATGTGCACGGATGGTGGGAGTAGGAGAGGACCTCCGTGTCGATGTGGGTCTTTGTGACGGGGTGTGTAGTGTGAGTCTGTCACAGTGAACGAACGTGTGAGTGTATATGTGTGTGTCGGGACGTCCGTTTGTGTACGGGAGAATCTCAGACGGGTACAGACAGGTCCGGTCAAACACGTCCTGTTCGTGGAGGGGTAGGACCATAAGACTCACAGGAAGGATCTTGTCTCGGACACCGACTAAGAGACCAGACATCCCTTACCCTTTAACCGGACGAGACCGGGTTTTAATATCCCGTGGTTCAAGATTGTGACCTTGAAAGACAAGTTCTTCGGGTAAGGTCGACCTCGGACGGAAGAAACAGGAGAGACGGTCTATCTGGTCGGGGTCGATAGAGGTCCCTCGTAGACGGGCGTAGTACGGGGAGTAGTCTATTCGGGGGAACGATTCCCGAGGGCCCCAGGACAGTGGTGGGACGAAACGGTGGAGCCGTGAAAGAGTTATTGAGCGGTTCCAGTTGATAACGAGTGAGTCAGTAAAAGAAAAGGGTAGTGTTGACTTCGAAACAAAAAGGGACCCTGTTTGTTGGACAGGGCCCCGACCACCGAATTACCTTGTCATCTGTTCTTTCTCTTCCCTTTCGGTCGTAGAGACGACTTGAGACCAAACAGAGGTGGGGGGTTTATGACGTTCAGGATTTTCCCCAGTGTCACTGTCTGGTACCACCCAGACTACCCGTACCCGAATCTGGGGTCGAACCGGGGAAGGGTCAACACAGTAACACCTGTCGGGGACCCAGAGACATTCTGAGGTAAAGACGTAAACATTTTACTCGTATTGGTAAACTGTGAATGTCCCAACAACCCTCCTAAGTTACTCTAATTTACATACAATCTTCGTGAACTATTTACTATCTTCCGAGATTTTTACAATCACTGATTCTGACAACAAAATTGATACTTTCATAGGGAGACTTTGAGTCCGTCCCGGACTCACCACCAAGTATATTCCGACCTGGAGGTCGAAGACCGTCTCCTCTCTCCACTCTCAGACCCGTTCCCCATACCTAGACAGAATGTTTCGTCCTCTCTTGATCCACGCATTCGACAAAGGAAACGACCACACTCGACAGGGATCGATGAACAGTAACTAATCAATACGGCCATTCCGAATCCTCTAATGGCAAAAGGATACTTTGAGTCTCCCTCCCTCGAATACCTATTCCTCGGGCTGTACCTAATTCTGGTGCAAGCACAACCAGTAAAAATTTGTATAATAGGGTAAAGTAGAGGTTTGTTAACCGTTCCCTTCCTAATAATGTTTACTGTGTAGTACCGAGCCTGTCTATTGTATCGGGGATTCACCGACTCGAACCTTCACTTGGGGACTAAGGACTGAAGTCCACTACCAAAGAGAAGTAGGAGAGACGGTGGAAACCTTACACTTGCCGTCTTTTCGTTCGACTAAACGTTACTACTTTGGCCGAAGGAACAGGAACTTCCCTTCTACGACTTGTTTAGGTATAACATTCGTCATGAATGTCACTTAGAAGGAGGTGTCTTGTCAAGTCTGTTTCTGGATCAAATATGTCGACTTATACTTTATACCGACTACAGAATTCTGTAAACATATTTTTCTGATAAAGAAATGATAGTGTCGGTGTTTCGGTGGAGAATAGTCTCCGACTAGACTTTCCGTCTTCTGACCCCTCTAAAAAGGAACTTGAAGAAGCCCTTGGAGTTTAGTCAAAGTGAGAGAGAGACCCAGAGACAAAAAGGTAGACATTTTCTTACACCGAAAGGCCCCACTGAAGAGACCTAATGAAAATTAGAGGGGTTTGGGTATCGATACCACCGTAATCACCATTTCTTGGACGGACGGTTAAGTCCTCTGCATTCTCTGTACTCGAGTTAGGAACCCAGTCCTTTTCGGGGACCTCTTCCTTTACCGTTGGGTGAGGTCCATTCATGAGAAAAGACCTTTTAGGATTCCTGTCTCTGATCGGCCGATGTCAGGTATCCCAGTGTTTCCCAACCTACACTCAATCGTTGACTCGTGTGTGTTTCTAGTTGTTTCATCCAATCTAGTTGTGTCATCCAAAACGGTTGAACGTCTAAGTGACTAACCGTTTAGGAATGTCCCCACCTGATGAAGTTCCCACAAACCAGTTATATAAATCTTTTGGTTTTTATTAAGTGCAGCCCACATCTTTGGGTCCATCTTTGCCGACGAGGACAGACTGAGGTAGCACAAGTGTTTTCTTCTTAAAAACCGGGGACTTCGGACAAAGGAACAGTCACGAATCTCGACACCGAGAGGAAAGACATCTCCCTCGCCGGTCCAAGACCCAGGGTCCACTTGACGGGTGGAAACAGGGACAGTCTCCATTATCCTTTGGAAGCGTCCTGAGAAGGAAGAAGGTCTTTATGCTCAGGGGTCTTACCCGTCGCCCCGACCGGAGGACCGACACTCCCCCCGAAGACCGTTCTATCCATGTCGTCGGGACCTGCACATAAGAAGACCGTGAAAGAAAACCGGTCCCCCACGAGAATCCTTCCCGGAGTTGCAGACGATTGACGATGGTTGTCTAGTTAGACAACTGTCTCGACGAGAGGAACGTACAGGTAACTTTGTGGCCAGGGGAACACCCCTAAGTCCGACCGGTTGAGGCAAACGGTTTACGTTTACGTAATTGGAATGTTAACCCATTAGATTATTTTTCCTAGTTACCAGACTATGTCACGAATACCTCAGTAAATGACGTTCGCTCTCGTTAAATCGACCCTGGGTCTCCTCGTCGACCCTCTACGCTAAGTCCTCTTTCAGAGCTCGACCGGCCACCAGAAGGGACTGCAGGGCCCACTTCGTGGGGGTGGAGGGGGGGTGACAGGTCTCTATGACCCGACTCTCCCGCTCCCTCACCCGACCCACACACAGTAAGTAAAGACGGTGACATTAGTGAATCTCCAAGTTAATTCATATTTAGTAATCACCATAAAGTTCAATGAAATAGGTCCGACCACGCATTGTGTGAACTGACCGTCACCCCTCGAAAGACGCTGATCTAAATCGTTCGCTCGCTTGTTCCGTCAGTATACCCAAAAAGACGATACTTTAACTATTTACTTCGCCCGTAACCTCCACGTCGTCATTAAAGACACCACGTCGGTTCACGAGAGAGGGAACAGAGGAGGTCGCTACTCCCGTACCCGGGGAAATTACGCCGTCGAAAGGGGACCCCCGGGGTTTCGGTCCGACGTGACGGCCGAAACCAAAATAAAGGAACACCTCTTGAAGGGTCTCGTTCGGGACCAAGTAATCGCTCTTATATGGACCCCTCCTCTTTTCTTTTTTTTTTTCTCTCTCTCTTCCTTTTTTTTATCCTAATGAAGTGGGAACAAGTAAGACTACTTGTGACTAAAAAAAGTAGTAAAGAAACCTCATCCTTCATCACGTCTCTTGTTTTTAGTCCGACAGATCCGTCGACTTACGGAAGAAGGGTACCTACGTCACCAGGGGTCACCGGGCGTAGGGACAGACTTTTCGTATAAAAGAGGATTAGCCAAAATGTCGAGAAAATTTCATTATACAGTCTAGTAAAAAGGGTATATGTATCAATTACTTTCATTGGGATGTTTAAGTAAAATTTATCTACCTTCAACAATATTGGGACTAGGTCTTAAATAATGCAAGTAATGTTAGAACGACTTCATCCATTACATTACCTGATAATGAAAATAATAGAAAAATTAGGGAGTTTTAATAATCCTTGACTGATTATAAACCGTAGTGGGACAATTACAAATTTGTCTTTAACTATGAAATTAAGAAGATTATTTGCTACCCCGTGAGACTCACCTTTGTTTTCGGACTACCCCAAATAGAGCTAGTCTGGGTCTCTGAAAATTCACCCTGAGTCCCCAAACTCTCGTTAATAAAGGTCCGTCCCATAGAAGTAGTTCATGAGTCCTTCCTATCTTCTCGTCTCTACCTCTGTCGCTGTCTCTTTGGGTCTGCCTCCCGCTACCTTTGGTCCGCCTTTTCACTCTCCCTCTTTTTAAGGTGAGTGTACAGGTTCAAGATTAACACTAAGTATTTTTCGAGGCTAAACCCGACTATTGGTGCGATCGCCTGCGAAACAGAAAAGGAAGAAAGGAAGTGGGAGGGGAGGGGAGGAAGAGTCTAATTTTTCTAAAAAGAAAGGTTGGTAAGGACACAATCATTAGTCGAAATACCGATTCTTAAGAGTTCACGAGATCTCAGGCGCGCAACGGCTCTGTTTACTAACCCAGCGTAAGAGGATCGTTCCTCTTTTCCTCTGGGACGAACGAGGAACCTTTCCTTCTGCCCGACGAGGTAAACGTTTACTGGTTTAGAGTGCCACTCTACCCTCCCCACCCTACCCCCTCGTTGACTATATAGAGAAGGTCTTCACCGACCCACTACACGTATGGCAGACCTTGAGGGGCCTGGTAAAAGACGGTCCTTCCCACTGTCTACCCTAAATCCTCCTTAACTAGAAAACGTGAAAGATCAAAAATGTTCCATGTTAGTGTATTTAATTCTTTTTTTTTAGACAATCAAAGTTGTCCCGGTTCTCCGGGATTCATGAAGGGAAAGACCAAACCATTATTTTCTACTTCCCTCTATTGCAGACCCTCTTCTTTTCGACCGTAAAACGCAGTGAGGTCTCGTTCCCACACAAAAGATTGTTTCTTTCGAAGGGCAATCGTTTCAGTGATTAATCGTGTCTCTTCGAGTAATCTTAAATTTCGACGAAACGACACATTGTACCGTAACGACAGAGATTTACGGGGTTCAAAGGTCTCGTTCGTTTCATAACTACTTTAACTGAGTCGTACTTTGCACAGACCAAAAACGGTTGACCACTCCGCCACCGAAGGGTCGAGAGGACCGTCGGCTCCAATGGTCCACCGGGTACTCGACCCGGGTGTGTCCACCCGACCTCTGTCGTAGAACGGACGAACGGGTGACATCGACTCAGGTCCCTGACCGACGAGTAGTAACCCGATTTTAGTCAAAAATAGTCGTCTCCCCTTTGACCGGAAATTGATTCAAACGAGGACTACGGAATATTTAGCACAACCGACGAAAACAGTTGCGACTCAACTGTTCCCGATGTGTAGCAAACCCCGAACTATTTCTCTGCTCCTCTGTCGAAGAGTCGTACAAATAAAAATTATCTGTATTTTTTACTTTTGTCTCCGAAGAACGAGAAGACTTAGGAGTAACTGTCTTTTTAAGACCTCATCCTCCCCATAGAAAAATTTAAACAAAACAAATTGGTTTTATAAGAACACCTGAACTCCTGTCGAAGTCTTGATTCTTACCGACTCGAGGTCTTTCGAGGTACCAAAGGAAGGAGCTGTATTTCACGGTTCACGGCACAAATCCATAGTTGTGCAGTGTCGACATCGTTGTAAGAGACCCGTGAGCCGAGACCGAGACAGAACACCCATGGTATTTGGGGGAGATAAGGATGGAGTAGATAATGTTTACGTCGTAACTATTAACCTCGATACATAAAACTCTATGTAACGACCTTTAGTTAGAGGTAAGAATAAAGATTTAGAAAATTATCTTTATTGAAGAGGGACGACAAAATGATCTATACCCACCACGATTCTAGTAAAGTCTCTTGTAGTCGTTCCGATATGGAAATTCTCGGTTACTTTTTTGTCGGTGTTATTTATACTGTTAAAACGTACAGAAAGTATATTTTTCTCAAGAAAGTTTAATCTTCTACGACCCTCTTTTTACTTTCACATACTCTTTCTCAAATGTTTTCTTTTTGAGTTCATCGAAAATAAATTACTTGTAGATGGTCCACATTAAATGTGCCCTAGAGAGTAAGTAACAAATATTTCTGGGGTACTTCATCCACAATAACACGAGTAGGGTTGACTTTTTACCTCTTGTCCCTGAAGAGACCCCCAGGTCACCAATTGTGAAGTGGAAGATAACGTCTCCCACACCCAAACTAGGGACCAGTCCTTTGATTTTAGGGTGTACGTACCACCGGGTTTCTTGTTTTTCGTATCTGTCTTTGTTACGATATTATTTAAGTTTTTTCTGAAGTTTTTCTTACTTGTTATTTCCAAACTTTTCAATCAGTCGGGGTCTAACACGTCTAATACCCACCCGTAGGTCTTAAGTTCTCGTCCGTCGAACTAGATCGTACCCGAGAATTGACGAGAAGATATTAGGGTATTTAAGTGTCTATGTTAGTACCTTTTTTCAACCTTTTTTTTCAAGTGTAAATGGTCAGTTGTGTTATACAATTAAATTTTGTTATTTTTAAAATAAATACTCTAATTGTCTCTTAAATTTTTTACAATTATAAGTTACGACCGTTCCTACCCAACTTTGTCAGTAAAATTTTATACTTGACGTTAAACTGTTAGAGATAATTTTTTGATTTTTTAAATATTCAGTAGACTGGAACGTTTCTGTCACATTCATTTTATAAGGTTCCTTTAATTTTACATTCGTTTCAAAATCTGTGTATTCAGAGGTGACGACGACGACGACGATTCAGCGAAGTCAACACAAGCTGAGACACGCTGGGGCTCTACCGTCGGGCGGTCCGAGGAGGTAGGGACCCTAAGAGGTCCGTTCTTGTGACCTCAACCAACGATAAAGGAAGAGGTTAGGTACTTTCACTTCAGCGAGTCAGTACAGGCTGAGTTCGCTAGGGTACCTGACGTGGGATGGTCCGAGGAGGTAGGTACCCTAAAAGGTCAGTTTTCATGACCTCACCCCACGGTAACGGAAGATCTCGCAACTTTTGACCGATTGAGAGGGTGTACTCCCCATTCATCTATTACCAGGTAAGTAAGTTATTTTATAACCTTCGTTGTTTTTACTACAACACTTTCTTAAAGATTCTTATACCCCTTTACGAATGCGTCTCACTTTTTTTTCGTCCCGTATCTAACGTCCATATTATAGTCAGTACATTTTTATGTACTAAGTCCCTCGCAAGAGAAACATTACCCTAAAACATGTCAGTATAGAAAAACAATATTTCATAAAAGGTTCAAAAGATTTAATTTGTACAAAACGAACAGAAGTCCGTGTCCCTGTGGTCACTAACGAAATTTTTTTAGTTGAAGAAGTGAATTTAACGTCTGGATTACTTGCGACTCAGGGTCGAGCTCCAATTGGATTCTGCGACCCACACACCGAGGGACGTATCTGGACCCTGTCGACTTTCGTTGGGACACACACAAGAAGTCGAGAGACTTAGAGGGGTAGTGACTATTGTATGGGTGAGTACCCCAATGACACTTCTACTTTTATACACATTTCACAATCTTGTCACGACCGTGACAAGAGTCATTTACCTTTGTCATTATTATCATCATTGTGTAATGATACCAAGAAGGTCCCTAGTACATACGTACATTCTCGACCTGACACTTCTTTCGACTCGCGGCTTCTTAACTACGAAAACTTGACACCACAACCTCTTCTGAGAACTCTCAGAGAACCTGACGTTCCTCTAGGTTGGTCAGGTAAGATTTCCTCTAGTCAGGACCCACAAGTAACCTTCCTGACTACGACTCCGACTTTAAGGTTATGAAACCGGTGGAGTACGTTTCTCAATTGAGTAACCTTTTCTGGGACTACGACCCTCCCTAACCCCCGTCCTCCTCTTCCCCTACTGTCTCCTACTCTACCGACCTACCGTAGTGGCTGAACTACCTGCACTCACACTCACTTGAGNCGAGGGACGTATCTGGACCCTGTCGACTTTCGTTGGGACACACACAAGAAGTCGAGAGACTTAGAGGGGTAGTGACTATTGTATGGGTGAGTACCCCAATGACACTTCTACTTTTATACACATTTCACAATCTTGTCACGACCGTGACAAGAGTCATTTACCTTTGTCATTATTATCATCATTGTGTAATGATACCAAGAAGGTCCCTAGTACATACGTACATTCTCGACCTGACACTTCTTTCGACTCGCGGCTTCTTAACTACGAAAACTTGACACCACAACCTCTTGTGAGAACTCTCAGAGAACCTGACGTTCCTCTAGGTTGGTCAGGTAAGATTTCCTCTAGTCAGGACCCACAAGTAACCTTCCTGACTACGACTCCGACTTTAAGGTTATGAAACCGGTGGAGTACGTTTCTCAATTGAGTAACCTTTTCTGGGACTACGACCCTCCCTAACCCCCGTCCTCCTCTTCCCCTGCTGTCTCCTACTCTACCGACCTACCGTAGTGGCTGAACTACCTGCACTCACACTCACTTGAGGCCCTCAACCACTACCTGTCCCTCTGGACCGCACGACACTAAGCACCCCAGCGTTTCTCAGCCTGTGCTGACTCGTTGACTTGACTTGACTGGACTGACTTATGTAATGACTACACCAAGAACCAAACATTCGTCCTTCCTGTTTGACTCGTAGATTGTCCAGAATTTACACATGTATCTGACTGCAGAGCCCTATGTCGTTTTTCGTAGAAAATAACCACGGGCGACAGGGTCAGGATCTAGACCGAAGACCACGTCGGGTACGGAAACAGTCGACGACGTCTTAACTTCCTCTACGGAGGCCTAAAGAGTACCTGAACATACCTCCTGGAGTAAGTTAGGGGTTAAGAACCCCAGTTCATGACACGAAAAGTAGATTTCTTTTTAAAGGGGATGTTTATCCTCTTCGTCCAAAGTAGTAGTAGAGACGTACTTTAGCAAGAAGACCCAGTACTTCGGTCAGTCACTGTCTCGACCTTAAACTTGGACACAACCAGACCGAGACCTCTACCGACTCTACACATCGTTAACACCGACTGTTGTGTCCGAGACCTTAGTCCTGTTAGACCCCAAAACTGAGAGATACACCGAAACTCGTTCAGTATTTCCCCGGACGTGGAGTCAAACGAGTAGACATTCTACCCTGCTATGACATACAGAGAATCAGGTTCATCAGTCACTAACATACAACGTGATAACGAAATACAGTGTGGACCTTTTGGTCTTAACAACGATTAATTTGATACTATATTATTGAGAGAATAGGGAATCTTGACATTAAAATATGAAGCCCTTTTTCGAGAACCCAAATAAATCTGTATCTAAAAACATTCCGGTAACATGTATGTATTTTTCCTTTTATGTCTACTTTTTCAAACAAATTCCATAAGGATTTCGAAGAAGTATAAGATTTTTAACTGAGTCTTAGTAACACCAGGTACAAAAAGATGTATGATCGTAGAAGACATTGGAGTGTCTGTAGCGACCATCGTAAAGAAATCTTTGGTGAGCAGATAAAAGGCGCCCTAAAATTTGGTATCTTTGGATATGACCTTCAAAACTACACACAAGGGTCTATACTGTCACTGTAGTTCTGACGACGGTCCGAGTGTCACTAACATTCTTCGTAGAGTTAGAGTATCTACGATTTTGTCCCCTTTCTCACAGGTAGAATCTCGTCTACCATACATCTTCGATGGAATATCTCAACAATCCTCTTAATTTAGTCCGACACAAACATTTCTTGTATTTGGTTTCCGTCCTGTGTCCCTTACGAGTTGTCGTAGTGGTCGTGGTCGTAGTAGTCGTAGTAGTCGTAGTCGTACCGATACCACAAGATAAGATCAGAGACTCTTCACGGCCTATATGTGTGCCGAGTCGACTTATGAGGACGTCTGAGACTCGGTTCCACGCCGCGACTACTTGATGCTACACGAACGCATTTCGGGGTATCGGCAGAGAGAGAGAAAGAGAGGGATGTACGAAAGACTTGGAAAAGAGAGAAGGGGAATGGAGTGGGAGAGGGTAGAGAGGAAAAAAGAGAGAAGGAAGAGGAGAGACGGAGAGGAAAGGTGGGGATGGGTCGAGAAGATGTTTATTTACCGAGACATTGAGGTAGAGAGCACATCCAAATCTCACTTACCTTTACAGAAAAACTTTTCGAACAAAATTATAGGAACTGACCGGGTCGTCATCCCAGAACACGAGGGGAGGGAAGACGATCTTCTAGTCGAGGACACCAATTACTAAAGGTCCTGGCGGGACCCGGAACTCACGAGGTGAGTGTCGTCTCCGAGGACCCGACACGACGTGGGACGGGAAGTCTCCTCCGACGACCGACAGAACCTCCGACACAACCAGGACTGAGACCACCGGCATCCGTCTGTCCGCGTCCCAGACGGATTTTTCTTTGGTAAATAAGAGGAAATACTAAGAAATTTGGTCTTCAAGTGCCGAAAATACTACTCGGAATATGTACGTAAATCACTGTAATGTCATAAACTAATACACGTAATTCTTCTCCAGACTCTCGAGAGACCACAGGAATCAAAATTCACATAAAATTGACGGATGTTACTTTCCTTGTTCTGTTTTTTGCTCGACACCGTCGTAGAAGTATTTAAGACTCGACATTAACTGTGTGCAAACGACCGTGGTCCTCGTCAGGTCCGTCCACCCTTGTTCCTTCTATTAGTCACCCTAGAGATAAAAGAGTACCTAGACCCCGGTTTCCTTTCGTTCTAGTCGGTAGGGATACTTCGAAAGAGAGACCGGTCGTAGGTCGAGTCCTTACACGGACCCGACTCTGATTGTAGTGGGACCTGGGTCGTGAGACGATCCAAGAACTGTGTATAGCGACACAAACCAGAGCCGTCTGCTCACGATCAACGGGGTAAAAGGTCTGTTTCTTTGACTCGGAATCGGTTCACTCTACTGAACGAGGTTTAAACGTGTGCAGACTCGGTAATAGACTTTGGTTTAGAAAGGTTCGGAAACGTGCCGGCGACTCCCGTCTCGAGTCTCACCGAGAGTAGACCTCTTCAATGACCTCTTTCTCCTTCCTCATCCACAACTCCGGTGTCATCGTTTCCGGAAGTCTCTCTTCGAAGAAAGAGGGCGGGTACCTCCGTACGTGCGTAGCTCTACCTTTGTCTTAGTCATGTCTTTTTGAGTGAACTTTACTTGACGAGGGTCTGTCCGGCGGTACCACCGCACTAACTATGACCTCGTACATCCACATTACTTTCACTCCGGCCGAGGAGACGTGGACACTAAATAACTCCTGTTTAAATTCTACTCTTTCCCGGGGTATGGTCCTCGACGTAGAAGGGGAGCTTCCCTCCCACCAGTAGGTAGTGGTCGGTAATGTTCCCGGGTAACGATCGCCGAGTAGTCTACTCGGTTATCAGAGAAACAACCCCAAGGATTGTTCACAACCTAGTCGTTTTCAGATAAATACGACCACCTGGAAAGTCCTGGTTAAACATCACCCAGTGACTAAGACGACCCCATAATAGAAGAAATGATGAGCCCGGTCAACCCCTTGCGCCGTTTCTAATTACCAAAACCGACGGCTCAACGGCGGCGTTAGATGACGAAGACCTGGTTTCTAATTCAAAAAAACACAAAATGGTCTTTCCCGGGTGGAACGCACGAAACTAAATGACTGAACGAACACCCCTTTCCTCAGCACCTTTACATGAACCAACACCACTCCAAACCGTCTACCGACACTCTGGACCGTAGATGTTGGAGGTAGGGATCCGGGACCCCTCCCTTGGGACTCGAAGACTAGGGTACCGAACCCAGGACGGTCATGTTCCCCCTTGAGAAAGAACTCGAGGGTCCTATAATTTCGGAACAGGCCGTGAGTCGACGACTGAGACCCAGGTCTCTCCGTCGGTCACAGGATTTGAAATACTAAATTTTGATATCATGATTTTTTTTTTTATCAATGCCGAAAAAGAATAATAAACCTCTTAACGGACACAAGGAAATTATGTACATCTTTTTTTTTTAATTTTCGTTTATCTTGGTTCGGACTTGGTCTACGCGTCGCCACACTGATAATTATAAAACCAAACGTAAAAGTAGGTCCCAAAGACGATCCACGTTTTTATTGTACACACGATAAAATGTGTTCATCTTAGTATGACCTAAATACACCCGAAAAAGTTTTTAAATATACCGAAACGTAAGACGAAAAATATTGCTTGTAAAATGGTATTCGTAAAAGGGGCAGAGAAGCAGTAAAAGTATTTGGGGTAAAAAAAAAAAAAGAAAGAGTCCAAAACCCAAACAACGTTACAGAGGTCCCGGTTTCCAGGTAAGAAACTACTTCACTTACAAACAACACCCGAAAGAGACCCAGTCTAGCACAACACGACCCTAACATAACACCTAGTCTATGTCGCGAGGGCTTCGTCTCCACGGCTCCAGTCGAGTGTCCCGACACGAACACGGGACGTCCCCCGACTGACGTCGTGAGTCTAGAGGGCGTTACCTGGTCTCGTGATGTCTACCAAACCTCCGACCTCTGACAATGAGGGTCCAGGAACATCTCAGTCGCGCGGTTTCCTTGTGACGAAGACGTCCTCTCTTCCGACGACAACCGAAACCTAGCGAGTCGAACCGCAAAAAAAAAAAAATTCCACTTAACCCTCGACCCTCGGTTTTGGAGGACGGACTCATTATCGTCGGGTTAGAGCCTTTTGACCTTTTTTTCGGGACATCCGGGGTTCCCTCGCCGGTGGGATCCGTCGACGTCTTTGATGGGTCCCTCCGTCATTCCATACTGTTTTTCCTCACACCGGAAGTTACCCTGAGGTCCCCGGACTTAAACCCAGAGGATCGACCACCGGAACTCGTTCAGTAGAAAGGGTCGTAGTAAAAGGAGTAGACTTTTCACCCTGAAAATAGAGAGTCGAGGATCTGAAAACACGACCAAGTGATACAACTTTCAAAACCCACTTCTCGACCGTGAGTCGGTTACGGTTGGGACGGGGTCGGGGCAAGAGACTATGACACGACTGAGTTATCTATCTACCCGAGATTAACAAGGTTGTTGTACAGACTCCAAGTGTCTTGGAAAGGAACCCTCGGAAACAGAGTCCTGGTATTTAGTGGTCTGTAGACAGGGGTGTCAACGGAACCGACCCTGAAGGAAGGGGACCACCCCACCGACTCCTCCCCGACAACCCTCCGCACCGGTAGAGAGGTAGCGACCAAAGATTTAGAGATTAACCCTCAGAATGAATGAGTCGCTAAGGTTGTAAGGGAAACACCTCCGGAGAAGAGGCGGGGTCCCGTCCGAGGGAGGGAAGGAATGGTGGGACGAAGATCTGATCGTAAGAACTTCATTCGTCTCGTAAAAAGGGACCTACTACGAATGTGTTTGAAAGGATTTCGCACAGAGTTATTGAACGTCCTCCGAAACAGACTGTCGAGTTCCGGACACGGAGATGTCCTGAGCAAGACAAAGACCCCTCTTCGAAGAGAACCAAGTTGTCGTCGTCACTTATGGGGTCTGTAAGGGTCGGAGGTCCGAGAGGAGACCGGATTCGAGGAACAAGGCCGGAAGTCAAGGTCGGTGGGAGTACAAGGGCTAGTAGGGAGGATGGGGTCTTGTGAACGAGAACGAGAAGGGAACCGGACTTGTAGGAAGGGGGCGGGTCTGAGAAGTGTGTCGGTAAGGGAGAGTCAGAAGTTCAGAGTCGACTTTCCAATATCTTCGAGGAAGGGACTGAGAGGGAGTGGGGTCTGGTGCAGTACAGGGGGGTTCAATGTGTGAAGCAAGGAGTCTGAAAGGTACCAAACACTCTATATATATATATATATACCTATATAAACACACTACCGTCTAAATTGTTCAACTTAGGGAAGGAGCGAAGGGTGACAGTTTACTGGTGGAAACAAAGTTACAACTAAAGTCACAGACTGTGTAATACCTGAGAACTGTTTATCCCCACAACTGACTTCTTTACTTACTTATTTATCTATCTACCTACCTATCTACCTGCGTACTTAATCTGTCACCTACTTACTTACTGGACAACTTACTTACTTACTCACTTAAAGTCCCGGCGTATGTCTCCGAGTAAAATTCTCTGTACAGTGTAGGAACTTCAGGTTCCCCGACTCCTCAGAGAGGACAGGGAGAGCATAAATTCGGAGTGAATTTCGGTTACAAAGGCTGTAGACACACACGTGAAGAAGGACATACCACTAGACAGAAGGAGGAGACGAGAAGAAAAGGAAAATTTATAAAGTAATACTTTTAAGGGTTTGTCTGTATTTTCATCTCTCTTAATATTATTTGGAAGGACACGAGGAATAGGGTGGGTAGTGACCTTATGAATTTAGGTCAATAGTAGAGTAAAATACGTATTTATAAAGTCCCACGTAACGATTATCTGTACTAAATTTCTTTATCGGTATTAGGATACTAGTGTAGATTACTTTTCTAAAAGATTTTGTGGGTAGAGAAAATTATAGATCATAAACATACTACAAGTCTATAAGGGTCGACAGAGTTTCTGGAGATAAAATGTAAATCCAACAAGTCTAAACCGGATGTTTACAGCGAAAACCACCTATGTAGAGAATTCAACGAAAAGTAGTTATTGTAAAAGGGAGAAGAGGGGCGTAATTTTTTACAGTGAATAAAGAAAAAGAAAAGAAAAAAAAAAAAAAAATTTACGGTAAACAAAAAACTACTCGGACCCAGTAAGTAGGACGTCTTACCAAGTGTAAGACCGACTAACGGAGAACCACCACACTAGATTGCACAAGGAGACAGGGGATTCAAAGGACCTTTGAGTCTAAGTCTCCGACCTAGTGTCAGTGTAAACCAAAAACCGGTCTTCAGAAGTACCTACCACCACGTTGGAGACAACATAGTCTAGGATTACAGATGAGTAAAGAGGAAATTTCTACAATGTTAACTAGTCGCCGAACGGGGCGGCAAGAATTACTTGAGGGATGAGGGTAGAGATAAAGGCACCGTACTCTTGAATAAAACGTTTTGTTCAGTCATCTCTTGTAACTAGGATAGCTCGTCCACACCCTCGTCGTTCCAGACTACTGTTTGCGTGACTAAATCTCGTCGGTCGGGTCTCTTCTCCAAATTAAAGAGACGCAGAGCTAAAAGAACTGACATTTCACCCCGATTCTTATCGAAACTCTTGATTGTCTACCCCCTTACAGACCATCTATTACAGTTGTGTGTCATAATTCACGATTGACACCTAATTGGGACGAATTAGAAGGGTTGTTAAGATAAGATACTCAAGACAAGACGCATACCCCCTCTCCTCTGCGTCTCACAAATCCATTGAACGAACGGGTTCCTGTTGTGTCGAGTCGTCTCAACCCTACACTTGGGTCCGTCAGCCCGAAGTCTCGAACTCAAAGGTACGACCTACGAACAACTCGGTAACGTCCCTTACCCGTCGACAAACAAAGATGGGACACTCCATACGTCCCCGCCTCATTCCGTCGGAAGGTTCCGGTTTCCGCCCAACGAGAAACTCAATGTGTTTAAATAATAAAGACAGGGAGTGACGAAATTCCACCCAGTCTTGGTCGAACTGTTTCGGTGGGGGATCCCTCCCCTGGTCTCCATATTCCAGGGTGACTGTAAGCTTACTCTAAACTGAAGGGGTCTTTTTAAAAAACCTTCGGGTCTCTCCAATTCACCGAACGGGTTCTAGTGTATCGTTCAAACGGAGACTTGATCCTAATCTTGGAGTCTGAGAGAGGTCGGACCCCGGTGACACAGACCTGGCAGGTACGGACACATCTCCCCGAGAGAGAGAAATGAGGGGTGGAGGTATGGGTACTCAGTACAAGTACACCCCGTCTTGACGAGACCCTTTTACCTGTTTGTGGGGACGGTTTCAGTGACATCGGTAAATTGTGAAAGGACCGTGTAGTGTCTGGAAGGGAAGAGCCAGTGATAACATCTTCAGATCCGGACGATTGGAACAGGAGGGTTTTCGTAAGACTCTTGGTTGGAAAGAAGAGGGAACTGGAGGTAGCACTTCGTTTTCGTTTAATTTCATGACTCTGTCTCTAACTTGGACCAGGAGGACCGAGTTTCAAGCGCCTCCCGACCTTCACTACGGTCGTGTAGGCGGTACTGACATTGGGATAGAAGGTCTACTTCCTTCTCTCCGAGTCTCTCCCCACCATTGGGTTCCTCGAGTGTGTCGGAACGGATGTCGAACACGACGTCGTGTCCGACCTAGACAAGGAGGACGTTGGATTCTCCTCCAGGGGTCCCACCAGAGGACAACCCGACTATTGCTTCCGGTTCTGTTACTACTTTACACGAAGACCGCGGTCACAACCAGCGAGGGGACGACGGAGCTCGGGACCCGTGAGCGAGTCATTACCTGATACCGACGAGGGTCTTGACTGACCGTCGGTCGGACCTCTAGGAGTCCCCTTTGGACCTTTAACACCGGAGGTCGGACCTCTGTTACAGGGAAAACCCGTGGACACCCACCCCTCCCCCGAAGACCAACAGGGTTCCACCCTCACGGAGACTCGGGTACCCTACTCCTCTCTACTTGGGGTTGGTGACCCTACCTTGTGATCTACTCGGAAGGTCTGACGTTTTATGTCTTTTGACAGTTTTACGGTCGAGGAGTAAAGGAAAGGGACGACAGAGGGACAGGACGTGAGGACCGACCGGTCGCACTATTAGACGTGGGAACGGTCCCACCATAACTTTGGTGATTCTCCCAATTTTCCACGGGAGTTCATGGTCCGACACTAGGGTTCCACTCGGTCCGGTGGTAGTGAGGGTTCTGTCTTCTCTGCAGAGACTTTCGTCGGACGTGTGTCGTGTCCGTTCCCGTGTCTCCGTGCTCGGTCGGCTCTCGACGTGTCCCCTCTCCTTCCCTCTCGAAGTCCCGTCACGCCGACCCTCCCGTCTGGAGTTTTCGCTCCGTTTTTCGAGTCTGAAATGGACCAACCGGTGTCTCTAGGTGACTCCCGGAGGTTCCCTTCCGTCTTCTCTCTTTGGACCCCTGGTGGGTCTTAGGACCTAGAAAGAATTTATGCGGTTCGGTCCACTGTCCGTTTATCTTTTGCCCTCGTAGACTGGAAAAAGATCCTGTGGTTTATAAATACGCGAAACGAGTAGTGGGTTTAAAATAAGTAAATGGGTTTCTCACGTTTTTTCCGCGAACTCCTTTGACGATATTTAGATCGCGTTCAGTGGTACCATTGGACTAATCGTCGATTTAATTCAAGTACTAATTCTTCTTTATTTATTTTTATTGAGAGGAGGAACCGACCCCGATGGGTGACCCGATGACCGCCGACTCGTCTACGACTCCAGAACCTCCCGGTCTCGGACCCGGGAGTCTCTACTAACCCGGAGTCACCCTCCCTATCTAAATGACGTCTCTTCTTCGACCCTCGAGTGTACTCCCAACTACTCCGGGGACCACCGGTCCGACCCCTCACGTCTGACATGGGGAGTTCCGATTTCGATACCCAGAGTCCTTTTCCCCGGGTATAGGAGGTTCTGTCAGAAGAACTACGGGACCTGGTCGGAAGTACATAGTCTCGTAGGAAAGATGCACAACAGTAGAAAGGTCAAGAGCCAGGGGTACAAGACCAACAATCCCTGGGGTCATACGGAATCTGGACCAAACCCAGGACCCGTTCGGGCCAAATCTGCCATCTTTGTATATTTTGTCCTTGAAACCTGTGTCACACTATTTGCGTTCCCACCTCCAGTTATTTTACATGATATCTTATTACCTGGTCAACCCCCTGAAGGACCTCCTCCTCTCACCACCTTTGACGACCTCTCACGGATGAAGTCCACTCGTAAGACCCAAAAGATAAACCTCGACTAACCGTCCTACAACCATGGGGTCGTGGTTGTACCTTACCCGACCATAACGGGGACTACTCTGAACTCCCCAAAAGAACCCCCGACCACGCCAATTGTGTCGAGTTCCTAGTCGTCTTTCTCTCTATACCCGAAGGGTAAATGGGAAAGGTTCAGAGGAAGACCGGTTTCGTCGGATCGCATCACCAATCAGTTTATCTGAAACTTAGAAGAAGGACAGAAAACGATCGATATCGGAGACCGCTCACTAAAACAAATGAACTCGAAGTCAGAGTACCAGATATTTTACCTACCTTTCACTTTCAGTGAGTCAACACAGGTTGAGAAACACTGGGGTACCCGATGTGTCAGGTACCTTAAAAGAGGTCCAGTCTTACGATCTCACCCATTCAACAAGGGAAGAGGTCCCCTAGAAGGGTCGGGTCCCTACTTGGGTCCAGAGGACGTAACGTCCGACTAAGAAATGCTCGACTCGGTGGTCCCTTCGGGTTCTTGTGACCCCACCCCCACTACTTTCAAAGATAGAGTGTTCCAATGGAACTTAGTGACTGTGCTACGTTCGATCTACACCAGGCCCGGGAGTGTCCACCTTTTGTCATCCCACGAACGACGACACTCGAAGGACGGGACCCCTCCGGAACGGGACTAACCCCACCCCCCTCTTTACGAGGGAAGCGGAGGAAGTCCTCTCTAACGACGTCCCTCGTCCCCACTGACTGTCGGGGTCGGAGGTGGGGAGACCGAGGGGGTCACACAAGTTCGACTCCAATATAAAGGAGAGGTAACGAGAGTCGGTCACTGCCTCGTGTCCCCACTACGGATCCACTAGGGGAAGGATGTACTACACTCCGTGACAGGGTCCTTACGGAGTGGTCGGACCAGCTTGGAAAAGATTTTATCCCGACACCAGACGTGCGGAGAGGGGAGGACGGGAGGAAGGAACGGGGAGGGGAGAGGAGACACAGTCCAGACGGAGGCAGCAGCCTTCGAGGAGGACGAGGGAGTAGGGAGTAGGAAATGTCGACACAGAGGTCATTTGGAGAGCACACAGATTAGACTGTCGACAGGTAGTCCTCTCGGGGTTTCCTGTGTCTCCCAGTCCCCTGTACAGGCAGGGTCTTCACCTACACTACCTCTATTTATCCTCCGGGTTGCTGTCCAGTGCCCCCACGGATATCCACCCCCCCAGTCCGGAAGTCCCTGCGGTACAGAACAGAGAGGTACAGAACGAAAGTTCGGACACACACACGCGCACACACACACGCACACATACACACACACACACGCACACACATATACACACACGTGTCAGGTACGAAGGTAGCGACGTAGCTGGTATCGCATCACTGTTTTTTAAAAAAGTGGTCTTCTTCTACTCAAGGGCGGACAGGGGGCTGAATCAGGACGTCTTCCGGAACACGTGCCATCTACGAGTCAATTTTATTAGGCTCAAAGATGCCCTCGAGATAGATCGGATGTAAAAAGAAACTTGGTTACAAGAAAAGTAAAAGTCCATAAAACTTAGGGTAGCGCAATCGAATAAATTCGAGAAAATAGGAAACAAAAACACTGTTTCATACATACGTAAACAATAAATCAGCGATTCAGTACAGGCTGAGCAACACTAGGGTACCTGACCTCGGGTGTTCCGAGGAGATACCCTAAAGGGTCCGTTCTTATGACGTCGCCCAACGGTAAAAGGAAAGGTCCCGTAGAAGGTCTGGGTCCCTAACTTGGGTACAGAGGGCGTAACCGTCCACCTAAGAAATGGTGCCTCGATGGCCTCTTCAGGTAGACACACACACACACACACACACACACACACACACACACACACACACTCAGGGAGGCAGCACAGACTGAGAAACACTGGGGTACCTGACATCGGTCGGTCCGAGGAGACAAGTACCCTAAGAGGTCCGTTCTTATGACCTCACCCAACGGTAAGGTAAAAGGTCCCATAGAAGGGTTGGGTCCCCAGCTGGGACCCAGAGGACTTAACTTCCGTCTAAGAGATGGAGACTCGGTGTCCCTTCGGGTCCTGTCGGTGTGTCTTCCCACTGTCGTCGGAACGGTCGTCTCGGAAATTCGGCGGGGAGTCAGAGACGACTCGGGAGCCGGTAAGGGGAAAGGTCTTTCCTCGGTTTCCTCGTACCACAGAGAGTCGAGTCGACCTGTCCTACTTAGAAGAAACCCAGGGGAGGAGAGGAGGGTCGGAGTCGGTGGTAGAGAGGGAGGGACGAGTCGTTCTAGTCCCTTCGACGTTTGGGTTGGGAATGTAGTTTTCCCTTGAACTTTTTATGAACCTCGTTTTTGACGATTGACACGTAGGAACGAGGCACGACGGAGACTATAATTTAGTCCTTTACCGTGACTTGTCAGCGAGGTTTGTGTCTTTGTCCCAACAGTTGTGTCTTTGGTTTTCGTTAGAGATTACCCGTCTCCACTTTCCCTGGACCGCACCCCGACCCTACTCCCCGACTCTGGCTCCTTCCCTAGGGACTCGACCCGAACAGGCACGGCAAAGAGGTCGCAGATCTTATCTCGGTCTGAGGGTCAGGACCCGTACCTCTCGTGGAACAGAGGTACTCTCTATTTATTCTTTAGCTCGTACAATAAATTTGGAAACCCTACGAGGAAAATTAAAGATGTCTATAAATGACTCACGGATACTACACAGGTTGTTACTTTGTTTACTTTTTTTTTTTTCGGAGGGGTAAACCTACTAGAAGATCGATACTGACCCCAGACTGAGACCGTACCGTTCACAACCGAGGACTTTATCGGAAAGACTTTATCGGGTGGTTTACGGACTCTACCATGGAGACAAGGCACAGAAACAAACCCGATTCGGATTGGGACCTAGAGGGACATGTAGATACTATGTAAAGACGAGTCGGAAGTTTCGGAATCAATTCACGTCGGAATGGTCGGTTGGGAAGGGGATTAGAGGAGGTTGTCTTGGTTCTCGAGTAAACAACTCCTAGACCGACGTAATATCTACGTAGCAGTGGTGTGAAGAGGTAGACGTTACCGTCCCAAACGTCGAGGGACCTCCCCTTCTTTCTTCGGTGCGAGTAAGGAAACGGAGTAGAGGGTCATGATCAGTGTCTTACGTGACACTGATTTCGTCTTGACTCGTCTTGACTCTGTTTTTTACTCTTTGACACTATTTTGGGCAACCACCACACCGACACCCCTTTGTCCAATGAAAGTATATAAAAACCACCTTTTAAGGTTTCCCGGTTAGAAGAATCTCCGATTAAACGTACAATTGTAATGTTTACACCAGTAGAAAGAAAAGTAGGTCGTTAAAGTAAGGAATGATAGATAACGTCTCTGTGTGAACGTGTGTACGTCTCTCCTCGTACATTTTCGTTAAACAACGTTGTAACAAACGTTGACACTTTCTACCTTTTCTCGAATTTACAGGTATTTATATTCTGACCTATTTTTTGATGTCTCGTAGGTAACCTGTTTAACAACACGTAATCAATTTTTCTTTCTTCATCTAGAGCGACATAACTGTGTCTTCAACGACTCATTTTTATTTTTCACTCACCATCAAAATCTGTATCTACAATTTTGATGTAACAACGTAAAAAATGTTACTCTTTCATCCGAACATATAGAACATATTAAGTAAAAACTTTCTTCTTTCCCTTCTTTCTCTACCTCGTTGGTGACAGTGAGGACCGACTTTATTCGTGCCCGAGTCCTACGTCAGTTTGTTATAATAAGGAAAGTAGTCGGGAACTGTCGTCAAAGTTCGGTACTCTTCCAGGGTGTGTTGAAGGGGACACGGGTCTTCGAATGAGAGACTCGACACTACTCTTACACCACCTTTCGACCTCAGGACCTGGGGACTTCTTGTAGGTCCATCTCCTCTACCCTTCTCCCCTCGAGCCACCCTACCTTAGTGAGTGTAGTTAGTCTAAAGGGGGCTGAACCAGGAACGAGATTTCTCTTTCCCATTCCTAACCAAATCCTTACTAACAATTGATACCCTCTCCTCTTCCCGTAAGTCCTTTTCGGGTTCCCAAGACTCTATAGTATAACGTTCCTTCGTAGACGCAAACAGATGAACAATTAGGGGAGGAAGAAGGAAGGGAGGGACGGGGGAAGGGAGTAAGAAGGAAGGAAGGAAAAAGAGAGAGAAAGAAAGCCAGAGATAGAGAAGGAAGAAAGAAAGAAAAAAAGGAAAGAAGGTGTTGAGATTAGGACAGGGAGGACCATGCTCTGTGTCTCTATTGAGGTAGTGTCGTAAAAAGAGATCCTAGAGTACCAGGTCAAGATGTGTTAAAGAGTTTCGCACAAAGAACCTGGGGTTTGTAGTCTTGGTGGATCCCTTGAATACTTTTACGTTTACGGACCCAAAGTGCATCTGGGTATTTCGACCTGACATCAGTCCTTAGACCCAAACGTTGTACAAAAGAGTTCGCTTTCTGTAACCCAACTCAACTGGCTTCGGAGAGGAACTGGAAGGACCATAATAGAGGATTCCGAATCGAGTTCGAACTGTTGGTGCAACACTCCAGTTGGGACTAAGTCGATCCTCTCCCTTCCTTAACTCCCCCCGGGACGGTGCACTGAGATCACACAGATAAAGGCGGTCTCACTGGTGTTGGAACGAAACCGAGGACCTGAGCAGAAAGGTGGAGGTAAGGGTCGACATAGTGTTCAGGGAGATTCCAACTCTTCTCGGTGTTGTCTGATGGAACAGATTCCGGAAGTCTTGGTTCCCTGACCGAGCAAAAACCGTTCCCTTACCGTCCACGTGTGCGGACCACCTTCTGTCTCGAACCCAATACCGTCCCGAATGTCTTCACATGAACCTCGTAAACACCCCGTCACCCCCCCTGTCCAGGTCTCTCCCTACTCCACCCTCTTCAACCGTTCTCGTCTATTTAGTAAGTCCCGAACTTCGGGTACGATTCCTCAAATCGAGAAACAGGTTTACAGCTTCCTTAGACATTAATTTGGGTCCCCTCCCCACTTCAATCTTATTAGTCTAAGTGTCCTTTTGACCAAGATGATATGACACCTCTTTTGCTTTCAGACTCGGTTCTGACATCAATAGATTCGTTTTCTCCTCCCACCGAACCTACTCCTACTTCCGTAACCTGTCTCTTTGACTCCAGAATTCGCTACCAACCCTTCATTCCCTCCTTTCTGGGTCGGGACCTCTCGTTACTACTCCGAGATCTTAGAGATTACGACAGGAAGGTCCAGAACCCCTCCCTCACCCGTCCCTCCTCGGGAGGACCAGGAGGAGTGACCGGAACTCACTGTCACTTGAAGAGTAGTCGAAGCTCGGTGGAGGCGGGTAAGGTGGTGGTGGTATCCCTACCTACCTACCCCCGACTTCCAGTTTGTCCGACTACCATGTTACGTCCTGTCTCCATCCTATTTCCTAGTTCCGGTACTAATCTCCAGTCCGACAGGAAATGGTTTCCTGTCCTGGAACCTCTTCTGAGACGTTTGAGAGAGGGGAAACCGAACATAGGACGGGGTCAAAGATTGAAGGTAGGAGGTCGGGGTAGGGAGTCCCTTCTCCTTTCTCTCGTTCTCACTCGAGTTCCTACAAACTCACGGTAACCGGTCTCCTGACTGTGCAAGTAGTGACGGACCTATTAACTCTAGAACCGTCTCTGAACCGTTCCAGATCTCCGAGTCGGCACTGGACTTTCCTTGGTGGTCCAGAGACCTTTCGACCTTTAGGACTGGGTCTCTCGTCGACTTCATGACACAACTGTGATCCAAGGGCCCAACGGTGGGTCAGCTCCAGTTCTGGTGTCCGAAGTATTACAAGTCCCATGACCTGAGTCCCGGACTTCGAGGTCGACCAGTGACGACACAACGATTTCTTTGGTGAATGGAGAGACTCGGAGGAAGAAACACATCCCACCACTATTAGGAGGGGTAGAGGTTCCCGTCAACACCCCTGACTTGTTCAACTATTGTGAGACCTGTGACGATATGTAGACATAAATGAATGGACGGATGGATAGAGACATTTTGTTCCTATTAGTATCAGGGATGGAATATCTCAACACTCCTGACTTCCTTTTTCACTTCCTATTTCCGAAAGTCTTAGAGACATGTCTACCCACACCTATAATAATAATTTATAGGGTAGATATAACCTTCGATCGCCCCGAAGGGACTACAGAGTCACCCATTTTTTAGACGGACGTTACGTCCGCTGTGTCCTCTGCACCCAAACTAGGGTCCCAACCCTTCTAGGGGACCTCCTCTTTTACCGTTGGGTGAGGTTATAAGAACGGACTTTTTAGGGTACCTGTCTCCTCGGACCACCCGGTGTCAGGTTCCTCGACGTTTCTCAGTCTGTAGTGACTCGTTGATTCGGCTGTGACCTTTGGTATGACGGGTCACCAGTAGATTGTGTCACGACAGGTTGGTCTTCTCTTATATTCGGTGTCTACGTTAATTTTAGAAGATCTTAAGTGTAATTTTGCTTCATTTTTCTTCGTCCATTTTGTCAAATTCACTATTTAAAGGTAAGGGTCGTACTCAGACCCAGTACCCCCTCACCCCCCTCAGGGACGGGGATCCCTTCCTTCGATCCTTTTCCGAGACGTCTCAACCCCATAGTCTTAGGTGATTCAGGAAACCTACGTATTCCGGCGGTTCTGGGTCTTTGGGTTCTTACGGAAAATCCTTCGTAACCCAACCTTAAGCTACCGGTGACACACGTCGGTCCTTGTCACCTTTACTGTCGACGGAAACCCTTTCTCCTCCTCCTTCCCTCTTAATAGACGATGGAGAAGAACCTTCGGTTTCTGGACCCCTTTGAGTCTCCCTCACGCTCACTTCCTTAGAGGAGAAGGGTTACCCGAAGCGTTTTGCATCCCCTCTAAAGTCCCGAGGAACCTCCTCTGTCCACTAGGCTATAGACCCTCTACGTTTGCGTATTCCGTCTTCGGACCGCCCCCCCCCCCAGGGGACTGAGTCCACGGACGGCCCGTGTCGCGTGGGACCCCGGGAACCTTTGTGACCGCAGGCTAACCGCTGGCCCCTATCATGTTAGAACGTTGGATGAACCGTGGCTCCACCCCTCAACGGCAAAGGCACTAAGCTTCGTAAGGGACACCGCCCGAAGGGATGGGTTATGCGCGTGTGTGTGTGTGTGTGTGTGTGTGTGTGTGTGTGGGGAGGGCGTGGCGGAGGGTACCGTGGGTCCGTACGTGTCTCTGCGGGTGAGGGTGTGGTTTGTGGACGTCGGGAGACCTTTGCTCACATGCCACGTGCAACCCCGNCCCGGGAACCTTTGTGACCGCAGGCTAACCGCTGGCGCCTATCATGTTAGAACGTTGGATGAACCGTGGCTCCACCCCTCAACGGCAAAGGCACTAAGCTTCGTAAGGGACACCGCCCGAAGGGATGGGTTATGCGCGTGTGTGTGTGTGTGTGTGTGTGTGTGTGTGTGTGGGGAGGGCGTGGCGGAGGGTACCGTGGGTCCGTACGTGTCTCTGCGGGTGAGGGTGTGGTTTGTGGACGTCGGGAGACCTTTGCTCACATGCCACGTGCAACCCCGACTTGCGCCGACGCCCCTCACGGCGCGACCCAACCTCCGCGTAGCCTCTCGCGCGCCCGGTGAGAGCCCAATCGCCCACCCAACCCCTCCCCTCCTCCCTCGGCGCGGTTCTAGGACCCTGGGCCGTCTTCCGCCACCTGCACGTCAAGGGAAGTCCTTATTGAAAAAGCGGGTAGGGGTGAGGCCACAGGCCTCCGAGGAGACACCGAGCCTGCGCGTGTCGGAGGAACTAGTGGTAGACATTCGACTTCTTAAGGTTCCACCACGCGAGTCTTCCGTAGCGAGGACTGGGGTGGGCCCCACCCATCCCTCTTCCCCACTTTTGAAGTTAAATCTCAAACGCCCCAATCTCTGTCGTTTGACAAGTCTTCTGTGTCAATTATATAAACTGGGACCGGCGGTGGTCAGGACGAACCGAAAGGAAGTGTTCTCCGAAGGACCGGAGGAAGGGAAGTGCAGAGGAGATCAGGGTGATCGGGAAGAGAAAATAAGGAAAGAAGGGGAGTGAGGGATAGGGTGAGTAGAAAGTCCCTACCCCACATCGGAGGCCCATGCGGAACTACACCTAGGGGCGTGCGACTAGGGATGTTGGGGGTGGGGAAGAGCGCGCGGCCCAAGCCTCTTGTCCGTGGGCGCAACCGACCGTCCCCTTTCTGCGGTGACCCTAAACCCCGCGGCGCTGGGGCACCGTCTCACGTCGTCCTCGGTCCCACCCCTCCGGCCCGGCGGGGCGCTCCAGCCGAAAAGACGTAACCGAAAGTGAGGCCTCATTGTGCGGCCAGACGAAGTGAAAATAGGTCAAAGGTTCAAAACCCACCTCCACCAACCCACGTCCCACCTATCTCCTCCCGACCGATAACCCTTTCCACCTAGAATTTGACATGTCTCTGTCGATTCGGTCTCGGGTCCCCTTCCCTCCCTGGCTTTGCCCTCTGTCTCCGAGTCCCTGTTTCTCCTTGCGCTGGCGGGCCTGTTTCGGACTCAAGATCTGCGAACCTCTCGCGCCGCCCTACGGGCGTTCGCTCGTCCTCCGATCTTGGGTCTCACGACCCCGCCTTCCTTAGAAGTCCGGAGGTACACCGTGTGAGGACTATGAGTCCAACCCAGGAGCTGTCATTCCCAGTCTGTCTGGGCTCCCAGGTGGTCCTCCCCAGGTCTGGCCGGCCCGTCGGAGTCACGAGAGAGTCTTCCGGTCTCACGCGCGCGCTTCCTCCCTCGACTGCCTATCCTAAGTCACCGTGGCCCTCTCGGGTCACGCACACAGGCCGAGACCGGCGGTCCTCGGACTCGGTATCGGACGTGTCTAGGCTCTTCCGGCTGGGTCACATCGGAGCTTGTCACGGGGACGCCTCGGCGCTAGACTCACGCGAGACCGACGGCCTCTTGCTCCGTCCCTGGGCATCCCACGCACAGGCGTCGCGGGTGGAAGCTCGTCCCCGCCCCTCCGCCGTACCGGGCCTGAGAGGACCCTTTGTCGGATTAGCAAAGACGCCTCTCGTGCGAAGCGCATCTCCTAACTTCTGGCCGAGAAGGTCGTAATGTCGACGACTAGGTTTGGAAAGTGAGGGTGAGAATCAAGTTTATATAATTAAAATAATTTTTATCTGCCGGGTCCCAGTGTGGAGTGAGGTCAGAATGGCCCCCGCGTTCTCTTGTCTCAAAAGTTTTAACTGACCTCCGTTTATAAAATGGAAGAGTGTGAATTTTGTGGTGTAGACCGGCAGCGGCGTACTCGCACGGGTGGACTAAGACCGCAGCCAGAACGCCCCCCCACCCCTAGGACGTATCCGCCGCCGGCCCTGTGTGAGTGGGTCGCGCGCGAAGAAGACAGAAAACGACACGAGCACGTTTCACCTTCTCGTCTTCCGTTGCGGCCTCCGCCCAGCACAGAGGCCAATGTCGCTTAAGCGCTAAAAAGGCCGAAGATGCATGCGGGACCGGCCCCAGAGGTCTCGAGTATAAAGCCCGGTGGGACATGGGCTATCTCTTTCACGCGTCGCGGGTCCGTGACATACCTACGAAGCCACGCCACGCGAGTCCCCAGAGGCAGACGCGAGCCCCAACCAAAGAGTAGCCTGTTGGGACCCCGGGGAGCGACACCGCAAAGGTGAAAGCCGGTAGGCAGATTAAGCCGGATCCTGGAAGGGCACGCTCCTCGGCGGAGGTCCGTAGGGAGGGACGAGGAGGCTGGGGACTGGGGGGCCTTGGCCTCGCGCCTCAAAGTACCTCCCTCTAGTCGCGCCTTGAGCCCCGACTCCGCCTCCTGGCTTGACTCTTGGACACGCACCGAGATCTTCTTTGACAGAACCCGAGGCCACGTGTGTGTCTGACGCAAGGCCCGGCGGAACCCAACCCGGCCAACCCTTCTGGGTCGACCCAGGCTCACCAGTCAGCTCGGAAGGGCGACGCCCGGGGCGCTAAGCCGCGCAGAAACGCGTGTCACCGGTGAACCTCAGCGTGAAATACGGACAAACTCGGAGAGGAAGAGGCCGACTGCGGCCCTAGACGAATTAGCAATGTTTTGCAAGTTTGTTTTTGTCCCGGCGAAAGGGTCGTCGGCCCTCGGTGGGTCTCGTGGCAGGACGTGACCGGAGTCACGGGTCGGTACCTCTTGAGTCACCTAAGAGGCGCAAACCGACCCCTCTCCCGAAGCCTTGGAAACCTGGTCGAGAAGAGGGCGAGGGAAGTAGAGTACGTAAACACCCACCCCACACGCCCCTTGGCTCCGGCTAGAGTCCTGAGCCGGTGGCGTGGGCGGTCCTCCTCCTGTCGAGGGCGAACCGGAGCTCCTCCCAGGGGACTCTGACTCAACCTAAACTTGTGTTTAGAACCTCAGGGTTGGGGCGGTGGGGTTGTGTGTTTATACGCGTCTGAACGTCTTTGTGTCGATCCGTGACGTGTGTGCTCCGGCGAGCCGTGTGCCACTTAGAGGGTGGCTCGTCCCCTGCGAACCCTTGTTACCTGAGCTCTCCACAGCAGGGCCGCGAGTAAGACTCGGAGACCCCGAACCCCCTGTGCCCAACCCCCTTGGTTCCCATTTCTCCCTCCTCTCGCGCGCTTCCTTCACCACCTCCGCCGCCGGTCCGGACCCCGTCCCTCCCCCGCGCGTGGCTTCCGCTCGCCCGCCCCCGGCCCTGTGGCTCGCCCACCCCACCCCCGACCCGGGCCCGGCCGCCAGGGAGAGCCGAAGTCGGGAGGCGGTCCGGAGCCGCCGAGAGGCCGACGATCGCGGCGGTCAGTCGACTGAGCCCCCCGCCTCCTCGACAGTCCGCGCGGGGCGGGACGCGGCGGGCCGTCGCCCCGGGCACGTCGGTAACCGGTCGCGCGGCCCGACGGGCCCGGGGGCGCGGGGCCACTGTAGTCCCTCCGCTATTTTCCGTCGTCGCCGCGGCCTAGGGCGTGTCGACGTGGCGGCCCGACGCTCGCCGACGCTAGGACTCTCGGGTTCTCGTTCTCTCGATCTCTCGCTCGCCGACCGCGAACGGGCCGCGGAGGGGAGGCGGGTCGGCGCGCGGGGCGAGCGAAGAGGTGGGTGAGGGCCGGGACGGGCCGGGGCCGCGCCGGTGTCGGGGCTCGAGATCCCGCCGCGTCCGTCCGAGCCCTAAGAGGCCGCGCGGCGGCGCAGGGGTCTGTTTCCGAACCGGCCGCCGGGGCCGGGCGACGCGGGAGCCGAGGAGCGGAGAGCCCGAGCGGCGAGAAACGGGGCCGAGGGCCGAGCCGCGCAGGGCCGGCCGGCGTTTCAAAGGGCCCGCCGCCTCCGCCGACGCGGAGCGCAATCGCTACCGGCGCCTCGACTCGTACCCCGGGCTCGACGGGTGGTCGGGCGACCGGTACCTCATGCAGTTGCTGAAGCTGGACGAGTTCAAGCTGCATTTCTTCCTCGGCGACCCCGCGCGCCTCGCGGGCCCGGCCGGGACGTGCGCGGACGTCGGTCGGCCGAGCCACAGCAGGTGTGGCGAGTCGTGCGGCACGTCGAGCCACGGGAGCAGCGGGTCGAAGTCGGGGTGGCTTGTCTTCTGAGTGGAACTCCTGGACATGACCTACCGCTCGTTGATGGTCGTCTACTTGGGGCTCCGCGAGTTGGACTGCGGGCTCCTGCGTCACCTCCGCGAGTATCCGAGCGTGGGTCACGGGGTCGGCAACGTCTCGAAGCTGCCGAAGGCGCCGCGCGTGGTGGTGGTAGTGGTGGTGGTGGGTGTAGGTGTGGTGCGCATGGGGCCGGGGCCTCACCGAGTGCTTCTCGACCCGGGCGTGCGCGTGGGCGTGGTAGTGGTGGTGGTGGTTCGCAGCGGCGGCGGCAGGTCGCGCCGGTCAGGGCGCGTCGTCGACGGGTGATCGGTGCGGCCCGGACCGGGCGTGCGCCGCCGGCGCCGCTGCCGCCGACCACCATCGCCGTCGCACCTCCTGGCGAAGAGGCTGCTGGTCGAGCACAGGTACAGGCACGCGCTCGACTTGGCGGTGGACGCCCCGAAGTGGTTCCTGCTCCACTAGGCGGACTTCGTCTTCGCCGCCTGGGACTTCTTGGCCCCGATGCGGGTCAGCACGTCCATATTTGCGCAGGTCGTCTTTGTGGTGGACCTCTTACTCTTCTGCGTCGAGTAAGTCGTCCACCTCGTCGAATTCGTCCTCCACAGGGCCGACCGGGCGCTTTCTCTGCGGATGTTCCAGTTCACGCTCTTTGAGCGGTTGAGGCCGAAGTCCCTCCGCCCGAGGTGGTCGCTGTCGGGGAGGAGAGGGCTCAAGAAAGACACTCAGCACCGGCGAGGGCCGGGGGCGGGAACGGGGCCGGGCCTGAGGGGGCAGGGTATAGGGGTCGGGGCCTGAGGGGGCCTGGGACAGGGACGGTGCCGGGGTCGGAACTGGACAAGCTGATCTCCCTCCTTCCCGCGCGCCCTGCGCCCGCTGCCCTCCCGCGCGCCCGTCCGTCCCCTGGAACCGGTTTAGCTCGCGCCGCGCGCGGTCGCGGCGGAGGATCTGAGCTCGTCTCGGTCTCTCTCCGCTCCCCCACCCTTCAGGGTCTCGTTGAAAAGAGGTCCGACCTCCCGCCGTTCCGTATCAGCGCTCCTCAGCGGTTCCGGCAGACCTCTGAGGACCGAAGGACTTGAAAACGCGCAATTCGGCCCCGTCGACGGAGCGTCAGGCCTCGCATTAGGTCGGGTCGTTGTCTCGTCGCTCCTCTCCTTTCCTCTTCCCTGGGACCGCCGGGCAAGGCCGTCCGCGCTCCGCTCCGACTCGCTTCCTTTCTGTCTCCGCCTGGAGAGACAGGTCCCAGGCCTCTTGTGACCGAAAGTCGGGGCTCTGCGCCCGGAGTCAATCCTGCAAGACGCGCGTTTAGAGTAGTTAAAATAACGGACGAGCTAATATATCTTTTTTTATGCTTTTAGACGTAATTTTTATAATTAGGACGTACGACCTGTACATACCATTATTAAAGATAAAACATGGTAAAAAGAACAAATTGAAATCGTACAACAACTAGTACCTAGTATTGGGGGAACAAAAGAAACCCACTCTTCCTAGCGTCAAGCCTTTGAGGCCGCCCGCCGGCGAACAGACCAACGTCAGATAGCCGACAGCCGAACATTTATGGGCGGGGCGGTTTGGCGAATCTCTTGCACCGTCGTTCACCTCACAGAAACAAACCCAAATAATAATGCCGTAAAAAAAAAGAAAACATTCATTTTTTTTGTTTTCAAGACCCATAAACGTAGTCTTTTGTTGAAACAGAACCCCGTGGGAACCTTCAACGTACAAAAGGGGGGGAGGGGGTGGGAGAAACCAGGAGGGAAGGAGGGGCTGACAAACTGAAAAGTTAAAACAAAAACTACCCTCTTTCTCCTGACCCCAGGGTCAAGGACTCACGGTCCCGTCCCGTTAACGACTCATGGTCACACACGTCTCAAAGTGTGAGCCCTACACGTCCTCACGGGAGGACAGTCGACCAAAATCCCGAGTTAACTGTGGGGATTGTTCTTTTCCTTCCTTTCGTCCAGAACAAACGGAAAGTAACGTTGGTCTTAGTGAGGGTCCCAGGGGTACTGTGGGAGGTCCGGCCGTGAGTAACGACCCCGGTTTCTCGAGGATCCCGATGGTCGAAGTGGTCGGGCCTGTCGGGTTGAATACAACTTGGTTGGCGGTGTGAGTCTTTCATGATCTTTGGGGTTGTAACCGTTCTGTAAAACGTTGAAAGTTCACGCAAGAAATCTAGATATACAATACACACAAAAGAAAGGGACGAAACCTCTACCGCCCGCTCAATAGCCACCATATTGGGGAGGGGATGGGGAAGTCAACATATCATCAATATCCCTTCTAGACCCACCAAAAGAAATAATAATGAAAAAAAGAGGGGACGTCCAGTCATTCTCCTAAATTCAACGTGACTGTTTTTATGGTTTTACTTTCGCATAAAAAATCAAGAGTAAACTTTAACGACCGCGACGACCGGCCTACGTAAAAACTCAAACATAATCAACTACTTAATTGTCATTATTGTTCTAACATACTTGGCGTACCACGAACGTCAAAATTTATAACACCTATAAACAGGACGTAACCTTTGCTCGAAGCCAAAAATGTCTAAGTTGACACAACTTTAGTTTAAACGGTGTTGTCTTTAACAAAAATAAAGTACATGTTATTCCCTAGTTAAAGTTTGGGACGAATACTATACTTTTATAATTTTGGATCAGATAACATCAAAATAAGTCTGACCAAAGACAAAAAACCAATAATTTTACCAAAGGATAAAACGAATAATTTTGGTACCTTTACCACAAATAAAAAGAGAGAACGGATAAGTTTTCAACTGGGTTAAACTCCCCGTGAGAGTGGGGAGGGAACCGGTCACCTCTTTATCGGGTTCAGACCCGTCTGGAGAGACAACTCACACACTCACACACACATGGACTCGGAATTTACACAAAGACGAAGAGTGGGATCCATGGCTGTGGCCAGTCCTCGGCCACAAGCACTCGTCTCTCCCCCGTGTACGGTGAAACCACCTCGAAAGTCCGAACCCGTGGTCCTAACCAGATGATCAGACGACCAAGACTCCAACCGGTTTTGGTCCTTCGACCCTCAACAGTGGGACTAGCCCTTTGTCTCATAAAGACCGCTAGTCCGAACGGCCGGGACGGCACAGATCGGACCACGTAACCGACCCCCGTTGGTCTTAACGGGATCTTACGGACGAGACTCACCTCCGGGTCGGGGAAGAGGGACGTCCCGGACACCTTCGTTCACCATAAATCATACTCCAGAACTCCACCTTCTGGGAAGTCGGTCCTTCGGACAGGGACGTTTGGACAAACGACGGTGAACCCGGACCTCACCAGTCGGGGGTCTTCCTAACTTGGTCCTAAAGTTACTGAGGGATTTAGTCCCCAACCTCCCCCAACCCCGTAGTAAGATCCGGGCGTCGAGACTGGGATTCAGGAGCTGACCCTCCACCAGGGTCTTGGACAGGAATGGGTCTGAGAACCTCTTTCGTTCCAGTGGACGGATACAACAGGACTCGGGGAGAGTCGGCAGAATCTTGGGGTAGATAATAAGACCCATCCTTGGTGGCGGGAGGGTGGTGGAGGTCTTCTTAAGAGACGACGAAACCGTTGTCGTCAAAGGTCCCCTAAAGACTAGAGGAATTTGTGTCGTAGACGTTAAGCCCTCTGAGTCGGAAGGTCAGAACCCAGGCTTCCACCTCGAAGTCATGAACTTACCCCTCTGCGTCCTTAGGGTCTTTCATCTTGGGGTCGGTCCCTGATCTCGACCTTTCTCGGTTCCTCTCCTTTTCCCTCCCACTTTGATGGTCCCTTATCTAAAACCCGATCAGGGACCTCTGGACCCTAACCACCGGTCCCATATTCTTTCCCCTTTTAGGGATGTCATTCCTACGTTTATGGTCGTCACTAAATGTAAATCGTCATCCTCTCTTCAGCTTCTAGGATCGAGCTCAATTTAAGGTTCCGGGTCAAATGAAGTGGTCGGATTTCTCCACGTACCGTCCCTTCCGAAACCGACTCCCCTCTTACCTTCAGACCGTCACCCCACTGACGGACACATGCGAGTCGTCTTCCTCGTTCCCCGACACTAATCAACCCATTGACGCACGTGTTCACGTGTGTGTGTCTCATTCTCACACGGGGTGAACCTGTTCGTATGGGTGAACGGGGAAATCCCGTTTTTTGCCAGACCGTCCACCTCAAGACCTTCTTTGGTCCTTCCCGCAGGGACACCCTGGTCCCCCCTAGGAGTCCTGAGGCACCCCACCTCTGAACTGAACTGAGAGAAACCTTACCAGGGTTCGTCTGACCGTGGGAGGTGGAGATCTCAGTGGACCTGAGACGGTCTTTTCGGAGCCCCCGACCCCTCCCACCGTTTGAGGTTTCGTGGCAAAAGAAAGGAGTCTCGTGTCTGTGTCTGTGTTGGGTCGCTGGCCACAGTAGTGTCACCGAGGTTTTGTTGCGCCACCGAGTCCGGCCACATCTCACCGGTTCACGCAGAGACTCTTCGACTGTCAGGGTGCTGTGTCAGGATCACTGTGTGACTGTGTGTCTATGTGTCTGTAAGGGTAGAGCGTAGGTGTGACTACGGTAGCGTCTGGAACATTGAGGGATGCGGTGGCTCGTGACCTCGTGGATGGCCGGGCCCGCGTGCGTCCGCTTTCGGCCCGTCTCGCACGTCGCGCGGCCTCCGCGGGCCCTGGAGCCCTCGGAGGTCCCGCCCGAGCAGGTCGTCCGTTCAGGGCCGGGCGGCGGAGCTGCGTCTGGGCCACGGGTCTACGAGCCCTTTCGTTAGCCAAGGGCTGCAGGGAGCGGAGCAGGGAGGGGCCGCCGCGGAACGCCTGGCCTCCGAGGAACGCCAAGGGTGGTGAGGGGCGGCGGGCGCCCGAGGAGCGCTGGGAGGCTCCGGGCCCTTCCTTTTTTTTTTTTAGGAGGGGTGCGGCCCTCAGGAGGTACGGTCGTGCCCAGGGTGCGTCTGTCGACCGCGGACGGGAACCCCTGTGTGCGGCTCTGTCTGTACGCCCGGAGCGCTGCCACCGAGGCGACGTCGGGCGCGGGCCTCGACCCCCTCCGGGGCCCGCCCAGCCCGCGCAGGCCGTGCGTCCAGGGGAGAACGCTGGGCGCTTAGAGCGCACAAGCTCCCTCCGACACGACCGACCTGGACGGCGGCGACGGTGGAAGGCTCTGCGGCTAGGCCCTTCCGCGGGTCGCCGAAGGCCCCCAGGAGGGACGTGGCCGAGAGGGGCTGTCGGAGGACGCAGGAACGAAAGAAATGGTACGAGGAAAGGAGTCGGGAAGGACGCCTTTAGTAGTAGAGTCTTTTGAAAGAGAGAGGCAAAGGGGAGGGGAGAGGAAAAGAAAGAAAGGGGGGTGACGGAAAATAGGGCCGCGTCGGACCGTCTCTTCTCGCAATCCTCGACCGGGGGCATTCACGCCCCTCCGCACCTCCGGTCTCGGACCGCAGGGGCTTCGGAGGCGCGTCGCGGACCTCGCGACCGGTCGACGAGACCGAGAGCGGACGGACTAGGGCGATGGGCCGGGAAGGGGAGGGGTAGGAAGGGTCGCCGACCCGACCGCCGACCCCTACCTAGATCTCGCTCCACGGGCCACCACCACCACTTTGCCCCGGGGACCCCTCGACCCCGACCTGAGATTCGGGTCTGGCGAGAAACGCCGTGTCGGTCCGAAGGAGGTCAGTCAGGTCCCAGAGACCCGTAAAGACACCGTCCTATTGGGGGAAGGGGAAGTCTCCACGGGTCGACGGGGGATGGGTGGGCGAGACCGACACGGGATAGGTCCCCCCGGAGGGTCACCCTCGACGGTTCTTGGTGTGGTTCAGGGCGTCGTCCCAGTAAAACGAAAAAAAAAAAAAAGACACAGGATCTCTCCGCCGAAGACGGTGTGGTACGTTTTAGGAGTCGGTGAGTTCGGGTGAGGAGTTCAAGAAAGAGAGGCCCGAGGGCTCTTTTGTCGACCTAACTCTCTAAACTGATCGAGGGAACGTCCGAAAGTCTACGTTTTGGGCGAAGACTCGGGAAGACAAAAGCCTTTCCTTTTGGGTCTTGACCGTAGAACGCATTGGGAAGGGAGATGTCGGGCGACAGGCGACCGGACCGGAGAGTCGGGACTCTATCGTCACAAACCTAAACAATACATTCCTTCCCTCCTAATCTCCAAACACGACGAGGAGGAGGGGGGTGGTTTTATTTTCAGGAGTGTACCGCGTAGCACATTTTTTTTTTTTTAGTGTCAAAAAAACGTCGTCCGCCGTCGAGAGGACCTTCTTAAGTCAGACCCATCTTTTCGACAAGGGCTCAAACACGGGTCGTGTTATGAACCCCCCTCTACACGGTCGAACGTCACTTCCCTCTCAGGACGCAAGTCCCACATGGGGAAAGAGTTTTCGTCGACCATGAATGTCTGAGTGTCCTGATCGGAGGACAACCCCTTCCGTCTACGATGACGACGACCCTAAAGTAGGAAAGAGGTGAAGGACGGGGACCCTCGTTCCACGGGTCTGGGACCTCTCGGGGGTAAGAGAGACGGGACGTCGGAAGTGGCACACGATGCACGTAAAGACACGGAATGTACACAAGAATTATAGAACATGGGAAAAGGGAACAGAAGGTGCATAATAGAATTTTCTACGTGAATCTATTCTTTTAGTCTCGATTGACAAGAGTGAACCTCGCTTAATTTATGTGTTCTTTTCAACGATGAGGTTAAACCTTTTCGTCGATGTAATAATTATTCCTAAACAAGACTTCGTCCGAGTCAAAATCGACGGAGAGACGTAAGAAACACTTCAATGAAAGTACACTTTATCGTCGGTGAGTAATGTGTAAGGAAAAACAACCATAGTTTTTTTTTTATTTCTTTATTTCCTACTATAGGAAATTTGACCTCCCCGGTGGTGTCCCCGTCCCCCTCCTCCGGACGTTGAAAGACCTTCTTCGGTCAACGGCGCTCTTCTCTCTCGACTTCAGGTGTTTGGGTCATAAATATAACAACATAAAAGCAAAAAACCTCGAGCCCCGGGAAATAGCCCCGAACGTAAAGGATGTCATTAATCTGTTCCCACCCTTCGATCTGCCACAGGTAAAACCTCGACCACTCCCATCCACCTGTACTCGGACCGGACACTGAGGTGGTCCTTAGTCCTTGACTCCAACAGGACTCCAATGAGTGTTCAGGAGATCAAAGAAGACTAGACAGTGAAGGTGACGAGACTGGGACGGCCCCAATGTACGTAGAGACAAGAAGACTCTCCCGTACCTGGACCAGACCAGGTTCCTGTCGTTTCCCGAAGGACTACGTCCTGAACCGTAGACGGAAGGAAACACAGGACCCTTAGACTCGGACCGTGTGATCAGGAAAAGGTCCCTGGTCCCCGTTCGGCTAACATCGTGCACATTCCGGACTGGTCAAGTGCTCCATGTAGGGTAGTGCTGTAAAGTGAACTGAGAGACTCACACCTGACGATTATAGGTGTGGTCAGTCCCTACCTATTTATCCGAGTCTCGTCAATAGAGAATGGGTCCCAGTGGGTCACGTCCTAGATCCTGAACTTAAGGGTGGATAGACTACGGTTTTAAGCAGAAAAACGGTGGTTTGAGGACTTCAGGTGATACGGAATAGACTTTGTGACCCCTCGCCCCATTTCGAATCCCTTTTCATACCTGACCACCCTTTATCGGAAACACCCCCTGTCAAAGGAAAGATTAAAAGAAAAATCTCCCGTCAGTGAAAGAACCCCCATATGCATTACGAGAGGTCGGTGTCCCGAGGGACCGGTCCGTGCCCCCTACCCCTTACTCCGGAACCTTTACGTCGTCCTGATTACGGTATTCTCCCACCCTCCCTGTGACGTCCAGACTACTGGTAAAGTCAGAAAGTACCTCCTCGGTCGTTCAATACCACGAACACACAAACCACACACACACACAACGCCCCTCCGGGTGGACCCGTAACAATCCGAACCCTGTGACCACGAAAACATTAATCAGTCTCAGGAGAGTGGAAAATAGGTAAGAGTTACCTTGAAAGGTTTTTAATAAAGGATTGCTAGTCCCGTTCACAAAGATCTCCTTCGTCGGAGATCCACTCCGTTAAGACTACCTTAATGAGTGTCTACTTGGTTTCGACAAAGGTCATACTATGCCCTCGAAACCTGGGAGTGGCTCCACACACAGCAGAGTGCGTCCGTGGATGTCTTTGCACACACATTAAGTGTGAATGTATGTGTCTCCGTCCGTGTATCCACGTGTGTGTAAATTTACGTAATAAACGATGTGTAAGTGAACGTACATACGTGTACGTCCATGTAACGTGTGTCTGGGTGTCCATACATAGGTACGGGTACACATACGGACAGGTTTACGGGTATGTGTGGGTGAATACGTCACACGTACCTTACACGTGGTAATACGTGTGTGGACATACCTAAATGTGAATGTAACTTTGTGTTGACTAACGTGTACATATATGTCAGGGTTTTATACGTACCCAGTGTAGGTGTTTGCGTGTGCAACCCCTGACTCGTCACCGGAAGTGTACGTAAGTGTGTGTTCGTGGTGCAGTGTTCACTTTACACCGAGACCACCCCAATTACCTCCGGGTCTGAGGGTATTTATAAATATGCTTCGTGAGTTCGAGAGTTTCGTCCTCTGCTTTGGAGAGGGAGGTTCGGCGACATTTAGTTCGTCGACGACGCACCATGGACAGTCTAGGTCCCGACACACGAGGACCTGGACGAGGTACTCCCTTCAGTATATACACGACCTCGTGTGCCCGGAGAGGGGCGGAGGGGTCCGTAGGGTCGGCTACACGGTTCCAGCCAGGGTCGTGAGGCTCCTTAGAAGACACTCGTCGCTTTTCTTCGTAAACTCGTGACGACGAGGACGTTCACGTCCCTTCGACAAACTTGTAGACTCGGATTCTAAGAGATAACTTCTCTCTTCACTAGGACCTCCCGGAACCTCTCGACTACCCACGATTTCTCCCGACCTCCAGGACCCGACTGGGTCCAAGTGAGGTCGTCCCTGAAGTCGAAGACCCTAACCGATTTAAACCCCGGGATCCTCGGACGACTTACCGTGACTCAATATGACGGAATTGGGACACAAGTCACTTATAAGACGGAGGTTAGGACGGTGGACTTGACTTAGGACGGTGGAGTTTCGAAAGTAAGTTGATAATTCGTTTATAAACGACACACAGAAGAGATACGGTCCGTGACATGATTCGTGACACAGAAGGGAGACGGTCTGGTATGTTGTTACCCGTTCCGGTCTTTATTAGGGACGTTTGTTCAGAAATCCCCCAAATGACAGATCATCCTCTCTCTCTCCCGAAGGGTCCACGGAGTCACCATTTCTTAGACGAACGGTTATGTCCTCTAGGGACCCACCCCTTCTAGGTGTCCTCCTCCTTTACCGTTGGGAGAGGTCTTAAGAACGGATCCTTTAAGGTACCTGTCTCCTCAGACCACCCGATGTCAAGTACCTCAGTGTTTTCTCAGTCTGTACTGAATCGTTGATTTCCTGTTATTCCTCTCTCTGTCTACGTCAATCTACGAATTGATAGGTCCCATATTAAAATTTTTCTCTATTGACGATACCTCCTTGTTTTGGTTCGGGAGACTTTCGGACACATATTGTTTCTTCGACTGTGTCTGACCGTTTCTCACCAGTCCTTCCCGAAGGACCTCCTTCACTATAAACTCACTTCTAGACTTCGTACTTATCCTCAATAGGTTCAGTTTACCTATACCCTTCTTGTAAGGTCTAGATTTAGAGAAAATCAGAATTAAAATTTTATTCACTAGTCCTAGAGACACAGGGACGACTAAAAGAGAAGATAAAAGAGTGGAACGAGTGACAGGACGGTGTGGCTGACAGACTACAAAGACTTTGGACGATCAATGGGATAATCGAATCCCGAAACCGAACTCGACAAAGGAGACGGACTTTGTGAGAAAGGGGGTCTGTTTTGACACCGTTTGAGGGAGAAGAAGTTCAGGAACGAGGTTAAAGTGGAGGAACTAGTCCGGATAGGATTGGAGAGATGAACTGGATTATTGAACGAAAGATGACGGAGGGACTTTTAAGGACTGGACGGAATAAGACGAAATGGTAAAGAAAAAAAAAAAAAAAAAGGAAAGAGAGATATCGTGCTTAGTAGAATCCTGAGACCTAATGGAGAAATAAATGAATAAAAGACGTAGAAGGACGGTCGTTTATTGGAGGAACTCCAATGGCGGACTACCGACAAAACAAATGACTACAAGGAATCGTGGTACTCACACGGACCGTGACATCTTGTGGTTAATGGGTTGTTACCCAACTTACCTACACACAACTCATTTTACACAAATTTCTCCTTTCCCCCATCGTCGACCCTTTTTCAAACTCCAGGGTACATATAAATAGAGAAAGATATATAATAGAAACCTGAAAGGACCACCGAGTCTGTCAATTCACAGACGGATGTTACGCCCTCTGGACCCAAGCTAGGGACCCAGTCCTTCTAGGGGACCTCTTCCTCTACTGTTAGATGAGGTCATGACAACGGACCTTTTGGGGTACCTGTCTCCTCGAACCATTCGATGTCAGGTACCCCAGCGTTTCTTAGCCTGTGACTCGCTGAAGTGATCACTGATATATAATAGAGATAGATAGATGAATGGATGGATAGATAATAGATAGAAAGGTAAATTAGTTAAATACATAGGAAAGTAGATAGTCAGTAGATAGATGTGGATAGACAGTTAATAAATAGATATAGACCCCGTAGGGTCCACTGTGATCACCATTTCTGGGGTGGGCGGTTAGGTCCTCTACAATCTCTGTGCCCAAGTTAGGGACCCAACCTCGCTAGGAGACGTCCTCCCGTACCGGTGGGTGAGATCATAAGAACGGACTTTTTCGGGCAACTGTCCCCTCGGACTACCCAATATCAGGTATAGTCTGCGTTGACTTCATTGAACCGTACGTAGACTATCAACCTACCGTAGTGGTCCAGTTACCTGTACTCAAACTCGTTTGAGACCCTCTACCACTTCCTGTTCCTTCGGACCATACGACATCAGGTACCCCAGAGTTTCGCAGTCTGTACTGAATCTTTGACTTGTTGTTGTTTAGACAGATAAATAAGTAGGTAGGTTAGATATATAGATAAGTAAATAGTCATAGATATTTAGGTAGGTTAGACACATAGATAATTAGGTAGTTAGTAGATAGTTAATAGATAGAAAGGTAAATAAGACAAATAATAAACAGTAAGTAGTTAATAGATAAGTGGATGGATTAGATAGATAGATAGGTAGATTAGATAAATAGGTAAGTAATTCGTAGATAGATAAGTAGGTTATATACATAGATAGGTAGATAGTTAAGAGACAGATAGTTTATAGATAGAATATAAATCAAAAAACTATGAGGAATTTTGTGTGTGATGACTTTTACAAAAAAATTTCCAACAAACATATAGTACGAGGTTTAAGAACACACACAGTAACCACGGGAAACCCTGTGCAAAACCACAAACAGTCCTCTTTCAGACTGGAGACTACCCTCTCCGTCTACCCCCTCG
The DNA here is from genome assembly GCA_006410555.1 of Capra ibex. NCBI lineage: Eukaryota > Metazoa > Chordata > Mammalia > Artiodactyla > Bovidae > Capra > Capra ibex. The sequence continues at coordinate 51,244,027 of SJYO01045292.1, read as the reverse complement.
GGGTCCCACCCTATCGTCTCCTCCTCCTCCTCAAACCCTCCCTCGGTCTCGTCTCGAATTAGAGGAACGAAGGGGGATCCACGAACCACCCAGAAACTTCTCTTTTTCCACCCCACCCCCTAGTCTCTTCCGAGAACAAGTCACCACTCCCGTCGCTCCATCGATCAGAGGGTGGGGAAAGACTAACGGGAAGGAGGGGGTCAAATAGGACAGGGAGTGAGATTAGAGTACGTCTTTGTTTTGTTTTGTTTTGTTTTGTTTTTTTGTCCGAGAAGGGGGAGCAACGAAAGACTCGACTCTTCTTTCGGAGGATTTATGAAACAGGGGAACTGTTCAATAAAAATTTTTCTTTATTACAGAGATTTAGGTTGTAAACACTACTGAATTTTTTTTTTTTTTTTTCCTTTCTTTTCTTTTGTGCGGTGTTTAGTTGTCGAGAGAACAAAATTCGCTAACGATCCAAAACCTCTCGTCCGACGAACCATTTGCATGAACCATTTGTAGGTCTTTCCTAACGTACGCCACAGGAGGTCAGTTTTGGTTGGAAGGGGTTCGGGGACGAAAGACAAAGTAACTACGTCCTTCTTCGAGAGATTTTCGTCTGGTCTCTACTCCGACGACGCCAATGACCTCCTGTAAAGAAGACCCGACCCTTTAGATGTTCGTAGACACTCGTCGGAGAGGTGGGAGGGAGGGGACGAGGGATGGTGAAACGTAAGAAGTGTCCTACAAACCGAGAGACGGAGTGTGACCTTCCCTTGTCGGTAAGTCGGGTAGAGTGTCGACCCATTTGTCTCAGTCCCCGGAGAACAAAGGTTCGTCTCGACCCTGTCTTTCACAGAGTCCCACGGGTAATTATGGTGCGTCGGTTCCCTTGAGGTAGTTCAGGAACAACCAAGTCAAGAACTCTTTATTCGACTAAAGAACCCCCCGTTTAGACGTAAATATACAGGAGAGTCTCCGTAGGAAGACCGAAGAAGGTATGGTGTAACATTGGACCTTACAGGAACGAAGAAAAGACCAGTTAAGGATCTCAGAAGTTTATTTAAGGGGAAAGTCGAGGGTGGGATGAGGAGGTTCTGATGATCTCGGGAGAAAGTTTTTGAGTGGAGACTAGTACAGTGACAGAATAACCGTTGTAGTTGTTCAGTAACCAAACAGGAACAAGGTCTTCTCTCGTTCAAAGACCTAAAGTCAAGGTAGAACTGACACCGAAACCGTCACGTTCTACGACTCGGGTCTAAGACTCCGTTAAACCCCTTCCAGTCTCCAGTCTTCACTTCACCTTTCCGGGGACCCTTCCCAGACAGGACCGCAAGTCTACTGGAGATTTTTCTCGGGTATAAATGGACGGACAACCGGGGAGGTCGAAGACAGAGGAAGTTCCAGTTGTCTCTCATTGGAAAGAGACCCAAAATATAAAAATGTATCATCCTTTTCAATAGGTAGCTGACCTAATATCCGTACTACATAGAACTTCTGGAAAGAAAACGAACTCTAGAGATTTTTCTTACTGAGAGAACACAAGAGACCCCACCGGGTGGAAGGAGAGAGACAAACGCACTGTCTCTTCTCCCTGGTCTTCTGGTCCTCAGGACGAAAGTTTTTTGTCTTCGTACTCCAACTTTGAACACTTTAACAAGGATCCACTATCTAAGTAAGGCAGCTTCGACACCCAGATCTCAACCAAGAACCCTGAGAAGGTCCCGTATACTTCCTACCGAACGTCCATCACTTCCCTGACCACTAATAATCCTGGGTCTTACCCTAGTTGGTTCTTGTGTAGGCCAGTCTCAGTGGGACGAAACTAGAAACTACCTAGTCCCCGGCGCCGGAACTTCTAGGAATAAACTGTCTGTGATAGGGACGAGGACCGTGACAACTCATAAAATGTTGGTAAGTGAGTACGTTTGAAGTGTCGTTAGAATACTTTGTCCCCTTCTCATACAGAGGTAAAAGACCCACTCCTTTACCTTAGTGTCTCTTCAATTAGTTGAACGAGTCCCTACGTGTCACTTCTTCGTCGGTACGACCCCAAGTTTCGGTCCGTCAGATTTAGGTCTCGGAAACAAGAGTCGAGAAGATGAGAAGACTCTAACCCCAAACCTACTATTCACTCCATCTTAACCCCTGACTACCTCTTCACGAAAACCCTAAAATAGGTCACCTCCGAACTGAGAACTCTCACAGGGACTGGGGTCTGGTGGACGGAGGAGAGAACTCGGGAAACAACGAGGTGACCCCTGTAACGAAATTTTTTGAAAAAAAACTCTATATTAACTGTAGATTGAAACGTAATCAAAGTCCACATGTCGTACTACTAAACCGTAAACACATATAACACTTTGGTAGTTACAATTCAGATCAATTGTAAGCAGTCGGTAGGGGTCAGTGTTTTTATAAAAAGGGGTACTCACTACTCCTTTTAACGTAAATAAATAAATTTTTAACTTAGTAAATAAATAAACTGGTACGTTCCAGAAACAACGACGAACACCGAAAAGAGACCAACACCACTCACTCACCACCACTACCAAATCAACGATTCAACACAGACTGGGGTACCTGACATCGGGTGGTCCGAGGAGACAGGTACCCTAAGAGACTCATTCTTATGTCCTCACCCGACGATAAAGGAAGTGGTCCCCTAGAAGAACTGGGTCCCTAGCTTGGGTCCAGAGATCGTAACACCCACCAAAGAAAAAATGGTAGACTCGGCGACCCCTTCGAGTTCTTCTGACCTCACCCATCGGATGGGGAAGAGGTCCCCTTGAAGGACTGGGTCCTTAACTTACCCTCAGAGGACGTAACGTCCGTCTAAGAAATGGTCGATTCGATGGTCCCTTCAGGACAATATGTATATGCATATGGGCAACAAAAAAGCTAAGATAAGGGTATATCCAGTAATGCCTCAAGACTCAAGGGACACGATATGTCATCCAGGAATAATCAATAGATAAAATATATGCCACCACACATACACAGTGACGAAAATTTACTTAAAAAGACTCTATGACCGTTCATCTGGGTGAGTCTTTGGTAGCTACCGAGGGGAAACGGTACCCACCCGTTTAAGGTTTAAGAAATCGAACCGGAAGTCCCGGGTCGTGACCCTCGTGAACGATGAGGTGGGAAACGAATCATAGGACACGATCCGGTCCGACTGGGGTCTTGGGTGGGACCCAAGAGGTCGGAGGTGTGGAACCTCCACACACTAAGGGATACTTCAAGAGTGAGTGTCGGACGGGGAGATATCTAGTGGAGGAAAAAGTTAACGAGGACTCGGTATGTCTCCAATTCGTTGAACAAGTTTCTACGTGTCAATCAGTGTCTGTCACGACCCTAAAAAAGACTGTAAAATGACTTCGACCTCACCCCTGGATCTTCCTTAAGTCGAACATCTCAGTCCATCTGGAGGAGAATTACCGACACCCCTGAATCCATTCAGTAAGGTGGGGAGACTCGGAGTCACCGGAGGACCGTTTTACCCCTCGTAGAACGGGTGAAGAAAGGGGAGTCCTCCTAGACAGTCACTACAGACCACCCACCACCCCCGTCACTTACCACGGATGACACCAAAGACCCCTCACACCAACCCGGCCACCCTCTCCTTCCCTAGAGAGACGTGTTATATTCAGGACCTCTCTCCCGACCTAGACTCGGTAGAGAGGGGTCGTCACAGAAAGACTTTCCCGGGCCGGACTCTGTCCTCGAGTCCTTTACGAGGATCTTCAGTGGATCTTCCCAATCCAAGTCGGTGTTCAGGTCTGAGGGTGTAACGTTGACCCTCTGACAGTTCGTCCAGATTGGCCAGGGTAGGGGACCGATCCTAGTCCGAGTTAAACGTTCCTTTAACTAACCGTCTCTTCCGGGATCTTCCCTCATGTGTTTGGGGTCGTCCTCGAGGTCTCTTCACCCTAAATGTCGACACTTGAATAACACCCTTTCTTCGACCTCAAAGTCCGGATTCACGTTTGTCAGAGTCGAAGAAGGTCTACGAGGTTTGGGTCCCTAGACCCTGAGTATCCTGAGCGGTCGTAAAAAGACCGTACTACCGTTACGTACGAACGGAGGACGGAACCCTTGTCGAAAAACTTCGCTTGTAGAACTCGGAAACCCGACTCCCAAACCCGGGGAGTAACCCACTGTTCCGTCGGTCGAAAACTACCGGTCCGAAATACGTTTAGACACAACCCACTCGCACAGGGTCATGTGTACGCACACACCCGTGCGGGACCTTCCCACATACACGTGCACACATGTTTTGGTGTCTGTTTGTCATACGGAAACGCCAACTCTCCCCCTTGAGTCTCAGTCTGACGGACCCAAACTACCAGTGGAGACGTGAACGACCGGGAGACTATAGTCTCTCCAATGAAGGAGACGATCGAAAGTCTAAAACATAGTAGACTTCCCTTGATATTATTACAACTCCTCAATTTCCAGAGTACTCTTAAATCAGCCCACACGTACATCTCACGAATTGTATTAGGAAGTACGTAGCATCGACGAGTCATTTCTCACTAGCGATAAAAGTAACATAATATAAATGTATATTACACCCATTATGACTTCCGACCTCACATCTGAGGCTTTGGCTTTGCGGTCAAGATTGTACAGGAGGGACACACCAAAACCTGTTCGATGAATTGACGAGGGACAGAATCAAGGGAGGAGACATTTTCCTCCCACTATTATAACACGGGCAGAGTGTCCGAACGACACAGTATTCCGCGAACCTTATCAGTCTCGGACCACCTAGGTACCACGAACCACACAATCGACGATGACCACAGCCAGAGCACTAGTACCTCCACTGGTAGTGGCAGAAGTAGAGGTAGGAGTGACTCCGGTAGTAATGGAACAGGCGGTAACAACCTTGGGTGAATCAGAAGATCTCCTTTCAGTCAACCACTCCCCTCGGGAATTCCGTTAACCGGGTGAGAGTCTGACATCTTTTCCGGACTACCTTAGAGGTCCGTAGTAGGTGCACCCGGCCTCGAGCTCGGAATGGGGGACCGGGGGAAGGAACCAGGGAGATAGGTGTCGTACAACAGTCGAGGTCGGACACGGAGCGGTCCGTGAGACCCACCACCTCCTCCTCGAGGGAGAGGTGTGGGATCAGCCGGAGGATTATTACTGCGGAACGAAGAGGGGTCGGTCCTCCCCACGTTCTCGGACCGATCGGGTCGGAGGACCCCGGGGCTTGTCGACTGAAACAGGTGTGAACGGAGGAACCTTTCGAGAGGCCCCTCGTCCCCGATCGGAAGAAGGAAGTTGGGTCGGTCCCCGAAGAAAGAAGAAACCTTACCCCGACCCTAGGAGTCGGACGGTACGACCGTTCTGGGATGCGAAAGACGTCTGACGGTCAAGACCGGACTTTTGAGACCGAAGGGGTGGACCCACCGGGGCCCCTCCGGTCCATTAGAAAGACTCGGAGTGCGGGGAGTAAACGTTGTACCGATATTAGTATAATTAGACCGCCCCGTCCTCTCCTCTCTACTCCTCACTTACTCTTTTACGTGTGTTTCGCATTCACCTCGCTGGACGGGGCCCGTCCAAGAGTGGTCGTGTGCACCCGGGAGAGAGCTCGGAAAGGGAGGTCGGGGAGGGTCAGAACCCCTCCCCCAACAAAGTCCCTTGTCCTCTCCCGGTCTTTGAACTTCTCCTGTTTCCTCGAGTCTGGATGAAGGTTGTCCCTAAAGACCTTCGTCCCGGTCACACCCAGGGGGACCCCCATCTCCTGTTCCTACCCACCCCAGGCTCGGGTTCCTAAACAACTCCGGGTAGGGGAGACGTCCCAGACGCGTACACGACACGCACACACACACACACACACACACACACACACGTGCGCGTACACTCGAGTGGTAGAGATGACTCACCTGTGTCCAACGTCTCGGTCTCCAGTCTCCGACGAACGACACGGGAAGGACCACAGGGACCCTTGACTCTCCTAGTTCTCGTCCATCTCCCCGGTGGTAGGTCGAGAACCCTCGCTGCGCACCTATTTAGTTACTTACGGACGACTAAAAGTCGGTACTTAGGGAAGTAAGTGAGAGTCATGAGTCGTGAAGACGTGGGGTTGGAGAGACTAAGGGTCCAGTAGGATGTCAGTGAGACTCACCAAAACTCAGACACGAGGGCACCACCGAGGACTTCTCTGGCCCCTTAGACGGGTTCAGGAGGACGGTTCACCGACTCGATCCCAAACTTGACTCCAGACGCGTGTCCGGGATTCCTCGATCTTAGGGTTCTACTTCTCAATCCCCTAGTCGGACGCCACTACCTTAGGACGACGACATAGTGACGACACGGTCCCTCGGGCCCATGTGTCGGCGACCTTGATTCTCACCTATGAACTTGGACTCGACCCGGTCCTTCGTAGTCCAAGGGTCCTTTAATCTCAAACCTAAGACCCCACGATCAATCTCACACCACCCTCGACCTTTCCCCTCCTACCTCTCAACCCCCTCGAAGTCGAACAGGAACACGGATTCTTTGGTCTCTTTCCGAGAGACGTCTCTCCCTTCCTACCTCGTCCGGATATCTCTTTCGGAATCTACAAATCTTACCACAGTATTTCGGCTTAGATAATATCACTTGGGTCGATGATGTTTAGTCACTCTATATCTTCCATCCTGTGTTTGCGACCTACTTGGTCCTATCTAAAAACTAGTCCCTCTCTACTCATCTCCATTGTCTCAAACGAGACCCTCAGACATAGAACCGGGATTGAAGTACACACTTGAACCCACCACTGAATCGGACAGACTCTGAATCAAGGATGACATCGCACCCCGTGAACGGAAGTTCCCGAGACTTGCACCTGACTGTACACACTACCTTCATGGTCCGGGTGTCAACGATCAGTCATTCCGATCCAAAGGAGGGAGCGACGGAGGGAGAGAGACTTCCGACAAAGGGAAATTAATTCGAAAAATAACGAGAGGACTGGAGAAGGACGGTACCCGATTGAGGAGGGTTCCAGGTGGGTGATGGGAACCCTGGAGCCCTACCTACTTTATGAACGGACACATTATTCAACAAAATGGTAGGTAGAGGATCACTCCTGTGTACCCAGTATCCTTATATAACCAGGTATGTCACAAATGATGTCTCATCCACGAACTTTATATGACTGATTTACTTACCTATTTAAGTAACATTGTCAGTAAGGACGTCTCAGTCCTAGTGATAGAGGTCAATTCGACGTAAAAGTAGAGCGAAAAGGTGGAAAAGTGGTCCAGTCGAAGATGAGTAAGAAGTCAGAGTCGTAATCATGGAATCCTTCCGTCGTGATTTCGAGAGCTGACCTAGTCCGTGAGGATGGTAATAGTGGTCGGAGGCGGAGAGGTTCCAAACGGGTCTAAGGGAAGAGGTCTGTAGGTAGATGACCCTTGACAAAAAAACCCAAGTAGTCAAGTCAAGTCAAGTCAAGTCACCGAGTCAGCACAGGCTGAGAAACGCTGGGGTACTTAACGTCGTACGGTCCGGAGGGAGAGGTAGTGGTCGAGGTACAAGTACTGGGAGAATTAGGGTAGTCAAAATATTAAAAGTCACAGGTCACTTTTTACTTCTATCACGGAGAACAAATTTTTAAAACTCTTCAAATTCTACCGTTATCTCGTAATTTCGTTGGTACCGGAAAAAATCGACACCCCAGGACAGTCACGTCCTCTGAATTCTCTGTGTCCGAGTTAGAGACCCAACCCTTCTAAGGGACCTTCTCCCATATCATTGGGTGAGGTCATAAGAACGGACCTCTTAGGGTACCTGTCTCCTCGGACCACCCGATGTCAGGTGTCCTCAGCTTGCACTTACTCGCCGTCCGTTCGTATCGTGAACACACCAATGTGTCCAGTGTGCGGGCACATCGACTCGGACTAAGGCACCGTTGTGCCTGTCAGAGCAAATGACGACGGAGGAGGACGGGACTCTGAGCACGTCACGGACCAAGAGTACGCGTAGAGTAAATTTGTAGTTTACTTTCTTGTCTTTCGTCTATACCACATCTATGTTCAATGTATCGGCGAGACTCGGAATAAAAGGGGTAGACGTTTTACCCTTGTAGAACGAAGAGAGGTCGGAGGTGTTCCGTCCGTCCGTCCTGGAGGACTCGGAACCCCGGAACCCCAGTACATCGTGCACAGGACCTTGATCAGTCAATGTCCGCCAGTCTCCTGTCTCCGGCGAGACACACCCCGTCTCACTCCGGCCGGAATAGTCCAGTCACCTGAGACGAGAGAGGTCCGCCGCTCGGGTGGAGACTACTGCATGAGGATGGACCGCCCTCGGGTCCCTACTCCCTGTCTGACACTCGGAGAAAAGGAATCTTTGGGCCAAATAATTTGTGGATGGTGCATAGTCCGTGAGACGTGCATAGTAGAAAATAAGACAAACCGTCTACCTCTGTAGTTTCAAGTTTCTCATTTTTACCGTGAAGGTTCCGGTGAGTCGCCCGTTCCCCGTCTCAGGCGGCACCTTCAGTCTGGACAGTAGAGAGTCTGGACACGGGTGCCTCTTGCTTTTCACGTGGGGTACTCTCTGACCAGACGTCTTGGGACGTACTTACACACACACACTCTCAAGGTGCGTGTGTGTCCTGTCAGACACAGAGCCGAGCTCCGGGACGACTGGCAGAGCCTTCGGGTAGGTTCGTCCAGACGAGTGAGTGGGGACCCCGACCCCGTCGCACCTAAGGTCCGACTGGAACTAGTCACAGCACTAGTGTGCATGGGTCATCGTGATCTTAGATACATTGTCTGTAACGACTAAAACGACCCCACGGTAAAAAATTCTGACAAAAAACTACACCTGGTAAAAAATTTCGGAAACACCTTAGACAGTGTTATGACGAAAGGAGAGAACGAAATACACAACGAAAAAACCGAAGATCCGTACACTGTAGAATCGAGGGGTTGGTCCCTAGTTTGGGCGTGGGAGACGAAACCTTCCACTGCAGAATTGGTGACCTGGTGGTCCCTTCAGGGGGACCCCCACGGAAAAAATGTGTGTATAAACTAATGTACAACTGAAAAACCCGAGATACAAAATGTTAATCCCTTTAGAATTAAAAATTCGAATTTTGATATAATTCTGAAAACCCTATGTATAATTTTGAACGAAAAAATTTTAACTTTTTTCCGTGTTACATTTGTCTTTTTTTTTTTTTTTTCCTTTCTTTTAAAAGACAGAGTGATGTTTTGGTAACACTTAAACATATGGGATGGAGGGTAGTACAGTGAAGGGTCCACCACGTCACTATTTTTAGACGGACAGTTCCGCCCTCTACGTTCTTTGTACCCAAGCTAGGGACCCAACCCTACTAGGAGACCTCTTCCTTTACCGTCGGAGAAGATCATAAAAACGGACCTTTTGGAGTACCTATCTCCTCGGACCACCTGGTGTCGCGTACCCCAGTGTTTCTCAGCCGGTACTGACTTGTTGACTCGTGTGGGAGGGGCGGGGGGGTGGAGGCGAGTTTCCGGGGTCTCCGGTTTCAGACTGACGGGTGAAACGTTCGACCTTAAACTTAGAAAAATACTCCTCCTACTGTATTCGGACTGAAGAGGGATCTCAGAAGGGAGGGGGTGAAGGGTAGAACACGGAACTTTCGTTAACACAAAGACTTTGAACCGTTCTCCCTGTGAAACAAAAGTTTGTTTTTACCCAGGTTGGATACGGGTCACAATACTTTGAAAAAAGAACACGAATTGTTGTACAAAACCTGTAGAACAGACACGTCTCAGACTGGGGTGTGAAAATTTGTCAACGTGCCACAAGGTTTCTAAACGTCGAACTTTGTGACGAGACATATTATTTCGTCGGCTGCTGCCAGAAACCTTGTCTTACACAGTTTTTCCTCTGAAGTTTCTTTACAGAACGAACCCTTTCGAGTAACACCAGTCCGAGGGTCTTGACACCCCAGACACCTACGTTACCGAAACCGGAAGTCTCCTTGAACCCACTCTCCAAAGACCGGACACCCTTTCTCGGGTCCCGAATCTGAAAACACGTCCCTCCGTGAGAGAATGGGTGACTAAGGGTGGAAGTACGGGTATATAAGTGTGTGAACGAGAGCATGTGTGTGTGTGTATGTGTGGGACGGTGTGTGAGATTGGTGATAACATTTACACTTGGACTAGAAGGACAGAGTTCCTACACCTTACCCACACGACTTTGTGGTTAACTCGGGAATCACCTATAGGTTGTCACAGTATTCTTGAAGTCCCAGAAGCTCACACCAGGAGTCTTACTCACAGTAGGTATTCAAATCCTTTGAAGCTCCGAGTTGTTCCTTCACTACAGAGGTGTCTGTGTGTCGTCCAGTCACCTTCTCAGACTAGACGTGGAGAGACGGGGAAAGTCTAGACCCTCCTCAATGGGTTTAGACCGGTCTTTACATTCGACTTCACGAGAACTTGAACCTCTGAACGAACAGTTGACGGTCAGACCGATGAAGGTCGGAGAAGGTCACAGGACTCGAGGTCCTGTCTACGACTTCTCTCTGTGAATAACTACCTAAGATGAGGGTGTATGAGTCTTGGTCCTCCCAGAAAAAGTAAGCACCTCCGTCTTACTACCGGAGGGTTCCTACAGGGACAGGATTAAGACCCTTGGACACTTGTACAATAGAATGACACTGTTTTTCCTGAAACGGAAATACTAATCTCAATCACTGGAACCCTACGTCTCCAATGGGACCTAAGAAACCTACCCCGTTGTCAATACAGCACCATCACCACGAGTCGACACAGACTGAGAAACACTGGGGTACCTGACATCGGACGGTCCGAGGAGACAGGTACCCTAAAGAGTCCGTTCTTATGACCTCACCCAACGGTAAAGGAGGAGGTCCCCTAGAAGAGTTGGGTCCCTAGAGTTGGACATAGCCGTCCAAATAAGAAATGGTGACATGGTGGACCCTTCGGTTTTCCGCCTCTCCAAAAGGGAAGGTGCACGTCCCCCTCTACACCACCCTTCTTGCCGATTCCTCCGCGTTATAACGTCCGAATCTTCCTCCTCCGTCCCCGACACTTGGTTTCTCACATCCGTCGGAGGGTCAACAGAGGGTCTCGGAAGACGTCTGTGGAACTAAAATCGGGTCACGTTGACCCAGTTTGCAGGTTGGATATCTCAATATTGATTTTGATGATAGCTTGGTGGTAGAGGGGCCCTTTTAGGTGAATAAACTTATAGGTGTCCCGGAAAGAAACCAACAAAGTGTGTGTGTCAGTTACTGTGTGTCAGTCATGACGAGACTTACTCATACCGAATACTGAGGTCCATACCACGAAACATTAGTCTTATCATTATCATTATGATACTTATGACTATGACTACCATCGTCTGTGGTCTTAGTTGGTCGGTACCGATTCACGAATATAAATACTTAATGAAGTTAAGAGTGTTGAGGGGTGTCCTCCGTCCATTGAATCAGGTAAAATGTCTCTCCCTTAGTTCTAAGTCTCTCAATTTTATTAAGAGGGTTCCTAGTGAGTCGATTCTCCACCTCGACCCTAAACTTGGGACGGACATTACATCCTCTGGACTCAAGTCAGGGACCCAACCCTTCTATGGGACCTATTCCCTGACCGGTGGGTGAGGTCATGAGAACGGACCTCTTAGGAGACCTGTCTTCTCGGCTTACTCGATGTCAGATACCCTGACGTTTCTCAGCCTGTACTGACTCGCTGATTGTGTGTGTTGTGTGTGTGTGTGTGTGTGTGTGTGTGTGTGTGTGTGTGTGGGGACTGAGTACAAATAGACGAGTGTGTGTACGTCTGTAGATACAAAGGAGTGTGGGAGTGTATTTTAGTGTGTTCTTGAAGTGTGTCGAGAGGTCGGAGTGACCGGGTTCCCCACCCGGACTCTCCTGGTCCACCTCTTTCGACTCAAGTCTTTGGGACCGAGGGTTTCTCTAAGAGGACCTGTCAAGGATAGTTTCGAAACTTGTTATACAAGTATTCTTTTTTGTTTCAACGATTAAGGCGGGGGGGGTGGGGGGTTTAAAGTACAGAGGAAAACACTTTGAAGTGAACAAAGTTGGTCTACTACCCAAGGAACACATTAATTTGTACTCAGTCACACAGACCGAACCGTCTTAAGAAGTCTGGACAGTCGAGAGTCTCCTCCGACATAGGCACCACCCTCACCAAGACCTGAAGTCCCCAGACCTTAATGTCGGAGGGCCTCTGGTCCCGTAGGAGGGGACGGGGGATGGAGGAGTGTTGGGGGTGTTCCCCGACAGTTCCCTGACGTCTCTATTAACCACAAAAGTCCGTCGGTCGTCGACCCAAAGAGTCGAGGTGGAGGAATGGACAGAGGACCCGTCCCGACCCAGGGGCCCTTGGACAACCCGACCAAGCCTCCGACAATAATGACACCGAAAGACCCTACCCTAACCTCTGGCCCTCCTCCCACCCTTACCCCCCTCCCCCAAACCCCCCTACCCTTTCTCACCCTCACTACTCCACCCTAACCCCGACCCTACTGTTCCTGTTCCTCCCACACTCACTGTCCTGGGACTTACCACCCCGACCCTTACCCCATCCCCCGCTCTCCTCTTCCCACCCCGAGGCTGAAACGAGTGAAGACGGAATCGGTCGTCTGTGGGAGAAGGACAAGCGTCGGTGAAACCTGGATCAATAAACAATTTATATATACAAATAAAATAAATAATAAATAAGTAAACGTCGTGTCACCAGAATCGACGTCGTGTACCTTAGAAACTAGAAGCAGCGTCGTACTCCTTAAAAATTAACACCGTACACCCTGGATCAAGGGACCGGTGCCTAGCTTGAACCCAGGGAACGTAACCCCCAGAATCGGTGACCTGGTGGTCTCTTCAGGCGGACCTAGATTAATGATTCTGTTGATTCTGGATTGAATAAAGGGTGATAACTGGAGGGTGAAAATTGGAAGTTAGAGTGCTAGTTAGAGGTCAGTGAACGGAGAACGAGTAAAGTAAAAGGTTGAAGGGAGGACGAGAGGAAGGTTGTTGTGTCAGTCGGAACAAAAAACCCGATCCCAGGTCTCCTCTGGGGGTGGGAGGGTCTTGAACGTCGGGCCCCCCGTCGTGAGACAGACGAACGGACTCTTTGAGGACCTCCGGTAGAGTCTCCTCCACTGTAAACGCAACTCTAAACTTCCTCCTTGTCTACCCCTAGCCATCACTACCACCCTCGTCCATCACTACCACCCCCGGTCGTCTCTCTTATGTATGACTTAAGGGTGGGACACGGACAGAGAGGAGGACAGGAAAGAGACTTAAGAGTACTTTTTTCATGCTCCGTCCGTAACACCGGGGTCGAAATACTGACTCCTTTAGTCACAAGTCTGTCTACGCTACCGACCAGGTTCAAGTGTCTCAACCTGGGTCCCCGTACCTCTGTCCTAAGTCTCGGTCCAGTCTCACAGTTTTGGGGTATAAGTTAGGTGATCTCTTTAAGGAGATAGTCCTTACAAGGTCCGACTCCCGTACCCTTCTACTTTGTTGCACCTTAAAACTTCTTAGTAGTCATCAAGACCTACCGACCTCCCACGGCCTACGGAACACCCTCACCACCATCCCCCACCCACAGTGTTCTGAAACCATTTCCGATCCAATCCTGTCCGAAGTCTCAGTCCGAACCCTCGACTCTTGACCCCTCGGTCACTTCTTAAGAAAAACTCTTCGACGTCCCCGGACCACCCGAAAGGTCCACCAAGTCACCCATTTCTTAAGCAGACGTTACGTCCGTTACATCCAAGCTAGGGACCCAACCCGGGGACCTTCTCCTTTACCGTTGGGTGAGGTCATAAGAACGTACCTCTTAGGGTGCCTCTCTCCTCGGACCCCCCGATGACAGGTTTCCCAACGTTTCTCAGTCGGTGCTAACTTCCCTGACTCGTGTCCCCGGACTGCGAACCTCGTTCGTCTCCCACCTCGGTCAGTCCGTCTAAACTTAGGACTAAACCGGTGACTGACGACACACTGGGACTCGTTCAGAGAATTGTAAATAACAAGGGATGGCTCCGGTGTTACGATAGATGAAACACCTCAACAATACCCGTAACTCATCACAAATCACGTCTCAGACCGTGAACGTTTTCAACGTTTAATAAAACCCCGACCGACCATGACCTCTAAAGTCCTTCGGCCCTTTCCCACCAAAACTAAAGATGTAGTCTGTATGACTCCGACGTCCTCCGACGCTACCCACTAGGGTCTAGGGTCCTCCTCAAAACCCCCGTCTCTCCCAAGACCCTCCGACCTGACCCCCGTCCGGGGGATAGGAGGGGTGGGAGGGTGGACGGTCACGGGAGACGGGAAAAGGTCGTCAAGGGGCCACTACCCCCACCTCCTCCACCCTTCCTCCCTCCTGTCTCTAGTCTCTACGATTTCCAGTGGGGACCCCGGGGTCGAGGAGGGTCCCTCCCTCCAGGTCCTTCGGGTCCCACCCCCGTCTCCCGTCTCCCGTCGTGTTCATAGAGACGAGGAACCCTCAACCCCTTTCCCGTCCCGACCCCGACCTGGACCCCGTCCGGCCTAAAAGGATGACAAAGAGAGACACGTGTTTTAACCGGACCAGACTCAGGGCCCCCCGTTAACCCGGAAAGAGGAGAGACTGACGCATCGACTTCTCAACTTTTACAAAGGTCCTTCTCTCAGTAAGGAACCCACTACTGAAGGACCTCCCCAGACCGAATACGGTACCCTATGGACGACAGGGGGAGGGGGAGGGGGATGGTCCACCGAAGGTTTCCGGTGTAGAGTTTCTACACCCAATCAAACTTTCCCCCGGGTGTCTGTGGTGTGGGTCCCAGATGAAGAGACTGAAAAGGCCGTCCGTGTTACCCGGACTGATGACGGGTCCTGTGAAACCCCCCGGGTTCTTTTACAAAAATTTCAGTCTCCCTTTTTTTCACTTATAGTAGGTTAGACCTAATATAAAAAGAAATATAGTTGTGTCAGTACGTAATGTTAAAATTTATACAAAAATACCTCCAGTCTCGGGTACTTTCGTTACCAAGTATCCAGGGAGCCTTCGGTACTAGGTCGGACCCGAAACTTAAAGAAAGAGACGTCCTGTTTCAGGGTTCTTTGTCTCCTGGATCCACGACCTGAGTGTTCCTTTACCCAAGTTCGGGACTAAGAACGTGAACAAACGAAACACTGGGACGAATTCGGTGACCGGAGAGACTCGGAATCAAAGGAGCAGACATTTTACTCTATTACTTGTTTCCTTCCTTCCTCTTCGGAAATCGTTCAAATGGAGATTCGTGTATTTTTTATAGATTGTATAGTTTAAATATTTCTTTTTTTTTTAGTTCCGGTAGACGGACCATAGGTTCTGGTACGTGAGTTATGTATAAACAGCTCACGGTCGATACCGAGTCCGAGACAGGACCCGTGGAACTGACAAGTAGAGGACGGACAAGGAGTCTGGGACGTCTAACAGTAGGGACGGAGCGGGTACAGACATAGGGGTAGTAGACTGAGGAGTAAGGACCGAATGCCTCTGAGACTTGGGACGACTCAGTGAATCGGAATACAGGCTGAGACACGTTAGGATACCTGACGTCGGGCGGTCCGAGGAGTCAGGTATGCTAAGAGGTCCGTTCTTACGACCCTCACCCAACAGCACGGGAGGAGTTCTCCTAGAAGGGTAAGGTACCTAGCTTGGACTCAGAGCAACACAGAGCCGTCCGTCCAAGAAATGGTGATCGCGGTGGACCCTTCGTTTCCTCTGAATACCAAAGAGCGTTTCGAAAGGAAGTGAAGACAAAGGAATAAGCGACGACCTACGAACTCTAAAGGGAGGATTAAACCGACCCGTTGCGGTGGACGTGGGTCATCTTCAGTCAACAGTAACGGAGTGAAAGACAAGTAACGTCTTCCTTGACGGGGGGTGGGGGTGAAACAAGGTGGGTGTCGGGGTACGGGATCACCCAGGATGAACCTGCCCTCTAGGGGAAACGAAGAGGAGAGGAGGTGTCTCGGTGTGGGTTTCGGTTGGGACCTCAATAGATGAGATTGAAAAGGGGGTTGTTAGATATCTTTGTACCCAACCCGTTGGAGAGAGCGAACTTTACAACTGTTGGAGTCGAAGGATTATTTTATTTTCGGACGAAAGAGAGAATAGGGGCAGTCTCTGTAGTGTTTACTAACTAACTAACTAATTTTTTTAATTTTGTACAGTGTATAAAATATTCGTTCAATTGGTGGGTACGATTTCGGACACATGGACTGTATTTCTAAAGTCGAAATTTACACCTTTATTTATACAAAGTTATGGTTTGAGTTATTTTTCTTACTTTTCTACTTATTATTTGTTTGTATTAAAGGAAAGAGAATTTACTGTGATTTTTGGAGACCTCAGGGTTTAAAAGACACTACCATTAGTACCGAATTTATTCCCCTTTTTGTGTCACTCATATATACATGGGTTACTTGAGGAATAAGACTCAGGGGTCCTATGTAGAACCTCTTCCTTTTCCGTTGAGTGAGGTCATAAGAGCGGGCCTCTTAGGATACCTGTGTCCTCGGGTCACCCGATGTCAGGCACCCAAGCGTATCTCAATCTGTACTGACACCCTGACTCGTTTTATATAGAGAAAAGAAGATAGACACGACAAGAGAGACAGACTCTAAGAAAGAGGGACACTAAGAAAACTTGTAATTCAGGGTGTCCTATCTTTAGAATATAGGAAGTAGCTACCTAGGGTTCGAGGACTTTCCGAAGGGTCCACCACAATCACCAGTTCTTGAAAGGACGGTCACATCCTCTACACTCCCTGTCCCCAAACTAGGGACCCAACCCTTCCAGGGAACCTCCTCCCGTACCGTGGGGTGAGACAATAAGAACGGACCTCTTAGGGTACCTCTCTCCTTGGACCACCCGATGTCAGGTCTCTAACGTTTCTCAACCTGTGCTGACTTCGCTTAATCGGACATCCGTACATTCGAGGATTTTCTCACGGTCGGTTATTATTTACGAATAATTTTCAGACCCTCTTACTTACCACTCGGATCTTTAGAGGAAAGATATGAAGATTTGAAGTCAGTTTACAGGGACGAGAAACACGACGCCAGGGAAGGGGGTAGAGGAGAACGTCACAGACTGTGACATCAAGGGTGTGACGAGACGTGACTGTGCACATAGAGACGTTAAATTCCTCGTAGGTCTCGAGACCACCACCACCTGGACCTAAGACTAGAACGGAGCCTGTGAAAAGAGTGAGTGAGGAGTGGTTTCTAAGTGACCCGTAGAGAGAGTATACCCGGTCAGAGAATTTACCGCTCGTTTTTGTCTAGCCACGACCGACGGGTACCTTGGGGTTTCAGTACAGGTAATCAGAGGGGCTCGGAGCTACAGAAGTCGATGTCACACCCATTACAGGGGAAGAAACCACACCCCACCTAATTTGATTTTCTGTATCGTCCGTGACCCCGGTCCGTCTCCACACATCCAAAAGGGTCCAAGGACGAAGGAACGACCTGAGACTCGAGGAAAAGTCTCAACTCCTACCAAGGGTGAATGAAAGAGAAGGGAGCCCGTGTCTCCTACACGGCTATTTACAACCGACCGTGACGTCTACAGACTCGACTAGAAACACGGACAGAGACACTGAGGGCACTCGTGTGCGTGTGGGTGTGTCAGTCTAGACCGGACCGGACTGGAGTGTCCGAGAAGGTTCCAGGTCTTGGAGGGAGGTGGAGACTCACCCGGCCACGATCCCTGTTCGTTCGCACGGTCGTTGAGTCCTAAGGATCGAGACCCTCCCTCACCAAACGGAACCCCGTTCTGTATGGGTTGGAGACTGACCTTCACTGGTTCCGGGTTCTGTACCATGCGAAAATAGGTTAAAGAGTCTGAGAGACTCCAGTCACTACGTTCCGTCTACTATCTTAGTGGGGTAGGGTGGAGGGTGAGGACACGGAGACAGACCGGTAAGTGTGAGGTCACTGCCTGTACTGGTCTACTGGTAACGAACGGGGGAACTCGTTTGTCGTCCCGTACGTTCGTCACAAACCGGAGTCCAGACCTGTTCCGGTCGGTCAGTGAGTCCTGAGAGTGGGGGTAGACGTCCCCTCCTCCTTGTGTGTCTCTACACCTTTGGACCAAGAGCGGGGTTGGGGTCGGAATTCCGTGGTAGACCCTGGGCAGGAAAGAACAAAGGTCCAGAGTTAAAGGGACAGACACGGTCCCAAACCGACCGAACGTCCTTTTCGTTCCGAACGTTGGAAAATTCAGGGAATAAAACGATGGGTTGAGATCCGAGATCCCGGTCTCTTCTTGGACACCTGAAAGGTCTAAGTCTAAGACGTGCGAAAAGAATACGTGAGTGGTACAACCGAAAGAGAAATACTCTCACTTTCAGCGAGTTAGCACAGGCTGAGAAACGCTGAGGTACCTGACATGCCAGGTACCTTAAAAGGTCCGGTCTTATGACCTCCCCCATCGGAAAGGGAAGAGGTCCCCTAGAAGGGTTGAGTCCCTAGCTTGGGTCCAGAGGGTGTAACGTCCGTCTAAGAAATGGTCGACTCGGTGGTCCCTTCGGGTTCTTATGACCTCACCCATCGGATAGGTAAGAGATCGCCTAGAAAGACTGGGTCCTTAGCTTGACCCCAGAGGACGCAACGTCCGCCTAAGAAATGGTTGACTCGATAGTCCCTTCGGGTAAAGTATACTGCATAGAATTTTAAACCCTCAACCCTGAAGGGACACCAGGTTACGAACTCTGAAGTAGAAGGTCCCGTCCCCCCACACCAAGGTGGGGACTAGCCCCTCTATTTTAGGGTGCAGGGAACACCAGCTTTTTGACTTTGTATTTTGTCTTTTTTTTTTAGTGTTGTTTAAGTTATTTCTGAAATTTTTTACCAGGTTTACATAATTTTTTTTATTTTAACCCCCCAATAACCTTCTCATACACCCGTCGACTCACGATGACCACAAAACTCCCCTCTCTTCCGAGTGTAATACCACTACTCCCCTCTTATTCCGTCATCTATGTCTCTACCTCTACCCTGTCAGTCTCCCGGGCTGTGAGTTCCTCGAGGTCCTTCCTCCCACAGGGTACCGGACCGTCGAGCCACTAGGACGGTAGGTCGGGGACGACGGGACAGGTCGGAGAGGAAGTGGTAGACGGGGTCCCAGAAACGAGGACGGTGGCCGGGAGACAACACGGGATCCTACAGAGTACACGAGACTTGGGACCGGAGGTATACCCGACAAAAGAGACGGACAGAAAGAGAGAGAAAGAAGGGAAGTCTACGAGTTCTTTGACAACTCGTCTATCTAGAATCTCCTAATGGAAATATCTAGAAGGGGTGACGGAAACTGTCTGTGCCAATCTACGGGGATCACAATATGTAGAGGCAAAGATCGACTTTTAGTGAAGACTGTAGTCAGAGGGGTGGACCTGTCCCTCAAGGACTCCCGTCTCGGATGTAGGTAAAAAAACCAGTGCTATAGGGGCAGGGGTCGTATCCGTCCGTCTTAGTCGGGAGGTACTTACCTACATGGGGGTTTCTGAGTCCTACGACTGCAGGTCCAGAGGTCGTTCAAGGTGAAATATCTATCTAGGACTCTGAACCTCTTCGGTCCACCAAACGGGTCCCGGTGTTCCCTACACTTGAGGGGTTTGTGATTAAGTCGGGGACGGAGACCTTACCTTCACTTCACGGGACTCGTAACCGTCTCTGTGCGACGTAAGACACGTCAAGGTAGTGGGCTCCCTACCAAGAGGAACTTAAGGCTCTGTGACCTCAGGTAGGGTCTCTCCCGTCCTCTCTCCGGAAACTCCCGAATCCTGGAATTTCAGTACAAAACCCCACCTCTACCCCCCTACGAAAGGAATAATCCCCTCTCTCTTTCGACTACCCCTCTTCCGGGTCATAATCGGAAAGTCTCGACAGACTTTTAGGTAGACTACGGGGACAATTCATGACTCGAAGGACAACAGTCCCCATAAGTTTGGTACGTTCCGACAACTTCCGTTCAGACATCAGTCACCTGACAACCTACTTATATAGTGGAGGTCATGCCACGATCCACAACTCAGTCACAAACGTGGTCCCCTAGGAGTTCCAAAGCCTAATCCCAACGAACCATTCTTAGTAAAAAAACCTCGGTCCTTTGAGAAACGAACGATTTCTCAATTCTTAGTAAAATTACTACTGTTTCGTAGAATTCACGTAATCAAGGAAACTTTGCACATTATTACGATTATTAAAACGCCCGTAAGACCTGAATTGATGTCAACTCTGACTTCGTGTCTCTCCAATTCATTGAACGAGTTCCGGTGTGTCGTTACCTGTCTCGACCCTAAACTTGTCTCCGGAGACCGAGACGAGTAACGACAGGAGCGAATTCCTAGAGTGTCCCCATTCTAACTGGGAACCTCAAAAACAGGTTACGACTATTATTACTTTTCACAAGGTCTGAAGAAGAACACCGAAACGAAGAACCTAAAAGTCCAAAAAGTCGACCTTTTGTCCTGGGACACCTATTCTGGGAACTTAGTGACCACCCGAACCCGTGGATTAGGTCTATTCTGTACTAAAACTAAGTGGTCTATCTGAAAGATAATAGTTCATGACACGACCCGGGACCCTTATGTCGGTGTTCGTTTTGTCCACGTCCTCACCGAAAGTACTTCGAGGACCCGAACAGGTCCTCTACCACCCGTCTCCGTTGGCACCACGTCCCACCACCCCGACACCAACCCATTCACCTGTGCCGACACCCGAATGTCTGGGAACTAGAGTCGTAACATCACGGGTGGTAGACTGAGGTCCCTTGAAGGAGACCGAAAACTCGGGTGACACGACCGCCGTCCCGTCTATTACCTAGAGGCAGTCACTAGTTATCCTGACCACCATTAATGATGGGACCAATGAAAGAAAAGAAAGGAAAAAACTTTTTATACATAAAGAAACTAACATAGTTCAGAATCTACGCCATGTGCCCTACAAAGTGACATCGTCTGTTTGAAACTCAACACCATACACCCTAGCGTGAAACACTGATCCTTAGCTTGGGACCCGGGGGACTTAACCCTCGTCTCTTAGAATCGGTGACCCGGTGGTCCCTTCGGGGATAGGGACCGGTCCGGTTCCGACTCTATTGAGTAGTCACACAAGACGTGACGTCGGGTCCCGAGGGTCGTCCTAATGGGGGGTCAACGGGAGACCCCATTGAACGAACTATAACCGACAGAAGGAAAGGGAGAGAGTGGAGGGGTAAAAAACGGTCGTCTACAACCGAAGTCGAGGGTCTATTTGATGGACGTGAACTTAGAAACAACATCGTAGACAAAGACCCCCCTGGGGGACTGATTCAGTACCTTGTTCGGACCTCTTACGACACTCGGGTCTTCTTCCTGGGGACCGGGTCGACCCTGTCTCCAGGTCTTTTGTAGGGGTTCCTTTCTTTTTAGATTCTCTGGAGTTCCCACTCACCCTTAATCGGTCGATTTTCCTTCACTCCCTATTCACAAGGTCTGTCTCCCTGATCGTAGATGTCACCGAGTCTCCGTTCACTCTCTTACATCATCCACACCCTTATCCCCGTCCCCCACCCAACAACGACGACCGAACACCTCACGTCGCCCCTCATCACTCCCCCTTCGTCTGACACCTGGTGTATCTATGAACCTTCGACGTCCCTCGTTAAACATAAAACAAAATTCTCCGAACCCCTCGTCAACATCCTAACAACCGTCCCCCGTCACGGACAACACCCCGGTTCACCTCCTGGACTCTCAATCTTCCCACAGACATCTCCAGACCCGTGGTATCCGGAGGTTCCCCAGACGAGAGCTTCTGGGAGTCTCCCCTCCCTCCTTCTCCGGGACCACCCTCCTAAGAACCCAGGAAAATTTCCCTGAAGGAGAACGACGTACCAGGGGGTAAAGGCCCTCGGGTATTTCGGTCCTGACACCCATTAATATCCGACACTCTCCGGGTCCCGTCCCTCTGACCCCTGTACCGCTCCGCCCCCCCACCCCCCCCTCACAGCTGTCCTCGACAGTACGGACGGACCGTCGGTCCTTCCCTTCCACGTCTGTGGTTCCGGGGGTATTTCAACGGGTTTCGTCTGGCGAAAATGTCCGTAAGACCCACCCCCGTACTGTAGTAGGCCTCGGTTAGACCCCGAGGGGGTCGGGAAAAAAGAAGGAACCCTGAACAGAGACACCAACAGCTCCATGTAAGGACCATTTCACCTACCGAAGAAAACCTTACGAACCTGGTCTCCGAAAACATCGGTGACCGGAACGGTCGTGAGAAAGTTCGATTCGGTCGGTGGGGGACTCTGACATAAGGGAAAGTTCCGGAGGACCCGTCTGACTTCACCGACGGAACTCAAGGGAAGTTCGGTGTTGAAGGTTGTAGAAACTTACTTAGGTAAAGAAAATTTTATATAGGTAAACTCTTTTTAGTAATTGTACCAAACTCTTTATACTGTTGTTGGTTCCCTGGACCTAAACTCAGGACCGAGTCAAGGAATCAAGACCCAGTTCAGAAGTCTTGTAGGTTCGGAGTCAACAGGGTAGACATTTTACCCCTACCGTGATAGGTAAAACGTCTCCACGACACGAGGTGTGGTGATCCGTCATAAAACCTGTTTGGGTAAGAAGGAACATCAGGAACTAAGTTTCTGAAATTTTTTGGAAGGGTCCAGACAGAAGGAGGGTATCCTGTAAATGTTCCGTCTACTAGAATTCCTTCTGCCTTCACTTCTCGTCTGTCCGACTCCCAGAACACTTTCGACACGGTAGATTAATTCGAGACAAACACCAAGAAAACACTTCGTACTAGTAAACGATCGAGGTCAATTTTCTTTGATATTTTGGTTATATGTTAGGTTGACTTTTTAAATCTTTTGTTCCCCTTTTTTTGAAGGACTTTCCGGTGGTCGGATCGTAGCACTCATGTCACTACAAATACAATTAGGTCAAACGTGTGTGACCGAAACTAGTATTTGAACTTTACACTTATGACGAAAGGGTGAATTGACAATGGCAGATTTACACGGAAACGGACGACGGGACCGGGATGTCTAATAGTATAATTACCAATGGATAGTAGTTCAACTACGACCCACAACAACTTACAATGAAAGTTAAAAAGAGGATAGGGTTTGTTACGAAATCACTTGTGAAAAGAAAAAAGGTGACCTCACAAAGAGAAATAAACAGAGTAAAGGAATCCTATTTAAGGGTCTTCACCTTAGTGACTCAGAGTCCTATCTTTGTAAAAACACCAAACACTTTGTATTAAAGGTTAAATGAAAGGTATTTCCGACAAGATTAAATGAAACGGAGGTCGGTTCAACCGGGTAAATCGTTAAAGTCCCGTTGGAGTGGTCGAAATCCATAATAACGAATATTAAAACAACCGATACTCTATTTGACAATAGGGGAAAAGAAAATAAAAGTAAGTGAAAGAAACCAGTGAACACCTAAGTTTCTGCATATATATGTAAACTTTCCTAAACATAAGAGAAAGATTGTCACAGACTATAAAACCCGGTATAACGGATTCTACTCAGGAAAAACTGTTTTACGTTCCTACGGTAAGGAAACACGAACCCTTTCCGTTCAGAGAAGATAGGGTACGGTCTGTGATTATTAACATTATGTGACCCCGACGGAGGCTTCAACTTTATTTGTTTACTAATGTCGTCTGTTATCTTCACGTTTGGACTGGGACTAATTACTTCAACGATTACACCGAAGGACCCCACCGACGGTCGGTTCCCGAAGGGGACACTGAAACGTAATCCAGGATCACTGTCCCATTCACCAAACCCCTGAACCCCCTCCACTGTCCTACGAACCCCCCCGACCCCTTCTCCCACGCCAAACCTCCTCCACCCACCTCAAACCAAAGATGTCTCTCGTCCCTTCCTGACTACGCCTTCCCTCTCCTCAAACGTCATCCCAAGTCCTTACATGGTCAACCCTTATAGACTCCGTCACGGTTCGCCACTCCAATCGGTAGGGGACAACCTCCGAGTATTGGGTCGGGTCTTGACTCGAGGGGTCCACCGAGACTTTTGATCAGTCCTAGTCGGCCTAGGTACAAGGTAAGAACCGAGGTAGTTGGCTTCGACCACCTTCTACGGTGACACCTGACCCTCTGTAGTTCTTTGGGTCCTTGTACGGAACGGGGGAAACTGAGGGACGACCGGTCCGACCACAGAAGTGACGAAGGATCGTTCGTGCCAAGGTGGAAGAACCAGTGCCCGGGCTCCCAAGAGAACCGGTCGGAAAGGAGGAGGACCAGACTTCCGACTGGAGGTCAGGTCGATAGAGGTCCGAAGAACCCCAAGACGGGAGTCTCAAGGACGTGGGAACTACCCATAGTACGTTTTGGACAGACCCAGTGGGGAGAGCACTGTCGGTTCCGTACGACTAAGAGATAGACCTCTTGTTCCAACAGCGAGTCTGAACTCCTCAGCACCACGGGTAAGTGGGAACGTTCGTGGTGACACCAAGGGGGAGGAGGTCCTTCGGACGAGACTGGGGAGGGTAGACGATTACTGAGCGAGGAGACGGGAGGAGGCGTCTTTGAAAATAACGACAAGAATAGTGTGGTCCAGACACTAACCAGACAAGTGTCCAACTAGGAGGAAGAGTCTACAACGACCGTAGACACCGGTGTGGGCACGAAGGGAGTGTGGAGGGGTCGAGGACGGACCCGTGTAGTGAGTTCTTTGTAACCGACGTTCTCACTCACTATTTTAGTTGCGAACCGGCGAATGATCTGTACAAGGGGTACAATAGACCAAACGACACTGACGTAACATTTCCGTCTGTCCGACTCGTACTATCATGGGTAGAGTGTCTTCGAATAGCACTTACTATGGCTGATTATTGGGCTCGTAGAGTCACCCGGCCGGTGTCCCGACCGTAAACTGTTTGTAAAAGGGTCCACTAGCGGGGGTCATTGTTCTCCTCTGTGGTAGACAGGGGTAAGATGACCCTCCTCTGACTCCGAACTACTCCTGTTATTCAACGATTCCACGGGAACGACCATTTCCTGTCCCGACCTCAGACTTGGGTCAAGATATCCAGCGGTTTCAAGGATGACATGATCCGTCGTGGAGGATTACCACAGTGCAAGGACCAGGGGTGGAGACCTGGAGCTCGAGACTTCCACTTCCTTGTCGCAGAATAACAGGGACGTGAAGGTCACGGGTCGTGTCACAACCCACCGTCATTTACGACTGCTGTATCTACCTATCCACCTACCTGCCGACCTACAGACGGGGTCGAGACAACGTTCATACCTCAAAGACGAAAGTACGTTACGTCAACCCTCTACCTACCCCAACCCAAATTGAACCCCGACTAGGACATGAACTCAACAAGACCGGTATTTTGTGTTCCCGCACAGGAACACCCCTGTGGCACTCACTACACGGTCGGACGGTCACGTAGTCTCGTTAGAACGGGTTGTGACTTCCGTTTTACTCTGTCGGATCCTCTCGGTTGTCGCCGAGGGAGGACCTGGTCCACTTGCCGTAACAAAACGGGATAGATTGGTGCACGAGGAGAGAGACGTCTACCGGAACCTTTTAGTGCACAGGGCACACAGGGTCTCGAAGTCCCCGGGTACACAAACCCACCCTACCAGAGTTGGGAAAAGGTCCGTCGTTGGAGAGAAAAGAGTCGTAGACAGAGAACCAGGTCAAGACTCGTCTTGGACTCCCAGGCCGGTCGTTTACGACCGGATGACTATTACTTCGACCTTAAGCAGGAAGACTCGAGACACACGTCCCGGGTGGTCTGACCTGGACCACGAAACAAGAGATAGACATCGGACTCAGGTTGAAAGTGTACGTAGGACGGACCGCTGGGGTAGTCCTGTGAGTCGAAATAGTTGTACTGGAAGAAACCCGAAGATCCACCTGGGACCTCTTTACTCTTCTCGGCCGTAAATAACACGCAAACGAGACACGTATAGAGTAGCCCGTCAACTGTAGAGTTTCTACGGTTGTCGTTCATAGAATGTCCATCGTTCTGAGCCCAACTGTAAGGTTGGGAAGACGATCACTCACTGAGACACTAACACACGTTCCGAGAAGTCACAGACTTGACAGAGGAGTGGTCAGTTTACAAGACGCACCTCTGTCAGACGCGGAGTGGCCTTCACTAGTCCCCAACCCCCTCCACGAGATCCCCTCCGTGACACCAAGGACGTCGGGACACCGACGGGGGGACAAGGAGTAGGGGACTCCAGGGGCTCTAGAATCGGACCGAGGAACGACGGGTCCCGAGACACGGAGAAGAGTGACGAGGACGGTCACAGACGAGGGTGGGAAAGACCAGACTGGGACCCTGAGGCGACCGGCAAAGACTTAACCGAAGAACATGAGACCGAAGGTAAGCCCCACGACTGACCCTGAGACAAGAGTCGCCTACAAGGAGACCGACACCTCATCCCGTCAATCACAATGAAGAAAGAGAAGTCCTGGAAATGGCCCGGACTCGACTTCGAGGTCATGAAACGGGTGGACTATGCTTGTCGGCTGAGTGACCTTTTCTGGGGCTGTGTCCGTTTCCTCTTCCCTCCCACTGTCTCCTACTCTACCAACCTACCGTAGTAGCTACGTTACCTGTGCTTGAACCCGTTTGAGACCCGCTACCACTCGCTGTCTCCTCGAACCACACGACGTCAGGTACCCCAGTGTTTCTCAACCTTCGTTGAATCGTTGACTTGTTCTTCCGGACTCCCAAAAGGAAAAACACAGAAGAGATACTCATACACACACAAACACACTCTATAGAGATAGATAGACAGATAGACATCTCCCTTCGCGATCCACTCCTCCACACATCCCGACACCCTTACCCCTAATCGACCACCCTGGGGGTGAGACACGACAACCCCCAAGGATAGACCCGACACGAGTCCTGACGTCCCGTTCCCGTCCTGGGGAGGGACCGTCCTGTCCCCGGTTCGGGAGGACGAGAGACAGAAGTATCAAACATGACTCCAGTTAAGGTGTGAGAGACTCATTCTCGATCCCGGTCCCAGACCCTCTACCCCCACATCCGTCTCCTCAGACTCCGACCCCGTTAGTCTCCTCCTTTCTCTGTGGTTGTGAGGTCTCCCGCCGGGTCATGGATGAAAGGTGTGATCCAGTCGAGAGAACGCAAGGGGTCCGTCCGAAAGAGGTCAGGGGTAGGTACTGACAGAAGGGGTCGACATAAGTCTTCCGACACCTACAGAGGGGCCGTTGGGGGTTGGGACGTAGAAAGAGTAGTCTACAGGGCCACTTATAAGAGAAGCTCTTCTACAAAGAACTTACTTACTTGCTCACACTCTCACGAGTGCCAACGGGCCCCTTCCTCTCTAATAAACTTTGTCCAAATCGTATGTTGTGTACCCCGTCCCGTACCTCGTTGAGACCCATCACACACACACATACAAATGTGCACCCACACTTTCCACCTCCCTTTTTTAATCCGTCGCTGAGGGGACATGGACCACACAGGACTCGGACTCGAAAGGGTCCGTGCTCTAGAGTCAGAGGGGCAAATAGGAAGACCGCTCCCCCACTCCACCCCCGACCCCCGACTCGGAACCAGACCCCGAGAACAAAAGGACCCTCCCCGTGGTCAGGAGTGACCCCCTAAACATGGTCGTCGATTCGTCTATTAACGAACAGTCTAACTAACTTCGGAAAAGTTTTACAGAAAAGGAACTTTGTAGGAGGGTAGGGGGGTCACTCGGCTAATAAACTCAACCTTCACAAAAGGGGAGTCGAAAAAAAGCGGAGGAAAGAGGTTCATCATTAATGACGGGTCATCGGGAGGTACCGCAAAGGACAGTAAACCTCCGACGTCGGTCGCCGACAAAGGAAACGACCACTTCCTGCTCACCCGGTTAATCCCTTTGTGGGGTGGGGGGTCGGACCGGAACTCGGGGTCCCGAGGACCACCGGACGTACCCCGGTACCCCCAGACCGGTAGAGAACGCCCCTACCGTCCATCCTTCCTCACCGACTTACCTGTGAACTCCACCGGGGACCGGGAAAAAAGGTTTGGGTCCCCGACGGGAGTAGGAGACACAGAACAAGGAAAGACACACACACACACACACACACACACACAGGTACGTGAGAACACCGGCCCTTAATGTGCGGATGTATGCACATGTGGACACACACAGGTGTACCTGACGTGTACCCGAAAACCCGAGTCAATTTTTGGGTCATTGACCCAGCAGATGTCAGCGAAAGGGTTCCCTTGAGTCACAACGAGTGGAGAAGCCTACACTTGTCAGTCGGTTCCAGACGGTGAAATTCACCCGACTGCCGACCGCTCTCCTCCGTTCCTGTCCCTTTGCGAGTAACGGTTCAAATCCACCACACAATCACCTACAAGTACCGTGTGGCAAGAAAGTTGAAAAGGTATAAAGGTTCATAAAGGTTTGATAAGTCTTCTTTTACGCCCGTCTTTCGAACGTCCAGAGTGACGGGCGGTGGGCGGGTGTGCGTCCTACGAAACGTTCAACGAAAGGACGACGAAGAGAGGAGAAGGAGGACGAGGGAGGGTGGAAAAGGAGACGTGAGTCGGGGGGCGGGGGGTGGGGGAGTCTGAAGGTCAATGTCTTCGGTTTTGACTCGTCCTGCGTCAGGTTCTACTCTAATTGTTGTCGTCTCCGAACCCTCAGTTTTATCAAACTCAGAAAATGTTCGAGACACCACCTGTCCACTAGCTTTGTGAGACACGGAGTCAAAGGGGTAGACTCTTTACCCCGATTATTATTTTGGAAGTATTCCAACGTTACTCCTGACTGATTTTATTTACATGCATTTTATGTGTCGGATTCCGGGCCCGGTATCAGACACGAAACATCTACAAACCGTTTGTTTATTTTTGTCTAGAGTTTTCCGGCACGTGTGGTACCTCTTTCTACCCACCTTTACACGGATTCTCTACTCGTTCCGTCCCTTAACCACCAAACTCCCGGGGCTTCCCAAAGTCACACCGACCTGATGTTACACCTACCCACGTCACACCTTCCTGACCCCTCCCTCCGTCCAACCCGGGGGACACGAAACCACTAATGTTCGGACCTGGGACCATAGTTTACTGAACCAAGTCTAAGGTCGGGACGGTGAATGATTGATCTATTGACCTGTTTACTGAGGGTAACGGTACAGAATCAAAGAAATAGACATTTTTACCTCTAACATTGTCAAAGATAGAATCCCCCGACTCAATTGACTCAACTATTTGTGTCTGTCCCACTTTGCCACGGACCGGGTACCCCTTCACATTACTCGTAAACGATGCGAAGAAAGAGTATGCACACCAACGTGTGGACACTAACAGAATGCACACGTGCCCACGTAGACGTCAGACAGGGTCACTAAGTGGACCCAGAGACACATCCACACACCTTCCTATGTCTTTCAGGTGTCCTGGTCACTTGAGGACCCTCTACTCCGGTTCATAAAAACAGGTAGGACCCGTTTTTTCGGGAAGTCCCTCTCTACCTCAGGACCACCAGGGATCGTTCTGACCCTTATAAGGAGTAGTTACTCAGTGACAGTACCGGGAGGAATTTTCGGGGGGCACCGAGGAGTAAGAAAGTAGGGAAGTAAGTAAGTAACTAGGTAAGTCGGTTGGTTGTAAAGAATCTCGTGGGTAATACGTTGTCTAGGTCGGAAGCTCCTGGAAACGGGAACTCGAACCGAAACAGATCGAACAAAAAAGTGTTTGAGAGGAGAAACTGGAAGACCTGAACTCAGGTTTCAATGAAGGAGACACTTCGGAAGGACTCACGTCGTCCGACACACTCACCCAGGCGAGCTGTGGGACCAAAAATAGAGGTGTTACTTTGGTCACTGGACGTAGACAAGTGGGGACTCAGGGGTCGTAGTCCGTGCCGGAGCCGTGTACACGAAAACTACTTACTTACTTAGCAAGTCACACTCTTGTAGGGACCCCCAGGTTTTGGACGACGGGTCAAGTGGTCTCCCCGACCCTCGAAAAACCGGTCGAAGACTTAGGGACGGAGACAGGGACGGCAGCCACGGTGACCGGGGACGGTCCTTCCGGTGTCTCAGACCTCTCTCTAAAGTGTCCTTCTCAAATTCTCCGTCCCCCGTAACTGACGACCCCACCACCCAAGGAGTTCCGACGACCTACGCGACCCTTCACCTCGTCCTTTCAACAGTTGCAGGAAGTCGGGTTCCAAGGGAGGGACCTTCGGGGTCGCACGGTCCGGGACTGGAGGTCCCCTCCGGTTCCTTCGGCGGAACTCCCGTCACCGGACCTGTGGTCCGAGGCGAAATAGACGAGCGACGTACTCGACCGACGTCCCCACCCCTGTACCCCGAGTCCGCCGACCTCTCCGCTCCCCTTGAAGATAGAGAGGTCCGTAGTCTTCACTGACCTTAGACCGTCGGTCCCTTTACCGTTGAAGGACACCGTAGATTTCTCGACTCTGACCGTCGGCCTTAGGTCGACCTCGACCGTCGGATCTCTACGGCTTCGCCTCTAAAAATACCGGTCAAGGAGGACGTTTTGTGTACCACCCCGACCTAAAGTGGTATATCTCCTCATCACATACACACGCACGTGTGTACACGATATCGCATACGTACGTGTGTGCACATACTACTGACATATATCAAATACTCATGTGTACACTAATCGCACTTACGTGTGCACATATCACGCGTATCCACACACGTTCACAACCACACCCGTTTTTGAGTCCCTGACACAGAGATCACAGAGACAGACACGGGCTCAAACAGACGGACCTGTCCACACGAGAACCATATCCACACTTCGTCCGTCAACAGATACAGATGCTTACAAGGACCCGAAGGGTCCCGTCCGAGTCACCATTTCTGAGACGGACGGTTACGTCCGTCACGGCTCTGCTCCCGAGTCAAGGACTCAACCCTTCTAGGGGGTCTCTTCCTTTACCGTTGGGTGAGGTCATAAGAACGGACGCTCTGGGGTACCTGTCTCCTCGGACCGTCCGACGTCTAGTACCCAGCGTTTCTTTGTCTGTGTCGACCCGCTCACTCGTGTGTGTGTGCGTGACGTGCGAGAATATGTACGCACACGGATGTCCCCCGCCCTCGGACACACGGCCCACGTACACACTCTACGTGTCTCCTGTTTGGAGTCGCGAAGACACACACGCACAGGACTCTTTGTACGACGTCGAGTCGCCCCACTTCATTGAAACCCTCCCCTATTTTTCCAGACTACGACCTTTGTAGACCGGGAGGAACACCGGGGCCCCAGAGACCTCTCCCAAACACAAAGGAGAACCGGTCACTTGTCTTAGGAAGAGTTCGTTTATATGCCCGTACCCACGAAAGACAACTTATTACAGGGGTCCAGAAGAGTCGAGCCCAACAATTGGTCTCCACCCGTTGACCTTCCTCACGGTTATCCTCATGGAAAGACCCACTCTCCACTCGGTTTAAAGCGGAGACGACCTCATCCCCGGGATCCATCGGGGCGACACAGATCACGGTCTCTCCCCTTGAAGTCGGTCTTAATATACTTTGTAGTTACCACCTATGTTTCGGACACAACCCTTCCCCCTAACAGAGACAGCTCTTACTGGTCGCTACAAACCGGGCGTGAGTCGCTGACCCTCTCGTCTCTCGTTCCCGGTGACTGTATTTCTAGAGTGTCCCTTCTCAACCTCGTCTTAAAAACGGAAGTATCGTGACTTCCTTCAAACGATTAATGTCAGTAACCCATAAACACTATATAAAGAAGTTACAGACAAAGATTGTAATCTGACCCTCAACTGTCTAATACCGGACACCTGGTATACACCGGGTGACGGACAAAAACATTCATTTCAAAATTACCTTGTCTCGGTGTAGGTAAGTCAACACATAAAAGACACCGATGACAGTACGCTATCACCCTCTCAATTCCCTAACACTGTATCCGAGACAGTCGGTGTTTCCGATTTGATAATTGTAGACTTGGAAATGTTTTTCAAACGACTGGAGATATGGTCTGGTAGGCAAATGACTCCTACCCCTAATATTTAAGTTATGTATCATTATGGACACACGCATGAATCAGTACAGGCTGAGAAACTCTGGGACTACCTGACATCGGACGGTACGAGGAGACAGGTACCCTAAAAGATCCGTTCTTATGACTCGACCAACGGTAAAGGAGGAAGTCCCCTAGAAGGGTTGGGTCCTTAACTTGGGTACAGAGACCGCGAAGGACGCAACCGTCCACCTAAGAAATGATGACTCGGTGGACCCTTCGGGTATCATCATGAATTATTTAAAGTTAAGTTGTGTAGTTACTGCTAGTCAAAACCTCTCATACAAATAACCTTAAAGTTGCAGACGGTTCCACACCCCAGTTCTTTAGCGTTTCCTACACGACCATTACCCCACCCACCACACCTACCTCATGTCTCTTGTGTCTGTGTCTGAACATGTGTGTGTGTATGTGTGTATGTGTGTATGTGTGTACGTGTGTATATGATCCCTGACACCCCCGGCTCTCTAATTGTGTCTTCTCCCTGCCTGAGAAACCCCTTCCTTTGGAAGAGACTCCTCCACTGAGACCTCAGGACGTCCGTTACATCTGTAAAAGATCTTCTACCTATTTATCGTACCTTCCACCTCCTTCGTTGTCTACATCTCCGACCTTTGGTTTCTCTGGTCCATCCTACGACCGACCTCCCGACTCGATTCATGTTGGTCGGCTAGAACACGTGTTCTACCCTCGGTGACCCCGGGTGTGTTTCGAAGTCTTCAAACTCCCGACCTAAACGTCCCGGACTTTTCGTAAGGTAGTCCCCAAAACAAAAGATCCGTATTCCCTTAGCGACCTCGACAGTCGCTTCCGCGGTTCCTTATCGGCACGGACGGAGGGTTCCGAGACGATTCCTAATGTACTCTGGTCACTACACTCGTGTCGGTCGGACACGGACCGTGTCTTACCGATCACTTGTCCCAACGGTCTATTTTAGGTGTTACGGGTCAATTTAAGTGTAAAGTCCATTTATTGGTTGTACAAAATCAAATTCGGACCCTGTACGAATAGGAGTGTGTACCAAACAACAAAAAGACTTTAAGTCTAGATCGACCCACAGAACATAAAAAATAAACGATTTAGACCGTTGGGTCGACGAATCGTTACAACCGACTTGGACCCAGAAACAACCACCGAAGTTCTGGACCTCTTGAAACGGTCGCTTCGGTCTTTGGTCTACGTTCGGACCTCGACCTGTGACTCCGATACTCCGTTATACCTCGGGGTAGGAGAACTGAATACCTGTTACTTTATTTCCAAGTCTCTCCCTTTTCCCGACCGAGTTCCAGCGGGTCGGTCTCCACCAGGACCATAAGACGAAAAAAGACACTAACGAGTTCTCCCGTTAGTACCCGCTCAACGGGTTCTGTGGGTTTCCGTCCGTCTTCCTAGGATGGTCCCTCGGACCCCTCCCGAGTGACCTCGAAGACCTTAGAAACCTCGGTAGGGACAGAACCGTCATCTACGTCCCACACTAAGGACGGTGTAGGAAATGGGGTAGGTTCGGAGTTAAGTAGGTCGGTAGTTTACCCGATTAATGTGGGTGGAGTGTCCATTCAACACTTCTAATTAATTACAAACATTTCCGAAACACTAGGAACCTACTTTCTGCGAGGACTGTATATTTCCCAGTAATAAAAATAATAATAATATGTTCACGGTTCATAATAATGGAATTAATCGAAAAGATCTATAGTTTTCGTTAATCTGACTAGTGAGCGACTTGACGTGAAATCTGTGGGTTCAGTGTCTTTGAGTGTGCGACTGGACAGCCGAGCTTAAAGCCGCTCGCCGGTCGTGTGTGACTTTCCCCCCGGTCGTGTACGGCTTTCCCCCCCAGTCGTGTGCGGTTTTCACCCCGGTCGTGTGCGACTTTCCCCCCCCGGTCGTGTGCGGTTTCTCCCCCGGTCCTAAACGTTTCCTTTAAACAAAGACAGAGACCGGTTGAAAGTGGAGTGTCTTTTCAAAAGGTCCGTACATTCTAAGGGACTCTTGTCTCCAAAAAGTCACCTTTACGACTAGGGTCCCCGAGATCCCCCTTCCGAAATCGAGACACTGGGTCCGTCGACCCCTATCCCCATCTTCGTACAGGACAAAAGGGAAGACATAGGTCTTCGGGTCCGGAGTAGTGGGGTTGGGGTAGTGGGGTGGTACCGGTCGAGTTCACTTCCGTTCCGTTGGACTGGAGACTACCCCCTGATGACACACAGTCCAGGGTAGGACCACACTGTCTACAAATTAGTTCACGTCACGTCATCCACCCCTACAAAACTGGGAGTAAAATGTTTACTTCTGTGACACCGAGTCTCTGCAATTCGCTGGAACCTTCCAGTGTGTCGGTCCTTTACATTACCCTTCCTCTGTTTGTGTCCAGAATGACTAAGGTATCGGACATAAATCCAAATATATCAAAGAAGCAGAGACACAATGGACCCCAGATATACCGGACCCAGATTTGAACCAGATGGAACCCGAAGGGTTCACCACGACCACCATTTCTTAGACGGACAAACTAGGGACCCAACTCTTCTAGGAGACCTCCTCCCGTACCGTTGGGTGAGGTCATAAGAACGGACCTCTTAGGGTATCTGTCTCCTCGGACCGCCAGATGTCAGGTATCCCAGCGTTTCTCAACCTGTACTGACTTCACTGAATCGTGTGTGTGTGTTGGACCAGGTATTCAGTAGTTCTCTAGACAAACATGAATTCTCTCTACCAACCTACCGTAGGGGCTGAGTTTCCTGTACTCAAACTCGTTCGAGGCCCTCAACCACTACCTATTCCTTCGGACCACACGACGTCAGGAATCCCAACGTTTCTCAACCTGCTCTGATTTGCTGACTTGACTTGACTTCTGTCACCAACCCTGACCCATCAGGTTGGGTCATCACCACGACCACCGGTAGACGTTGGGGTCCGGAACCAGGTTGTACCTAAACGGATAAGTCTGAGAAACCTCAATCAAGTCTTGGGGTCCCGGGTCCACCTCCTCCCTTGACACCAGACCTACGTGGGGTACCCCCGCCCGTCCTGTCCGGTCCCGTCTTTAGTCGCCCCACTCCGAAGGAGTCCCGACAGGTCAATCGACCCTCCCACGCCTCGACCGACATTAATTGAAATGGTCGCAGGAAGTGTTTCCGGTCTTCTGGAAAGGGGATGAGAGGAAAGATGAGACCGGTCGAAGGAATTACCGGAACTCCTGGGAGGGTTCCGAGACTGCTCCGCCGTCCTCGTGACCAGACTCGATACAACGGTCACACACGGTTTGGCTCTAATATAGGGTCCAGACGTACCGGATGGCTAGGCCAAAGAAAAGGGACTTGGTGGGACTCCAGACCTAACCCCGGAAACACTTCAGTCACCCATGAGACTCTCCATCGACTTCAAAACTCCTAAACCACCCACTTTCCCATTCGCAACATCCTTCTGCAACTGTGTGATTACCTACCCACCGACCGACCGACACTATCCATACCCGGTAAACCTGTCCCTTAATATAAAGATCCACCTTCTTCCCACCGATTACTTACCCCTAGATATCCCCACCCAGTCTCTAAGATTATCCACCCACCTCCTAAACCTTTACCTATCTACTCGGTCATCCGTCCCTCAACCTCCTTCGCTCTTTCCAACCGTTTACATACCTGTTCAACCGTCTACCGACCTCCCCGATAGCCTACTTACCTGTCAACCCCTTTTTTGTACCTCTTACCACGTATCCACCTCTTTTATTCTCTACCCCAACCATCTATGTACCCGACTTAGTACCTACTTCCCAACCGATTACCCATCTTCTTTTCCACCACCGTCCTCCAAAACACCTCCCATTTCCTCAACCATCTCTCCACTTTTGTAACCAACTATTCCCTCAGACCCACCTACGTACTCCCCAACCATCGACGCACCGTATCACCTTTCCACCTACTCCTCTTACCCGACTTAGTACCCTGAAAACTACCTACCTACCAAGTTGTCTAACCACTTCCACCTCATATCACCCATTCATTTTCATGGACTTATAAACCACCTTCCTGTCTACGACTTCGACTTCGAGGTCATAAAACCAGTAGACTACGTTTGTCGCCTAAGTAACCTTTTCAGGGACTACGACCCTTTCTAACTCCCGTCTTCCTCTTCTCCCGTAGTCTCCTACTCTACCAACCTACCGTAGTTGTTACATTACCTGTACTTGAACCCGTTTGAAGCCCTGTACAATTCCGGGTCCATCCCGACCACACGACATTAGGTACCCCAACGTTTCTCTACCTACACCGACTTCGTTGGCTCGTACGTACGTCTTCTCTACAGTCTATAATCGTCTACCCCTCTTCCTGAGTTTCTCTACCTTTCTACCGTCTACCCACTTTGTAAGTCACCTTTCTACCTCCCTAACTATATTCCTCCCGGACCATCTTCCCCTTTTCAAACAGTCACTACCTCGTCAACCGAAACCCTGGGTTCAAACCTGTCTGGAGGGAAATACAGAAGACCGGAATGGTAAACAGAGACCCACGGAACTCTCAGGTAAAGTCCCGTCCTTAAAAACCACAGGTCAAGTCACCCACCGACACTGGTTAGAGGGGGTACCCAGACGGGAAGGGGAGGTCGTCGGTCCGACAAAGATCCGAGTATTTGGGGGTCTACCCGTCCGAAAGACATTAATAGAGACCTTATAATCGGGTTCTCCACCCCGTCCGCTCCGAACTTCTTTCCTCGACTAAGTCTCCGCCTACAGACAGAAAGCCACCACACGGTTTACACCGGTCGTAGGCCACGCGGTCCGGACCACGGGGTTTCGTGGAGGGAAGGAGTGACCGACAGAACGCAGGGTGAGATCGGAGAGGGTCTCTTGGACCCGGGGCCTCCATCCAAGCAAACCCTCCCTGAACTGCCCGTAGACAGAGGGAAAGGGGAGAACAGAGACACAGAGAGACAGAGAGACAGACACAGAAAGGGAGAAAAGGAAGAGAAGAGTCAAGAAGGAAAAGAGGTAGGAAATGAGAAGGGAGATAAGGTCAAAGAGGGTATGATAAGAAAATTAAAAGGTAAAAAAAAAAGACAGAGACTACGAAAAAGGAAAAAAAATTTACGGAGAAAGGGAACAAGGGTCACTGTTTTTGGGTATACCAGTTTCGACACCAAAAAGGTCATCAGTACATACCTACACTCTCAACCTGGTATTCCTTCCGACTCGCGGCTTCTTAACGCCACGACTTCTCTCAGGGAACCTATCGTTCCTCTAGTTTAGCCAGTTAGGAGTTCCTTTAGTTGGAACTTATAAGTGACCTTCCTGACTACGACTTCGACTCCGAGGTTATGAAAACTGGTGGACTACGCTTCTCGACTGAGTAACCTTTACTGGGACTACGACCCTTTCTAACTCCCGTTCTTCTCCTCCCCTGCTGTCTCCTGTTCTACCGACCTACCGTAGTGGCTGAGTCACCTGTACTCTGACTCGTTCAAACCCCTCTACAACTTCCTGTCCCTACGGACCACACGACGTCAGGTACCCCAGCGTTT
This sequence comes from Capra ibex, assembly GCA_006410555.1. Lineage (NCBI taxonomy): Eukaryota > Metazoa > Chordata > Mammalia > Artiodactyla > Bovidae > Capra > Capra ibex. The sequence continues at coordinate 51,206,452 of SJYO01045292.1, read as the reverse complement.
CTCGGCCTGTACGGACTCGCTGACTTGGTGTCGTCGTCGGGACAAGGGACGAAGACAGAGAAGGGACGAAGAGAAACGACGAAACCAACCAAAGAGGAGAGTAAAAGAGATCAAACGAGACAAAGGTAAAGACGGAGGAAAGGACGGACGGACAGACTAAGACAGACCACCCGTCCAGAGGCGTGAGTGCTGGTCCTCGACAAGGGTGTCGTCGTTGTAGAGAAAATAGCTGTGAACAGAAGAAACTGTACTTTCGTCTTGGTAAAGTTCCCTCCGAGAGAGGACCCAGAACTCAAAATAAACCTTAGAAGGTTCTTTCACAAAATGGAGGAGGGCAACTAAGTACTATTTTGTCACATTAATTAGGTGCCCCTTGAGACCATCTTGACCCCTCCCCCCTCGTCTTTTTTCCTTCCCTTATGTCGACGGTAAGAGGAAGGTCTGGCACCCGGACCTGGTTCCTACGGGGAAGGGGGCTCGTCACCCCTCTCCCTCGTCCTGGAACCGTGTCTGTGTCCACTTTTGAGTTCACAACGGTTCGAATACCCTGGTCAAAAAAAGAGTTCCTCTTTATTACCCCTTCTCTGAAACCTCAAACTCACCGGTCCCAAGTTCAAGATCGAGGGGAGGAGACAGGGACCGACGTCCTAGAACCCGTTTACAGAATCGGAGAGACTAGGGGGGAAAATAGTACAGATTTTATCCTGGAAGGGTCAATCTCAGGACACTTTTAATTTACTCCTACGACTTTCTTCTGTGAGTCAGTTCCAAAGTCTTCTCTTCGTTTTACTAATTCTCACTTTATTTTGTTCCCGAACAAAAAAATTTTTGACTTCATATCAACTAAGTGTTACGACATAATCAAGGATCCGGTCGTTTCTCTAAGACAAAATCCCCATCTCCACTCCCCACACAGTTGTAAGGTACACTAGAACTTTCAATGGACACCTAGTGTCGGAGGTTGCACACTGTCGCACCTCGTCTCACGGGGGATGAGAGTCTTTGGTCCTCGTGGACCCAACTCACTTTTCAAGGTGTACCCTTTACTTGAACGTAACCCTAGTCAGTAACAGTAAAACCGCAAACGATGTCGTGAACCGGTCGAAGGGACCACCGAGTTCACCATTTCTTAGACGAACGTTACTCCCTCTGGACTCAAACTAGGAACCCAATCCTTCTAGGGGACCTCCTCCAGTACCGTTGAGTGAGGTCATAAGAACGGACCTCGTAGGGGTACCTGTCTCCTCAGACCGCCCGATCTCAGGTACCCCAACGTTTCTCAGCTTTAGAAATCACTGATTCGTGTTGTGAACCGTACTGATATTGTGTTACTAATACCATGGTCACCAAGAGTTTCACACCCGGGACCTGATCGTCACGGTTACAGAGGACCCTTGGGTGATCTTTATATTTGAGAATCCACGATGGAATCTAGATGAGTTAAGTCTTCGAGAGTGCACCCCAGGTCGGTAGACTCAGAATCGTTCGGGGGTCCCCTAACACTATGTACGAATAAGTACAGGACTTACCTCTTGGTCTGAGTTCTGGAGAGTCACCGAAGTACGGGAGGGGGTCACGGTAGGCGTAGCCGGGGTGGGGTCGGGCAAAGGGGTCTCGGAGAACGTCTCGGTTCGTCACTGTGGTCGACTTTAAGAACTTTGCTTCCGTCGTGTCGTCCTGCCGTAAGGGTCCTCTATTGCAATTAAAGAGGGAGAAAAAAAGTAAGAGAGATGACAGTGATGACGATGACAGTGATCACAACCTGTCGTCTGGCTTACCGTTCGAAAGAAAACCCTCGATATTTAGTGGCTAACCTGGTAGCCGGGGTACCATCCAAAGTAATGGGGGACGGATCACATTCTCTACGCGTCTGACCCGAAGGTTCCCACGAACGACTACTCACCACCCTGGTCCTAGGTTTGGACCGAGAGAGACGGAGGTACAAGGTGTATGAAAACCCGTGTAATGAGGATACAGACGTCCGAGGTCCCCCGACCGGAAAGTGTCTGTCTTGAGTGGTCTACGGCTAACGAAACGAAAAATAATTTTTTTAAAATTTAACCTCCTATTAACGAAACGTTACAACACAATCAAAGACAACATGTTGTTGCACTTTGGTCACCATATATATACATATAGGGGAGCAAGAACTCGGAGGGAAGGTGGGCAGATCCAGTAGTGTCTCGTGGCTCGACTCGAGGGCGACAATATATCGTCCAAAGGCGATCGATAGGTGAAACGTGTACCGTCATACACACGTACGTACGATTCGACGAAGTCAATACAGAGTGAGAAACTCTGGGCCCCTGACATCGGGAGGTCCGTGGAGACAGGTACCCTAAGAGGTCCTTTCTTATGACTTCACCCAATGGTAAAGAAGGAGGTCCCCTAGAAGGGTGGGGTCTCTGACTTGGACTCAGGGAGCACAGAGGACGTAACGTCCACCCAAGAAATGGTGATTGTGGTAGACCCTTCGGGTGTGCCGTCATATATATACAGTTACGACAGAGAGTGAAAAGGGTGAGAGAGGTAGGGGGAGACACTGATGTTCAGATGGTTGTCGTTAAAGAAATTTGAATTCCTTCTTAGTGCAATCCGTGGGTCTGGTAAGCCCCTTGTAAACGAGCAATATAAAAAGACTTATACAATCTGTCCTCACATGCAAACGAATACCGACACTGACACTTAAGACATGTAGGAGTTTCTGACTTATCTACTCAATTAAATAATTACCTGTCGACCCATCGACCGATCTTGTAAAGTAGTTTGTAACGTATAGATCTTTGAAGAACCTAAGAATATGTAACTCTTTTTGCGGAAGACGTCTCTTCGACCATGGGTCAACGTTAATAAACACCTCCCGTTTGTTTACCCGTGTTAGGAACACCCGTGACTTACCGTGTCCCATTTAACACGTTCAATCTCAGCACCCAGAGTTTGAACTTACACACAGTCTTAGTGACCATCTCGAACAATACTGTGTCTAATGACCCGGTAGAAGAGGGGGATGGAGGAACGGTCTGAAAGACTATATTTATCCAGACCCTGACCCGGTTTTAACACGTAAAATTTGATAAAGGATCCATAACGACGACCAACAAGACCATTGATGCGAGTCTCTCAATGACCCAACGTCACTACGATTGACGGTTACGTTTGAGTCTGCAGTCACTAAATTAGGACCTTTTCATATAAAAGGAAATTGATTATCCCCTTACCAACTTATGTAACACCATAACATAAGAACAGTAACAAGTCAACGAGTCAGCACAGACTAAGAAACGCTAGGATACCTGACATCGGACGGTCCGAGGAGGCAGGTACCCTAAGAGGTTCGTTCTCATGACCTCACCCAACGACAAAGGAAGAGGTCACTATAACATATATTATGTCGTTAACCTTTCTTAGTCTATATGTACCTTATTAGACCTCACGTTAGATCTCAGAGAACGGACTCTTTTCACTAAACGGTTCATTGACTATTTTATGTAGACATCTTGTTTTGTTTTTTGTCTTTTGGGTAAAGGGGTCTGGAGTTCCGGGTATGTACGAAATATTTATATCATTTTTTTCAGGTACCCCCCTGTGTTCCGATGATCCCTTCGAAGACTTTCAATTCCCTCTAATAGTCGAAAGATTATCACGAGGACATAATGAATTCTCCTACTCTAAAAATCTTATTGCTTTACGGTACTTTATTACTTTGGATCGGTCGAGTATCTTCCTACCTGAACAAGGACGAAGTGAAACGACGTACACCTCGGGGACACCCCCTACCCCGAGACACAGAGGACCGATGTCCCGTGTGTCATAACCTCGAATACCACAACACCCCTTACTTACTAGTGCACCTACTGGTATTCGTTCTGACTTAGAGATCGAAGAACCCTAGACGTGGGTACCTCTGTTGGCAGGCCCTCCGAGGCCTACCCCTACACAACTCCCCGTCGATGACGTCCCACCCGAAGGTCTTACAGGACCTTCTACTCACTCATAACATGCTTGTGTTGGAGGGAAGAACCTAGGTTCGGAGGTCCCCTTAGGACCTCCAAATTAGGACTTTGGTCACCACCTCCAATCCCCTAAATCGGAACCACTCAACCCCTTCGTAAAAAGGTCTCCTCCCTGCACTTTCAGTCTGAGTAATCCACGTAGTCCACCCCGTGTAAGACACACCGGTCGGACCGCTCGATGACCGATGGTACGAATAAGACGACGGTCCTTTACCTCCAACTTCTGATACAAATCAAGGAACCGACGACTCGAAAGAATCCCGTGTTCTTTTGACGAATTTTCTCTGTGTCTTCCTTCCGTCAGTCAGGTATCGGTCTTCCCTTGAACAGGTATCTGGACTGGACGACCGCAGAAGGGTTTGAGACGAGGTTAGTATGTTCGACGACGGAAACTCACTCACCAGTCCCGTACCGACCTCCAAGGCCGACGGGACAGAGGAAGGTCAACTCCTACCCTGGGACCGACTGTTTTCACCTCCTCTTCAGTGTCTCCCGTACCCTAGACCCAGATTGTGAGTCTATAAGAGGTTTAAGGAAACGCTGAAAGTCCGAACCCTGAACCCCATACACGATGAAAGGACACGAATGTAACTATCTAGGATTGTAAGTAGGACTACCGTCTTGACGGAAACCATTGAAAATTAGTTTTGTTAGTCCCAGTGAGATACTGGAGGTAATCTCCAGGTAGGAGGTAAGAAAAAGAAAGAGGAAAAGAAAGGAAAGAGAGAAGAAAGAACAAAGGGTCATTAGAACCTAGTTAATGGTATACGGTCCATAAGACGATATATTTGTTACCTTTACGTCACCACTCATCCCATCGAATTTTTTACATATACATAAAAACTTTACTTTTTCGAGTAAAGATTCATAAAGTACCGAGTTTACTCTTTGGTATTTTATACATTATCTTAATTCTAGACAGTCACTTATCATATTTGTTAGATGTATAGTTTTGAATATCTTACATAGATTTCGTTAGTATCGGAACTTACGAATCGTACTTGAATTCTTCTCTCCTTTTCCTTTCATCTAGTTTGGGGTTTTCTCCAAATCATTGTCTCCTTCCCTCATTAGTTTACACCTGTTTCCAATTATTATAACCTTTATAATCCCCCTATTTTCGACTGAGAGACTTTTACGTTCTTTATTTTTATTTCTCGGACTGATGGACCTGTCGTCTATCTGTCATTGTTCTCTTATACACTTAGAAAATAAAATGAAAAACCGACGCAACACAGAAGTAACGCCGGACGTCCGAGGAGAACAACACCTCACTCCGAGATCTCGCATACCCGAATCACCAACGTCACGTGTCCGAATCGACGGGGGGCCGTATACCCTAGAATCAAGGGCCTGGTCCCTAACTTGAATGTAGGGGGCGTAACCTTCCGTCTAAGAATTGGTGACCTGGTGGTCTTTTCAGGGGACACTTAGTAAATATGACTCTATAATCTTTAATAAAACTTTCTAAAACCATTTTAATCAAATGGTTTGGACTGAAGTCTTTTCTTTTCGGGGTACTCTGGATAGAAGTCCTTGAAAAATAACGTCTATTTTAACTATTAAAGATAAAATCCTTATTCCTTTAACTCCGAGTCTCACCAGTTCTGTCGACGGACTCACAGGTCCGACCTTCGTCACCTCCGTCTGGCACCTCACGGAACTCACGAAAGACAGACCATCTAGGTCCCGTCGGAGTCGACCTTTTGAGGGGGTCCTTACGGACGTTACCCCGACCAGTTAAGGGTCTGCGAAATTTACGTGGAGATCCTCTCCGTAAACCGAGGACTTAAGAGGGACGTACAAGAAAGTAGTAGAGGTTAATCACTTGCGTGTGTCGACGGGACGGACGGAGGCCTAGGAGGAGACGACGGGAGCACTTTCCTCGTCCTGACTAGGCGGGCTCGGAGTCGGACCCCGGGAAACTGAGTCGTTGGAGGGGCCGGGTGCTTGCGGGTCACGGACCGAACCACGGGTATCTACGTCGGTCCATCGGAGAACATCCCTCGTCCACCGTCGGACGGAGCCTCACATCCACCCACTGTTCTCAGGGTGCTAGGTTCTAGACGTCCTTCGGGCGTAACGCACTTACCGTTCCCTCGGAACCGTACCTTTAGCACCACAATCTTAGCCAACCAACCGGAAGTGGAACTATTAGGAACACTCCACCACAGATAATAGAGACAAACCGGAGGAAAGTGGAGAACATAACTCTGAGTAGACAGAGAAGGGAGGAACCCCAACACCACCTCAAGGGTCCCTGTCTTAGGTCGGTAGGGACCGGTGTACGGGATTCGGTTGGACTCGAGGAGGGAGTCAGAACTACATGTTTCAAAAAGAGAAAGGAGACCCAGACGATTCATCCTTATTACATACGGACCTCAAAACCCCCAGGAACGCTAAACAAGCGTCCTGGTGTACAAAGATATTTTAAACGTTTTCACTCTATGAAATTGACGCTATTCAGTTCCAAAGACAGAAAAGAGAGACTGAAGACATGATGGGGATGTAGACAATGACAGTCTCGCCGGGGTCCCCTAGGCCGATTCTTACTCGACCCGTATGTAAATCAAACCCAAATATCAATACACTGAACGTCAAAGAGGTTACATATCAATTCATTATCGGTCAATAAGTCCACATCTTTAGAGGAGGTCCCTTTGAACATACTAGATGACACGGCTGAGTGTCCACTGTACACTGCACAACGCTGTACTTCCAAACCCTAGTCTCCGACACAGTACTGTGCTTGCACAGGACACTGCAGGTTACATACCTCCTCTTTGGTTCAAACTTTATGTGTCTCGGTCTTCGATTAGGCACCTTGTAAGAGTGTTCAGCGGGTTGGGTTTACACTTTTTTGAACTATGAAACGGTTCAAAACCTCGTTGGGACTTTTGTCTCTCCTGTAATTACCAATACTTCGTCTCTCTGTAAAAGATTTAATAGTTATTATTTTTAAAAAATAGTTGGTGACCATAATTCTTTAACAACACTATACTAACTGTACACGTTTCTGTCTTGTTTCGGTTGTATGAATCCCTTTTTCTAATATTTACATAAATGTAGTCTTCCAATTAATTTCGTTTTTCCTGAACAAAAAGACCTCCGCCGTTACAACCACTATAAACAGTCGAAATTTCTTTAATATTAAACACTAAAGAAAAGATTTACTTAAAAACATCCATTTAAAATTAATTAATTAATTAAAATTTAGAAGTGACTCTATATTAAATGTGTGTCACTTTACGTGTGTGCATTTCCGTCTCAAACAGTCAAAACTGTTTACATGTGTACACACATCGATGGGGAAAGGGTTAACTCGATATCTTGTAAAGACTGTGAGGAATTGAAAATTTCAAAAAAAAAAAATTTAACCCCCTATCAACGAAACGTTACATAAAGGCTGTGAGGAATTGAAAATTTCAAACAAAAATTTTAACCTCCTATCAACGAAATGTCACAACACAACCAAAAACGGCACGTCGTTGCACTCAGTCGGGATCCATACGTGTACAGGGGAGGGAACTTGGAGGGAGGGTGGGGAGATCCAACAGTGTCTCGTGACCCAGCTCGAGAGACACGCCATGTCGTCGAGGGCAAAGTCACCGATGACAGAGTTGAGAATGGGGGTAGAGGAAGGGGTGCCACAGGTATCCAGACGAAAGATACAGACGGGGAGATAAGGACGGGACGTTTATCTAAGTAGTCGTCGTAAAAAAATCTAAGGTATATATGTGTGTGCGCGTGTGTGTGTGTGTTATAAACAAAAAGAGATTGAATAAAGTGAAACATATTGTCCGAGATCCAAGTAGGTGGAGTGATGTTGACTGAGTTTAAGTAAAGAAAAAAGGAGAACGAGGAATACAGTTGGAGGAACGTACAATGACGGGTCCGTCACTAATTAAAACACACACACACACACGACAGAAATAAATTAAAAATTTTAATTAAATAAAATTAACCTCCGATTAATGTTATGACATCACCAAAACCGGTATGTAACTGTACTTAGTCGGTACCCACATGTACACAAGGGGTAGGACTTGGGGGAGGGTGGAGGAAGGGGTAGGGTAGGGAGTCCCAGTAGGGACACGTGGCTGGGACTCACGGGACGGAGTACGCAGCTTGGACCCGACCACTAGACAAAGTGTATACCATTATGTGTCCAAAGTCATGATAAGAGAGTTTAGTAGGGTGGGAGCGGAAGAGGGTGTCTCAGGTTTTCAGACAAGAAATGTAGACACAGAGAAAACGACGGAGCGTACATCTCAGTAACAATGGTAGAAAATTTTAAGGTATATATACACAATTATATGACATGACCACAGAAAGACAGACTGAATGAAGTGAGACATATTATCCGAGGTCAAAGTAGGTGTAGAAAAAAATTAGTGAGCTCTAAAACTGACTAGATCTTGCAAGATGTTTACCTTAATACGTCATTCATGGGAATCGATAGGCGGGGAATAACCCTCCTTCGCCGAGTCGTAACGGATAATAAAACACAATCGGGATAAAACATAAAAAAAGGGAATTTATTCTAGAACGGTAAACTTATGTGGTCTAGGTCGGGACTCCGACGGGGGTGTAAGACCTATACCCTCTTCCGGGGGGGACCTCTTATTCTTAGGACGTACGTACGGACTCAGGCACGGGACTTGTGACAGGGAAGAAAGACCTTAACGGGGAGGGCGAACCACGTGAACCACCGAAAACCGACTAGACAGCAACAGGCCCAGTTTACGGAGGAGGGAAGACCTCAGAAGGTCTTGAAAGAGACGGCATCCACCACAGACCGAATGTAAAGAGTACTTACGAACACCATAACAGAATATAACCTTAACCAAATAAAGACAGGTAGCGAGGGAGATCTCAGACTCCCAAATCTATCTCAACGAGCTACACCCTCAACAATAACTGGTTGTACACTGTAGATGAGGAGAGACCGGACCCAAGCGGGATTTAGTCGTTCAACGAAATTAGTCTTGTTGTTTACACCTTACTTTTACTTTTTTGTTTTTTGTTTTCACTTCGAGTAGAAGTTGAGAAGTTTTGTTTGTTAAGGGAGGAAGAACATCGGTAAAGAAAAACTAAAGAGTAGTTCAAATAGTCCTTGCCCCGTGAGTGACAGGTGGGTTACCCTGACCTCTCTTGGGTAGTACACACCTTGGAGTTTCCTCCAAGACTCGATCTCGGGACGAGACCTTACGACAGGCGGGTTTATCTATACAAGTCCAGGGTTAGGGGTTTTGGACACTGGTACTCCAATAAACTTTTATCGCAGAAAAGTCTACATTAAACCTCTTCCTTTACCATTGTGTGAGGTCATAAGAACGGACCTCTTAGGGTACCTGTCTCCTCGGACCGTCCGCGGTCAGGTACCCTAGCGTTTCTCTTCCTGTGCTGACTCACTGATTGTTGTCTACATTGACCCCGAAGGGACCACCGAGTCGCCATTTCTCAGACGGACGTTCTCCTCTACGTCCTCTGTATCCTCTACCAAAACTAGGGACCCAGTCCTTCTATAAGACCCCCTCCTTTACCGATGGGTAAGGTCATAAGAACGGACCTCTTAGGGTATCCGTCTCCTCTGACCACACGGAGTCAGGTACCTCAACGTTTCTCAGGTTGTGTTAAATCACGGACTCGGACGTTTCCTAATGTATATTCTTTCACTGTATTCGGTCAACTCTACACTATCCTTTTGAGATACCTCGACATCAGAGTCCAAACACTACTTCTCAGTTTTGAGGTTTCCCTAAACGTTTGTAAAGTTTGACAGGTCTGTCGTCCACCGTTCCTGGGATAAGAAAATCTTTGTTTAAAACCCCCATTATTAAATTTATGACTTCAACAAGTTTGTGGGACTTAATTTATTCTTATCGAAAGTGGATAGTTTGACTGTTTGTAATTTTTTTTTATTCTGGGTCAAGAATGTCCTACACCCCTTTTTTCACTTTAAAATATGAGTACCATCCTAAGATTTGGAGGACTTAAACAGCTGTCTATCCTTTGTAAAATTTTACATGTATAAGAAACTGATTAATTAAGACTCAGAGTCTTACATACGATTCCTTTATAGTCTACATCTATTATATTTCTGTATAAGTACCAATAAGTAATACCGTAACATACTTATCACCCTCTAATCTTTATTGTATAGAATTTTCACCTAACCAATTATATAGTTATAATTTATCTTTATGTTTTTACCTTTTTACGTCGGGAGTTTTAACTCTAATATCTCTCTGAGAATTATTGAACTCCTTTACGAGTATTTATAATTCGTCTTTTCATGTCATCTTTGGTAATAAGTCATACTAGGTTAAATGAATTTTGATACGTATCTTTTTTCTAACCTTCACTTCGTAGTCATTAATAAAGACTCACGACTCTAATTTCGACAAAACCAGGTATAGACAAAAACTCTTTTGAGAATTTTTTTGGGTTGGTCATCAAAAATCATTAGTACTCTACCTCACTTATCTTGAAATACTATATAGTGGAATGTGGACAATTCTTACCGATAATAGTTTTTCTAATCGTCACTGTTCACAAACACATCTACACCTCTTTTCTCTTGGGAGGATATGACAACCACCCCTACATTTCACCACGTCAGTGATACCTATAGTCCTACCTCCAAGGAGTCTTTTGATTTTTTTTAAACTTGATGGTATAATAGGTCTTTAGGATGGAGACCCACGAATAGACTTCTTTACTTTTTGTCATTGAACATTTCTATAGACGTGGGTTACAATGAGTGTTATTGGTTTTGTACCTTTGTTGGATACACAGGTAGTTATTTACCGACTTACCCATTTTTTCAATGTCATATACATATGTTACCTTATGATAAGTCGGTACTTTTTCTTATTTTAGGACAGTAAACGTTGTTGTCCCTACTTAGAGATCCCGTAATACGACTCACTTTATTCGGTATATCTCTTTCTGTTTATGGTACACATCGTGAATACACTACGAGTCAATGCACATCGTAGTGTATTTATTTATTTATTTGTTTATTTGTTATTCGATAATCTATGTCTCTTACACAACTACCAACGGTCTCCGTCCCCCACCCGTACCCCACCTTCTTTACCCACTCGACGAAAACGAAAATCATACTTATTTGACTTATTAATTTTACTTTTTTTATCAAGACTTCATAGATTAAAAAATTTTTTAAAACTAAAACAACGATTCCAATATCAAATTAGAGAGAAATCTACTTTCGCGTACACGATCCTAAGGTTTTCCTGTGTTATTTTTCTATGTATAAACAGATAGATAGATAGATGGATAGATACACGTATACCTAAAACACCCATCCCTTGACTTAGGATCAAATTAACCATGCGGACAGTAAGCCGGGTTATCCTTTCTGGTTTCAGAGTACACTTTGTGTCATTTGTACGAACACCCAGAGAAACCAGGGACTGACTCGACACGTCTGGGACGTTCTTATCTCATCGGGAAGACAGAAGGAACGTTACCTCAACCACTACGGGTCCGAGTCCCACATCGGACCGGGGACGTCAGGATGGAAGTATCGTGCAGACCTAGACTCAGAAGAGACACGATTAGTAAGTTTTCTTTGAGATGAAGGTGTACCGATGACATCCTCTCCATTCCAGTCGTCCACCTTGGCCTTCTGTTCCTTCTTGACCAGGAAGAAGGAAGGGACCTCGGACCGGACTCGGGGGGTTTCGGGGATATCAAGGAGACGTCCAAATCCCCTGCTGGAAAGGGATCCTCTTGGACCCAATACGAACCTCTCTGGTAGGAAAGACTAAGAATTACCCTTCCGGAGTAAAGACTACATCTCCCCTCCGTACTAGTAAACCAAAGGTAAACTTAACACCTGTACAACTGATATAAGGGGATTTCTTGTTAGTCCTGACCACTTACCTATATGAAGTCGTTAATGACCCCATCTTACATTTGTCTTTCTTCCCTTTTTATTTGATAACACACAACCCACGGTGAGAGAAGGAGTCACGGTCGTCCTGACTCAGACGTCTCGTTTCGTTGTATCCGAGAGTTTCTTTAGTCGACCTGTGGAAGGTCAAATCTTACCGAAGACCGTTCGATATCGACGGGGTCCGGACCGAAGAGAACGAAAGGTTAATTGGAGAGATTATAGTTATTGGAGTCTATACATCTACTGTGGCGAGAATACCGTCCTTCGCTTCTTCTTGATTTCTCAGAGAACTACTTTCGCTTTCTCCTCTCACTTTTTCAACCGAATTTTGAATTGTAAGTCTTTTGATTCTAGTACCGTAGATCAGGGTAGTGAAGTGCCAGTTATCTACTCCTTTGTTACCTTTGTCACTGTCTGAAATAAAAAACCCCGAGGTTTTAGTGACGTCTACCACTGACGTCGGTACTTTAATTTTCTACGAACGAGGAACCTTCTTTTGGATACTGGTTGGATCTGTCGTATAATTTTTCGTCTCTGTAGTGAAACGGTTGTTTACAGGCAGATCAGTTTCCATACCAAAAAGGTAATCAGTACATACGTACACTCTCAACCTGATATTTCTTTCGACTCGTGGCTTCTTGACTAAGAAACTGGACACCACAACCTCTTCTGAAAACTCACAGAGAACCTAACATTCCTCTAGGTTGATCAGGTAAGATTTCCTTTATTCAGGACTTATGAGTAACCTTCCTGACTACGACTTCGACTTTGAGGTTATGAAACCGGTGGACTACACTTCTCGACTGAGTAACCTTTTCTGGGACTGCGACCCTTTCTAACTCCCGTCCTCCTCTTCCCCTACTGTCTCCTACTCTACCAACCTACCGTAGTGGTTGAGCTACCTGTACTCAAACACGTTTGAAACCCTCAACTACTACCTGTCCCTTCGGACCGTACGACGTCAGGTACCCCAACGTTTCTCAACCTGTACTGACTCACTGACTTGACTTGACTTCCTTCTGTATCTTTATCGTATCTGGGTGGTAGTATTTTCATCCCTGTGAGAAAGGGATAGGGGGTGAAAAGTGATTAAGTCTTTATGTCGTGGTCATCGTTAAATTTTTAACGTACATTTTCCTACTTTAACCCAGTAAACATCTCTACAACTGACTGAATCTCAAACAGTATATCTCACTTTATTCAGTCTTTCTCTTTTTGTTTATAACACATAATTGTACATATATACCTAGATCTTTTTACCACGTCTACTTGGATAAACGTCCCGTCCTTGTCTCTGTGTCTGTATCTCTTTACTGTACGTCCCTCCCTCCACCCTCCCCCCAAGTACAAACCCTTGTGTACATTCTTAATTTCTAAAATTTTAAAATTTTTATTTTTTTAATTTTTTTTTTTTCTCTTTACTGTACGCCTGTGTCTCTCCTTCCCCTCCCACCCCACTTAACTCTAATCCTAACTGTAGATATGTAATAGTACATATTTTATCTATTGATCACCCCTGGGAGGACATATTGTGACCCTCGAGTCGAACCATAAGACACCACTGGATCTCCTCACCCTACCAACAACTCCCCTCCCTCCATGTTCTCCCTCCCTCATATGTGTATGTACATTGACTAAATGAAGGAACATGTCTCCTTTGTGTTGTAACATTTCGTTAATATGTTGTTAAATTTTCTCACCTTCTTTTTTTGGAGTAATTTTTAACGAACATAGTTAAGTCAAGTCAAGTCAACGAGTCAAAACAGACTGAGAAACACTGGGGTACCTGACGTCGTGTGGTCCGAAGGGTCAGGTAGTGGTCGAGGACCTCGAACGAGTTTGAGTACAGGTAGCTCAGCCACTACGGTAGGTTGGTGGAGTAGGAGAACAGCAGGGGAAGAGGAGGGTGGGAGTTAGAAAGGGTCGTAGTCCCAGAAAAGGTTACTCAATCAAGAAGTGTAGTCTACCGGCTTCATAACCTCGAAGTCGAAGTCGTAGTCAGGAAGGTTACTCAAAAGTCCTAACTAAAGGAAATCCTAACTGACCAACCTAAAGGAGTGTCAGGTTCCCTGAGAGTTCTCAGAAGAGGTTGTGGTGTCAAGTTTTCGTAGTTAAAAAGTCGCGAGTCGAAAGAAATATCAGGCTGAGAGTGTACGTATGTACTGATGACCTTTTTGGTATCGAAACTGATCTACCTGTAAACAACCGTTTCACTACAGAGACGAAAAATTATACGACAGATCCAACCAGTATCCAAAAGAAGGTTCCTCGTTCACAGAAAATTAAAGTACCGACGTCAGTGGTAGACGTCACTAAAACCTCAGGGGGGTTTTTATTTCAGACTGTGACAAAGACAATAAAGGGGTAGACAAACGGTATTATGAGTTCAGACACTCATAACGAAAAATTCCGTCAATTCTGCACCGTAGGAGACATATAAAAACCCTCTAATACAAAAAATTTTTTTACTGTCCCATTTCCAACTGTGTGATTATTCTGTAAGTAGGACCTTCCTTGTCTGTTATGCACCTTTGAATGCATCTACTCCTAACTTCGTCTCTCTCTGTCTCATCGTCCCGGACAACCTCTGATATCCGAAACTACACAAGAGATGAGGTAACCAAACCTTACAGTCTCTTATTCCATCGCCTTCAGACTCTGGTAAGGTGGAGTCATCGACGATTCAGTGCAGTCAGCACAGGATGAGACACGTTGGGGTTTCTACCGTCGGGTGGTCCGAGGACAGGGACCCTAAGAGGTCCGTTCTTGTGACCTCATCCAACGGTAAAGGAAGAGGTTACGTACTTTCACTTTGCACTTTTACTTCAGCGAGTCAGCACAGACTGAGAAGTGCTGGGGTACCTGACGTCGGATGGTCCGAGGAGACAGGTTCCCTAAAAGGTCCGTTCTCATGGCCTCACCTAGCGATCACGGAAGAGGTCTCGTCTCAAAATAATCTATTTTCTGACTTTTTTTACTTATTGGTTAACTTTTTATTTTTGGGAGGAAGTTTGTGTGTTTGTTTATTTATATTATAAGAGATAACTACATCCCGATTTCTTAAAAATTTTTGAAGGGAGTTTCTTTTAAGGTCCAAATGTATCATAGTGACCACTTAAGAAGTTTATGAATTCCTTCTATATTGTGATTAGAACTGTATTTAAAAAAATCTTTGGTCTCCTCCTCCTTTACGAAGATTTAAAGAAAATACTATCAGTAAATATTTTAGTATTATGATTTTAGACTGACTGTAAGATTTTTCTCTCTCTTTCTTTATCTTAATGATTTTAGGTATATTGTGTCCAGGTTTTTAAGAATTGTTTTATAATTGTTTTAGTTAAGATCGTTATACGTTTTGTTCTGTTGTATAGTACTGGTTCATCCCAAATAAGGTCTTTACGTTTCAACCAAATTGTAAACTTTAAGGTTATCACATTAAGTGGTGTAAATGGTTTAACTCTTCTTTTTATTTGGTACTTCTTTTCTGTAAAGTGTTTCTACTTGTAAATGGGCACTATTTTTAAGTCGTCAGATCATTCTTTTCCATTTCGATAAATAATTTTCGATATCGTTTTTAGTATAAATACCCACTTTATAACTCGTGAAAGGATGATTCTAATTTTGTAAGAGAGAATGGTAAGGATAACGTACAGCTATACTTTTCTTTTCCATTTTAAGATAGATAGGAGTCCACGGTACTGATACACCTTTTAAGATCCTTTAAATGGTTTGTGGACGATCTTGAATACTCACTCAAATCGTTCGAGTCTCTTAAGTTCCAATTATATGTTTTCAGTTAAAATAGTAACTGTATAGTCATTGTTTATAAACCACTTTAAATTTTTAGAAAAACGTCTCGTAGTTTTTGTTTATTAATGACTCCCAATTTAACTCGTTTGCACACGTTCTGAAGGTACATGAGACTTTCGAGATGTTGTGACGGTTCTCGTTAAATTTTTCTTGTTTGATACAGACGCAGATACAGACTGCGTCCTATGTCGTACGAACCCCGACCACGTACCCCTATTGGGTCTCTCTACAATACCCCTCCCTCCACCCTCCCCCCAAGTACAAACCCTTGCGTACATTCTTAATTTCTAAAATTTTAATTTTTTTTTTTTTTTCTTGTTTGAATCACCCACAAATACCTATTTTTCTCACCGAGTCTCCCATTTCGCAGACGGATGTTGCACCGTCTGGACCCAAACTAGGGACCCAGCCCTTCTAGGGGACCTCTTCCTTTACCGTTGGGTGAGGCCATTAGAACGAACCTTTTAGGGTACCTACCTCCTCGGACCAACCGATGTCAGGTGTCCCAGCGTTTCTCAGCCTATGTTGACTTACTGAACTGACACCTATCCTTCCGACTTACGACAATTCTACAATTAAGAAGGTTTTGACTGGTTGTCTAAGTTGTGTTAGTGTTATCTTTAAGGTCTTCCAGAAGACGTCTTCACTTATACATATATCTTTACGTTTTGTGGGTCTTATATTTTTCCTTAGAACTATTTCTTTTTGTTTCGACCTTTTGAATCTGATAGACTGAAGTTCTAAATCAAAAATTTTAATACCATTGGCTCACACAATAATCGTTTACTGTCTGTTTGACTAGTTACCTTGTCTTGTATTTCGAGTCTTCGTCTGAGTTAACCAGTTAATGATAAACGTCTTCGTGGTTTCGTTAAGTCCCGTTTTTCCTCAGAAAGTTGATTGATACGATCTTATCGAAGTATACGTATACCCCTTTGTTACTGATTTAAAGAAGTAAGGTACATGTCTTGGTCTTTCGAAAGTCATCTTTTGTATCTACGGATAGAAGTACTGAATCTCTATCCATTTCAGAGAATCTGAGTATTTTCTTTTGAACCATTCAATCTAAAGTAGTCAAACTTTTAAAGACGAATTTTGTCTGTGACAATTCTTTCGTTCATTCGTTAAGTGTTCGACTCTCTTTTATGATCATTTGATCTAAACTTTCTTTTCTTTACTTGACCATAGGTCCTAAATGTTTCTTAAGGATATTAAGTTATTATTTTCTTATTTTAGATTATTTTACCTATTTCATTAACCCATCCACGAAGTGTTTCTCCTTGTGTGTACTGTTACTTTTATCCGTTTCACGAGCTATGGTATTGTAATCCTTTAAGTTTGACTTTGGGTTATACTACGGGGAAACCCCGAAGGGTCCTCCACGATCACCATTTCTTAGACGGACGGTCACATCCTCTACTCTTGGGGTTACTGGGTCCCAAGCTAGGGACCCAGTCCTTCTAGGGGACCTCCTCCTGTACCGTTGGGTGAGGTCATAGGAACAGACCTCTTAAGGTACCTGTCTTCTCGGACCACCCGATGTCAGGCGTTCCATCGTGTCTCAGGTTGTACTGACTTCGTTGAATCGTACGTGCGTGTGTACTATGGGAATGTGTAGAAAGTCTTCCAGAATTAAATTTTACGACTGTTAGGGTTTACACAGTTCTTACACTTCGTTTACCTTGCGAGCATGTACAATCACTCTCAAACCCTTTTAGGCTTTAAATACTTTTTACAAGTATGTAGATTTAAGTATATATGGGACACTGGGTCATTAAGACAAGGATCCATTAATAGGTTCTTTTGTCTTATACACAGGTGTTTTTCCAAACATACTCTTACAACGATCGTCGTAGTAATTTTTATCATTTTTTAACCCTTTGTCGGGTCAAAGGTAATATTCTCTTACATATTTGTCGGATACTATGTAAGTCAATTACCTTATGATTAGTCGTTATTTTTCCCTATTTAATATGTAGTTCCACCTACTCAGAGTTTTATAAAAAAGGATACTTTCTTTGGTATGTATGTCTATTTATGACATACTAAAGTAAACACACATCAAGATTTTTCTGTTTTGACTAAATACCACTTTTTTCAGAATTATCACTAACACGTCTCTCTACCTGTAACTGTCCCTTCCTCGTACTCTCTTAAAAGACCCTACTACGTTACAATTATAGAACTATCTCCAGACTCATGTATCTACATACGCAAACATTTTTAAGTCGTCTGCATATCAATTCTAAACACGGAAAGTAACAGGCATTTAAAATGAGGTATTTTTTAGGACATTTGTTTATAACCTGAGACCAATTACTATACGTAAGACTTTATTGAGCACCCTATACATGACTACATTAAACTTCCTATAGTTTTGTTAGTTCTACCTAACTACCTACCTATCTCCCTGTCCCTATACTATTCCGTTCTTTTCACAATTACTATCTCAGATATGTTCACGAACGATATTTCAAGTCGAGAACAAAAACATAAACTTTACAAAGAAGTATTTTAAATTCTAAGTTTAGACGTTCGAAACTCTTTATACTTTATATTCTTACGTACCTTCTCTTTACACGTGGATCAACCTTTCTAATAAAACGTTTCTACAATCAGAAGATCAATTAAGTATGTAAATTGTAGTAAACCTTAAAACTAAAAGTTCCGTTAAGACTTAATGTAATCCGTTTTATTTGTGGAGAGGGGACCGTTCTTTTGACTTCACTGTTACAGTAATTAATAATTTCATAATATATATATTATCAACTTTGTTATACCGTGATTTTACATTAAGGTACTTGGTCTTCACTATCAAAACTTAATGTATTATCCTATGGATGCTGGAATTATCTTCTATTTTCTTTACAATTAATAAACCTTCTCCTACCTAAAAATTTATTTACAACCTTACTTTATTTCAATCTTGAAGTCGAATGTAGTAGAGAATTTAATCTAACATATATCTAATTTCTCAATTAAAAATTTTTACCTCCGTTAAGAACGAAACCTGAAATCTCAGTTAAACGGTCAAAGAGATTTTTTCGGTTAACCTTAAGATATCCTTAACGAAAGTCAAACACCTAGTTTAACTCCTTATAACGGGAGAATTGTTATAATTTAGAAGGTTTAGTACTTGTATCCTACAAAAAGGTTAAGTATCCAGAAGAAAGTAAAAAAGTTGTTACAAAATAACAAAAGTCTCATAGTCAAACGTACAGAAAACAATTTAAATAAGAATTCATATAATGAGAAAAACTACGATAACGTTTAACTTAAAAGAATTCAAATAAAAACGTTCACATATCTTTATGTTAACTAAAACATTAACTAGAGTACAAGACGTTCGAACGACTAAATTAGACAATCAATGTCATCAAAAATTTCACCTAAGGAATCTTAGTACAGTAGTTTCTTCTCTCAACGAAATGAAAAAGGAAAGAAAAAAATTTTTTTTAATTGATTAAATAAAATTAACCTCCGATTAATGAAATGTTATAACATCACCAAAAAACGGTATGTAACTGTACTTAGTCGGTGCCCACATGTACACAAGGGGTAGGACTTGGGGGGAGAGTGGAGGGAAAGATAGGGTAGGGAGTCCCAGTAGGGTCACGTGGTCGGGACTCGTGGGACAGAGTCCGTAACTTGGACCTGACCACTAGTCAAAGTCTATACTATTATATGTACTAAGTTACGATAAGAGAGTTTAGTAGGGTGGGAGTGGAAGAGGGTGTCTCAAGTTTCCAGACGAAAAATGCAGACATAGAGAAAACGATAGAGGGTATATCCCAACAGCAATGGTAGAAGGATTTAAGGTACATATTCGTAATTATATGACATAACCTCAAAAAGAAAGACTGAATGAAGTGAGACATATTGTCCGAGGTCAAAGTGGATGGAGTAATCTTAGCTAAGTTTACGTAGAAAAATTATCGACTCATTATAAGGTGACACATATACATGGTGTCGAAATAATAGGTAAGAAATAAATAAAAAGAAAGGATTAACGAGACCGACCTTGAAGGTCATGTCACAACTCATCTTACTACTCCCACCCGTATGAACATAACGAGGACTAGAATGACCTCTACGTAGGTCAAAAAGTAGGACTTCATACACCAACCGACACCCGAAAGTATCTACAGGGAATAGTCCAACTCCTTCACGGGAAGATAAGGATCAAACAACTCACAAAAAAAAAGAAAATTAGTCCTTCTCGACTACTTAAAACAGTTATAAAAAAAGACACAGATAACTCTACTAACATACCCAAAAATTTTAACATAACTATACCACATAAGGGGATAAACTAAAAGTTCACGACAATTGCACGAAAACAACTTACACAAGACACGATTATACAGGGAAATCTTTACTTTACTTTAACTCGGGTGTAACGCCCACTCTCCCATGTCCGGTGGTACACCGACAAAAACCTCCACTTGACGCGACAGGATCAGATACGGTCGAGAAGGGGCCAAGAGAAAAGTTTCAGCTACGTTACGAAACCTGGTAAGTTCAGGTTCGAATGTAGAGGTCGGTCCATCTGTACAAAGTCCAATTAATCCCCGGAGACAGTTAAATCGAGTGTCCGACATTAATGTTCGTGGATTCTGGACGTTAAAGACAAAATTAATTTTATTTGTTACGCCTCCCCGACTGTAGTGTGATCCCATTGACCACACGTCCCGTGTCCATTAATGTAGTTACGACTCTGAGAACGACACTTCTTCAGACAACCCTATGTACCACCTCGTGACCCGGACCGGTAAGACGACCTACCATTAATGAACGACGGCTGGTGTCGACTTTGATCTGTCTATCAACCAACATCATTACTGTCGTCTTGTAGGAAGAAAGTTCAACCTTGACTCGACACTGGAAACCCCGTCCACACACAGATAACGGCATATACTACAGGGAGATTTATTTAAATCGATATTGTACGAAAGTTCGTATGTTCGTCACCCTACTTTTTAAGAATAAAATTAACGACTAAAGTTTCTAGAACCTCCGTCTCAATGGGAACGTATCCTTTTATTATCAAGGGACCCTCACTTGATTGACGATGATTGACGAGTTGGAATCTACAATATCTTTAAATCTCTACCTCACAAAGTCCCTTTTCTCCTCACTATTTTCTCTTACCTCTCTACGGCCCGACCCGTACACCGTCCTCCAATTTCTCTTCTCCAAGACTCTTTTTGCGCCGACTATTTTCTCGACACCACCGGTCTCACCGAACTCCTGTATATTCTTGTTCCATAAATTGTGAATTAAATTTTAACAAACATGACACATTACGTTTGAGGGAGACTGTCACGTTTAGAAGGCATTTCAGTAGTCGTGTGTGGTTTCAAAACATACTCACACACACACACACACACACACACACACACACACTTCTAGTTCCTTCTTTCTAAATTAAGGTATAAACTCATCCTTACATTTCCTAGAATGTTAACTCTGTCACTTAGGTCCCCTGACCTCTCTGTCTTCACTGGTTTCTAACGTTCACACTGAAAAGTCTTTAGAACACATCTCTCAACCTGAAGGGTGTCCTATGTCGTCTCTTTAGGTTCTATTTAGTGTAAATAAAACCGTTTCTTTAGAGTAGCTTCGTGAGATCGTGAACTTTCGAAGGTTATCCGGATGACGGTGGTACTATTTCATACTTACTTGAAGAAATTTACCAAGGATTTCTATGAGTCAGGATTAGGGACTTTGGATATTTACGAGGACGGGTGATTGAAAAAAAACAAACACAAAAAAAAACTTTTTCTCAGAAACATCTACACTTATTCAATTCCTAGAACTCTACCTCTCCAATAGGACCTAATAGATTTACGTACGTACGCACGTTTTCACGAGTCAACGATTCAGTCCCAGGCTGAAAAACGTTGGGGTACCTGACATCAGACGGTCCGAGGAGACGAGTACCCTAAGAGGTCCGTTCTTATAACCTCACCCAACGGTAAAAGAGGAGGTCTCCTAGAAGAGTTGGGTCTCTAACTTAGACGCTGAGGACACAGAAGACGTAACCGTCCGTCTAAGAAATGGTGACTCGGTGGACTCTTCGGGTATATGGTAGTGTACACAAAAATGTTTTCCCTCTTCCCCCAAAATACTCTGCGTCTTCTCTTCCTGTGTCTACTTTCTCGTCTTCGTAGTACTGGTGCCTCCGTCCGTGGCCTCACTACGTCAGATTTAGTTCCTTCCGATCATCGGTACTCTTCGACCTGTTCCGTTCCTCGTCCAAAAGGAGACCTTGGATACCTCCCTTCCGTCGGGAGGACTTTGGAACTATAGTCGGGTCATTCTGACTAAAACTTAAATACTGGAGATCTCGACCCTCTCTTATGTAAAGACACCAAAATTCGTTGAGTCAAACCCTTTGTTTTACCTTCTAAAGGGGTCTAGGAAGTCCTATACCAGGGTGGAAGAACAGGTCAAACCGGTGGAAGGGAAATCGTCTTGAAGTAGGGGAGTTTGTATGTGGGGTGTGAGACCGGTGTACTTTACAAGTTGGACCATGTGTGAAAGTCAGAGACGGTCGAAACCCTCTACACCACACGATTGGGTCAAATGTCTACTTCTTTGACTCCTACGTCCTGGTATGGGAAGTCTCGTACCTATTTGACCAGAGGTCCATCCATGGGAGGGACCGGTACCTGAGTCCGACTCTGTCATGGGACAACGGGACTGATTCCGATGTACAGTCCACCCGACCCTTTGGGGCCGACAAAGAGGAAACTAAACTGGTCCACGGGATTTTGACTATGGAAGAACCCGTGTCACCTCGTTCGTGTACAAAACCACACCCTATCTGACTCAATCTTACGACAGAACCGAGGAATGTATGACATACTGGAACACATTCAATGAAAAGACTCAGAGTCAAGAGAGTTGACATTTTACCCCGAATGAATGTTTTCACTTGAAAAAAACGACTAGTGAGTTTGAAATAATTCTACCTTAGTGACTAGTAATGTATCTTTAACGAGGAACGGACTCGGGTTTAGGAACTCCAACCTGTAGATCCTGAACACCCGTATCCAACTGTACTTGGATCAACTCCAGAAATCCTATATAAATACCTCGTAACCGAAATATGCCTGTTCGGGTCCAGGGGTAGAAGTACCTCCCACAAGTCCTATGACTTTCTCGTCCAAGACTCTGGACCTCGTCCAGGGAGGAAGGGGTAGGGGAGGCGTAACAGGTTCCAATGGAAAAGACGTTTCCCAGTCTATACCGAGTGAATGGCTCAGATTCCCTTTAGAGGGTCCCTTATCGGAACTGGAGTACGCTTCTCAACTGAGTAACCTTTTCTGAGACTATGACCCTCCCTGACCCCCGTCTTCCTCTTCCCCTGCTGTCTCCTACTCTACCGACCTACCGTAGTGACTGAGCTACCTGCACTCACACTCACTTGAGACCCTCAACCACTACCTGTCCCTCCGGACCGCACGACACTAAGTACCCCAACGTTTCTCAGCCTGTACTGACTCGCTGACTTGACTTGACTTGACTTCTCCTCTTTCACCGTCCGTCCAGGACCCCGACTCGTGAATCCATCTTCCACCGAAACCAAACCTTCGTCGGAAAACGAGGGTAAGTACAGTATCGGGTCTGAAGTCGTAAACCCTCCGTCGGTGGTAGAAGAATCTTTCTTTTCAAATATTCCTACCGTCCGTCTATCCATATTACTCACTCGAGACCTATGGAAAGGACATGGAGATCACATATTGGTCTCAGTCCCTCCCTCGTGTGTCCTTAAGACTTAGTACACATGTGTGTAAGTGTTGGGACGAATCCTTTGACGATGCAAGTGTCTGTATGTGTGTGTACCTTCTTTAGTTAGGACTTATAAGTGACCTCCCTGTCTACGACTTCGACTTCGAGGTTATGAAACCAATGGACTACACTTCTGGACTGAGTAATCTTTTCTGCGACTACGACCCTTTCTAACTCCCGTCTTCCTTTTCCCCTGCTGTCTCCTACTCTACCAACCTACCGTAGTGACTGAGTTACCTGTACTCGAACTCGTTCGAGGATCTCTACCACTTCCTGTCCCTTCGGACCGTTTAACGTCAGGTACCCCGACGTTTCTCAACCTGTACTGACTCGCTGACTTGTCGTTACACAGTGATCATACGAGTTAGTTCGGCGTAAAAGTGACGTAAGTATAGACAATAAAATCTCATGGAAAAACACAAGGAGAAGGTCATTGACCTATAAACCCCTTTTACTACTCCCTTGACTCCGAGTCTCTACACTTCATGAAGTGCTCCAGTGTGTCGGAAGTATGTCGTCTCTATTCGACTCTGGGTTTCTAAGAGTTTACAGACGTGGTTTAATCCAGTGGAAATACTCACGGACGTAACCTTACGTACATGAGAGAGAGAGACAGAGAGTGTGTGTGTTCTTACGCGTATATGTAAATAAGTAAACTGGTTATAAAATAGTATCACCGTGTCAATACTCGTACTTGAGGTCAGTCTTGGATCAAGACGGTAAAAAATTAATACACTGGAGCTTGTCTAGTGGAGTAGACAACCACGGAGGCAAAGGAGTAGACATTTTACCTCTATTATTATCTCGACCAAAGTATCCCAACAGCACCTGTAATTTCTTTTATTACTTACAGTTCAAGTACCGTGGAACGAATAGTGTGTCATTTCTTAGTTATAAATAAAAATGAATGATAAAAATGATACTTTTTATTTATTTAGTTATAAATAAAATGAATGATCCGTGACTCCTAGGAGTGGTTCAAGTCATGGAGATGATCCTTACGATGACTTTATAACAAAGTCTGCACTCAAAAAAATTCTCTCCGTTATTTGACGGACCCTCCAGGATCAAGACCTTTTTTGTGACATTTTTCGGATTCCTGTCTCGGGGTACCGCCACAACTTTAGGGAAGGTCCCAAGATAAAGACCTTATCCCTAGAAAAGACGGGTTGCGGGGTTGGACATCTGAGTGCGTACCCAGTAAAGTTTCAAAACTCAGATCCGTCCAGACCCCCTCATTAAGGGTACCGCGTGTCCTGTCACAGGAGTGGTCGTGAACCCTGTCCTCCCGGGCCGGAACGAGTAGAGTAGGAGCTCCAGACGTGTTCGACGATGTTCGAGTCCTCCGTCCTCTGCCGTCGCTGGGTCTGTGAAGACACCAAACAGACCCGTCTGACAGAGGGTATGGGCCCCACGAAAGACCAGGGACCCCGACGAAGGCCCAGACTCCTTGGTCGCAGACAACACGACCCGTCGAACAGGGGACGGGCAGAACAGGACGTACAAGGGGAGGCCGGTATTCGGGATCACCTTTCTAATAATGGTGAAGACCCCCGTTAAACTCGGGGAAATGTGGGTGTCAGTTTCCACCCCCCAAGTACTATTGGGGATGGAGTAGCCCAACAGTACTTCTACTTCACTCTATTACGTACTTTGTGACCAGACCCCTGTATTATCCTCGGAACATTTCCATCGTCGTTAATAGTAACAATAATAATAATAATTACAGCAGTAGTAGTGGTTGTAGTAGTAGTAGTGGTAATAGTGGTAACCTAGGACTTCCGTCGATGGGTCTCTAATCTAGGTCGGGGATCGGTACACTGGAGTCCGTTCATTGTCGAGACACAGAGTCAAAGAATATTTCGTTTGACCGACGGAAAAAAAAAAAAAAAAATTTATGTCTTGAAGGACGATCAATCGATAAAGTGTGTACCATCATGAAAACGGACCTTTTAGGGTGCCTGCCTTTTCGGACCATCCGATGTCAGGTACCCCAGCGCTTCTCAGCCTGTGCTGACTCGCTGAAGTGAAAGTGAAAAGTGAAAGTACGTAACCTCTTCCTTTACCGTTGGGTGAGGTCACAAGAACGGACTTCTTAGGGTCCCTGCCGCCTCGGACCACCCGACAGCAGATACCCCAGCGTGTCTCAGCCTATGCTGACTTCGTTGAATCGTCGTCGTCGTCGTCGGCGTCGTCGTCGCATATATATCCGAAGGGACCACCGAGTCAGCTATTTCTTAGGGGGACGTTACGCCCTCTGGACCCAAGTCAGGGACCCAACCCTTCTAAGGAGACCTCCTCGTACTGTTGGGTGAGGTCATAAGAAAGGACCTCTTAGGAGTGCCTGTCTCCTCCGACCGTCCGACGTCAGGTTCCCCAGCGTTTCTCAGTCTCCCCTGACTCACTGATTCCTGTCGTGTCGTGTCGCCTGTATACAGTTACGACGAAAGAGTCAAGTGAGGGGAGAAAGGAAGAGGGAGACACAGGCGTTCAGGATTTACAGGTAGCTGTCTACTTACCTATTTCTCCTACACCACGTTTATATGTACCTCATAGTGAGTCGGGACTTTTCCTTGCCTTAACACAGTCGACTGCACTACGCCTACCTGGATCTCGGACAGTATGTCTACTTCATCCAGTCTTTCTCTTTTTCGTTTATTACATACGACGACGACTTAGTGAAGTCAGCACAGGCTATGAAACACTGGGGCACCTGACGTCGGGTGGTCCAAGGAGACAGGTACCCCTAAGAGGTCCGTTCTTGTCACCCCACCCAACGGTACGAGAGGAGGTCCCCTAGAAGGGGTGGGTCTTTTGCTTGGACGTAGAGAATACAGAGGATGTAACCGACCGCCCAAGAAATGGTGATCCCGTGGATCGAGTCAAGTCAAGTCAACGAGTGAACACAGGCTGAGAAACGTTGGGGTACTTAGCGTCGTGTCATCCGGAGGGACAGACAGTGGTTGAGGGCCTCAAGTGAGTCTGAGTGCAGGTAGCTCAACCACTACGGTGGGTCGGTTGAGTAGGAGACAACAGGGGAAGAGGAGGACGGGGGTTAGGGAGGGTCGTAGTTTCAGAAAAGGTTACTCAGTTGAGAAGCGTACTCCATCGGTCTCATGACCCCAAAGTCGAAATCGTAGTCAGGAAGGTTCCTTATGGGGTTTATTGTATATAATTGTGTATATATATACCTTAGATCTTTTTACCATGACTACTTGGATAAACGTAAGGTCAGGGGATATTACTTTTCCTGTATAAAAAAAAAAAACCAAAAATCCTGTAGAAAAAACCCACAATCAAGATCTTCCAGAACATCCAGGAGTATCTTGGTAAGTTGAAGTCGAAGAAGTCGCAATGACCAACCCCGTATCTGAACCTAATGACACTATAACTCACCAAACGGAACCTTTGCTTGTCTCTAGTAAGACAGTAAAAACTCTAACGTAGGTTCATGATATAAAACCTGAGAAAACAACTGGTACTACCGATGAGGTAAAGAAGATTCCCTAAGGACGGGCGTCATCATCTATATTACCAGTAGACTCAATTTGAGTGGGTAAGGTCAGGTAGAATCAAGTGACTAAGGATCTTACAGCCACAAGTGAGAACGGTAGAGGACGAACTGGTGAAGGTTAAACGGACTAAGTACCTGGATTGTAAGGTCCAAGGATACGTTATAACGAGAAGTGTCGTAACTTGGAACCAAGATAGTGATCAGGGTAGGTTTTGACCCACAACAAAAACGAAACCGAGGTAGGGAAGTAAGAAAGACCTCAATAAAGAGGTGAGTAGAGGTCATCGTATAACCCGTGGATAGCTGGACCCCTCAACGGAAAAGTATGACAAATACCCTAAGAACTCCGTTCTTATGACTTCACCAAACGGTAAGGGAAGAGGTCACCTGGTGTAAGACAGTCTGGAGAGGTGGTACTGGGTAGACAGAACCCACCGGGGTGTACCGTACCGAATCAAAGTAACTCAATCTGTTCCGACACCAGGATCACACTAGTCTGACTGGACAACAGACACTAACACCAAAGTCAGACAGACGGGAGACTACGGGAGAGTCACGGGTGACAGAATGAACCCAAAGAGAATGGAACCTGCTCCCCATAGAGAAGTACTGACGAGGTCGTTTCGCGTCGGTGGCGAGGAATGGAACCTGCACCCCATCGAGGAGAAGCGACACGAAGACGTGACGGTAGAATATACGTCTCATGTAGCACTCTTTGCGACCCGACCTCCTTTGTGTTCGGCCTTAGTTCTAACGACCCTCTTAGTAGTTATTGGAGTCTATACGTCTACTGTGGTGGGAATACCGTCTTTCACTTCTTCTTGATTTCTCGGTGAACTACTTTTACTTTCTTCTCTCACTTTTTCAACCGAATATCGAGTTGTAAGTCTTTTGATTCTAGTACCGTAGACCAGGATAGTGAAGTACCCTTTATCTATCCTTTGGACACCTTTGTCACCGACTGAAATAAAAAGACCCGAGGTTTTAGTGACATCTACCACTAACGTCGGTACTTTAATTTTCTGCGAATGAGGAACCTTCCTTTCAATACTGGTTTGATCTGTCGTATAACTTTTCGTCTCTATAATGAAACAAATCTGGAAACTACCTGTTTCCAGGTAGATCAGTTCCGATACCAAAAGGTCACCAGTACATACCTACACTCTCAACCTGATATTTCTTTCGACTCGTGGTTTCTTAACTACGAAAACTTGACACCACAACCTCTTCTGAGAACTCTCAGGGAACCTGACGTTCCTCTAGGTTGGTCAGGTAGGATTTCCTTTAGTCAGGACTTATAAGAAACCTTCCTGACTACAACTTCGACTTTGAGGTTATGAAACCGGTGGACTACACTTCTCGACTGAGTAAACTTTTCTGGAACTACGACCCTTTCTAACTCCCGTCCTCCTCTTCCCCTGCTGTCTCCTACTCTACCAACCTACCGTAGTGGCTGAGATACCTGTACCCAAACTCACCTGAGACCCTCAACCACTACCTGTCCCTCTGGACCACACAATACCAAGTACCCCAGGGTTTCTCAGCCTGTGTTGACTCACTGACTTGACTTGACTTGACTTGGCTTGGATAAACGTCCCATCCCTATCCCCGTGTTTGTATCTCTGACCGACTAAAAAAAGCTACGAAGGAGAGAAGTGAGAACAAGTCTCAGACTCTTAAAGAACAACTTGTTTAAGAATATTGGTCGAGACACCCTTGAACCCATGTACTGGAAGGAAGAAACTTAGAGTCAAAGGAGTAATATACTTATTTCGTTTATATTGTCAAGTGAGTGTCATACTGTCTCTCCAAATTTTTCTGTTGTTTACGTCTACTGGGACGTGTAGCAAATCGGGTACCACTCACGTACGATTCAGAGAAGTAAGTACAGGTTGATAAACGCTGGGGTACCTGACATTGGGTGGTCTGAGGAGACAGGTACCCTAAGAGGTCCTTTCTTATGACCTCACCTAATGGTACGGAAGGAGGCCCCATAGAAGGACTGGGTCCCTATCTTGGACTAAGAGAATGTAGAGAACGTAAATATCCGTCTCAGAAATGGTGGCTCGGTGGACCCTTTAGGAATCAGGTCAACGACGACGACGACGATTCAACGAAGTCAGCACAGGCTGAGACACGTTGGGGTATCTGCCGTCGGGTGGTCCGAGGCGGAAGGGACCCTAAGAGGTCCGATCTTGTGACCTCACCCAACGGCAAAGGAAGAGGTTACGTACGTTTACTTTTCATTTAGTCACTCACCCAGGTGACCAGATGGTGGAGACTGACAACGGTAGTTCCTCCGACCCTTCTACTCAAAACCGTGTTTATTGTACCTCTGTCTTCGTCTTTCTAACGAACAAAAACGGACCTAAGAAGGTCTCGAGAGACCAGAAACCGACATAGAGCCAGATGTTCCGAGTCGAGACTTTTCGTCCAAGGTAAAACAGAAACTTGAAGGCCATCAAAAGGAGTCAGAATAAACACGAGGTGGGAACGAGATCAGTAGATATCTACGATCGTCGGAGGTCCTCAGGTAGAAGACGAGAAAAGAGAAAAGTGATCCGACAAAGAAGGTGAACGTTATGAGTGGTGACACAGGACTAGTAGGGGTTCAATAGAAGGTGACGGGACTCGAAGAAGAACTTGTGATCTAGGTTTATGGGTTGATGGACGACTTTTAGAGACAAGAACCTAATATGGTCTCCTTTGAGTTAGGTCGGGAGAGTTTGACCCGAGTGGTATAAGAGGAAGTTTGGGCTCGTAGAAGAAAGAAGGTACAGAGTCGCTACCGTAATGGTAGATGTTTAGACAGGTTCAGTCTTTGGACACATAGTAGGGTGTGACAAAGGACAGAGTGTGATATACGTGTGACAAATAGGAAGAAAACAGGGAGGTAGGGAGGGAGAGAAGACAGAAAGGAAGGACAGAGGAAGGGAGGGAGGGAGATAAGTGTGTTATTCTTAAAGTTCTAGCTGATACACAGATGACTCACAGTCAGTGACATGTTCAACACGATAAACCAGTGATTTAGGAGAATTAATAACGAAGATTTACAGATTCTTAGCAGGGACGAAGAGTCAACGTTTACTGTCTTAGGTATTGATCCTTCTTTTATATAATTCTTCGAGGATCTTAACCACCCGTTCTACCTCTTCGACCGAACGTGACCTGTTAAATTCACTCTCAAAAGTTTAGAGAGGAGGTGACCCGGTTTAGAATTCAGGAATGAAGACCTAAATCGTTGAGACTCATGACAGGACTATTTACCGTTAGGCGACTCTTCTCCATGAGTACTTCCAGGATGCCGAAACTTCGTTTCTCAGTAAAACACAGAAGAAGGAGAGTAGGTAAAGAATTAAGGACCCGACCTTGAGTAGTGAGTTTTGGAAAGGGTACAGAGGAGAGGTGGGGTGGGGGGTGGGGACGACGGACTACGTTAACGGAGGTTGTTTTCGATTTTCCGTGGCTTGGTACTCTTTCCCACCCCCCTCCCTAATCCTCCTCTCGAGCACTGGTCACTCGTACCCGGTGGTTGGGGTTCACCTTCTCCTACTTGTTAACAGAGTCCTGGTTGCAACACTAACGTCCCATGCTAGAATGGGAGACGGTACCGTCTCAGTCTCTTTATCCCTTTAGAGACTTCTATTTGAAAGGACGAGAATTGTTCCCCTCCTAGACTCCAGTCTCCCTCGGTACACGTCAGTTTTAAAGGTGAGACAGTCCTCACTGGACAGTCTAACTGGCCCCAACCCTGTTGGTGTGGTCCGTAGGCTCAGAGAGGTTCGATAGAGTAGAACGGGACGGGTCGGGACGGCTTAAGAGGTAGGAACGACTGGTCATGTCCTTCACACAAACCTTGGACTCGGGGTGTAACACATCCCGAACAAATCTGAAAAAGAACAAGGAGCCCCAGGGTCCGAACCACACCCGTAAGGGTCTTACGAGTCCTGGTGGTACGAAATTAGAACTCACACGGAAAAGAAGTTGAGTCGAAGATTCAAGAGACGACTGACTCCAGACACTACACTGGACAAGGTAACCCGACCCCAGGGTTGTGAGAGTTCGACAGGAAGTTCAATCTCCGTGAGGTGTACGAGTGTACGGACACTGGAACTGTAAGGGTCCCTACCTGAAATTAATAGTGGAGACGTTTACCGTTGTGACCTTGTTATAGACAATGTTGGTAAATGACTCACTCTTAATGAATGTACATGTCTCGTCCGAAGGAGACACGAGACCTCCACCGTCTAAGTGACTGACTTTGACCAGTTCCAGATTAGGACCTAATGAATAATCGTCACTTTGCAACCGGTACAACGAGGTGTAGGAAGGTCCTCGGAGACAAAAGAGGAGATACTTTACCCCATTGTAATCACATATGTGTAGTCTATTGACAACTCTCCTAATTTATTCTATTATGTGTATTTCGCGAACCGTGTCAAAAATCCTGTACCACTCCACTCATTATTATTATTTCGGTTGTCGAAGGTAGAAAACCAATAAATATTTTCAGTGTAATAATTATTAATCGTATATTAATAGTATAATATTCCCTGAAAGGACCACCGAGTCACCATTTCTTGGGTGGACGGTTACAAACTAGGAACCTAGGTCTTCTAGGGGACCTCTTCCTTTACCGTTAGGTGAGGTCATAAGAGCGGACCCTTTAGGGTACCTCTTCTCGAACCACCCGATGTCAGACACCCCAACGTTTCTCAACCTGTACTGAGTGCTGACTCGTGTGTGTTCACACACACACACACACACACACACACACACTCTCTCAGTGAGTCAGCACAGACTGTGAAAGACTGGGGCACCTGATATCGAGCGGTCCTAGGAGACAGGTACCTTAAGAGATCCGTTCTTATAACCTCACCCAACGGTAAAGGTAGAAGTCCCCTAGAAGGGCTGGGTCCCAAATTTCGACCCAGAGGGTGTAACGGCCGTCTAAGAAATGGCAGACTCGGTGGTCCCTTCGGGTATATATATAATATATATACCCAAATAAAGACTTGTGAGGAAACAAAAAGTAGTCAGATAAAGATAGGAATAAGACTATGACGGGACGGACCTATGGTCATCGAAATATCATTTAGAAAAAAATTTTTTCGTAAATAAAAACCGACACAGACCAGAGTCGACGTCGTGCACCTGAGAAGCAACATCTCGACCCCGAAGAGAGATCAACTCCGGGTTTCCGAGTGTCCGACGTTGTGTGTCCGAATCAACGGGGAGCCGTACACCCTACAATCGCGGAGGTAGTCCCTAGATTGGAGAGCAGAGGGGGACGTGACCTTCTACCTAAGGGTCGGTGACCTCGTGGTCCCTTCAGGAATATCATTCAGAATCCTCTTCTAGTACATTTAGAAAGTTTTTCAATGGACGTTTTAGTAAAATCGAGAAAGTCCGGGAAACGCAAAAGTGTATTTAAAATCTTAGGTAAACAGTTATTTTTTTTCAGACGACTCTAAAACTAACCCTAACGTAATCTCATATCTAGTCGATCCCTATTTAAATGTAAAATTGTTGTATCAGAAGATTAGGTTCTTCTGTCGTATAGAAGAGTACATAAGTAGAAGAATTAAAAGAATCGTCGCGAAACATTACAACTGACATGTCAAAAACATGTTTAAAATAATCTACGTAGGGATTCGAAAAGTTCCAAAATTTTAGATTGAGACAAAACATTTACCATAAAAGTTAAAGTCGAGGGTCTACAAACAACGATCATATATCTTTACGTTAACTAAAAACATAAAATTGGAACATGTAACACTAAAACGATTTGAGACAGGGTGGTCGTAGAAACGTCTCAGGAATCCTAGAAGAGGTAAAGAATCACGTCCTGTTCCCCTTCCTGACACCACTTCGGATTCACTTTACAGTGTGGATTTTCTGAATCAGGCCTAAGACCGTGTATGGCTTATTCTCCTTGTTTAGACTCAGTCCGACGATCTTCGTTCCAATTCTAATGAACGCCACCCGTTATTACTGACCTTCCCTACTCCCACCTCAGAAGACTTTACCACTCGCAAAAGACAAAAGAACTAAACCCACGACCGAAGTCCTCCACAAGTAAAACACTTTTGGTTACTCAATGCGAGAATTACTATCTTCGTAAGATAATCAAGTAGTGTGAAGTTATTCTTCACTTTTGTGTCAGCTTGTTGGCTACAGAAGACTCAAGAGTAGTGTTCCGGGACCATGGGAGAGGAAAGCGCCTGACAGAGTAGATTGGGACCCTCGACCCACGATGGTAAAAGGGTAAAATGTTCTGTTGTAGTTCCAAGACTCTCTACCTCGGGGAACAGGTTCGAGTGTCTCCCTTACACAAAAACTTCCAGTCACGGAGGGGTCGAGGACTCAGGAATTGGTGACGCGACATACGGAAACACAATCTCAAACAAACCCTTCGCACAGTGTAAAAATCACGACCTCGGTTCCCCGAGTGACCACCTAAAACGAAAAGGGCCCTCTGTCTTCCGTTAAACAAGGTCCGTCCGACTCGTCTGAAACCTCACCTTTCCCTCACCCTCTCCCCAGACTCCCCCGGACCCTTCTGGGGCGACCCGGTCGACCCAAAGGAGTGTCGGTAATAAGGAGTGACGACTGGTCCAGAGAGTCTTGGTTCGGAGGGTGTGTTTGTTACGTATTAACGGACTAGACCGGATCACTTATCCCGTCTCCACCCCCCTGCAAATAAAAAGTAATTTTACAGTCTTTATCCAATACCCTCCATCGGACGTCACCTCCACCCCCACCCCTTGACGGAGTCTTTTACACGACTGACAAGATTGGAATAGACAGACTGTGTGTACAAAGACCTTGGAAGACGGTGGGTAGACTTGGAGTGAAAGAAGATGACTTGAATAATTAAAACGGTCGGAATGGTCCCGAGGTCTGTACTAATGTACTTGTTTACACACCTACTCCCACTTTCCTTCGTGCCTCGATCCCAAATTTAAAGGAAAGACCGTGAATCTTTCCTCTAAAACTCGTTCGAAGAATGTAGAGGAACCCGGAGTCACAGAAGTAGACTATTTACCCCGATATGACGGATGGGACACCCCGACAATACTCTTTGGTTGGAGTACTATTTATAACATGTTGGACCTCTTTTGTCAGTTATAAAATATTTTACGTGTAACTTTGACAGTTTTTTATTTATTTTATGGACGGGGGGGAGGGGGGAGTTTTCATGAACCGTCTTTGAACCTAGTATTTACGAACCACTTGTAGTTTTACAAACACTTGATATTTTATAGTAATTCGTCAAGAAGGGAAGAAGGTTAGGAACCAGACACCCAGTGTACAGGGACTCCTGTACTGAGAACCGACAACCCTCCACACTAGGGAGAATCTTTCGAGAGAACCCGTGGACGTGTCTGGATATGGCCCAGATTGTCAGGTGTTAAACACTGACTTTACGTCGGTCAACACAGAAGAAACCCGGCAGACCACTGTGTCAAAGGGGTACCTTGACCCCCTGAAGGGTCTATCGAGTCACCACTTTTTAGACGGGCTGTTACGTTCTCTGCACCCAAACTAGGGACTCACCCCTTTTAGGACACCTCCTCCTCTACCGTTGGGTGAGGTCATAAGAACGAACCCTTTAACGTACCTGTCTCCTCGGACCGTCCGATATCAGGTACGCCAGTCTTTTTCAGCCTGTACTGACTTGTGTACCGCGGCGGTACCTTGACCCGACCGTAAACCCAGAAGAAGGGGAGGGGAGTGGGGTGGGGGTAGGGTCCTAGGACAGGACAGGTTCTGCCGTCGGGAGAACGACCACTAGTGAGACCATCCTCATTCCTCCCGTTTCCTCTCCCTGTCCCTTCCAGAGATGAGTCCCGACCTGAAAGAAGGAACCCACTACTTCGACCCTCTCGAGAAAAGACGATCCCAGTCCCGAAGTTCCTAGTGGGACCGGGACGTCAGAACCACTTCGACTGAGAGGTTCGGACGTTGACTTCACTCTGACCGCACAGGACACGTCCATTTGGACTCCGAGAGAGAGATTGAACGACCAGAGAAAACACTATTGTCCGTATCTATCCGACTTGGTCTGACCCAAGTAGGAACCTAGACAGAACGAGAAGAGTACAAGGGGAGTGTTCTCTAGTACGAGGAGAGGTGAGACCTAGAAACGTACACAGCAGAGGGTCGAGTAAGACGGTCCTTCTACGGAGACAAAAGGCGAAGGAGGGAGTAACAGACTACTCTGTAGAGTCGTGTCTGTTGTGAAGAGGACCTTCTGAAGGGAATGGGGTAACCAGTCTAGACTACGGGAGAAGAGACACAGAGACACCGGAGGAAACGATCAGGTCCTGTCTCACGGGACATAAAATTCAAGACAAGAACAAGTCAAGCGATTCAGTACAGACAGAGAAACACTAGGGTCCCTGACGTCGTACGATCCGGAGGGACAGGGAGTGATGGAGGACCTCAAACGGGTTCAAACACAGGCAACTCAACGACTAAGGTGGTTGGTAGAGTAGGAGACGACGGGAGAAGAGGAAAACGGAAGTTAGAACGGGTCGTAGCCCAGAAAGGGTTACTTAGTTGACGAACGTAGTCCACTGGTTTCACAACGTCGAAGTCAAAGTCCTAGTCCGGAAGGTTATTTATCAGTTCCAACTGTAG
Organism: Capra ibex; assembly: GCA_006410555.1. Taxonomy (NCBI): domain Eukaryota; kingdom Metazoa; phylum Chordata; class Mammalia; order Artiodactyla; family Bovidae; genus Capra; species Capra ibex. The sequence goes on along the minus strand of SJYO01045292.1, from coordinate 51,170,745 downwards.
GAAATCCTAACTGACCAAAAATAGAGGAAAGATAGGTTTCCTAATAGTTCTTAGAAAAGGAGGTCGTGGTGTTAAACTTTCGTAGTCAAGAAACCGTAAGTCGAAAGAAATACCAGGTTGAGAGTGTAGACATGTACTGATGACCTTTCTGGTATCGAAACTGACATACCTAGAAACAACCGTTTCACTACAGAAACAAAAAATTATACGACAGATCCAAACAGCATTGAAAGGAAGGTTCCTCGTTCGTAGAAAATTAAAGTACCGATGTCAGTGGTTGACGTTACTAAAAAGATTCAGGACCAACGAACAGTTATTGGGGAAAGGGTTGGTGTTCTAGTATTAGACAGATCAAATAATAAATTGGGTCTATAACCCGTGTTATATCCACTAGTTATTCATAAACAATTCAATTACGTACGGAATACACCCGAAAGTTTAGTAAAAAAGTAAAGACCATCCTCCGTGGACTGAGTCCATTAAAATTCATCATTACTTTGTGAAGTTAAATCCTGGAATTTCTGTTGGTTTTAAGATAGACTCTTATAACTTCGGTGTAAGATCTTACTCTTTAGACATTCACATTGAACTCCCGTGATCATGTCCTTTTGGACAAGCACTACGTGTTACCTCAAGACACATTCGAGGGTGAAGTGAGAGTGATCCGTGGGCCGCTTTTGACTCCGCGGCGGTTCTCTTGTCCAATACAGACCAAGAAGGAACTCTGTAAAAAAGACTCAAGGAAGACTTCCATACAACAAGAAGGACGAGTGTGTGCAGACTGGAGTACAATGGTAAACAACCGTCTTGTAAGAATCGGAGACAAATACAAGAACGGGTTTCAAATGAGGTACCTGGTAGTCACTATAAGGATTAATAAGGATTCCTCGAAACGAATACTCTCGAAACGAGAACATGGGAGACCTTTTACGGACGGGACCGAAAAATAAGTCACCTAGTCTCAATGTGGATACTAGATGGTGATCCCGTTGATTTGAGGGACACCAGGTCGGCACTAATCTCGACAAAACTCCTTCATTACTTCCCCTACCAAGATCGCACGACGGGAAGACCATCCTTCTCATTGAAGGACTCGTTCCAACTCAACTTTTACCTAAGGGAGTGACCTACCTTTGAAACGGAGGTACCGAGAAGTACCGGTTAAAGAATCGACAAGGGGAGAGGGTGTGAGTACCCCTTCGACTAGGACCTAGTAAATAAGAGTCGGAAGAAGAAAAAAGACTAAGACAACATCAGACTAACCGGGTATCTGTGAGTAAGGTGGTACAACTGTCTAAGACTTAATACACAACTCTTACCACTCCACTCTCTGGTCGGTGACAAAATCTTCCTAAATTTTACATCTATGTTCTATGAATTTAATTATTCTTATTTATCCTTAAATTTTTTACTAATTGTTCTTTTTATCCTAAGGTCCTTCGTACACGTTTCCGTGACCCCGTATTTTCAAATAGACCACATAAATTCTTTAAGATTCTGAAGGTTTCCCCTTCTTGAGACCTCGGGCCCTCTTTATTATCGACCTGTCCCACTTCCAATGGGACCCTGGTCTCAAAACTTATGAAAGAGTCCCACGAGCATCCACCTCTTTCGGAACCCTCAAGAGTCCGTCTCTCACTGTAATAGTTTTCCCATGAGGTCTTTCTAGGGAGACCGTCGACACACCTCATTCCAGACTTTATCCCATTCTGGTCTCCGTCCCTACAGCCTCTCCTTCGATACTTTTACGGGTAGGTCCCTGTCAACAAAGGTCTTTCCTCATGGGGTATGTTGGATTAAAGTCCTTTAAAAACGTTTTGCGAAAACGTTTTGTTTAAACTTAAAGGAAGAGTTCTAGTAATTTAGTTGGGTTTCGGGAACGGGTCCTGTTTACGTCTAGGGTCGTAGGAGCTTCTTCCTCCCTATACACTGTTGGTGTCAGATACCTCGGACTACCTCCCACTAGTGAAAGTGGAAAAGAGGTGGGTAACAGGTTTCTCACGAAGTCTTTATAGGACCTAACACAGAGTAGGGTCCTCGAACACTTACTCGACCTCCTTGACGTCTGAGTAAGTCAAGACTTACTTCGACCACCGTGGACCAACGTAACCGTCTTTTTATAACCTTTATAAGACGAGTAATTCTGTAAAATTAGTTAACCCTTCTAAATGAGTGTGATTAGTCATCCCAGTCCCAGTGTTGACTGGAACTCATTTTTAAAAGGGTAGACAACCGCAGTCAAAGAGGTAAACCATTACCCCTTCTGTTTGCATTTAGATTTCCCAGAAGGAAGGAATAAACAGACCCCCCACTCAGATTCCAGCTCCGAGGACCTGAATTGGAGACGTCCTAAACATTGACATTAACTAGTTGGCAGTGCTGGTTGGGTAACGTAATAGGATGAAAGTCGTTGGAGGGCCGACACAAGTCTAAACAACTGAGTTCTCCTGCACGTCCACTCCGAGATTTTTTTAAAACGTATCCTCAAAACATTTACACTACTCCCACGTCAACAGAAAAATGAGTAGTAACCTTTCCTTTCTCCCTGATCCCCACCCATAGACACTTGTCAACTACTACTTTTGTCGGTTCCTTGACCCACACCAAAGATTATGAACCTCCTACCCGAAACTAGGGACCCACAAGACTTAAAATTGAGAACTAAAAGTGAGGTAATTTTAACGAATTTAAAATCACAAAGGGACGAAGAGAAGACCCACGAGTAAGATTCTTAGGGAAGTTACCCGAGGTTGAGTTGGCGTTGGGAGAGGTCCGGTCTGAAGTGACGACTGAAAACTTTCGCAAGGGACAGAAAACCCTTGAAGATCCAGAGGTGAGGAAGTTGAACTGTTCAGGGTCGGACTTAACTAAGAAAAAGGACGGGTTGAACGAGGAGGAGGTGATAAGGGACAAAGTCCTTACTGTAACAAGAGGTGGGTCAGTAACACCGATCTTGGGTCCTCAGTAGGTCCCGAGGAGGGGTCGGGAGTGAGGATACGGACAGTTAGTAGTGTAGACGGACGAACCGAGGACTTGGGACAGATCTCAGGTGGGAAAGAGAGGAAGAGTCACTGAGGATTGGTTCAAGTCAAGACTGAGAGAAACAGAGGACGACCTATTAATTTTATTGGAGGAGGATAGACCAAGGAGTGAGTAGATGGAGGAGGAGAAGGTCCGACTGAAAGGGAGACTACGATACCACTAAAAGGATTTTAGAGTCAAACTGGTACAGAGAGAGGACGAACTCTACGATGCGATTCAGAAGTGCTACATGTCTCGTTTCAAGTGTAGCGGACCGGACTGTATACTTAAGTCAGTGTTCTCTGGTAACCTACAAAGGGGTCTACTCGGAAGAAAAAAGTTTCCAGAAACGAAAAGGTACACAACTAGGACGAGGAACCAAACGGGTAGGAGGGTCATGAAAAGATGAACTGGGACTACTGGAAACTGGAGAGTTCGGAGTATAGAATAGTGAGTGGGGAATGGAAACTCGTCAAGAGTGACGACCGTGGATCCCACCAATGGAATAAGACACTTGACAGAGGTCTCCACCAGTACAGATCGGCTCCCGAACCTCTACCAGGTACTCGGGAAGAGTGACGACGGGAATAGAACTACCTACAAAGTACGAGAGGAGGTTTAACTGGAATCCGGTACACTTGTGCCCTGCCTCCTCACCCTGGTAAGAAGAACGAAAAAGGGACCTACGGAGTAGGTACGAGGGGTGACCGTGGACACTCACCTTCCGTCAGTACAGTAGTTGTTACTTTCTCCAGTGGAAAATCCTAACATCACTAATACCGACTTTCTCAAGGTCTATTCGAACCTTCTACCCAAAACGGTACCCACGGGAGATCGTAAGGTGCACCATTTAAACTGGATTGACCTTTTACCTAATAGTAAGGTGGAAAAGGACGTACACGTAAACACCAGAAGCGACTACGTTAAGTCCTGTTGGAAGCTCAGTGACCTTCGGTCAGAAGTATCCACCGCACTACCTACGCCGTCGCAACACTCGTTACTACAATGACCATAACTTTTACGATAATCCCGTGACGTATCTGTGTCCCTAGGTTATATAACCAAGGTCTATTGGTCCAAGACTTTGCGGTACAATGACCTTTATTTACGTCATAAAGTAGAAGAAAAAAAGTGAGAACCACTTTCCATATTTTGATCAGTCTTTACTACGTAAACTGTTATTTCTTTTCTTTCTCCACCAAGGACCTGTACTTGTCCCTCTCCGTCACGGACCTGGATAGTTTTTAGAAGTACGCGTTAAGACCTGTCATTTGCCATACATCAATGGTGAGGAAATAGGTAATAAGATTCAGTAGTAACTGTTCAGTGACATAACGTACCTGGGTACGTAAAATATTACAAAAATTTAATTGAACTAATAAGATGTTCTGAGGTGTTTTTGTTAAACGAGTCCGGGGGTATGTGGGATTCCTGTCTGGACAGGACCTCCTACTGAAATATATACAAAAACTTTACAAGGACCGACGGGTGTTCCTCGTATAACCTACGGTATATCGGATACCAAATACAACCTGAGAGAACTTCTTGAGAGGTTTAAAACACTCCTAGACGGGTAGAAGAAAAAGATTGGCTTCACGTCAACTAAATGTTACACAATCAAAGACCACAAAAATTCCCTACACTATCGTCCGCAAGTCTGTCTGCTTAGAGGTACGAGCGGTTTCCCTTTTGCGGGTTCTTTTTAAATGACTTTCGTACAGGCGTTCCCTGGCGGTGTGTTTATGGGTCAACACACCGAGATACTCTCACTTATGAGACTAAAATCTCGACTTCGAGTGTGACGACCACTCTCTCCGTCTACCTCGAGTGCAGAGGCACTTAGTCAGGTCGTAGGTACAAGGAGGGTAACATATTAGGGCTGCACCCACTTTACCTTCGTTACACTAAAGTATCACAGTAGAGACGCCCGAACCCAAAATTTTTGTGTTTATAAATCTTTCCTGTGTGTCGGTTTGCGGACCCCTTCACTGGGTGCAAACTTTCTTGACACCGATTTGAGTTCTCCTTGATTCTGGAAACTTTGTGGTGATTTTTATTTTTACTCCCAAAGACAACACAACAAGTCTCTTTCTACCGTCCCTTTCTTCCTCTCAGGTCTCGGACCACTACTACCATGGTACAGTTGTCAATAGTCTCTCTCGACTCTCGACGAGTCAAGTGGTTCCATTTTCGGAAATTAGACTTTTCTACCCTTGAACTCCATCCTCTCTCCGTTTTTCGTGTGAAGAAACGAGGATTACTAAAGTTTAGAATTAGGGTATACTTAATATCGGGTCCCAGGACTTTCCTGAACGTCTTCGGAAACACTTTAGAGACAGCCAGAATAAACTTCTTGACACCTCTCCCTCTCTACGGTCCTCTGACCCCTGCCCGTACAGAACAGAACTAAAAGTTTTAGACCCAAGATCTCTTAAAAAGTTTTGGACCCAATACCGAACACTGATCAGAGACCGCCACTTGATCTTTCCCAAGAAATTTACCACCTTCCCAACACATATGAATCTTTTCTTTCACCTTTAGTCAAACATCCGTAGTGTTCAAGTGACTCTTGAAAATTATGAAGATTTTATAGAAATAAAGAGAAATCTTTTTGGTCGATGGATCTAACCACGTCATCTACAAATAATAACAAAAAAAAAATTAGAAAGGTGGAAAACCTGATTAAATCCCCTTAAGAAGGGAAATACACCTCTTCCTTTACCGTTGGATGAGGTCACAAGAACGGACCTCTTAGGGTCCCTGCCCCCTCGGACCACCTGACGGCAGATACCCCGACGTGTCTCAACCTGTACTGACTTCGCTGAATCTTTGTCGTCGTCGTCGAAGAGAAATACCTAGAACCACTCTACACCCTAGAAAGAAAGTGGTATTTTAATTTTTACCATGTACGAGTTGAAGAGTCGAAGGGAATGTCACTTCCGAAACCGTGTCATTAAGTAGGTCCAACCAGAGGGTCCCGTGATCAATACCCTCCGCTTTATTACCAAGAGGTTTCTACAGGTGTAGGATAAGAGACCCTCGACATTTGTGCAATCCAATGTACCGCTTTCCCTCAATTCCCACATCCACCTTAATTCCGACGATTAGTTGACAGGAATTTTATCTCTTAAATAGGACTGAATACACTCACCATGGTCATATGAGTGTGTACCTGTACGATTCAACGCAGGTTAAGAAACGTTGGGATATCTGGTATTCAGGTGGTCCGAAGAGACAGGTACCCTAAGAGGTCCGTTCTTATGACCTCACCCAACGGTACGGAAGGAGGTCCCCTAGAAGAGTTGGGTCCCTAACTTCGACGGAGAGAATACAGAGGACTTAACCGTCCGCGCAGGAAATGGTGATCACGGTGGACCCTTTGGGATAGTGTATCCAGGAATTTTCACCTTCTCTTCGGTCTTCTCCCACATTACCACCCTCGTCCCGGTTACTCTACAAGGTAACGACCAAAACTACTACCTCCTTCTCCCAGTACTTTGTTCCTTACCACTACCGGAAACCTTCGACACTGTTTCGTTCCTTTGCTTAAAAGAGAATGTCGGAGGTCTTCCTTTCATCGAGACAGGTGGAACTAAAAGCGGATTATTCTAGTTAAAGTTTTCGTGCTTGATGACTTGACATTCTACTATTTCAACACGACGAATTCAGTGATTCAAACAATGTCGTCGTTATTCTTTGGTTATGTGTAAGGTACATAGAAACGTTAGGTGGAAAAGATCACCTCGTAAATAATTACTATAATCCATTTATCAGAAGTTTCATCTGAACCGACTCAGAATTCCAGAGTTACACCATAGATTCCTTAATGTCTCCTCTCCTTGCCCTTTCTCTGTCCGTCTCTGTGACCCTAGAACCCTGTGTATAGGTGTGACGAAAACAGACGGATTTATGACGAAAACAAACAAATTTATGACTTTAAGATCCCTTTTACAAACTTTCGGTGGTCTATAGTATCTATTTCCATAATTAATATTATTATTTTCTATTGTGTAAGTGTAAATTTATCTGGGTTGGGGTACACATCGTCAAATATATATAATAGAATAAACTAAAAGTATTGTTTATTAGGAATGTTCCGTCCATAGTAGAGGTGTCTACCCCTTTGATTTCTAGTCTCTTTAATTTAGTGAGTTGGTTACGGTTCTCGGACATTCACCGTTTCCACCATAAAATTGTACCGTCAGACGGAGATCTCGGACGTAAAAATCCGTTTACCTAGTTTGTAAACTAACCTTTTTTGATCGTCTTCACAGCACAACTACCGAATTAAGTTTTAGGTTTACTTAACACGCACAATTTTCAACAAATCTCCGTTTTAAGATGTAAACCCAAAGTTATGAACAACTAAACGACGTCTCTCCACAAACGTTACCCTTCTTTCAGAAGTGGAAGACCCACATATTGTACACATTCAAAGATCCTGAGACTAAGTTTTTCAGGAAATGTGTCATCAAAACCGACGGAACGTTGTGACGTTTGAAGGACAGTAACCAGCACCAGTTCTTTTCCAACTTAAACACTATCACCCTTCAATTAAATTTCGGGGAAATTTCTGTCGTAGTGACTGAGTTGCCTGCACTTAAACTCGTTTGAGGTCTTCTGTCACCTCCTTTCTCCTCGGACCTCACGACGTCAGGAACCCCATCGTTTCTCAGTCTGTATTGAATCGTTGACTTGTTGTCGTTGTTGTTTTACCTTCTAAGATACTAGATTCACGATAACACACACCTTGGTCTAAAACCCTTCAAAATCAACGAATTGAATTCGTTACGATAGAAGAAATCTGAGTGGACCTTCTTTTTTAATATCTGACCATCTAAGTCGAAGTCCCATCCTGTGGGTTGGATGTCCCGAACCAAAATAGGATCCCTTTTTCGCTTAAGTGTCATCTACAAATTCACCATTAGACTATACTTGTTTAACCACAAAAACTCCCTACTCATAAAGACTCTCCCTCATTAACGTAGGTCCTCTTGTCGACAATTTTTCCGGATCCTCTCTCTCTGTATAAAAACCCGGTCTCTTTCCTTTCCTCTCCCACCTCAGGTCCTGTTGTGGGTCCACTCCTGACCCGACCCACCTCGACAGGTCTTGCCCGCCACGACCACGGGCGTCCGACGTCCTTGAGGTCTCGTGTCTCTTCCAGGTACCCCTCCGAACAGACCCCTCCTCGGGACACCCTTCACCCAGTGTCTGAACCTGCTAAGGAATCTACTCAATCAGTCTTTACCCAGTCCTGGACCTCCAGGTTACAGTTCTGTTCACCTCTGGACATTAGGGATGGGGTGGACACTAAACCACTGGACCACCCCTGTTTGTCCTCGGACCGGTACCGTGTCTGGACAAGAGTCTTCCCCCGTGCCTGAAACCCTCCCGACCCCTCTCGTTTCTCTACGACGGACCGATACTTAAGGTGGTTGTTCCTTGGGGTCGTGGACATTAAATGGTCTGTACTTCCTATTTCCTGTTAAGATTGAGTCGAGAGCCTTTCGTAAGTGTTCAGTGGTGGAGGGATACTGGAAGTCTGATTCGATCAAGTGAAAGAGGTCCTTAAGTCGGTAGAAGCACGAAACGAGATCCCAATCAGAAAATCAAGACAGACTAATTGTGTGATCAAAAGGAAAGGGACCACCGAGACCACCGAACAGGGACCACCGAGTCTGTCATTTCTCAGACGGACATTACGACCTCTGGACCCAAGTTAGGGACCCAGTCCTTCTAGGGAACCTCTTCCTTTGCCGTTGGGTGAGGTCGTAAGAACGGACCTCTTAGGGTACCTACCTCCTCGGACCGCCCGATGTCAGGTACCCCAGTGTTTCGCGACCTGTGCTGACTCACTGAAGTGAAAGACTGAAGTGAAGGAGGAAAGGATATGTACTTTGACAGGGTTGGAATCAAACGAAATAAACATTTTACCTGTATCATCATTACTTGGAATACTATGTCTGTTCGTAACTTATTCTAATATACGTATTCCAAGAACCGTGTATCATTTGCGAGTCATGGTCAATCAACAACAGTCTCTCCTCTGTGATCAGTTTATTGCTCCTCAGTCTAATAGGAATATATGAGAGTACCCTAATTTACCATGACTATTTTGCACTGGTCTTAAAAATCCCTCTTCTCTCTGTATTTTTACCTCCGTTCCGGTCCTCGTGTTCCCATGTCTCAGTTCCCCTCCATTCTACTATCAAACCCCTGCGATTTCGGTTTCCCATCCCCGACCGGACTCCGATGTACGGGTTTACGTGCCCCAGTGAAAAGAAGGTCGTCGACTCAGACTGTGGTGCCTCGGATTCGAGTCCAGCTCAGGCATCTACACGTACAGATATACGTGACGTGAGTGGGCACCTCACACCTTTTGGATCAAGGTAAAGGTCAAGAACGGTAATGTGAAACATGTTAGAGGAAGGGGAGAGGGATACATTTACAAAAATCAATGTTCTAATTCCTCGCCCCAGTCCAATAGAGTCACTAAGGAGAGTTAAGACTGTAAGATTCTACGACTCGGTATAGACAGATTGGGTAGTAGGAGGGACTGGCTTTTTATTTAGGTCGACTTACTGACGAAATCTGTCGGAAATAGTTCCCAGATGTTCCATGGTCCATTACCCGATCCGTACAAATATGGGTATTTGTGTAAAACAAAGTCTTACCTCGATGTTAGTACCCTAACACACGGGGCACAACTATCCTGATTATCATGTAGTGGTAGGGATAAAGAAAAGTACAGAGTAACGTTACCCAACTTACCGTGGTAACCGGATCACGAGACCTCGAGAGAGTCGTAACTAGAGGTAAGAGAAAGACCGGAGTTTAACGGAGTCCATTGTGAGAAGAGAGTCAAGATAGGAATGGATTGTGAGGAATGAGTTAAGATAAATAAGAGAAAACAAACACCATAAAAGTCTCCTTATATGAGTCATACCTTATTGTCTGTACAAAGATCCGTAACAGTCCGTCAATTGTCATGTATGAGGGTCTATAGAACTTAGTCCCAGACAGTCATGTGTCTTTTGACCTTAATCCTTATTGAGAGTACACCACCACGACTGTTCTAGACCTGTTCCCGGTCTCCGGTAGGTTCATCCACCCCAAGGTTACCGGTCATTATTATTACCGTTTGTAATTAATCTACATAAAAGGTCCGTGACCCAATTTGGTCACCAAGAGTTCTCCCTACTACAGTTCCCTGAAAACAGTTACAGATGTCTATGAAAGTTAACATAGGCGGTTTCCCCTCAACACAACACCCGTAGATCATCCACCTCCTATCCTTAAAACGATTTATAGGATGTTACGTGTTCTATAGGGTGTACTATTATAGATTATTATAATCTATTAATCTGTCATTTTATTATATAAACACTGTAAAGTCCGTGTTTATCATAGATCGGACTTTACAGTGATCACGACTACAACTCTTTGAAACCTAACTTGTGAGATGTACGTAATAGAGTAAAGCAGTAGTTTGGTTGGGATACTGTTCCATGATACTAATAATAGTGGGGGAAAAAATATCTACCCCTTTGATACCTAATCCACGTATTTCGTTAAGTGGTGCTACTTTTCACTGTCTCGAATCGAAACTAGGGTTCAAACCGACTAAAGTTTCGGATGCTTGAATTAATGAAACAACCTTTGACTTTCCAACCTGGTTGACTTGTATGTCCAGTCCTGTTCCTCATGCCGAACCCCTGACTAAGAGTCTCTATACACTCCTTGAGAGATTCCGGGTTGTTGGTGGCTCAAAACAACGGTAACGTTCCCTTGTTCAAGTCCAGGATGGACGACCCCCGTCCTAGAGGGTCCCCAGAACCTAACTGAGTCCCTCGACTGGAACTAACAAGAATCGACTCGACTGATCCCTCCGACCCGGTGGTAGGGTCATTGAAGTTGTAGAGTCAGGGTGGTATGACTGGAGACGTCGAGACCCTAGTTCACGTCCCTCCTCCGGTCGATTGTCGACCTGCGTGAACGAACGTCGGTTCACTCTTTGCACCGTCGACCGGTCTTTGGTCCAGAAGAGGACTAAAATAAATATTTTAATGAGTCTTATAGTCATGTTACCCCTCAACTGGTCACGCACTTGTGTCCGGACCGTGTATCATTGAGGATTATTACTCACTTACTTATTCAGTCTACCCACTTCTTTATGTAAAAAATCCTCGAGTTTGGAACATCATGTCCCGTATCCAGTTTCTCTCCTCCTGTTGGTCCGGTTACTCCCACTACATAGTCACTTACCCCCTCACGGTTCCGGAGGTTTCCCTGGTCGTCTAGTCGTCGACTTCGATGTAGAAGATCTTACGTTCGGTGTCCCCCGGTGCCACTTCAGACCGAGGTTCGTGGAACCCCCGAACTGATTAAAAAGCTGGCGTAGCAACCTTACGAAACCGTTGGTCCTTGAGGTATTGGAGGGTGGGATTCCCGCCGTTTCGGACCTCGAGAGGAGGGGTCCTAGAGGGGACCCACTCCCAACTCCGGTGTCTACCTGAGTCCTTAAATCAAATAACAAGAACTCCATCCTTATTGAGAGTTATAAGACCAAAGGGGAAAGGTCCGTACAAGTTTCTGATATAAATATTTGACCGAAACACCTTAGGTCTCTTTGGTCGATTTCCGTGTATTGAGACCCTAGCAACAACAAAAAAGGAGACACTTCCTTTCCCCTCCTCCCCTGTTCCTCTCCTTCCCTTGGTTTTGAGCAACTGTTAAATAAAACCCTTCCCGCGAAGAGTTCCAGTGTACCCCCTCCGCGGTCTTTCGGGACGGAGTTTCATACCGCGATTCATCTGAACCAAGTGGTCTCAGGTCGACCGACAGGATTGGAAGGGTTTGGAGTCAAATGGGTAACGAAAACAACAAGTCACCGATTCGACACAGACTGAGAAACGTTGGGGTACCTGACGTCGTGAGGTCCGGAGGGACAGGAGGTGATAGAGGGTCTTAAACGAGTTTAAATACAGGTAACTCAGTCACTACGACAGATCGGTAGAGTAGGAGACAGTAGGGGAAGAGGAAAACGGAAGTTAGAAAGGGTCGTAGTCACAGAATTTTAACCCTATTATGCACATGGGTGAAAGACCTGAACGCTACTTCTAAATTACTCGATTACGGATTCTACACAAATCGGATCACTAACCGGGTCTTATTCACGAGTGATTACCACTACCTATGCGTCTACTGTGGTAGGAATACCGTCTTTCACTTCTCCTTGATTTTTCGGAGAACTACTTTCACTTTCTCCTCTCGCTTTTTCAACCGAATTTCGAGTTGTAAGTCTTTTGCTTCTAGTACCGTAGGCCAGGGTAGTGAAGTACCGTTTATCTACCCCTTTGTCATCTTTGTCACAGTCTGAAATAAAAAACCCCGAGGTTTTAGTGACGTCTACCACTGACGTCGGTACTTTAATTTTCTGCGAATGAGGAACCTTCTTTTCAATACTGGTTGGATCTATCATATAAGTTTTCGTCCCTGTAATGAAACGGCTGATTCCAGGCAGATCAGTTCCGATACCAAAAAGGACACCAGTACATACCTACACTCTCAACCTGACACTTCTTCTGACTCGCGGCTTCTTGACTACGAAAACTTGACACCACAACCTCTTCTGAGAACTCTCAGGGAACCTGACGTTCCTCTAGGTTGGTCAGGTAAGACTTCCTCTAGTCGGGACCCTAAAGAAACCTTCCTTACTACGATTTCGACTTTGAGGTTATGAAACCGGTGGAGTACGTTTCTCAACTGAGTAACCTTTTCTGAGACTACGACCCTCACTAACCCCCGTCCTCCTCTTCCCCTGCTGGCTCCTACTCTACCGACCTACCATGGTACTTGAACTACCTGCACTCAGACTCACTTGAGACCCTCTACCACTACCTGGCCCTCCGGACCACACGACACTAAGTACCCCAGCGTTTCTCAGCCTGTGATGACTCACTGACTTGACTTGACTTGACTTTACAATCGGTTATAATAACAATAAAATTTACATTGTTAGAGTTGGTGGGACTCTCTACCCCGACTAACAGAGGTAAAATACCCGAGTCTCCCCAGTCGCACCACGTCGAAACGAGAGTCAAAGAGACCGTTTAGAGCCGGATAAAGGTTCCGGTCCAGTCCACAGGAAAGACACGACGGGTCCGGGGACATGGAAGGAGAGTCAACACTAACGACGGACCACACTTACGGACAAGCTTCAGTGTCGGGGGTAGTGTGACACTCTCGTACTCCTGTCGGAGACCCAGGTACCCTAGTAAGAAACGACACTAGGTTCGTAGATCGTCTTATGCACCATTTTCAGCTGACCTATAGACGACTGGTTGTCCATTAAACTCTGGTAAGCTGGGTCACCCGAGGTCAACCAAGGCAACGAAAGGGCATCGCCCTCACGCACACACACGCACACACGACACACAAGAGGTATACTACTCATTTCACCACCGACCCCTGTACAAAATCTACAATCATCCAGAGAAAAGAAACCGAATCACTGGTACCGTTTGAGTCGGAATAAAGGGAAAGGTACAACGGGTGAGAAAGGTGATTAAACATTCCTTAGGTTCTATGTTGGATTCTAAAGGTTTCTCTCTTTGATTTAAGTGACTCTTCTCTAACCCTCAGTCAATACGTGAAGGAACCATATCACGCTACGTAGGAACGTTCAATGTTACCCTTTGTTACCAATTAAAGTCGTTACCCGAGACTTAGAAAGTCACCGAGTCAAAAGAAAGGAGACGAAAATCATTACTTCCAGTAGATTAAGAGGGTAGAGGGTACTCCTGATAATTTGTTCCCTTGAACCGGTCGAGTACCTTCCACTCGGGGTTAGGTATTCTATTGATAATAAGTAAGTAAGTTACCAAACTCGAAGGTGAGACACGGTCCGTGAGATGGTTCGTAGTCCCATCTTACGTCTAGTTTTTCTCTGTTCAGGGACGGGAGAGCTCAAATGTCAAACTACCCTCCATCGCTACTATCAGGTTACCAGTGTTGATACTTAGGTATTAATATGTTCGTGAGTCCTCCTTTTTTTTATCAAGATACTCCTGAACTGAGTTTAACCTACTAGTTCCTTCTAAGGGGACTCCTGCGTTTTGACTCACATCTAGACTTCTTACCTATCCTCCACCAACCGTCACCAATGAGGTCTGTTTCCCTTGTGGTACATGTTTCAGAAACACATCTCAACCTTTATTTGTTTCAAATATCCTACTCTTAAACCTTTGTTCCCGGTACCCCATACTCAGTCCGACCTCTCCGTTCATCACCTACTGATGGACTTTGGAACGTCCGACTCAATTTCTAAACCGAAGACAAGATTCTTTTCACCCTTCGGTATCTTCCCCGAATTCTTCGACACCCTATGTTGAACGAAGTACAAAACTCGACTAACAAGACCGGTGGTTCCCTTATTACTTCCTACGGACTTACATACACCCCTCTGGACACTCCTCTTTTATTCCAACAGGTCCCCCTCTATTACCAACCAACCTGAGTCACACCATCACCTCTATCCCTCGTCTCAGGAATCCTCCATCGTATTCATCATACACCCCTGACTCCCATCCCCTCAAAAGTCACCTCTGAGGGTCCAAAGACCAAACCGTCGACCTTCCTACCACCGGGGAGACCCTGTGATTCTTACGACTATCTTCCGTTCTAACTCACCCACCTCCCTCCGTCTATTACTTGGACCGGAACTTGGGTTGCTCGAAGTCTCAAACACTTGGAGACTCACACCTCCGATCACCCGTCAATCTACACATAAACATGGGGAGTGCGAGACCTCAAGAGATCTCTAAGTTAAGACCTTGATTAATGTCGAGTCGAAGTAAAGAGACAACGACGATTCAAAACTGGTCCGACCAATTCCTAAAACTCTAAGAACAGAAAGTTTAATTCCAAAAACTTACTCTTTTACACCGGGAGGATTCTTCTCCACTTAGACCCAGATAAATGATGATGACACTATTTATCCCTCTATTTTACTTTACTGTCGAACTTTTCCGAGGACCCACTCAGGACTCCGATATACTGGAACTCTCTCCAGAGACTTGGAACCTGACCTTCTCCAAACAGAGTGGATGTTCCTCAAGATAACCCAACCTCCACTGTATATGAAAATGAGATGAGGTTATTTATGGTTAGGAAGAAAATATTAAAAAATTATTACAGTAAATAGACAAGGGACTAAATGAATCGGTTGTAAATACCCTAGAAGACAAAATCCATACCTCTTATTCTGTCTCCTTCAGTGAACCCCCGACAATAGGACGACGTTTCTGTCCGTTGTTAGTTCCTTTGTTTACCCGTTTCTTCCACTAAAAGTCACTATAGTCCCTTTCGTAGGGACTTCTCACTATAAACTCCCCTCTGCTTACGTACTCGGTCGGTCGGTGTGTTTCCCGACTCGTCACTATACCTTCGTCGACACTTTCGTAGGTGTCCATCCAGGACTCCTACATACAAACTCCTTATCTTTCCTCCGGTCCCATAGTCGAGTTTCTCGTTTCCCCTCTCATAACCTTTACTCTGGCACCTCCGGTGTCCCCGACCTAGCACTCCGAATACTCTCTAAAACAAGATTCCCGTAACCCTTCCGTGACTTCCCATACTTCGTCCCCTTTCTAGACGAAACTAAACAGTGGACTTTTCTTGTGAGACGAACGACACATCCTGTCCCCAACACCTTTCAGTTCGGATCTTCCCTCCCTAGGTCACTCCTTCTACAACGTCAGAAGGTACCCTTCTCCATGGCTCCGGACCCGATTCTACCGTCACCACCAGTGACCGAGAGTTTGGAAAGAAGACCCACGAGTATACCTACTGCTTACAGGGCACAGGTCTCCCTGAGATTAATTAGACAGTACGCAACGAGTGGTATCGATGGTCGTACCCATAAAAGGGTTTGATTCTTCCCATTTACCTCATAAAGAAAGGTAATTCGTTAGACATTTAGAATAAAGAGAATCAAGGGTAGACGACTACTCCCCCAGTTTGATCTTATTCTCTCGGAGAACTAATTGGGACAATTTTTCGAGAGTCTTAGAAAACAAATTCCTCAGTCAGTCATTAGTCACGTGAGAAAAGGTCTTTTAAGTAAAGTAGGGGAAACGACTGAAATTAGGAATAAGGATAGTGTAACCCCAACACGATACAAACTTCTGTGTGTCACTGGTTGACTGGGTACCAGGGTCAAACGGGTCAAGAAAGAACCCAACTCGTGACCTTTAGGGTGTAAGTCCTTGAGAAAGTCAGGGTCTTTTTCACCCCGTCACCCAGTGGGAAGTGGATGTACAGGGGAAACGACAACCGTTCAGTCGCCACGTGTGAGAATGACGGAAGACTGTCGTCCAACCAAAATGGTGACGGGTGAAATATCTGTCACTTGGATTCTAGGTCGTTCAGTTCGTAGGAGAGTCCTAGTGAGTCGGACTTCCGTCGTTTCTCTCCTCGACTTGGTTTCTGTCGTCTCAAGTAAAGAGGTGTGGACGGTGAAACCCCTGTCACTGTACTTTTGGAAGACTGACCCTTCCACTCCCGGTGCAGAATCTGTGTGAGGTCGTGACGTTTGTGAAGAGGTCAGACTAATAGATATTCATGTGGTACACTTCAGTCCGTGGTCCTCTCTTCCCGGGACCAGGAATAAGACAACGAGTGAGAGACATCTCTCCACCGAGTCGGCCGATGGTCGGGACTGGGAGTGGGTTGTGCGGTTCCGGTCTTTTCGATGGTGGAGTCTAGACTTCTACCGTCACTTCTACTCGGAGTCCAGGTCTCGTCCTGCGCCCTCTTAGGTCCCTTTATACTCCGTCCCTTCCCCTTCCCTGTCCTTATCTCTTAGCCGACGCAGAGAAAGTCCTTGGAAAAACTAAGAAAGAGTACTTGAGGAACAAATTTTTTTTCATTGGGTAAAAAGTATTAAGTCTTTAGGTTCGACAGCTTTTAAAGGAGGACACTACTCTGCGTAAGTCTTGTTTTTGCACGCCGGACTAAACAGAAAGGAACTTTAGTTTCTGTGACAAGATTTCCCCGACGCAAACGGTGTGTTTCCATCGTCTACAAAGGGCTCTAATATCGACGTGTTCGTGAACGTGCAAGTTAGAAACCTACAAAGCCGAAAACTTTTCTCTTTACCAAAACAGTAAGGCACTACGCACCTTCGAAGATCATAACCATGGGGTCTCAGTCCGAGTCCACCCCGCACGGTCATCTAGCCGAACACTTGGACCGGAAGGTACGAGACCTACCGAGACGTCTCAACGTCTCTTTCCAACCTGGGTTCTTGTCACACCCATCCTGTCCAGTTCAAGGGCTCGTGTACTACTCGTGGATCATATATGGGTCTTACCGAAAGCCAAAAGATATAGTTTCCAAGGATTGAAGACCCTAGATTACATACTACTAGACTCCACCTCGACTACACTTTTATTATCTTTCTTTCACGTGTTATCTACGTTACGTGAACTTAGTAAGACTTTGGCAGAGGAAGAGGGACCAGTCACGTTTTTGAGACGAGGTGTTTTGTCCGGGGACCGAGGTCTTTTCCAAACCCTGGTGATGAGGCACGTTCCTACAGCTCAGAAGTCCTACGAGTCAGAATTAAGACCGAGAGTGCCTCAAAGGTCAGGTTTCTGAAGGATCTGAGTGTTTAAATCCTTCGCCTAAGATTTCGGTTCAAAAAAAAAAAAAAATTTGCATAATTTGTATAAAGAGTAGAGACTAAGGGAGGAGAACTAGAAGAAACGACCTCTAGACTTTTAGTCTAAAGAGGGAAAGAAAACAGGGACCTTATATTAGTCAATGTCCTAGACCGTATAAGATCGAAGTTTTCACCTCGAGTTTTCTAGGGATGAGAAGAAACGGAAACATAACGTCAAAATTAGGGAAGAGGAGTGTGCATGGGGGTCTTCGTAGGTACAGTGAGGGGGGTACGGCACACAATACCAGACGAGTACCTAGCGTGACCCTCGATGACCTCCGACCTAATTCGAAATGATAGAGTCATCGAACGTTTCCTAGACCACAAATGACCCCCAAGTAATTAAAGAAACTGGTTTCCTTCTCCACTCTTACATTTCTTTATTACCGCCCTAGAAGGAATTGACGTAGGGTGGTACGGGGAAGCTGGAGAGCCAGAGACAACCACACCCGGAGTTAAAAAAAAACAAAGACCGTACCGTTGAGGATAAGTAGGAAGTTCAAGGTCGTACGTACAATTGAGGAGATCCTTCGGAAGGACTACTGAAAGTCGGGCACACCAAATAAGTGTAGAAGGAGACACGAAGGTGTCGTGGGACGTGTACATAAGTAGTCTTCCTTTTACAAAGTTACTGATATACATAGGTCAAAGAAAAACCTGACGGTCCCGAGTGTTCATCTAACTTAAAATACTAAAAAAAGACAGACTACAACGATGGACTTGTGACGGACTTCACCTCAGATCTATATAACTGATATACAATAATATATACGATAAAACTATATATTTATATTTATATACATACCTATATACATACGCACGATTCAGTGAAGTCAGTACAGGCTGAGAAACGTCGGGATGTCTGACATCGGACGGTCCGAGTAGACAAGTACCCTAAAGGGTCCGTTCTTATGACCTCACCCAACGGTAACAAATGAGGTCCCTGTATACATATACAGGCACATATATATATAGACTTATATTACTACTTTTCCGTGGGAGACTTAGGTCGACCCTTAGTGAAGTCCGTCACAAGTCTATCCTTGTAGTCTGTCTTTTCATAACATTTTAAGTTAGATAAACACTCGGAACCGTCAGGTTTTTCTTTGGTCTATGTATATCAGTAACTCCGTAAACAGAAGACTACGTGTGTGCGCGTCCTACGACACCTTCATGTCTCTTTCTGTACTTATTTGGTGTGCCCGACTTTCAGTAGTCCATTCCGAAGGACCTCCTTAATTGTACACGAGACCCAGAACTTCCTACATGTACCCCGAAGGGACCACCGAGTCTGACATTTCTTAGGAAGACGTTACGTCCTCTGGACCCAAGTTAAGGACCGAACCCTTTTAGGGGACCTCTTCCTTTACCGTTGGATGACGTCATAAGAACGGACCTCTTAGGGGTACCTGTCTCCTCGGACCACCCGATGTCAGGTACCCCAGTGTTTCTGAGTCTGTGCTGACTCGTTAATTGTGAGAGTTGTGAAAGTGAGTGTGTGTGTGTGTGTGTGTGTGTGTGTGTGCATATATAAAAGACAGACGGTTTTCCTCGTCTTCATTTAGAGTTCTTGTACTGTAGTTGCTATTTCCCATTATCACATCTGTCCGTACACACCCAGTTGGACAGCCGATCATACCGAAGACCTGGTAATCCAGAATAGTCAGTGTCACCGATTCGGACGATTGGGGTTCGGACCTCCTTCTTCTACGAATTTCGGTAGGAAAACGTAGACAAGATAGAGGAGACGGTGCACCAACTACTGTCCTTCAAGAGGACTAAGTGTCAAAGGAGGTACCGTCCGTCTACGACCCGCGTTCTGTGATGTGGGACCACCAATGTCCACATCTGAAACCCAAATGTTTCTATCAACCTTAGGGGTGAGGTAGTGAAGAGTGACACACTGACCCCCGTTCAATGAGTCGAACACCCTCGGGGTCAAAGGAAATTTCCTTTTCCTCTAAGTGTGATTTTCAGTCGGAATCGTCTCGGGAACGTGCACGGTCCACGTCGCGCTCACAAAACACAGCCGAGTAGAGTAGAAGTGTCGGTGTCACTTCACTCATGGGGATGACGGGGGTTCAATGTGTGCGCCTTTGACTCCGAGTCTCACGAACCCTGGGTACAGGTCCCAATGAGCCGACCTTTCCGAGACTGAGTCCTACCTCTAAGTCTGTCGGACTGAAGTGTAGGTTATGAGAATCGGTACTGTGAGTACTTAGTAAAAGACTATTCTTCAAAACATTCCCAATGAATTCAATTAAAAAATTTTACTTGCAAGTTATTCACCATCGAATTTTTTTAGACAAGTCTTTTGAAACTTATAAGTTTTACCTTCCTCAGTGTAATGTTCCTTTTTATGTTTCCTAAGAGCGATAAGACTCGGGTCTGATAAAGTTAATATTCCTATTACATTAAAATTTCATACTTGTTGTTCCTTCTTTTATTTCAGAGGAAAGTTTCTTGTACTTTTAACTAATAGAAGTCTGAAAAGGAAAGGGTCCACCGTGTCACCATTTCTTATACGGACGGTTACGTCCTCTATACCCAAGGTAGGGACCCACCCCTTCTAGGGGACTTCTTCCTTTACCGTTGGGTGAGATCATAAGAACGGACCTTTTAGGGTACCTGTCTCCTCGAACCACCCGAGGCAGGTACCCCAGCGTTTAACAGCTTGTACTGAGTCCTGACTCACATGTGCTCGTCTGCAAAATGGGAGGTTTTACCTTCTCTGAAATCTCCCAAAACCTCTCCCTTCAAACCTTGATTCCTTAAAACTGTTAAAGTGGCAACTTCCGTTCCCATCTGTTTGTGAGTTTATCTGAGTGTGATCACTACCTACTGTTTAGTTGCACTTTTCTGACAACCGTACCCCTTAACACCACATTGTCCTGTACGCTAGGAAAGAAAAACTTTGAATGTGGGGTCTAAGACTTTAGATCCTTCTAAGACACAATATGAACAAGAGAATCCAAATTGGACGTGATGAAAGTAGACAGAAAGACGAAGACGTCCAAGTGACTCTGGTTCTTGACATAAGGGGAGAGGGGAAAATTTTTAGACAGGAAAATATGTCTAGGATAATAAATTAAGTCCTTTTACGTCAAATCATCTAGGTTTACCACTCACCTGAACGGACCCAGGGTGTGCACTCACCGTTAAATTCTAAGGTTGACTCAAGAGGGTCTGTGGTACAGACGGACCGTGACCTCAGACGGTACGGTCTTGTCTTAACCCGGACCATCTCTGGGGACCTGGACAGAGACAAAGGGACCCGGTGGACCCGAAAGACGCCAACCAGACCCCTGTTCCCCAAGAGAACTCTCCAGAGGGGTCCGAGGTCGGGAGAGAGGTACGAAGGAAGGACTATTGTGGTCTCGTTCCGACGGTCAGGACTGGACTCCTAGAGACCTTCCAACGGGATGTCTCATCCCCGATTCGGAGGGGGGAGGTGTCCGGTGCGGTCCGGGGTCTGGGAAGGACGGACCGCGAAAAGAAATCCCTTCAGGGAGTCTAGGAACCGGTCCTTTGGTTCTCACTGACTCGGAAGGAGAAAGTTCTATCGGGTGAGGTAACCGGCTTTCTGGTTCTGTTTCCTTTTCCGACACCGTCTTTCCCGGGACTGTACATTGTGAGTCTCAAGACCGGAACGAAAAAAATCTTTTCCTCGCGAAAGGGTACCAGTCCCCTCTTCAGTCTGAAGGGACAAAGAGAACCCGGCCCGTACTTCGTTAGAAGCCAAGACTACAACTGTGGTCCAGTTGAGAGGTCTGGAAGAGAGCCCCGGACCGAGGAACCCAAAGACTCGAGACTGGAAAGGTTGTTCTTTAACTGGTTACCTGGTCCCCGGGTGTCGTCGTTCTCGACCCACCACCAGAATCACCCCTCCCTCTCCTCGTCCTGTGTCCACCCGTGGGACCCTGAGTGTCGAAGTGAACCGGGGGTCGAGATGGTGTACCGTCGAGACTCCGGAGCCTACTCAATGAATTGGAAAGACTTAGAGTCCGAGGGGTGGTCCTTTTACGTCTTTACCACGAGATACGTTTTCGTCCGACAGATAATTTTTTACTCCTTTAGACACGTCTCTCGATCCCATCCCAAACAGATTCGGGAGTAATCTGCAATTAATACGAGTTCCAATAACTTCCAACGTGGACTTGGAAGTCAAACTTGTTAGTGGACGTGTGTGTCACATACATTCCTAACACGTGGATCTCTACCTTCCGAGAACTAGGTCAATCTTGACCCAAGTTTGAGGTCCAGGGGGTGAATCGTCTCTCGTCACACTTGGACCCTTTCATTTAAGAGAAGAAACTTGGACTAAAGAGTAGAAGACGAAAGAAATATTCCGAGAACCTCCGACTACCACCGTCGTCTAATTGACTTTATTACAGACGTGTGTCCGTGTATCGTCTATACGTCATTAACAAGGGTAATATTGGTTCACGTACGTACGATTCAACGAAGTCAAGACAGACTGAGAAACACTGACATACCTGACATCGGGCGGTCCGTGGAAACAGGTACCCTAAGAGATCCGTTCTTATGATCTCACCCAACAGTACGGGAGGAAGTCCCCTAGAAGGGTTCGGTCCCTAGTATGGACGTAGAGAATGTATTACAACGTAACCGTCCACCCAAGAAATGGTGATCGTGGTCGTTTCCTAGTTCCGTTTAGGTAAGGTGCCCACCAGACTTAGAAACACCCAGAGTCGTAGTAGTTTATGCACTTCTACCCTTTCAGAAGACCGAAGCATACTCACACCTCTTTTAGATTACCTTTTTAATTCCAGTTTCATCCAAAGAAGTAATCTAGTGAGTAAAAAAACATAGGGTCTCGGACCGTGTCACGGACCAAACAAACTCCAAGAGTTATGTATCAACAGTTTAATTTCTTTCGAAACGATTCCGGTTGTTTCAAAACATCTCTGTCACGATCGAGGCACTCGTCCCAGGGTACGAACCAAGTTACGAGACGACAACGGCAGAACTTTGAGATTCACCAAAAACTTGTTCCCAGAAAATAAACGTGCAACGTGACCCAGGGTGTTTACTCCGTCGTCCCGGACACATCTCCGTTTGGACGAATCTTCTTTTAGGTCGGAGGAATACTCCTGAACGGTCCATAATGGACTAGACGGGGACGACGGAATGACTTGAGACACCGGTGCGAGGTGAACGAAGGACTTGAAGTCCGTGGGTCCGGGTAAAGAAATGGACCGGTGCGGGTGGAGGGGAGTCGAGTAGGGTACTAACCGAGGGTAGTGGAAAGGACAGAGTCGCGGATTCAGTGGAGATATTTCTTCGCACGGGACTGGTGCGAGGGTCGGTGGAAGGTAGAATAAGCGAGCAAAATATGAGAAGGAGCAGGGACTACGAGGAAAAAGAACACACACGTACACGAGATTCCACGAGTCGACGGGTCAGAAAAGACTGAGAAACACTCGGGTCCTTGACGTCGGGCGGTCCGAGGAGACAGGTACCCTAAAAGATCCGTTCTTATGAGCTCACCTACTGGTAGGGGAAGAGGTCCCCGAGAAGGGGTGGGTCCTTAGCTTGGACTCAGAAAATACAGAGGACGTAACCGTCCGCCTAAGAAACGGTGATCGTCGTGGTGGATTTCTCTCGACAAATAAATGATAAAAACCGACTCGACCCAGAAGGGACGACGTGCACCCGAAAGAGGTCAAAGTCACTCACCCCCGATGAGGGATCAACACCACGGACCCGAAGAGTAGTGTCACCGAAGAGAAGAGCACCTCGTCTCCGAGATCCCGAGTGTGTGTCCGAATCAACGGGGTGTCGAACACCCTAGAAGGGTCTTGTCCCTAGCTTGGGAAGGAACAGAGGAACGTAACTGTCCATCTGAGTTGGTGACCTGGTAGTTCTTTCAGAGGGACTACAAAAAAAAAAAAAACACTTTAATTCGTCAAAGGTATATCCAACTGAACAAATAAAAGAGGAAGGAGGTCATCTGACTTGAGTCACTTCCGTCGGCAGAAGGGTGGAGTAAGAGACGGAACAAGGACTTCGGTAGCATGTCGGGAACCACGTACCCGTCCCAAGGTGCTTAGGAATGGATGACTTCTTACTTACTTCAGTCATCCCAACCTAAAAGTAGAGGTTTCCGATAGACGATCCTGAGTGAGTACACTCCTCCATTCTCGACTCAACCGTGGTGGGTGACACCCACCACAACTCTCACCGACGGACCGAGGTGTCGGGGACGTCGACCTGTACCACCGGTGGTAGGGGTATAAGAGGACCGGTGTTTTCGACCGGAGGACCCACTCTAGGGAGGTGACTCTCAGGTGAGACGTGGGTCCTAAATCTTTCCAGACTTACCGACCACACTCGGTTCTCTACCTTTTCATCTTCATCTATAGTTACCCTTGTAACCTAAGCTCCGGTGAATTAGGTTACAGGACAAGTTTGCCCGAAGGGTCCACCGTGATCACCATTTCTTGGGTAGACGGTTACGTCCTCTACATTTTCTTCTCCCAAGTCAGGGAACCAACCCTTCTAGGGGACCTCCTCCCGTACCGTTGGGCGAAGTCATAAGAACAGGCCTCTTAGGGTACCTACCTCCTCGGACTATCCGATACCCCAACGTGCCCCAGGGTTTCTCAATCTATGTAGACTTCATTGAATGTGTGCGGACAATGTCTACAAAACCGGGTCTCTCTCTTTCTTTTAATGAGACATTACTATTGTTACAGTTTTGGGGTTTGGTCTGGTTCGGTCGTTAGTTTGTTTTCTTTTTCGTGTCACCCTCCGTCATATTGTACCCCATTTCTGAAATTAGGTTCATACTATAGTTTATTGAATTATAAATGTTCCACGAATCCTGTCAAGGACCGTGCTTCTGTTACGATCCATTCACAAAATGTTTAACGTCTAGTTAGGTTCAACTCGAGAAAACGACTAGGTCCTTTAGACGTTTGAGGAATGAACATAGTAAAGTACATTAGGGGGTCGGTAGAATTCTCCATCCACGTTATTACTAAATACGGGTAAAATGTCTACTCCTTTACTTTCCGGTTCGATCTCTCACCGTCTCGACACTGGGGTCCAACCGACAGAGATCTCGGTTCAAGAGTCGAGGACACGACCTACCACCAATACCCATCTCGACCGGACCGTAGAGGTACGAGGAAGGGTCATGGTCTGGACCTCGACCGGACTCACCCTTTACGGAGACTAAGTGTAGACGAGACGACCCTTCGACGGAATGAGTGACCGAGTAAGTACGGAATTCGTAGGAGACGGTAGAGGGACACGACACGGCCCCGGTGCGGACCAGGATGTCTGTCCGAGCACTCCAACCCACAGGAGACACACCATCTCGTCGTCCGAGGGTCCGACCTCCCCGACCGTCCTACCCCCTATGTGTGACCTCTCGACTACTCGGATCCGAACGACTCAAACGACAAGGAAGACCCAACGAACGGGAAGGGATCCACCTCCCACGAAGGACGTGTCCCCGGTTCTTACCGATCCTGGGGTGTCTATGACCTTGATTACCCATACGAGTCGAGGGGTACGTCTCAAGGCACCCACCCCGAGACTACCGGGTATCCATCTTTTGGGACGGGTGGAAACCCGGTCGATTCGACCCCTCTCCTCATTTCGGGGTCGTTTCCGGTAGGTACGTTCTGGGGTCATCGAAAACCGAGACTAAGATTTAACCAGAGACGATGGACTGAAGAGGATAGACCTTTGAGACCTAGACAAGACAAGAGGTGTGGGAGAGTCCTCGTGGGGTTGTTCGGGTTACCCTGAGCAGTACCCAGTGACCTCCACTGACAAGTGAGAAGTTCGGTGTCGTCTCTACGGGTTGGGATACTGTAGGTAACTGGAGTAAACGGGTAAGTAAGTGTGTACCTATGCAAGTAAATTGTTTATAAGTAACTTAAAGGTAGTACCCGTTCCGTATCACAGACAGAGATTCCTTTGTTGACTTGTATTTAGGTAGTGACGAAGGTGAGAGTACCTTGGGTGTGAGGACTTCCGATCGTATTTCTCTCAGTTTGTTCCCCTTTTTTATTAACGTGTAGAACTTTCCACATACCTCCTTTTCTCACACCCAATAAAGCTCACTAAAAACCTCGACTGAGTATTGTCCGACTTTCTCTACGGACAATTTCAAAACCCCTCAAAACACTCGACCAACAATTTGTGTCGGTAGTACTTTTTCATTCAATACATTTAAACGTCACTATGTTTAATATAATTTTATTTTTAATTTTTAACTTCCGTAGTTCATATACCCCACCACACTCGTCTCTTGACCGTCTGACCCCTGCCCAACCTCTTCGGTGACCACAGATGAACCGAAGGAGAGGAGTACGAACCCAGGACCCAAAAAGGAAGTCCTTGGAGTAGGGACCAGGACGTCAATCAGGGTTAATCCCGGTCCGAAGGGTCGACCGCGGTCACCATTTCTCAGGTGGACGGTTACGTCCTCTGTGTTCTCTGGGTCCGAGGTAGGGACCCATCCCTTCTCGGGGATCCCGTCCTTTGCCGTTGGGTGAGGGTATAAGAACGGAACGTTAGGACATCTGTCTCCACGGACAACCCGATGTCAGGTACCCCAGCGTTTCTCAGTCTGTACTGACTCACGGTGTGTCCCGGTCCGACTAAGGTCCCGACTCCGGACTCCCATTGGTCCTCCATTCAGTTTGGGTTACAGTGTGACACCCCTGTCAAGTCTCCGGAGGCCACTGAACCTACACCCGAGAACTACGGCCGGTAAGGTCCGACCGGGGAGGGGACACTCGAACGGAGGAGGGGCCCCGTAGGATGGGAGGGTAGACCAAGATCTTTCAGACACAAACCTAGACTACTAAACGCTCAGGAGACTCTCAAGGGTGGACCGCCGTACCGACCAGGGATCGTGACTGGTGCACGGACTTAATCCCACTCGGCGCACCTGTATGTGAGACGTCCCCTGCGTGCAAGACGGTGGCCCGTCGACCAGGATGGGATAGTCAGGTTGGGCCCAGTTTATCCTCTCTGTCGAAGGAGTCAGGGGGGTCAAGTCATTCACAATAGTCGAGTCGTTCAGAGTGAGTGAATCGTCCCGTCCCCAGTCCTTTTCACGTCGATAACATCCCCAGCATACACAAGTCTCTTCGGAGGTATGTGTGGCTAGACTTAGGAAGGGACGTAGCGGGGGGTTTTCTGACGAAGGAAGATTTCGTGTAGGAGAAACGTTCGGGCCACGTCCGGAAGGGAGTCCCGTGTCTAACTGGTTCCGTCACCTGGGTGAGGAGGGTCCTGCAAGAAGAGACCGAGGTACGACCCCTTTGGTCGGGTACGAGGGAGACGGACCCCACCGGACTAAGGGAAGGGGTGGTAGATGGGAGGACAAGAAGGGAAGACTTCGAGAGGTCTTGGAAGACTGAGTAGGAGACTGAGTTCACCTCATAAAGACAAGGGTGCAGGAAGAGGGACTCTCCGACCGCTAGTGTCGAGAGGGGGGCCGAGTCACAGCCCTCCCTTCTCGACCTAAGGACATACACGAACACACGTGTACACACGCGGACACACACACGACCCCATGCGGGGAGGGGTGGGGTCCCTCGATCCCTCCCACCAAATGGATAAGGAAGGGACTACGACCCTCTCTAACTCCCGTCCTCCTCTACCCCAGCTGTCTCCTACTCTACCAACCTACCGTAGTGACTGGGTTTGCCTGTACTCACACTCTTTTGAGACCCTCTACCACTTCCTGTCCCTTCGGACCACACGACGTCAGGTGCGTGAACGTTTCTCAGCCTGTGTTGACTCGTTAACTCGTTGTTGGAGAGACATATAGAGGACTGAGGAGCCCTCGGCTGTTCGTAGGAGATTCTGGGGCCCTCCCCACTCGCCACCCCCATAGACGTTTCTCGTAGTAGGACTAGAACTGTTCTACTGACACAACAACCTCCACGAAAAATCGTTTCTGTCAGGTTCGACTACTGTGGAAGATGGTTTGGGGTTTAGGGCCTTTTACGTGTATTATTTGACCCTCCGTGGGACCCTGGTTATGAAACTCGAACTTTCACTGGTTCTAACTACTTCCTAGTGTAAGTTGTAATGGGTCGTTCGTTCATCGGTTCGACCTAAACCTAACATTATTTAAGCACGGAAGTCAACTGTAGCCTATAAGGGGCAGGACAAAGGGACGGGGGATAGGGGTCCGTCCTGGAGAGGGGAGAGACGAAGACGATTCGACTCGACAGATCATGTCACCGATCGTCGATGGACTCTGATAATTCGTGATCTTTACACTGATCAAGTTTACTTCTCCAAGACATTTACATTTTACGTGTGACCTAAAGTTTCGAGGTCATACTTTTCATAAGATCATATTTTTTTACTCTTTATTCGAGTAAGTATTAAAAAGTATATCCAACGTCCACCTTAACCATTATAAAACTGTCCAACCTAATTTATTTTGTAGTAATTTTACTTAAGGTGGGTAAATAAAAGTGAAAATTTTTACACATCTTTTAAAATTTAACACGTACATTAAATTCATACATTACTAATAAATACATTAAAGTTATATATTACCGAGTACAAACACTGACGTTAATACAAAGATAACCTCAACTGGTCTTTAGACGGGGGCGGAACAAAGATATTTATTTCAACATAATTTTGTGTCGATCCGAATAAGTAAATGTATCGTAAAATCCCGCTAAAACGAGATATTACCGTTTAACACATAAACACTGACTCTTGGACACTGGGTATCTCGGATTTCATAAATCAAGGTCAGGAAATGTCTTTTTCAAAATGACTGAGAACGGGATCTGGTGGTCGAAGTACTCTCACCCCTGATACCTGAACTGTGTCTTATTCACGAATCATTCATAATCAACTCGCTTATATATTAAAACCTCCCATACAAACAACCTTAATGTTCGTCTCCCTTATCGCATACGGCTTCGTACCCCGGCTCTTTATCGTGACTAACACAGCCACTACCCCACAAAACCCCCCCGGAAAATATTTTTTAAACGAGTGAGAATAAGATCTATGAAGTAACAGAAGGGACCACCGAGTCTCCCATTTCGAAGACGGACGTTACGTCCTCTGGACCCAAGGGAGGGACCCAGTCCTTCTAGGGGACCTCTTCCTTTACCGTTGGGTGAGGTCATGAGAACGAACGTTTTAGGGTACCTGCCTCCTCGGACCACCCGATGTCAGGTACCCCAACGCTTCTCAGCCTGTGCTGACTCGCTGAAGTGAAATGAAGTAAGATCTACGAATTTACATATAGAGAGATATATACATATAAAACCATCTGGTAAAAATCTCAGAAATAACGTAAACAATGTTATAACGAAGACGAAATACAAAACCGAAAAACCAGAGTTCAGTGTGCCTTAGAACCGTCAGACTGGTCCCTAACTTGGGTGTACGGGACGACACCTTTCGCTTCAGAATTGGTGACCCGGTGGTCTCTATAGGGGAGATCTGTAAACATAGTCGGAGGAGGGACTAAGGAACGGAGTACAAAAAAGAAAGGGTCCGTCGGAGGCAAGACGGATGGACGTACGCATTCGCGAAGTTAGTACAGACTGAGACGCTGGAATACCGAACATCCGAAGAGACAGGTACCCCAAGAGGTCCGTTCTTATGACCTCACCCAACGGTACGGGAGGAGATCCCCTAGAAGGGTTGGATCCCTAGCTTGAACGTCGAGAATGTAGATTACGTAACCGGCCGTCTAAGAAATAGTGATCGCGGTGGACCCCTCGGGGTAAGACGGATGTGTTTAGGGTTGTTTAGTAACTAGTCGAGGGGTTTAGAGGTAACAGGATCGGTAACGGACATTCTACTTCCGTCTTGAAGAATCGCACCGGAACGCCCGGGAGGGTGCGGTGGGACGGGTCGGGGGCTCGGACCATGAGACGGTAGAGGAGAGGGGAGGTCACGAGACCCCGACGGGGTGGATAAGACCAGAATTACGGAAAGAAGTATAAGGAAGAGACGGAACTTTGGAGAGGAACTAGAGACGTTCAGTCTATGGGTGGGAAGTTCCGAGCCGAGGTTATAAAGAAGGAACTCTGTGTTATACCGTAAAACGGTCAAAACCTCAAAGAAAATTCAGTAACAATTGTATTCTATTTACTATCCTCCATGACCCAAGGGTGTCGTGAAACATAGAAAATAAATAAAAAAAATTTTGACGTCGTGATTATTAAATTTCGACTTTCAAAACGAAAAGTAGATCATGAGTGACATACACGGTCGATGGTACGAGTCGAGATGTTTATATAACGGAAAGTGTCAATAGTGTGTTGAGACACTTTAACCACGATACGATGGGGGTAAATTGTCTATTTCTTTGTCTGAGTTTCTACATTATATTCTTATTACTCGCCACCAGGACTGTAAACTTAAGTCCAACTAATCTAAGATCTCGGGTTTTACGTTTAGATTCCAGACACAAGAAGGGACTCAAATGAAGGATTCCGATGGAGGGGGTACGGACCCAGGACCCCCAGGAGGATATCCCTAAGGGTAAGGGTCCAGGATCTAGTCAGGAGTGACCCAGGGGATAATCCAGTCAGGACTGATCTCTCTCGAATCAGGTACGAGACTCCGGACTCACACGACTTTCTTCGTTTAGTTTGGGTCGTGGAACCGGACCCCTGGTGAGCTCTCCGACACAGACGACTTAGGGGTAGGAATTCCCAGGTTCTGTATCTCAATTCACTTTCATTTGAACACGAGTTAAAACGTAGAACTACATTTCCAGTGAAAGAGTCCCTTCGGGAGGTACTAACGAGTCTGTCCCTTTTTAAGACCTAAATACAAGAATGTCGTAGATATATATGAAGAAGAGGAAGGTTATTAAGTAGGAAAAAAAAGCCCCAGCCCCCCATTACTAAGAAAAATAGTAAACAAAGGGACTGACTTATTATTCGTAGTACTCCTGTCCCCGAAACAAGGAGTATAAAGGTCCTGGAAAGAGTCACGGACTAAGTAACACCCACGTACCACTTATAAACTTACCTACTTACTTCGAGACGAACAAACAGAGTGGACCTATAGGTGGAGCGACCAGAGGTCTAGGTATCCCTTCGTCTGTTGGTACACTTAAAGACAGGGGAGGGAAAGGACTACTGAATCACAACTTCTGTAAC
Source organism: Capra ibex (assembly GCA_006410555.1). Lineage (NCBI taxonomy): Eukaryota > Metazoa > Chordata > Mammalia > Artiodactyla > Bovidae > Capra > Capra ibex. The sequence goes on along the minus strand of SJYO01045292.1, from coordinate 51,139,848 downwards.
GACGACGACGACGATTCAGCGAAGTCAGCACAGGCTGAGACACGCTGGGGTATCTGTTGTCGAGTGGTCCGACGGAGACAGACACCATAAAAGGTCCGTCCTTGTGACCTCACCCAACGGTAAGGGAAGAGGTCCCCTAGAAGGGACGGGTCCCTAGCTCGGTCCCTTAGAAGGACCGGGTACCTAGCTTGGGTCCAGAGAGTACAGAGAACGTAACCGTCCACCCAAGAAATGACGATCTCGGTGAACCCTTCGGGTCTGAGCTCATATGTTATTTTTATATTGTCTTCAGTATACTCGTTAAAAGTTAAAAGATCATCGATACGACTTTTTATTTGACCACTTTAATTTAAACTATTGTATCAGATGAATTGGGTTAGTAGGTTTTATAATATTAAAACTGTACATTAGATAAATTTTAATAACTCTAGAAAATACCCAGACAAAGTAAGATTCACAAGTTTTAGGTCAAACATAAAGTACGTGAGTCGTAGAGAACTAAGCTTGGTCGGTGTAAAGTTCACGACGCCATAGATACCAAACCACACACACACACATGTGTACATAATATTTCGGAGGATTAGTTTGGACCTTCTAGACATTGACGGTCTTATGGTAGACTGTTCTGACGGTATATAAAACATTTCCCGCGGTGCTTGACACCGAAGGGGTCACCCAGTCACCATTCCTTAGGCGGACGTTACGTCCTCTGAACCCAAACTAGGGACCCAACCTTTCTAAGGGACTTCCTCCTTTTTACCGTCGGGTGAGGTCGTATGAACGGACCTTTTAGGGAACCTGTCTCCTCGGACCGTCCGATGTCAGGTACCCTAGTGTTCTCAACCTGTGTTGAATTTTTAATTTAGTGTTGGTGGTGGTGGTGGTAGAAAAAGAATTTGTCCACGAAGAAAACGAAAACTTTCAACACGAAAGAAGGGAGTCTTCTGACCTGTGGGATTCTATGTGTATATGAAAATTTATGTAAACACCCCTCCATATCTCGGAAGGACTCCTGAAGTGTCCACTATTTATTAGGACAACGGTTACGTCCTCCGAACTCAAGCTAGGGACCTAACCCTTCTAGGGGACCTCTTCCTTTACCGTTAGGTGAGGACATAAGTGTGGACCCTTTAGGGTACCTGTCTCCTCGGACCGCCCGATGTCAAGTACCCCAACGTTTTCTCAACCCGTACTGACTCTTTGTTTTGTCATTGTTGGTTTTCCTCGAGGGACTTCGTAGGAAACGAGAACTCTCGTTCGTAAAGAGGACTTCTATTTTTTCACCTCAGGACTCGACTCAAAGGACTTACAGATCTCACTTTTTCTTCTACTCTTTCTATGTTGGTTTACAACCATTCATGCATCTTGTTGGTAGTGTAGTGTTCACTCTCATAATGACCATCTCAATAAACATTTTGTCAAACTGTAATTTCCTAATTTACACGTAGATGATTCACTGGATCAGTGAAGTAGAAAAACATAAAAAGACTCTGTTCAATTTTTTTATATTGCAGAAAATCTCTTTTCAAACATTGTCGAACTAGTGTTATCGAATATTGACCTTTATCGGGGTTTCTAAAGTAGTTGTTCTCTTGTCTTTTTTTCGTTACCAGAAAAATATATTGTCTTATGTTGAGTCGTTATTTTTCTTTATCTAATCACTACGTGTGTTGTTTCGGACACTTAGAGTTTTTTTTTTTTTTTTTTAAGTACGACTTCCTTTCTTCGATCTGCGTTTTCACGGGTAGACGCACTAAGATGCACTTCAAGATCTTGTCCGTTGTGTTTGAATGGTCCTTTCTTTAGTCTCGTCACGATCGAAGGGCCTTCGATCGTGACTCTTCCACCTAAAGCACCCTTTCCCGTGTCCTTTTGAAAGACCTACTCCCTTTCAAGATACCCAAAAACTATTTTAACTTTCTGATCAAATGAATTTTTAGACACGTAAAGTGACTACATTTAATGTGGTTTTTCCCGTCTGACTTTGTCAATTCTTGATTTACGAAAACCTCCGAGAATTTCTGGGTTATGTAGAGATAGTAAGAAACACTGTTGTCCTAGAACCTGTTACCTAGACCGGAACGACAAAGTTCCTTTTGACTGGTATAATTAAGTGCAAGTACCAATAAGGGTCGACCTGATCTAGAAACTTCATCTCTGGTCAGAATTGTAGTACTACAAGGGTCCTAGACCACACTCCTACCCGGAAGTGTCCATGTCTCCTTTATAGAAAACTTATTTACTTACTGAGAAACATATAAATATGTATACATTTATATGTGTATATAATAAATCATATGATATTTCATATATATTATATATAATAATAAATCGTACTTCACATCAACTGAATTTCATAATATAATCAAAGTTCACATGTTGTATTATTAAACCGTAAAAATATCTAATATGAGGTATATTTCAATAATATTTTATAACCGACATAAGGGACACGATAAATAAAATATGACATAAGGGACATAGAATAAAATATACATCAGTAGATATGAACTACGACTTCGAGATTATGAAACCGACGGATTACACTTCTTTACTGAGTAATCTTTTCTGACTACGACCCTTCCTAACTTCCGTTTTCCTCTTTTCCCGCAGTCTCCCGTTCTACCAATCTATCGTAGTGGCTGAGTTACCTGTACTTAAACCCGGTTGAGGTCCTCTATCACTTCCTGTCCCTTCGGACTGTACGACGTCAGGTACCACAGCGTTTCTCGACCTGTACTGAATCACCGACTTGTTGTTGTTGTTTAGATATGGAGGATTAGACGAAGGGAACAAAAGGGATGTAGAGAGGGGAGACGACGACGACGACGATTCAGCGAAGTCAACACAGGCTGAGACACGCTGGGGTTTCTGTCGTGGGGTGGTCCGAGGGGACAGGGACCCTAAGAGGTCCGTTCTTGTGACCTCACCCAACGGTAAAGGAAGAGGTTACGTACTTTCACTTTTCTCTTTCACTTCAGCGAGTCAGCACAGGCTGAGAAGCGCTGGGACACCTGACGTCGGATGGTCCGACTCTCTATTATTTTTTCGCTGAGAATTACCTTAATGAACTGTCCTTATTCTTCAAGAACATGAGAACCCACTAGGTACCCAGGATGGTGACCCACCCTTTCCCCCAGTAACACAAAAGTGTCTTCCCCAGTTCAAAGGAGGGAAGAAGGGAGGGGAGAAAAGAAGGAAGAAAAGAAGGAGGGGAGGGGGTAAAAAAAGAAAGGAAGGAGGGTAAAGAGGAAGAAAAGAAGTGATTGGGAGACGACATGGAGTTCCCTTATAGGTAAGTAAAACCGGGAAACTAAGTGATTCAGGAATTCCATGTGCCGAATACCCGAAAGTTCCCTAGGTACTTTCATCGAGTCTAGACTTATTCATTTCTTTTAACGTTTCATATTCTTACTCACAAATTAATTTACATGTATTTCGTATAGTAATACCTTTGATCAAATTAGGTTCAGTTGAGGATATCAATATCTTTTTAGGATGAGTCACATCCTACACCTAAATAAACTTACACCAAAGTACTACAACCTACCCCCTCAGAGGTTTTCAGTCCCCCAAACCCCCGAGGGTTTTGAGAGTTCATTGACATTTTAACTACGTATGAACTATAACACCCTTTGAGTAAACGGTTTTGTATGTTCTTTCACCCTCTTCTGTGTCCTTCTTTTCTTCTTAGCTATATATTCCAATACTCCTTATTGAAGTTTAAGTAAAAAAATAGTTTTTTGAAACGTCCATTGAATTTGTACGTACCATCCGTCTTCTTACTGGGAGATTTCTCCAGGTACAGGATTCGGAATCTTGAACACCTATACAATGAAATGTCCCGTTTTCCCTTAAACGTCTACACTAATTCCAATTATTGGAACTCTACCCCTCTAATAGGGGGTTATAGGTTCACCCGTGTTCCATTAGTGTATTAGGAATTTTGACCTCTTGGAGAAAACTGATGTCAGTCCCTATCTACACTACCCCTCCTTACCAGTCTCTCTCCGTTGTAGCGACCGAAACTTCTACCTTTGTTCCCGGTACTAAATTTTATGTACTAATTCCTATGATTCTTATGTGCCCCGAAGGTCTTCGACCTTGTTGGTCCTTTTACCTAAGAGGGGAACTCAGGTATTTCTTTTCGTCGGGACATCTGTAGAACTAATGTCGGGTAACAGTCTGAAGATTGGGGGTGTTGGTGTTATGTATGTAACAAATCTGATGCTTCAAGTGCCATTGACTAGTACGATCAGTGTGTACGTTAGTTGTGTGTGCCGTACGTCGTACATAACTCACAAGAGATACACGGTCCGTGACACAATGTATGAAACGTACAGACTCGAAAGAGTTAAAAGGATTGTTGAGACACTTCACCCATGACAATAGTGAGAGGAAAATAAAGTGAATAAAAGAAGGAAAAGAATAAAAACCGACACGACGCGTCGTACACCCTAGAATCACGGGACTGATCCCTACCTTGGGTGTCCCTTCACACCACAGAATTGGTGACCTAGTAGTCCCTCCAGGGGTGAGAGGAAAATAAAAAAATTTAAATTTTAAAAATAAAAATGAAATAAAATGAAATGTTATGACATTAACCAAAACGGTATGTAACTGTACTTAACCGGTGCCGGGTGGGAGGAAAATTCAGAATCTTTTCCATTCCTCTAACAGGTTCCAGCGTCTGGAATACTCCCTGTCCCACCCCAAACATAGGTCAACACAAACAAAGACCCGAAGGGTCCACCACGATCACTATCCTTGGATGGACGGTTACGTCCTCTGTATCCTCTGTGTCTAAGCTAGGGACCCAGTCCTTCGAGGGGACCTCCTGCCGTGCCGTTGCGAAGGGTCATAAGAACGGACCTCTTAGGGTACCCGTCTCCTCTGACCACCCGATGTCAGGTATCGCTGCGTCTCAGTCTGTGTTACTTCACTGAATCGTACGTGCGTGCACAAACAAAGATACTATTTGTCATCTCAGTGTCTCATTTTCAAGAAACATTGAAAAAACCGGAAGTTAGGTCCTACTACTCCCAGTTTAAATGGAAACGTCTTGGATGCTCTTTTCCACTAGTGTTCGTACTGTTGCACTGTCGAGAAGTCCTACTGTACAAAATCATCCCCGTCTTGGTAGAGGTAAGAGTATTTAGCAGATGTCCTGGTGTACGGAATCTGGCGCTTCCTCGTAGTGAAAAGTGTATTTGTTAATCTCTTGATTAGTGTTGGGTAAAAATAGACAGGTAATTCCATCTATATTAATGCCATTGTAAAACAATTTGATCAAACTCCTACGCGAAATCACAGTGTTACTACTGAAAATAAAGAGTCTCTCAAAGATTAAACAGAACCGACGTAGAACCCGGCAGAGGACAAGAGAGAGCACGAGCCACGAGGTAGGCTCGTAGAAGTCGGGGAGACAAGACGTAGGGGAGGTGGAAGGATCATTGAAAGATCAGTAGTAAATCAAAGGAGAATGTAGGTGGAAGAGTCCCTCCGGCGGGACTACGGGCCGTGACCTCTTTAGGAGACCTTACGCAAGGTTTCACAGGACAAGGAAGGAAAATAGATGGAGTAGTGGAGATAGTGGATAAAGTAGATGTGTGTGAATAGTGGAGAAAGGGGACGCGAAATTCGGAGTACTTCCGTCTTGGAGTGTAGACAAGGTAAAGGGTGACCCAGGGGTCCCGGGTCCTACTACTAACCGTTGACCATTGTAAGTAATCTCCGAAAGGACCACCGAGTCACCAGTTCTAAGACGGACGATTAAATCCTCTGAGGTGAATCTAGGGACCCAGACATTCTAAGGGACCTCCTCCGTTACCGTTGGGTGAGGTCATAAGAACGGACCCTTTAGGGTACCTGTCTCCTCGGACCACCCGATGTCAGGTGACCCAGAGTTTCTCAGTCTGTGTCAAATCGCTGATTTTATTAGTGTTGGTGTAAGGTATTTATAGGTACCCGACTAAGGACTATCTAAAATTAACCAGAAACGAAGAATCACCTGTGACGACCACAGATCAACCTGAAATTGGCCCACGCTAAAACCAGGGTAGGAGGTGGAAGGTGAAATGTGAAAAGTACACATGAAAGATGTAGTGTGTGAAAGATGAAGTACACATGAAAATGTGTTCCTCAGAGGATGTGCACACTCGTACACTTGTGTGTGTGTACACGTGTGTCCTACTCGTTACAGAAAAGTTTAGAGGAAACGTGGAAATCCGACCTCGGGGACCCGGGCCAATCGTCCGGACCGAAGACTTAGGCAGATCTCTCCCTTCCCTCTCCCCCGTACTACGAACACTCAGTCCGTAACGAGAGACCCTGGTGGATGGGAGAACCCTCCGGGACCCCTAATGGGCACGTAGTCAGGTCTGGGAGACCCTCCGGAGCAAAGGGGACTTCGAGTGCAGGACCCTGAGGTAAAGACGATAAGAACAAGGGTACACCCGACACGAGTCTGACCCCTCGGTCACCGACTTCGGTATGAAAGAAGGAAGGGAGGGAAGGGGTGGTACCCCCTCAAAGTCATCCCCTCAGGGAGGAAGGATCCCAGGGGTCCTCTGATGGACCGTAAAGTGTTGACGACGGGTCTGAGTGTGTCGACTCCCGTACTCCGGTCCAGTGCCAGGGTTTCCCCGGACTGGGAATCTGGGGTCGGGAGGCGTCGTTGGAACCCTACCAGTAACGTATTGACCGTCACTTTAGGGACGGTGCCTTGACTTCGGGAAACCGGCGCACCTTTGAAAGCTTTTGTCTGGCTCGGGTACTGCTACAGGAGAAGACAAGGACCAAGGGTCGGACGAGTCGAGGTGGGAGGGGACAAGTACGGGACGTAACCGGAAACGGGACTCGGAACGGGGGAAGGTTACAGGGACCGGACGAGGTGGATGACGGGTCTGGTTACTCTCGGGTCTTTTTCTCTCAGACTACCCCAACCCCCACCCTTACGGAAACACAGACCTCCGTCTCAACGTTGGTGGGATATCCCGAGGGCCCGTCACAAAGGACTTGAGGTGACCCCTCCGGGCACAGAGGGTCGACTGGAGGGGCGGACGGAGGGATCGGGTGGAGGCAGTCGGACGTGGAGGACGTCGGACAAGGACGAAGTTGTGGAGTGTCGGTCTACTGGAGGGAAGAGTGGGAGAGGGGTAGAAAGTGGCTCTGTACGTCTCTCACAACCAATTCTGAAACCCTCAGAGGTCTGAACCCAAGTCATGGACCGACAAACTGGAACCTGGATACTGAAGTGGAGAAACCAGGAGACAAAGTAGTAGACACTGTACCTAAACTATAAGGGAAAGAGTGTCCCAACAGTATTCACACTGGGGTCCCCTACGTGGGCAAATTGTGTGTAAAAGCATAGTGGACGATACACTGTCCGTGACTCGACACACGATCCCAGTGTCCCACTAGTTCTGTCTCAGACATCCTCCCTCGGACGTCAGACTTCCACCTCTACCTTTTGAGAACGTGTGTAAGTGTCTCTATCCGGTTGTTTGTTTTCGGTACCTAAGGGTCGTGTGTGACCTACTACTATTCTTCGGCTTCCTGTCCTTTGTAACTGTCTTCCGTTGTGACTCTCGTAGGACCCCCATTCCCCCACCCCCTTCTCCACAAAGTCCCTCACCATGATTGGTCCGGACCTCCTACCTTTCCCCAGGTGCCGACCTCTTCTCCCAGTCTATCTCCCTGTAGGACGTGCTATTCCGAGTCTTTCGTTCTTCGGTAGACCACCCAAACATCTAGGGTTACCCTGAGAAACACCGAACCCATATCTCTTGGTCTCAATCCATCTCTGTTCACTCGTATTGTGTTTTATAGGACCTAGGACATCCGGAAACCTAACCGTGGTAGTCGTAGTGGACCCCTGAACAATCTTTACGTACAAGAACCCGGGGTCACGTCCACCTGATTCAGTTTTTGAGATCCTCATCGTTACCGTTGGGTGAGGTCATGACAACGGACCTTTTAGGGTACCTGCCTCCTCGGACCATCCGACGTCAGGTCCCCCAGTGCTTTTCAGTCTGTGTTGAAAAGTGAAAAGTGAAAGTGCATAACCTCTTCCTTTACCGTTGGGTGAGGTCACAAGAACGGACCTCTTAGGGTCCCTACCCCCTCGGACCACCCGACGGCAGATACCTCAGTGTGTCTCAGTCTGTGCTGACTTCGTTGAATCGTCGTCGTCGTCGTCGTCGTCGTCTCAGGATGTCCCCTAGGTTCAACCTGTCAAAGACGATTTGATTTCCTCCCTCAAACCTGAAAGGGGGGGTCGTACCCTCTTATGATAATCTCTCGAAAAAAAAAAAAAATTTACCACTACAGATAAATAATGAAAAATTTTTTTACAAATAAACCGACACGGTGTAGAATTAACGTCGAACGGTCTAGTAACTCCAAGTAACATCGTACGCCCCAGAAATAAACACCGTACACCCTAGATCATGGGACTGACCCCTAGTTTGGACCTGGGGGACGGAACCCTTACGTTTCAGACTCGGTGACCCGGTAGTCCCTTTAGGAATCTCTTCAAGAAAAAAGGGGATCTCTCAAAATTAGTCCCCTCCCCCTACCGATTTAACCCGACTATCATAGTAGAGTACCGATCTCAAGTGTGATAGGGTGGAAAGGTTCGAGGACGAAACGACAGAGGAGAAGGTGAAACTTCCGACGACGGGTGGGTTACAGGGGTGGGTCCCGGAGATAAACGCTCCTAACATGGGACATCATCAATCATCACCATCAGTGAGTCAACACAGAGAAACACTGAGGCACCTGACATCGGGAGGTCCGAAGAGTCAGGTACTTTGAGAGGTCCGTTCTTATGACCTCACCTATCGGTAAGGAAAGAGGTCCCCTAGAAGGACTGAGTCCCTAGCTTGGACTTCAAGGGCGTAACATCCGTCCAAGAAATGGTTGACTCGTCCGGTGGACTAAAACGTTTCTGGACATAAACTCGTTGAAGAGACACCCTTCTGGGTCCTTTAATTTGGGTTGTCTGGTTGAGAACCCAGACTCTCGACTGGAATATCCTTTACTCGACGCGAGAGGTCCCGAGTACGCTGGTTCTCCACTCTCAGGCTGGACCCGAGTCCATAGAGGATACCTTCAATAGGTCACCCACATCGGACACCTCACAGGTAGGGACAGATTGACGACTCAATTCAGTCACTACTGGTCCGAACGGTGAATCAGTCTTGACACGAAGGTCGGGGATTCCAATCGTTATCCCGTCCAGGAAGAATAGCCACCTCCGCCACGACAGCACAGACTGGGACGTTGGGGTACCTGACATCGGGTAGTCCGAAGAGACAGGTCCTCTAAACGGTCCGTTCTTATGACCTCACCCGCCGGTAAAGGAGAAGGTCCCCTAGAAGGACTGGGTCCCTAACTTGGGTCCAGAGGACGTAACCGTCCACCTAAGAAATGGTGACATGGTAGACCCTCCGGGTCCAGCAAGGATAACCTACCTACGTTTTGGTAGTCGAGGAACATTCAGAGTCTTAAGTTGACTGGAACCAAACACTGGGCTCCTTCCCACAGCTCAGGTAAAGGGACGTCCAGTAGACCCGACCTCTTCCCTACTTATTGTAGGAGGTCGAAGAGGGAGAGGCTCGTAAATTTTTCGTCATTATTTATCTACTCTCGGACCCTCCACACTGACTAAACAAAATACTTAGTGTCTTCTCCGACATTGAGTACCCTCTAATCCCAACTTCATTCAACATGCCGTGAACGTAATGTGTGCCTCTAATTACCGAATAGCGCGCTCCGGGGTGACAATTGGTCGAGTGGGTGTCCCTTAAATGACCCCCACCCCCCGTGTGTCCGACTGAAAAATTAAGAGCTTGTTTACGAAGTCCGAAGACACGTCGGATCTAAGAGTGGATGTTCACGGACGGACTAGTCTCGGCACTCCCGAGTCCTTAACCTTTCGTTGAATCAAGTATATCCCTCTTCTTTGGTTTATAAGAATTCCTACGAGTTGTAGGTAAAGGAAGGACGGGACAAAGAAGGGAGTTCCGTTACTCGTCATTAAAGAATCCTCCCGACCCTCCCCTAAGGAGAAAAGAATGATGACAGTCGGTCGTAGGTGAGTAACAGGTCCACGACAGACTCCCGAAATACCCTAAGAGTAACTTTAAAGTACCGTTGGCATACTCTAACCGTACCGACTTAGGCAAAACGTCGTCTCTTTGTGTCCGATCCCCGAAGGACTTGACCTCCCTCCCTCCTACCCAACCGTACGGTACTTGGACCCGACCCTAGGACGTACGTACAAAAAAAGTGCTTAAAAGAATAACAGAACCTTGAAGTTAACGAAGTAGATATTGTGTCTGTTACAGTCAGGAAGTGTCTCCACAAGATCCCAATGTACTAGTGTCACGGACCATGAATCCTCCACGAGCAGGTCTTCAGTCAGGTTCTCTAATAACCCCTGTTCTTTCCCTATCCTCTCCCTTTTAGGTAGTGCACGAAGACTCTGTTTTGGATCGTAGGACACCCACGGAGACCTTGGTATAGAACCTCCCAGTTTCACCATAAGTTGTCTAAACCGGACTACCAACTTGTCTAGGTCCGACCTCTTCTCACTCCAATCCGTGATGCGAACACTTGATACGTTTCAAAGCCCGATTCTCATGGGCTACTACGTACAACGTCTTACCGACCTTCTTAAGTCCTCGACGTGTACCGACCTCAGTAAGCACAACGACTACCCGAGGGTCACCCTGGTGTCCTTCGGGAACTGTAAGGAACGGAGTTAGCCAAACTGGTAGTAGTGCAGAGTCACAGACAGAGACCAGGGGACTGGTCGTACGGAGGACGTTCTACCCTAATCTTGGATCCTAGGTAGACGGTAGTGTTTGTCAGGTTCTACAACCGAACATAGGACAACTGAATCCACCTTGAGATATAAAGATAGGTGGACGAAGGGTCAGAAATATGGGTGTCTCTTCTTCTGGAACAACCTATCAAAACCGACAGGTCGAAGGATGGTCCCAGGGGTAATCTTTAGTCCATCTTGGTCGGACCCAATTATGGGTACTCAAACCAAATAACTAAGGACTATGATTTGTGTCTCTTGAAAACATTTTTCAACGACTTGATTGTCCTGTTTAATTCTCTGAGAGGGGGAAAGTACGTGACCCTTAGTACTGTGACATGAAGTACCGATTATATTAGTCCGGTGTGAGAAATGTAAAAGGTACACACTATTAAGAGGGTGATTCACGTAGGTGCAGAGACAAGTGTCGTACAAGGGATAAAAAGAACGAAATAAAGACGGATCGTGAATTTTAAAGGATAAAATATTATAAGCATGTACGAGTCAGTACAGTCAGTACAGGTTGAGAAACGTTGCGATCCCTGACATCGGGCGGTCCGAGGAGACAGGTACCCTAAGAGGTCCGTTCTTATGACCTCACCCAACGGTACGGGAGGAGGTCCTCGAACCGGGCTGAGTCCCTAGTTGGGGCGTAGTGGACACAGAGGATAAAATATTATACGTAAAACATTTCATCCAAAATTCAAAGAAGGAAAGAAACGACACGACGTATTGTATGTCTTGGGATCAAGGGGCAGGTCCTTATCTTGGCCCCAGGGACATCACCTTCACGCCTCAGGATTGGTGACCTGGTGGTCCCTGCTGGGTATGTAAATTAACAGCCGGACAGATAGGTAGGGGCGATCGTACGTCTGACGTGGTCCTGTTCCTAAAGACAGACTACGTAAAGATCGATAAAAGTGATGGGGTCTGTCATAGACTGTGTACTATTTATGTTCACAACTGAATTTTTTACCAGTGTTGGATTTTTAACTCTCAATACAAAATAAACCGCTCTTAAAAAATCCTGAAGATCCGGTCCTCTGTCGTAGAGTTCATCGGGGTTCTCTTAACAAGTCTCCTCCACCTCCCCACGAGTGCAATATATCTTCAAACGTTGTTTCCCGTTCATCAGATGTGTAGTTTTCATAAAAACACTTAGTGTCTTTTGTTCGATATAGTTCCATTCCTTAAATCGAGAAAAGATACATACTTTTCTACGTTCTCAGACCCGAGTGACTTTAGTAAGGGAAGTATACGTAGAGTCGTTGGACCCCGGTCATAGGACGTAAAAGGGAGTCTCGAGTGGGTGTCCCTCGTCGACGACCTAACGTCCATAACAAGAAGGACCCACGAGAACCCCGAGTCTTTAAGTGTAAACCTCCCGGTCTTAGTGCCTACTGACACTGTAGGAACAAATGACTATACCGTCCTTTATGAGGTAAAGGGTTCTCCTTAACTAACACACTTCTTTATGAGTACTCGAAAGTCTATAGGTCCAGAGGGTCTACCGACAGAAGGTGGGGACCCGGGACGACCCTGGAACGGACCGAGTGTCTGGACTAGGGAGTCGTCGAGTGACACAATCCCAGAACAACCGAGGATTGGACCTGTACTTTTAAAGTAGGGACCTAAACCAGAACCGGAGGTCGGGTCCGAAAGGTCCTTTAGGTTTGGGTCGACAAAGGTCAGAACTGAAACGAAGAAGACTGAGCAGAGACTTTGGACGCTCCGAGAGCGAGAAGACTCACCGTCTACGTACTTACCGGTACGTACATGACCCTACGTACCGTAGGTACCTACCGGACCGTAGGTACCTACCGTACCGTCTACGTACATGACCCGGACACCAGTGACAGTCAGGATACTGGACTACCGTCTCTAAGTCACCTCTCAGACGGTTGTTCGTAAGGTATGTGTCTTGAACCGTGATATGACGAACCCAAGTTCTAGATAGAGACGGTGTATAATTGAGAGACCTGGTAGAAAGACGTGGAGAAAAAGTAGTCATTTGGGTAAAGGACTACAAATTACTACAAATTAACCTCCCAAATTACTACAAATCAACCTCCGAAATCGCTCTATTTCAAACTTTTCGTTTTGATTGAAACGTATGTCATTCACGAGTTATTTGTAATCTATAATAATAATAAAACCCACAGTCTGAGACCTCCGTCCTCCCCTGTCTCCCCTTGATCTACTCCCATCCCACATAGACGATGTCAGACACCCATTTAGTTCCCATAATTATTTCGTCAAATTGTAGATGTTTCCTGAGTGGTACACAACCATGATATACTTCTCGAAATATATTTGAAACGGAGGAGATTAAGAGTTGGTCGGAGGACGGGACCGTGACAATAATGGAGAGCGTCTACGACTCGCCTTGAGACTCTCAACTATACACCCACTGACCGTATCAATTAGACCGTGGTTCCGGGTTCGAGAGTCTGTGACGATAGGAAGGGGGACTTATGGGGCACCTGTGTACGTACAAGTCTTAGAACCAGTAAAGACATTAATTAATAGGACACGAGGAACATATAAAATTTTATTACCTTTTTTCATTCTTTTATTTTCGGTTTGTGTATCTTAGGTTTTACGTCTGTGTCACACTGAGACGAAATTTTGTATTTTTTTTTATGGTAAAGAGGTCGTTTTATTACTGTAAACTGGAGTATAGAGAAACTCGGTATCCTTATAGTTTCCGAAGACCCACTAAATTAAGAGATCTCTTCACTACCTCGAACCTATGTACCGTACCTTGAACGACCCTAAGATAGAGACAGGGAATACTCGACACACTTTAAAAAATTTTCATTAAATAAATGAATAAATTGACTCAGTCCAGAATCAGCGTCATGCACCCTAGAAGTGACACCGGGTACCTGTGAGATCAACACCGTGTACCCGACGTCTCACGAGGTCGAGTCATCGACTCCACGAGTCATCAACGAATCACCGAGACGTCGTACACCCTAGAATCAAGGGATTAGTCCTTAACTTGGGTGTAGGAGACTTAACGTTCCTACTAGGACCCATTCGGTTCTGGAAACCTCATATGTGACAGTCCGTGGTTAAAATAAAGGGGTCTAGGGAGATGACAAAAACATGTGTGGTCGGTTAGTTCCCGAAGACGGGAGACCGACGTCCTTGAGGGAGAGAGTCAAGTACAGGTACTTCTCGACCTCGACTAAACAAACACACGTACGATTCAGTTAAGTCAACCCAGGTTGAGAGACACTGGGTACCTGACATCGGACGGTCCGAGGAGACAGGTACTCTAAGAGGTCTGTTCTTATGACCTCACCCAACGATACAGGAAGAGGTCCCCCTAGAAGGGTTGGGTCCCTAACTTGGGCCCAGAGGACGTAACGTCCGTCTAAGAAATGACAGACTCGGTGGTCCTTCCGGACTTCCTATATATCCTCCCAGAATATGACGATAACGTTAAAAAGATATTCGAACTTTAACGTAGTCTTATTTTCCTTGGAAACAGAGTCTCACCCGAAGGTCCCTTGAGTTGGAGTCTATGGAAGACTCGGAGTCAAAGGAGTTAACGAGTTTTCTCTAGTCCCAGAAATGGGTGGATCCGATAACGGTCCTAAATCTCGTCGTCCGTAGACTCTATTCGGATCCTGTCCCTAGTCTCGGACATAAAGGGGAGGGACAGGTAATCGGTGTGTAGTACCTTACGTCCCGAGCCCTCCGGGAGTCTCTTAAGGGTTGTGTATGACGTCCCTGGAGTTTCTCTACGTGACAATAAGAGTCGAGAGACACAGGTGTGAATGAGACGAACCGCACAGAGAAACGTCTTGGGAAGGACCAGGCGTCGACACCAGTCACTAAAAACATCTAATTTTCTTTGAGGTACCCCCGTCTGTAAAAAGGACCCCTCTAGTTTCTCGATCAGATTGTATTTTCTTTGACATATTTTGATATATACAATCCTTGTTTTGTTTTGGGGTTTTGGGTTGGGTCCTCGTGTGATAAGTATACAGTCTCAGCTATTCGGGTTTGACGTCGTTAGACGAGACATCTCAACGGTTGACTCCGTCCTTACGACGGAACAGGTCTTTTCCATCGGCGTATTTTCCCTCTAAAAATATCTGAAACCGTGTTCCTACCCCGTCCTTGGCATACAGGTTCCGAAACACTCCTTAGAGATCCTGACTACACCAAAGAAAATGGGAATGAAAATTAGTCAATGATATATTCAGTCCGAAATTGACCCCTTTATCCTGATCAACCTTTATACGTAATTATAAATAACACTCCGCAACGGACAAATCTACCACTCTCGACCGAACCGTTCGGGTTTTAGGCATCCCCTCCGACCTTGAGAGCTCACACTCGATATCGAAGACAGACTTTCTTCTTAAAGAAGAAGTCCCTTCGTCGAGTCATGTCAAATCAAGGAGTCAGCACAGGCTGAGAAACGCTGGGGTACTTAGCGTCGTGCGGTCCGGAGGGACAGGTAGTGGTTGAGGGTCTCAAATAGATTTGAGTACAGGTAACTCCCCCACTACGGTAGGTTGGTAGAGTAGGAGACAGTAGGGGAAGAGGAGGACGGGAGTGAGAAAGGGTTGTAGTCCCAGAAAAGGTTACTCAGTCGAGAAACGTAGTCCACCGGTTTCATAACCTCAAAGTCGAAGTCGTAGTCAGGAAGGTTACTTGTGAGTCCTGACTAGAGGAAATCTTACCTGACCAAAACTAGAGGAACGTCAGGTTCCCTGAGAGTTCTCAGAAGAGGTTGTGGTGTCAAGTTTTCGTAGTTAAGAAACCGTGAGTCTAACGAGATATCAGGTTGAGAGTGTAGGTATGTACTGGTGACCTTTTTGGCATCGGAACTGATCTGCCTGTAAACAACCGTTTCATTACAGAGACGAAAAATTGTACGAGAGATCCAACCAGTATTGAAAGGAAGGTTCCTCCTTCGTAGAAAATTAAAGTATCGAAGACAGGTGTTCGTATTGAAGAGAAGTCCCTTCGTCATCGAGACGAAAACTACAGAAAGTTAACTAACTTAGTCCCGGTGAGTTAATATGTCCTTTTAGAGGAATTTCCTTTGACGAATACCTGAAATTAGTGTAGATGTTTTATGGAAGGGTCGTGAGGATCTAATCACACACTGACTTACTGAACCTCCTGTCATCGGATCGGTTCACCTGTAATTTTGACTGGTGGTGTCAGTGGTTTTAGTCTAGAAGTTATAGTAAGGGTGGAGGGAGAGAGAGGTAGGAACAAATGTTCGGGGTTCCAGTTACCGAGGAGAGACCAAACGACCGTGGATTCGGGTACCAGACCTCTTCCGTTACCGTTGGGTGAGGTCATGAGAACGAACCTTTTAGGGTACCTACCTCCTCAGACCATCCGACGTTAGGTACTCCAGAGTTTCTCAGCCTGTTCTGACTCGCTGAAGTGAAAGTGAAAAGTGAGAGTCCGTAACCTCTTCCTTTACCGTTGGGTGAGGTCACAAGAACGGACCTCTTAGGGTCCCTACCCCCTCGGATCACCCGACGCCAGAGACCCCAGCGTGTCTCAGCCTGTACTGACTTCGCTGAATCGTCGTTCGGGTACCAGAAGTTAGATAAGGTTCCACTACATAAGGTCCAGTCTTCGGTGAACCAAAAAGGGTAGTTAATACCCTATTTATGAGTTTAGGATTCGACCCGTCAATGGCAGGAAGTAAAACATGGTTTCGGGATTTGACGTAGCTGAACGAGTGAAGAGGAAGACGTGTTTTACTGTTCTCGACTGTGCAGAACCTGTGGACGGTCAAGGGTCCATGATATAGACCACGAAACGGTATGTACCGGACTAAACTATTAGTCTTGTTAACATAAAACGTCTACCCCTTTGACTCTGTATCTCTCTAATCTCCTTGGGAACCCAGTGGTACCACCTTTGATCGAATTCCATATTAGGGTGTTTCAGACTGAGGTACCAGACACCGAAACCCCGTAATGTAATAACGACGGAAAAACTTCCAAGAGAAGCGTAAATGAGTCCCTAGAAGGTGAATCCAAAGTTTCGGATGGAGTTTTCAAAGGAGGAAAGACTTCCGAAAGCCTAAGGTACCCTACACGATCAAGACCCGAGAGACATAAAAAGTGCGAGGAAAGGATACGACTGGACGATCACATCGAAGCCAAGGGAGGGTGGACTCTACTCGGGGAGTGGACGAAGGGTTCCGGGTCGAGTCCCAGAGTGGGGTACTAACTGTGGTTACCAACGAACAGTTCGCCATAAAAAGTGTCTCGATCTTGTTTATTAAAGTGTTAAACATACCTTTATGTTTTTTGGAGCTTATCGGTTTCGTTAGAACTCTTTCTTCTTACCTTGACCTCCTTAGTTGAACGGACTGAAGTCCGAGATGATGTTTCGGTGTCAGTAGTTCTGTCATACCATGACCGTGTTTCTGTCTTTATATCTAGTTACCTTGTTTTATCTTTCGGGTCTCTATTTAGGTGTGTGGATACCTGTGGAATAGAAGCTGTTTCCTCCGTTCTTATATGTTACCTAATTTCTGTTAGAGAAATTGTTCACCACGACCCTTTTGACCAGTTGATGAACATTTTCTTACTTTGATCTTGTAAAAGATTGTGGTAAGTGTTTTATTTGAGTTTTACCTAATTTCTAGATTTACATTGTGGTTTTTGATATTTTGGAGGATCTCCTCTTGTATCCGTTTTGTGAGAGTCTGTATTTAGTGTCGTCCTAGGAGATACTAGGTGGAGGGTCTTAAGACCTTTATTTTCGTTTTTATTTGTTTACCCTAGATTAATTTTAATTTTCGAAGACGTGTTGTTTCCTTTGATATTCGTTCCACTTTTCTGTCGGAAGACTTACCCTCTTTTGTTTTCGTTTACTTCGTTGACTGTTTGTTGATTAGAGTTTTTATATGTTCGTTGAATACGTCGAGTTAAGGTCTTTTTATTTGCTGGGTTAGTTTTTTACCCGGTTTCTTGATTTATCTGTAAAGAGGTTTCTTCTGTATGTCTACCGATTGTTTGTATACTTTTCTACGAGTTGTAGTGAGTAATAGTCTCTTTATGTTTAGTTCTGGTGTCACTCCATGGTAAAGTGTGGTCAGTCTTACCGACGCTAGGTTTTCAGATGTTCGTTAATTGCGACCTCTCCCACACCTCTTTTCCCTTGGGAGAATGTGACAACCACCCTTACGTTTGATCATGTCGGTGATACCTCTTGTCACACCTCTAAGGAATTTTTTAACGTTTATCTTGANTACTGGGTCGTTAGGGTGACGACCCGTATGTGTGACTCCTTTGTTCTTAACTTTCTCTGTGCACATGGGGTTACAAGTAGTGTCGTGACAAATATTATCACTCCTGTACCTTCGTTGGATCTACAAGTAGTCGTCTGTTTGCCTATTCTTTCGACACCATGTATATGTGTTACTTCATAATGAGTCGGTACTTTTTCTTATGTAAACTTAGTCAAAATTGCTCCACCTACTTTGACCTCGGCTAATATGTCTCACTTCATTCGGTCTTTCTTTTTGTGGTTATGTCATATGATTGTGTGTATATACTTTAAATCTTTCTACCATTACTATTAGGATATACGCTCTGTCGTTTTCTCTGTGTCTACATATCTTGTCTGAAAACCTGAGACACCCTCTCCCTCTCCCACCCTACGAAACCCTCTTACCGTAACTTTGTACATATGATAGTACATTCTTTGCTTAGCGATCAGATCCAAACTATGTCGTATGTCCTACGAACCCCGACTACGTGACCCTACTGGGTCTCTCTGCTATACTTCTCCCACTACCCTCCCCCAAGTCCCAACCCTTGAGTACATGTGGACACCACCTAAGTACAGTTACATACCGTTTTGGTTATGTCATAACATTTCATTTTTTTTATTTTTTTTTATTTTTTTTTTCTTAACAGAAGAAACCTCCGAACGACAGGGAGAGTTCCGAGTCGATTACCGACCGTTCTGACCGTCGGAAATTCATGAGACGAGAAGACAGATATGGTCACATACGGACGGTATTTTAATCCACGACTTAAGATTAGGAGAGTCAACGGTAACGTCTCCTCACTACCACCGGCCGGAAGAGGTATGTAACGTTTGGTTACTTGTTTTCAAACCGAGGCTCATAGAGGTGACAGGTGAGGCAGAGTTGAGATAAAGGGGTCACAGAGGTACCTAGTTGTAAGGCCCTTGATAACCTACAGTTGGGTAACTCAACGGAGTCTCCAACACTCCCAACTTCCCAGTCTACTGCACCACGAATATAGACTTCGAAAGACCGGAGAGATCCCATTAACGCTCCTGAGATTAAACGGATTCTTGAACTCGACGGAAGACCATGGTGACCCGTTCTGAGGTCACGTGGTCGTGCTTCTGAGAACCTATACTAACAGTTTACGACGACAGTTAGAGAAATTAAACCTAAAAACATCCAATTTATTTAATTGCCTGAGTAAGACTCCATCCACTCGAAGGTCTGTAGGTCTGCCTCACAAGTCCCGTCCACTCTAACCCGATAGTCGGTTAAATCGGAGTCTTCCTGGACACGGGTTCAGGGGTTCTGGGGTCCCTCCTGTGACATTCCTGAGACGGAATTCTCCCCTTACGGAGAATAAACTACTCAACAGGTTCACATGGGAACCACCCTTACCCCAGGAGGGTTGGGTCCCTCCTGTAGTAGTACCCCCTATTTGTCTTCACGGGTGAGACCGTTCCTCCTCCACCTACTACGGTTTTACTGAGCGGTACTTCCGGTCTTAGAACCAATCGGAAGGTGGGTACTTCTAACGATGAGTACCCTTCTAAAATTACCACCATAGGGTCTGAGGTTCCTCCCTTTTCTCTTTAAATTCAGGAGGATCAAAGGAAATAAGACGAAGCATCGGAGTCTTATTCATCGAACGAAGTAGAGGTGACGTCAATACTGCCCAAACGGAGTTGAACATGGTAAAGGGACGAAAGGAGGTGGACAGGGACGTGAGAGGGAGCCCTCGACGTACGGTACCGAAGAGACCTGGTCCTTAAAGGGTTCCCACCCCTGACAGAGTCCGTAGACACAGTAGGACTATAGGTCGTGTCCCAAACCGTGTTTTGACCATGGGTTATTTTTAGACTACTTACTCTTACTCCATATCTAGTGTCTTTTCCGTCTCAACGGAGTAGGAATATCTGTTCTACTAACCGATTCTAGACGACATTAAAGTGAATACACGTTTCTATGTCGATTTACAGGAGTTCCGTCACTTCTTTAGACCGTGTTAGATCGATAAGTAAAACACAACCGTCAGTACTACTATTATTCTCAAAGAGGGGGGGGGGGGTTATAAGACCGAACCCACAGACTCTACCCATAAAAGGTTGAGAAGAAAAACGAGACATGAGATTCCTACACCGGAACTTAAGGGCCTCGTGACCGAACCTTCAAACTGAATCAATCTATCTGACCTACCATCTAATTAACCCCCTGACATTCTTTTTACACTTTGAATCGTAGTCTCTTTGATTCAGAGTAGTACTAATACCGTAAATGGTAGATACATCAAAACCCAATTTTTTTTTTTAGGTTTGGAGTCAAAGGTGTAGACATTTACCCATATCGGTTTAGATGAGGTATCTTAATGAGTCTCATAATTCCTTGACATCCTTTCTAGGACTTTATTCCTCGAGTCCGACTACCTCCTCTCTCTATTCATTGGTTTTTTAACTGGATATTCTTGACATAGGAGCGTCTCCAGTCAGGTTCTGGTTGACACCCCAGGAATTAATAATCACGAATGGGACCTGGAACCGGACACGTCCCGTATCCACGGTACTACTAAATGTAGGTGTGGACGTATTTACACTACAGGAACCAAAGGATGTCGGGAACTGGACTCACCAAGGACCGAACCTCAGATGTCGAGACAGTCGTCTGTTACTCCTTTGTAGAGAAACTTAGACTCCAGGACGTGTGTACACACTTAAATCGAAGATTACTTATCGTGAGTGTCCTATTTCTTTTACTATCGAAAGTCCTCCGTCGTTGTTTCGTCCACGTCTCCCGTGGTCGCAGACTTGTGAGTCACCTTAGTACATGAAACGAACATTATTAGTTTCGGACAGGGAGATGATTGGTTGTACTTTTTCCCCATGTAAGACACTGGGACAAGTTCAACCTCCCAAGTCTACGACTTTCTCCCCAGTACCGTCTCCGGTCCTGACCTTCACCGACCAAACAGGACGACCTAGAGGGAGGGGTGAAAAACTTCCACCACTCGTGGTTCTCGGACGACTCACTCCACAATCCACTAGATTTGGTCCAGTGGACCGTAGAAAGATACATAGTTAAAGGAGTGACGTCTCGTACCATGACTCAACACACGTCGTTTTCTTTTTTTTTTCTACCAACATTTCAAGAAACTAATGTGTTTAGTGATTTATTATCGTAAATTAATAAATATTGCACAAAACTCTAGAGCCCAACTTTCGACACCGCCGACGTCGTACAATAATTGACCAACAGCCGTTGGAAACAAGTCCATTATCTGAATTAATGATGTAATTAACCTATGCCACCTCCTCTCCTCACTTCCTGGAGGCTCGAAGAGAGGTGGGTGAAGGGTCGAGAGGGACCGGTCAGGTCAACCCCTTCTCACAGGTGGACAAGACCTAGGAAAAGGAATGGACGCCAGGAAGGAAAGTCGCGTGGGCCGGACGGCGAGGTGGCACCAATAGTAAGTCCTCACGTGACACTCGCTCGCAAAGGACCCGAAGATCCCCAACTACTCCGACGAGAGGAAACAGGGACACATAGTTAGTGGACGAGATTAATCTGACATTTGTTTGAGGGAGGGGTGGGGCAGGGGGTCTTCGAACAACGTCCAGTGCACCGGTTATACATTTAGATTCTGGGACCTCGTCAAATTACCGGCACCACTGGCGTCCATCATTGAGTCCGAGAGGATATTTACCTTTTATTTTTGTTGTTGGGTAATGCCTACTACCATCCAGACGGTGGACGTGCCCCTCGTAGTATTTGAACTGTCTAACGAGGACACGTACCGACTCCTGTCCT